>JAWWEW010000078.1:99660281-99838717 GCA_035583185.1 Anabacerthia variegaticeps
CGCGGCGCGGCCCGCGCGGGACCCCGCGGTGAGTGCGGAGCGCTGCCCGGCGGGCTGCGCGGCCCCCGCCGCCCCGCCCGCCGCGGGAAGGCGGGGACTCGGTACCGGGAGGGCGGCCTTGGCCGGGGGCGGCGGTGGCGGCTTTGGGCGCGGGGTTGTGCCCACCCCGCGGGGCGGGCGGCAGGAGCCGGGAGGCGGCGGGGAGCGGGTCCGGGGCGACCGGGGTTCTGCCGGCGGTGCCGGGGCGGCGGAATGACCCCTGCGCGGGTGGTGGGTGGGGGCAGCAGGGCCGGGGCGGGGGCGGCCAGCCCGCAGCGGGAGCAGCGCCGGGCGGGCCGGGGTGTCCCTCCCTGCCCCGCGCTCCGCTGCCAGGGCGAGGGACTCGCGGGGAAGTTACTACAAGGAATGACTCAGCCTGGCAGCGCCTCCGTGCTCGCCGGCGGCGGCGGTCAGGCGAGCGCCGTGCAGAAGCGTTGTGTGTTTACAAACCTTGTTCTGCCTCTCCCTCGGTTGTTTACTTGTTCCTGCTCCCGAGGAAGCATGTGTCGTGTGCTGGATTTTGCCGTCGGTTTCTCCTTATTGCTTTGCAGTAGAGTTTCAGGCTGTTCGGTGCTGGCATTTCGTTCTCACTGACCCCCAAAGAATTGGCTGCCAGTGATCAAGACGTAGAAATGCTAATATAAGTGCTGGGAGAGTTAAACGAGCTGATCTTTGTAATGCACGTGTTCCTTACTTAACGTCATTTATAGAGGAAACAAAAAGTCACGTTCTTGAGATACTCAGATCCAACCCAAAAGTGTTAGTTTAGAGCTCACATAGCCCTAGCTTTTTCTCTTGTGTCATTTTTTTTCGGTCTAAAGTAATTACACGGTATGTTCTGGCCATGAGCCATTTCTTGTGGTTCATATTTTAAGCTTTCACCTTTATTTCTTTATGGGAAAGAATGAGGAGGTTAAGATTTGTTTTTTTTTTTCTTTTTCCTTCTACTCATATAAGTGTGTGTCAGAAGGAGTTCATGCCATTTACTTTATGGAAGAACTTACAGTTCTGAAGATGTGTTTGATTGTATGGTAAAAGATACCTCGGTAATGCTGGAGAAGTAATGAGGGTGGAAAAACAAGATTCTTACAGCTGAAGTTTATACATCTGAGAAGTACTGTGAGGAACACTAGACCCTATAAATAGAATCAGAATCATAGAATAGTTTGAGTTGGAAGGGACCTTAAAGGTCGTGTAGTTCTAACCCCTCTGCCGTGGGCTGGTCTCTTCCAGTAGACCAGGTTGCTCAAAACCCCATTCAGCCTGTCCCTGAACAATTCTGGGGATGGGACATCCAGAAATTCTCTGGGCAACCTGTTGTCATGTCTCTCCACCCTTAGAGTAAGGAATTTCTTCCTAATATCCAATCTAAACCAGTCCTCTGTCAGGTTGAAGCCATTGCCTCTTGTCCTGTTCCATACATAGCCTTGTAAAAAGTCCATCTCAATAGAAATACTTCATAAGAATAATAATAATGAAATCTTACACTATTGCAGTATATTTAAGCAATGAACTTTAAGAATGTTTAAACCTTGAGAAGTTTTCAAAAGATGAAGCATATAAGAAAGGATCTTACTGTTATTTGAGGCTCTACTTTTGTGCAAAAAGGAAATACAGACAAGAAAGAAATTAGGTATTTAAACATCATTAAGTTTAGTTTAAATGAAAGTGTGAAGGATATATTTGTATATTTGTAAGTGCTGTCTGGAACTGAAAGTGGTTTTATTTTATATGTTGAGAGTAGTAAAGAATACAACTTGCTGAAGAACACTAGGTAAGGGACCTTAGCTGTGCCAGTTAAGAGCTAGAAATACAAACAGCATCTTTTGGAATAATGGATTATTGTAAGATAGACCTAACTGCACTCTCCAAGTATATTATTATTGTGTGCTTTATGAAAGTAGTTGTGTGTTTTGTAGATTGTAAAAGAGCACTCTCTTGGACTTGTACTCAGCACAGATTGGGGTTAGTAGTCTCACATATCATATTCAAGGGGCTGTCCCTCTCCCCATGTCAGGTTACTATATTTATAATTAGAAGTGTATGCAGCAGACTTGCACTGTGACTGGGGAAGAGGGCAAGGGTTATTTTGAGGTCTTTTGTGGTGTCTGTTTAGAAAATGGTGTCTCCCTGCATGTTGTCTGAGCAAAGCTAAGGCTACAAAGTCTTGCAAAAGTTAAGGTGCAAAACCTATTTTCTAAGATGTTACTACATTTCTTAGAACTTGAGTTATTCCAATTATAATTAGGATGTTGAGTGTATGTTGGGAATGGGAGGGTAGCACATGTTGATTTGTTCTTTTCGATAAGGGAGTGGCAGTTACAGTAGGATCACTTGAAAGAATTTTTGTGTGTTACCCTGTACAGTATATTATCATCAGTGTGTTCTTAAGACTTTATTTGGTTTTAAACTAGCAGTTAGTTTCTGTGGAAGACTGGCTCAGAGTGGTGTGAGGCTCTTGAGAGCACAGGTTGGGTTCATTCTAATGTTGTGGTAAAAGGAAACAAGTTAAAATGAAAAACTGTAGTGTGTGTACCCAGCTGTCACAGGAGCTACTTCAGTCATTTGGAAACTGCCCAAGCAGGCATGTGTCTCCTGCATAAGAAATATTGCCCAAGAAAGTTGTGCTCCTGATTTTTAGTTCACAGCTCAATGACAATATATGAAGAGTTTCTGAGGAGGAGGGGAGAAAAAAAAGCTAATACCTTACTACTTTCAAGCACCCTATTAATGGTTAGCATTCTGATGCAAAGTTGCTAATCAGTATTACTGAGTAGCAAACACTTGATTACATGATGCCAATTCATGTAATAAGGTATTATACTGCAGGACCTGATTGAAAGCACTGATACCAAAGAGGCAAAAAAAAAAATTATCACTAATATGTAGATTACTAATCTAATTGCAAGAATTACAGAGTTTCTATTTTCTAGCTGATTTGTCAGAGTAATGATTTTGGTGTACAAGTTGAAAGATCCTTACATGAATTTTTTTGTTGCAAAAGCCTACAACATGATTAATGGTGATAAAGAAATTGCTAGCAATTATTTTTGCGAGCTAATTAGCATTCTGTGGTTGTAAAAAAGTCACTTGTCTATTTATGAGTGAATTTATACTGCAGATACACACTTTAGTTTTGAGTTCAGTTGAAAGAGAAGTTGGAAGACATCATAGCCATGTATCGGCATTTTCTATACCCATTTGTAAGCAAGATTAGAAGTGGATATACTTTGTCTTTTCTAATGGGATTCGTGCATAACTAAATTGTTAATAATACATAAATAGTATCTCATTATCAATTGTTGGAAGTTGTTAATAGAAATATAAAAAAATAATTATTGATACAATATTTTCCTTCAGAGATTGAGACGGGGCTGGTGAGGCAAAACACCAAGGATATCAGGGCGATTTTTGCTTGTCTTCTGTCCATCTCTAGGTGGGTATTTTTTCTTTTGTTGTTCAGGTTTTCAGTCCATGGTTTCAGCAGGATTCTGAGCTTACAGTGCCAGCTCAAGCAACGGCTCAGTGTAGCTTTTTATGTCCATCCAAGATGTTGACAGTTTCTTTTGGAAACAGATTTTGCAGCTGGGCCTGCTGTCTTTATCGCATCAAGGTGAAACGATTACAGCGTGCTATATATAAAGCTCTAGTAGTTTGTTCATCTGGAAAATAAGCTGTTGTTGAATGTGGTAGCCTGCTTTCTATGTGAAAAGGCTTAAATGCTGTATGAATTTCTTTCTGACCTCCATTGATTACCTGTTGACTAAAAGTAAAATGTAAAACTGCTTTGGTGACTAGCTGGGTTCCAAATGTCCTGCATCTGTCTTGCTGTGTAATGCCATAGGTTCAATAAGAAGAATGATGTGCAAGTATTTCAGAACATCTCTGCTTCAGTAATCTTCTAATGAGTCTCTGACTTCAGAACATGCTTTTATTTTCTCTTTGGGAAATAGGTCATGTTTTCTTCCCTCCTAAGACTTACTTTTGAAACAGTATTGTTGCTTTTTCAGAAGTGTAGGAAAGTTGTGGTGGTGAAATAGTGTGTTCAGTATTTCATGCTATTTTATTTGGAGGGATTAGGTGGAACTAGTATCTGTATGATAGATCAATCTTAATTACTGTTCTTGAAGATGTGTTTGACAGGGCAGTATGCTGTTTTTCTTTTGAACAGATTGAAAACAATATGTATTTTAGAGGTAGAAAGCAGCATTGAAGAACTAATTCAAGGGACAGTTTTACTTGTATCATTGATTCAAAAAATCATACCACTTAGCAAAACTAAAGTATAAATTCTTTAAGAGTTGCACTTTGCTAAGATCTGACTTCTGAAGGTTTGAGGTACTTGTTTTTAATTTCATAAATTTTATTTTGATTTAGTGTTCAGGTTCCCTTCTGTAACTGACTTCCCTGCCATTTTTTTGGTATGACTGTACATGCTCATGCTACATTCTGTAAAATATGCTCTTCTGTGTGCTGTAGATATGGCTTTAGCACTTTTTGCTCTTTATTACTTGAATGGTGTTCTTTTCCTGATATAGCAGTGACTCTTCATGTCAATGGTTTATGTCCAACTTTATTTTGAGTTTGTGGATGCCAAGTAGCTGTGCTGGTGTGTCAAAAGTGTGGAAATTTGAGCCTTGTTTATTGTAGTTGTGCTTAGGATAGACAGTTCTTACAGACAAAATGGAGCATTTGTTTATACAGTTTTCTTTCCATCCTCCAGAGTGTGTATTTTTATTAAATTCAGATGAAGTGGAGATTCTTATATAAGAATATATTGTGTAACTGGACTAGAAGCTCTCTTCTTATACTCTGTGCTTATGCTATATTGCAAGTATTCTGCTAGTAAACTAAGGATGACTTATTTGTCTATTTAAAAATATTCTTTACAAGTACTTGGGTTGTCTGCTGATTGAAAGAGACTTGATTCTCATCCAGTGAATGGTTTAAAAATATGACTCAAAATTCTCAGTTCTGTCTGAATGAATGGGAGGGAAAATGTGTACACTTTCCTTTATTTTTGTATGTGAAAGGTTTGGTGGTAAAATATGTATAAACTTCAAAAACCAAATGTAATGTAACAGCAATTTCACATGCACATTATCAATGCAAATAGCATAATCAGGGTTCAGTAAAGAGGAGTAAAGTTTTAATACATCAGCTGCTGTCAGTTGTGTTTTTTGTTGGTTTTCTTGTGGTTTTTTTTGGTGAGGTTATGTAGTTCCCATGAAGGGATTTATTAGTGCCATTTGTTAGCTGTTTTAAACTAGCAAAGATTTATATTCCAGAAAGATAAAAAAGGGCAGATGAAAATTAGGAAACGCTTGAGATAAGAGACAATTCAATATTCTTCAAATACATCCTGAAGTATTTCTCCTTTCTTGACACATTGATGTTAACTTCTTTCAGACTGATGCCAGTAGAGATCTGAAGGTGATTTGTAATTATGTGACATCCAACAAGAATCTAGACATTATTTCTGACTACGTATTCTTAGGAAGGCGGGGGGGTGTACTGGCTCTGCATTTCACTGATAGTCCTTTACTTACCTGTGTCAGATACCACTGAAATAAAAAAGAACGTTGATGAATAGAAGAGGTTTATGGGTGACATGTGAATTATAAGTAGCTTAAAAATGAGAAATTTGAGAAGTTCCATCTCTAGATCATGAAAGGTCAAATGCTAAATGTATAGACATCGACATGAATAAGAAAAATTTAAACAAGTTTGAAAGCTGCAAATCATTTGTACAGTTTACCAAGATGGTGGTGGATTTCCTTATTACTGGAAAACTTCAATGTTATTTGAAAACGTGATTGCTTATTAATAGAAATAAATTCAGGAAGAACCTATGATTATTATATAGGTAGTCAGACTGAATTACAGGGATCTTTACTTGTCTTACATTTCATTGTTGTCAGTCTTTTGCTTTCTTTTCTATTTGTAGTGTTTTCATTTCTGGGAACTAAATGCCATTTAACGAGTCTTAATTTCTGTGCTTTCATCTTTTAAAGTAGATCTGGCCAACATTTTTCTCTTTTTCACATAAAAGAAAAATTGTAGCATTATGATGGTATATCTGGAGAGAGGAAGACAGGATAAGTATCCTCTTAGACTGTCTTTTGAGAAACTCTGTCCTGAATTGCATCTGTAGTAATTGCTCATTTTTAAGTTCTCTTAGCATGGTCTTTATGAGAATGCTGCTTTTTTTTTTTTTTTTTAAATAGGTTTCCATTTATAAGCAGTAATCTACTAGTAAATGAGAATGGCATGGGCAGTTAGGAGTGTGAGTGATGCCTTCTGAAAATTTTTGCTTGTCTTCTTGAATGATGGTTCTGATGTTTGGTATCCTCTGTAAGCATTTGTCTCTTTCTAGCGTTAGTTGAAGCGTATCAGTTTGTGGGGTTGTGTAGTGAACCACATCATGCAATCCATTTGAGCTATCAGCACTGGGGGCAGTAAGCTGTTTCTAACATGTTATAGTAAAGCAATCCAGTTTATTCCATAGAAGTACGGGCAGTTGCACCACTGAAAGTTGCTGCAGGTAAAGGAGCAGAAAAACTGGCTGAGGAAGGGGATTCATAAGTCTGGTGCTCTTTCTCTATCTGGTGTTTGTGGGCTTGGTTAACCAGAGAGAGAGTGTTAGTGGAAGAAGCGTTGGTGCCAACTTGTCTGAGTTTGATGTCAGAAAGAAAAGAAAGTTATGTTGTCTGTTTCTCACAGAATTGTTTCCAAACACTCTCAGTTTTTTACATGCTAATTGTTTTAAGGAGTATATGTCTACAGGGAGAACCTTCCCACCAGTATGGAGTCAGTTAGTAACTTCAAAAAACCCATCTGAAGCTCCACATACCCGAGAGCACCATTCTTTGAAAAGCGAATGTATTAATTTCTGTAATTCAAGGGAGGCATGTACTCTGTAAGTGGTTTTGAAATAGCAAAATTCTACATTAAAAAAAGAAAAATCTGACTTTGTCAAAACCCAAGGCACAGACAGCTGTGGAAAGACTTGTTTCCATCAATTAAAAACAAAGCAAAAAAAAAAGGACAGAAAGAAAAAGGATAGGCCATGTTTCCTAGCAATAAGAATGTCAGAAATCCTTTGTTTTCTGACTTGCACCTGCTAAGTGAGACGGAAGTTTCACTTTCTATCATTTAAGAGATGTGAGGTTTTGAAAAATCATCTAAAATGTTGTTTAACTGTTGGATGAGAAAAACTTTTGTGTGATCTATTACATGGATTGTGTTTTGGCAGCTCCTCAAATCAGCGAAAACAGCAGTGTAAATAGGTGTTAACCATCTGATCTCAAGTTTTATAATTATGTATATATGGAATTGTGACACAGTGTCTAATAATGTGCTTCTTGCCTCATGAACGTGTTTGAAACTATTGCTTTCTTAGAATTCACAATGTGAGTTTTGTCTGAACTTGTAAGAAGCTGCATTGTTTTGGGCCACGCCAGTTTCAAAGCTACACTAAGACGCACAATGTTTTGTTGCCTGCCCAGATGCAGTTGATTTTGATCTTCTGCTGTTTCACCGTTGATGTTGAGGATCACTGAAGTCATTGCAGCTGAATAACACTAGCTCAAGTATTAAGTTAGTATTATATAAAATGTTTAATCTTGAAGGGAAAAGGGGAAGAAGCCTCTCATACTATGAAATGCTGACTTTACTAACTTTTGAAATTCTTCTTTAGTGAACTAGGAATTAGGGGCTTAGGAATATTTCCTGGTTGCTCTGCAGAATTGCAGCTTGGTTCTTGGTTTGAGTGGAAAGGACTTGCTTTGCTGACCAACAGCTGAGTTTCAGAGCTGTTAACAACACAGTGACTGTTAGAGATGCTGTAATTAAGTAACCGCCTCTGTGCCTGATGCACATCTCAACACAGTATAAATAGAGCTCCAGATGGCACCTTACAGATGTCAGGGATTGATAGCCTTTCTTTAAGACTACAGTGAGGTGTGAACATGAGGTTTATAGGCTTTGATTTAAGGTGATAACGGGAGATAGGATCTCCACCTGCAGTAACATATACCTTGGTGATATCTGGTCTTTTGGTTAAATTTATTTTGGAGGAGCGCGAGATGAAATGATTCTCTGCAGTTGGGTCATGAGGAGCTCTACTGTTTGTTCATCACATAGCTTAGGAGGCTTTTTTTTTTAGTTTTCCTTTAAAGTTTTTTAAATGCCTTTTAAAGCATATTTCCTTCCAACAGTTAGTTATCCAGAAAAGGGTGTGCATTTGCATTGTATTTTAGAAAAAGCCATTTCTGTTGCATAAAGCATTACTAAAGAATGTGTGCCCTCACAGTGAGATCATTCTTGATATTCTTCTGTTGGTGGTAGTACTAATCTTCTGCAAAATTAAGATATTTCTGGTTAGATGGACTGTTGCATCTAACTATGCTAAGAAAGCTCCTTGAAGTGTGCTTTTAGAGAGGATCTTACAACTAATGTGAAGAAAGGTGTTAGTTTCATTAAATTCAGCTTCAGTGTCTATTTTCATTTTCCTTTGATACTGGGATTTATGTGCTATAAAATAGTCTGCTTGTGGGGCCTGCAAGTTGGAGCAAGAGAGCACCTGAAAGAAACGAAAGGAAGTAGAGGTAAAAGGGTTTTTTTTATAGAAGAAAACAAAATGAATTGTAAGGAACATTTTGCACTGGTCTTTAACCTTTGTCTATTATAGAGTTGCCTAAGTCGAAGTGAAACAGGAAATCCTGCTTTAAAAGGAGAGGAGAAAGAGGTGAAATCACAGCAGACGCAGCATCTTAAAGGCAAACTTTAAGATTTTTTTTATATGGAAATTACAGTTTAATAACATGTTAATGTGCCCCAAAGTTGGCCTTCCATCTTCAGAGGTAATAAAGGTATATTCCCCTTGAGGGGAGATGTTATCCAGGAAGATTTTTAGTGAATGAGGAATAGCACTTAAGTCTCTTTAAGCATGTGACAGACTTGTCAGCCTTTGCCTCAGATGAATTGCCCTTTTGACAGGCAGAAATTCTGTGGTGATGTCCTGTAAGACTCCTGGCCCTTGTAATTGGGGGTAACACTTATGATTGATATTGGAGACCCTCTGTTACCTGTAGTGTAGCCTCAGCTGGTTTGCAGTTAGAAGAGAAACTTCTTTATTAGCAGCATAGTGATGATGATTATACAGAGCTATGTGAATGTCTAATAGCAATGTGGAATTGCAGGCACTCAGTGAACAGAGAATCTTACATTGATCCAGTAGTTCTGTCTGCTTTCAGATTTGAGCCCTTTCCTACATAAAGGGGAGTTTGGACCTCTTGGTTCTGTCTGACCTGGGAGATGAAGCATTGACTAAGTATGACACTGTACAAACGTGTTGCAGTACTTCCCTGGGAACAAAGAGCAGGGTACCTTATATTGCTGATGTGTTGCTGTTGTAGATGGAATTTTAAACCACTGAGTTTAAAGGAAAGCCATGGCTTTGGCATTGTTTGGTTTAAATTCTATGGAGTTAAAGAAAAAATTATCTGTAATCTGTTTGCTTAAGTTTGGCTTGCAATCCAGTTTATAAAGGAAGTATGGGAAATGAGATGTCAAAAACATATATTAACTTGAGTAAGATAACATAGAGGAAACATAGTGACTTTAAAGTGAAGCTCTTTTGTCAAAACAGCTTAAATGTGGATTTCTGACTTTTTCCTACCCTGAATGCCATGTTTCGTTGTTTGAGTTTATGGTTCTGGAAAGAATTGTATCATGAAACAAAGAAACAGTCATCATTAGGTAATGAAATAGGGGTTCTGCACTTAGCAGAAATGTATGTAGCCATAGGATTATTTGTGGAGTTTTGTGAAACCTATGATGCCTGTACTGTAATGACAAAAATGAAGGGTTGAAGGGTCTGTAAACAGACCTTCATTTCCTTCTACAGATGTAACAATGAGCACATTCGGAACTAAATAAGATATGTCTCAATATGTGTAAGCAACATGTGCTGAAAGTGTTGATCAACACAGCCTTAAAAGTAGTCAGTTGTTGAAGAGTTTATATTGTATAGGAAAAGATTGCAGTAATTGCATGACAATATAAATACAATGTAGAGCAATGAAGTAAATGTCACAACCAGAGTAATGGATTCAGTGCTGGTTTTGGTGTTTTTTTTAGCTAATGTAACAAAATACACATATTCCCAATTAATTATGGAAGCTTTTTCTACTTTGTGCGGTTTTACTTACATGTCATCTCATTCTTTTTCTTATATCTACCATATTCTGCCTGCTCTGGTAGCTGTTAGAGAAATTTCGAATGTTCAGCTGTCTTTTCATGATGTTACTGATAGTTCCTGGCAGTTCATTGTACAAACTTCCATAATTTGAAGAATCTAGTTTATATGGTAGTGTGGATCTGATGCTGCAAGTCACACAGTTTAAACAAATAATCTGGGTGGATTAGTCATTTGTGCTTTTGTCTGATTACATATTTAGCAGCTCTGTCTTCAGTAGCCATCAAACTTTGTAGTTGTTTAACCTCTATTAAAATGAATTAAAATAATTTCAGCAATGTAACACTAAAAGATGTGACACTTGTAAGACGATGTAACATTTTAATGTTTAAAAAAAAAAAAAAGCCTGATATTTTGCTACTGTCCTGGTGTGGTAATGCAAAAAGAAGAAGAATTTTTGGATGTATTGCATTGAAGCTTGATGGTGTGACTTTCACTCCAAGCTTATTTTAGGAACTTCTGTTACTCATGAATAATAGTATTCTGTAATATCAGGAACAAACTTAAAGGCCAATTTGTGATATGTAGCTGACCTGGCTTCCTCGTCTGCAGTAACCTGGCCTTTGAAGGAAAAGAAACTTAGGCAAATGTGATGGGTTTTCATGCATCCCCCCCGTGACTAATCTTGGACTCTGTTCAGTCAGACAGATGTTGTCCAGAGATGCAAGACTAGGGAGAGCTCTCAAAATTCATTTTCTTCCAGTGTTGTGAAAACAGGCAGCTGGAAAGAGGCACTTGACATAGTTCCTGCTGAAGGGAGGGAGAGCTGCAGCCTGTCTTTGTTGGACGTCAGTGAATCTCCAGGAGAGGCTGCTGTTAAAGGCATGTATTCTCTGAAACCTTGCTTTACATGATTCCTCACTTCCTGAAAATGTTCACTGACATTTGTGACAACCTTGGGAGTGAATTCTATAGGGTTTTGGTTGTTTGTGGTTTCTTTTTTTGTTGGTTTGTTTTGTTTTTTAGGGAGTAATCTGACACAAATGTCCTGTCAGTGTTTATGTAATTCTTTCCCCCAAAAAATGTTTGTTGAAATGTTGAGTGGAAGAAATAGCACTTGTTTTTTTGTCTTCGTAGTGGTTGCAAAGGAATTACAGGACTAGAGAGTACCGTGTTGTGATCCTAGTTTGTGGCACGTTTCAGTAGTTTCATGCAAATGTGAATTACTTTGATCTAAAGCAAGTATTCATAAATTCATTTTGCTCAAGTACAACTCCTGGCTACTGATAGCTAAACTGGAGGAAGACACTTCAATTACTGTTTTTCTAATGGCAGTACTTAAACACATTGCTTATTTTCCTCTTATTGTACCTTTGCTTCTGACAAAATAATGTGCTTTGCATAGAAGTAAAGAAGGAATGGACAGGAGGGAGGACGATTATTTCTCTGTTCCATGCCTGTAAAATAATTTTTTTCATTTATCATAAGGTTTTCAAATTTGGGATGAAGTGTTTTTTATTTAGTGTTAGTAGCATGAGCTGTATAAAATGGTTTACACCTTCTAATGGTTTTCAGACTTCAGCAAGCCTATTTTTAGTAATGGATTATCACCCTTTATAGTGCCTGATCATCTTCTCAGAAAGCTTGGTAGGGCATTAACATGATAGAAATAATGTTTGTTTGCAGTTTGAAGTTTGATTCTGTACTTGTTTTACTGCCCTGAGCCCACCTCCTCATTAACACATTCCTTGCCAAGGGCTCCTTCTCCTTTGGCACTGCTACTTAAGTTGAAAACAGTTGAAAAGAACTAGGGTAGCCTGAAAATATCACCTTTGCTGATCTGGCTCATTTTGATTGTTGTAGTTTCCATTGTAGTTTAAGAAGCAGTGCTGGGAGAGGAAGTCCCTGGCAAAGATGCCAGTGACAAGCAGTTGGGAAAGGCAACATCTTCACTTTATTAGGGGGGAAAAAAAAAATAACACATTTTGAGAGTAGGTTAGTGGCTTAGCATAATAGGTTACCTTGTTTCAGGTAAGGAAGGTGATTCTCGTTTCTGAAGGAGTCTGTTGACGACAGCTGCAGGATAAGGCTGTTCATTCACCAGCAGTAGCACATGTACCTTTTGATGCTGGATTTTCTTAGATAAATTGCACTGTGTTATGACTTTCTCTATTGCTGTCAGCATCATCATATCAGCATTCTGCACCGGTTCGGAACAATAATCTCAGTTAATGTCAATGCAAGCAGTTCTTTTTAGTGAACTAAATTTCCGTCCTTTTAAATACTCCGAAGTATCATGAACAGTTACTTTAAACAAAACTCATGGGCAAAAGTATTCAGGTGTGTAGCAGTTTTGGGCAGATTTGTAACTGAATAGCATTCTTAATTAAAAAAAAAACCAAACAAACTACCCCAGAATTATTTTTCTGACATTAACATACACTGATTTCTGGGTTAGATGCAATTATGACAATAAAATCCTGTCATTTTAATAACACTTATAATTGCATTCTGGGTCGTTTCTTTGCAGATCTTCCCTGGCTTTGAACAGCCATGCTACTCTGTTGCCAAAAATCGAGTAAAGTGAATGTGTGCGGTTACTCTCCTCTTGAATTTGAAGAAGGTGGTAACTTTGTATAGTGCCTGAAGGTAATTCTTTCTTTGCTTGAAATTAAAAAGTTTGAGACTGCTGATGTGTGGCAGATGTTGTCATAAATATTTTTGGTTTTGATAATGTTTCTTCTTTATGTTTTAGTTAGAGTCAGCATTATGGTATGGAGGGGTAAATGATTAAAATTGCACTTTTTATGTGTGATGAACACATTCATATTTCACTTCAGCTTGGAAAGTAATGTTTATATGAAAACTAGGTACTATACTAGCCTTTTACTATGCTTAGGTGGAAAAGGTTTGGTTTTTTTCCCATGTGCTCTGTGGTGCTTGCTTGAAACATTGTATTATTTAATGCTTGTTTCTAATTCTACCTGGATCACAGTCACAAATACACCCTTTGTGAAAAGAAGGTTGTGCACGTGAGACTGATCAATTCTGAAACATAATGCAAAGAATTTAGTGATAAATAAGCAATTGTTAGTTTGTTCTTGGTGTTCAGCAGTTTTTACCTAATAACTTGATTTATAAAGTATGTTCTTCTTTTTCCGATACAAAATGTAACTGGTGCCACTGAGTGCAGTAGAGATCAAGAGTAAGAACAACAAAACTGGATTCAGGTCAAACTATTTAGCTGGGGCTTTGTATTTGATATGCTTCTGTTTTTGAAGCCTTGTTGAGAAGATGCTTTAACTCGTTTATGTATTATATTTGATGCTTGAAAAAGATGGAAAGCAATTCTCTAGTAAGAAGGCTCTTTTGACTTTCTGAAACGATTATTGTGGTAAACCCCCTCTCCCCTCCTTATTTTAATGACATATTTGCTGTTTTTCTCTATGGTCTGTCAGTTTTACTATGTGTAGGCAAAGAGATAAATGCAAATTCAGCCTAATTTTAGAGTAATACAGTGAGCTGTGTAGACCTTGTATTTGTGTTCAGAGGGATAACTTATATTACCTGTGTAGTAATTTAATCCAAAAAGTCATTTTTATAATGATATAAGAATATTGCTTAGTGACTAAAACTTTACCAAGTCAACTTTCTGTAACATCTTCTACATAAAAAAACACTACAGTGTTACCCTGCAGCAACTTTGTTAGTGTGACAGAAATTAGTCATAAACTTCCTACCTCCTATGGAGAAGAGAAAAAGGCTCAGAAGTAAGGAGTATTTCAGTGATAAAATCTTTAATCTCAGTGTTTTATGAAGCAGGTCAAGGTTTATTCATCTGGGAAAATGTGCGTACAGTTGCTCATCCAAGTGGTTGTAGGGCACAGGATTGAAAATGAATCCTGTATGCTGGACTGCATGCCCTTTCTTGAATACTCCTTATTTGCTATTAGTGACAAAGGATGCTGTTACAAATTTAGTTAATGCTGCTAACAAAGGAAAATATGTTTTAAAACTATTACGTACTGTGGAGAAATAAAAAAACGAAATCGGCCTTTTTTTTTTTTTCTTTTTTTTTTTTTTTTGCCAATGCTTCAGTATGTGTGAATGAAAAGAAGTATGGATAGGGATATTAGCAAGCAGATGGACTTTGCAGTTGTAAGTTGAGGAACATAGCATAGATTATGTTGCTGTTTGTAAAAAATCTAGAAAAGATGCCTGGAAATAACTGTATCTAAAGCTTTAACAATATATTTCATAATTGAGACAAGCCTGGTAATGATCTGGGATGGTGGTCTCTGCAACTGGAAGTTTTATGTTTTTAATTTAATTTTTTTATTCTTCTCATGTTCTTCTAACCATCTGCATATGCAGAGGCTTACTTTGTCCCTGTTTTTGGTCAGAGCAACATCTTTGTCTTTAGTAATGCATAAAGAACTGTGGAATGTGAGTGCTAATGTATTCACCCGTTATATATCTGCAAGCAGTTTTTCAAAAGCACATGCATGTCTTTTTCATAACTCATGAAACTAACACTTGACATTTTTGTTTCAGTTTCTAAATGATTTTATCAGTGGAAGTTATAAACTTCAGAGACCTAAAGAAATCATCATGAAGCTATATGTATTTTTGGTCAACACTGGAACTACCCTTACGTTTGATACTGAGCTTGCTGTACAAAAGTAAGAGAGTAAATTAATTGTATATTGCTTGTTTTTTTAAAATAAAAGGCATATATAGTTGTTATATACTAAATTCTTGACAGAGCATACTCAGTTGGGGTTTTTTTAGTATGTCAGTATCATTTTCTTCCAGGTTTTCATGTATTTGAGTGTATTTTGGTTGTGGTTTTTCTTAATTTTTTTTGTGATTAGCACTTTCAATGCCTTACCAGGCGATTGTGTGTATTTGAGATTCCATGAATCTCTACCAATAGTTTTTGCATGCTCTTCTCTAAAGCCTATTGACACTTAGTATTATGAGCATGAAATAGTGTTTCACCCATTCTGATTCTACTGGGACGTTTGCAGCTGTGCCCATACCCCTGAGTAGTGTCTGGTACCTTTAGACATTATGTTTCTAGGTACAGCATCTGAACTGTCATTCCAGGCTCCTTGTGATATAATGTGGGCTGACTTTTTGCTCAGTTGGGTAGTTCTTGGAGAAACGAGCTTTCCAACAACTGAACCACACAAAATCAAAGACTGTTCTGTTGGAAGTGTTTAAATACTTATTCTATATATCTATCTATATGGACTTGGACTTTCTAGGGAGACTAAATTTCCTGGCTTCTTTGCCTGTCTCCTTGTATATGGACAGGCTAAGCTACCTTCCTGAAGACCATGGAGATGATAGGTGAATTGTTACTGTAACACAGCTAGTGAGTACAAGCTTGTGCTCATGAGAGGTTTGTAATGAATTTATAATGTCATGTTGAATCACGGTTATTTCGGATAACTGGTCTTTATCATCTTTACTTTTCAAGTACCATATAGCCAGTAGCATTGTTATGTTTCCTGACAGTTATATCAAAACCATTGATGCTTATATTGATTATTCACTTTGTACTCTGAAGCTTTTTAATACCTTTGCACAGGTACTACCACAGTGTGTTATAGTTTAGGTCAGTAACTGTATCAGATTAGTAAATTTTTGTTTATTTTGCTGTTTGCTTGTGTTTTAAAGAAAGTCTAGAACTGTCTAAAATAAGCAATATTGTCATCACCTAGAAAGTTATGAGGCTGGTGAATTTAAAACAGGGATGATTTATTGATATATTATTTCTACATTAAAAGTGTCTGTGGTGTTTAGAAGAATTTTTTGCATATATATGGATTGTTAAATTTCCTGTTATTAAGTGCTACTAATGCACTTCACGTACAGTAAATCAGTCAGAGTTTATTAAGTGAAATTGTGCCTACCTTACGCATAATGAAGTGTTAATATTCTTTTCTTCTAAGGTTTAAGCAAGTCAGCTCTTTGTTTATGAAGTCTATAATAAAGAATATAATATGACTTTTACAATTATTATCCTAAGTGCTTGATACTACTTAATCCAGAATTTCCGCATGCTAACAGATCTTGGAAAAACATTACTAATGACTCCTCAATAATGCAGAGGCTGCCTTCTTTTAGCTGATAGCTTATTAACTGGATATCCAGAGTGCAACACATTACAGAACTTAAAAAACTTAGAAATATGTCATTGTGCAAATAAAACCCATTAAAAATGTTCTGCTTTGACACAGACAAGTCATCTGCTCCCCTTACAAAAGTATGTAAAATTAGAGACACCAATATGCTGACAGTGTCGTCTTCTCTTCCCATTTTTTCCAGTGTGGCTGATCTGAAACATGCAATTCAAACTAAGTATAAGATTGCCATTCAGCACCAAGTGCTGGTTGTCAACGGAGGAGAGTGTATGGCACCAGACAGAAGAGTGTGTAGTTACAGTGCTGGAACAGTAAGTGCATACTGCATTCTTAGTCTAAACTGTCATTTATAGGAGAAGAAAAAGATGTTTTACAAAGGAATTTTTAATTATTTTTCCCGAATGTGCTGTTTGGTGGGTTTCTTTGAATTGAGAAACAGGTGCTTATGTATTCTGTTTATACATGTAGATTTTTAACTTGTTCCTAAGATGTGTTACTCACACAAAGAAATAATTGGTGATTAAACAGTATGTTGCCTTTACTCAGTGTTTGGTTTCATTTTCTTTTTGAGTATAGGACACCAACCCAATTTTTTTATTCAACAAAGAAATGATCTTGTGTGAACGTCCACCAGCTATCCCCAAAACCACATTTTCAGCAGAGAATGAGATGGAACTGAAAGTAGAAGAATCTCTTATGATGCCTGCAGTGTTTCATACGGTAGCATCACGAACACAACTTGCTGTGGTAAGTAGATTCTTACTGTATTTGCACACCAAAGGAAAATGTGTCAGATGGGAAGCTTGGTGTAAAATATGAAACAGTTTGTTCAAAACGCAGTAAGGATGGCCTATTAGTGATGGCATACTTTTCAGAGCCTTTGTCTTGAAGTTTCAAGGTAAGCATTGAAATGTGCTTGCTTTTTCAGCATGTTCAGAACTTCTTTCAGAAGTCTGATGTAAGACACCTTTATGAATGTGTATGCTTACAATATTTGCAAAATAAAAGCGATCTGGTTGCTTTGCACCCACTCCTTAATGCACTGCCTTATTTTCAATGTCCTCAGTCTGCTTCAGAAAACAGAAAAGTAACTTTGGAAACATTGTTAACTCAAGTAGAAAATTAGTAGTATAATTTTTAAAAGCACTTTTCCAAGCTTCTGTTTCATCTTATATGTCTAAACAACTGGTGAGGAACTAATAAAACTAAGCTTCTTTTTCCTAAAATTCAGGTTTCTTGTTATTGAATACTGGCTTTTACTTGCATATTGCATATATTTGCTTGCAAACTGATCAGAAGTCCAATTTGATTTCTTCTGTCTTATTTAATACAGAGAACTCCTTCCCTGCAATATGGTCAGTAAGATACTGAGTGTGCATGCAGCAGGAACAGCTGTAGCTGGGCTGATTGTGTTTCTTCATGTTAGGAAGTGTTCTCATTTTCTTTTGAAATTTTATGTTTAAGTGCATTAAATGTTTTTCATATCTCTGAAGACTATTTAAGCTTTCAACAGCTGGGAATGTGAGAATGGTTATATGTAGCAGTTTGGACGAAACTAATAGTAATATATGTTTTGTCTTGGTAATAAAATTTCTTCGTTTCAGTGACAACTTTAATGCAGTCCAAAAGAGTATTTAGCACTTGAAGTGGCTGGGTTTATTGCTGTACAGCTGAATTCAGACAAAAGTGTGAAGTCTTGCATATAGTACAGGAATTTTGTTTTCTCCCTTGACATCCTGGCCTGTCAGGAGAGGCAGTGTTCACCTAAATAATCTTATCTGTTTTAGTGTAAGGGTGGGTGGAGTCCAGTAGACTGTTTGTCTTTCTCCCACCTGTTGACAGTTATTGCTGACTTTGTAAATTGGACCTTGATTACTGGATATCTGTATCATATGACTACCATACAGAGAAGAGAAGAGTGGATATCAATGTGAATTTAGCTAAGGAGTGGGAGGTTTTCAGTTGTGCTCCTTCAAGAGTGTGAGGATTCTGATTTTTAGCGGGTGAAACTGAAAGTGCTTTAAAATCTTTTTTTGTGAGGTGCTCAGAGGAGGATATAAAAGTAAGCAAGACTGATAGCCCCTAAGTACTTAACACTGATTCGATATGTAAGGGGGGCTGCAGTAATTACTATGGTCATGTTTGTGTTTTACTTTCAGAGTAATGGAAGTGAAAGGTGATGGTACTCAGTCCCACATTTCTCATTGTTTTATCTTCTTTCTTCATCCTGTCCCCGATTTTCTGGTCTTAAAAATTCTTAATTTCACTTTCAGTTTGGTAAAGTTACTGTACAATGATGGAGCGTATTTAATTCCTCTGAAGTAAGCTTTTTTATTCCAGGTGGTTTTTTCCTACTTAGACTTGAAAAGAATTCTTGGTGCTGCCTAATCTTCCCCCTTGATTCTGAAGGTTGTATTAGTAGGCAGAGCACACAAGTTTATTGCAGTGTTTGTGCTTCTAAATATGCTATTTAGATCTTTATTGGCTCATTCCCGTGGCAAGTCTATAATTCTATAGTATTAAGCAACAAACTGCGAAGTTTTTCTAGAAAGAGTGATACTGAGTTGATCTGCAAGAGAAAAATATTTTTTTCCATACTTGATGGCATCTATTAGTATTATTGAAGGATGGGGTGTGGGGGAGGAACTGAGTATTTAAAGGTCTTTAAACTTGGATCTAAGTAGAATGGAGGTTTTATTTTTAGCCTGCAGATTTACCTTCAGGAAGATTATTATTTGTTCTTCCCCACTTGTAAAAGGGCTACAGTGATAGCAGATTTCTTTTCTTTTTGTGAAAAATTTGGAAATTTATGTAAAGATGAAGTAGGTAGTTGTATTCATACGTATGTTACACCTTTACACCCACAGTTAATTTTATCCAAAATGTTAAATCTTGTCAAGCCATAGGCTGTGTGTTAGTCTGTGAAAATGAATTGAGTACTTCTCTGGGGTGTCAGGGGAATGGCAAAACTGTCATGTGTGCTGGAAGATTAGTAAATAGATTAGTAAATAGTCTTGTGATTTTTAGATGTTCCAAGGTGTGAAAACTGTATAAAGAAGTATTGCAGTATTGTACTGAAGTAGTTTTTCATGATGCCTGCTTCAAGCATATTGAGCAGTAATTCATAAGAAACTGAGGGAGGACTGGGGATGTGGGTAGAGCATTAATCTTCTTCAAGCTTCACCATAAGCCTCTTGCTTGAGAGGAAGAAGGAACATGGGATATTAATCCTTCTCAAAATCAGTTAAGGTCTGGGGAGAGCTAGAAAGGCTCTGAACCTCTGTAATTGTGTGATTGATGCATAGAAAGCACACTGAGTATACTGTATAGGAGACTTTCTACAAAACAGGCATGAAAAATCTACTATATAATAGCCCAAGCTTTGTATTTTTATTTTAAAGAAACAGTAACCTGCTTTACCAGAAAAGCAGAATGGCAGTACTTGATTTTAGAGAGTTTTTTGCCCATTGTAATTACTTAGTACATTTTAATTAGTTAAATTTGATTAATTAATTGTTACTACTAGTACATGTACTAATACATTATGATACTGTTTGAGAGTAGGAAAATAGAAGTTGCTATCTAAATTCCTGCTAGTGGTAAAGTCTTACCTATTCTTGTCAACAACAAGAAGCAATGATGTATTACTGTGTAGAAGTAGGGGAGAATATTTGATAGCTACTTGTTTCTACTTAATCTGGTATCTGCTCTGCCCAGAGGATATACGATATAATTTTTAAAATCAGACATGATATGAAATTGTAAACAGCATGTGAAATAGCAAAAATTTCTTGTAAGATGGCTATTAACATACTGTGCATGAGTTCTTGGTTATGTCCATACTTCGTGCTCCATGTCTACTTTAGTAATACACAAACTCATTGTGTGAAAGATTATGAATATTTCAGGAGGTGAAGGCTTTTATTTTTTCTCTTTTCCCCCTCATTTTAAGCCTGCCTGAAAACTGTTGAATTTAATTCATTTTTATGGCGTATATAACTTGAATTGTTACACTACACGACAACTATGCTGTACAACTGCAGGAAAGGTGGTTGTGGTTTTTTTGTTGTTGTTTTGTTTTGGGTTTTTTAGTTTGAGTTTTTTGGGGTTTTTTAACCTTATTTTAAACCTTATTTGTACTATGGAGAAAAGGAGACAGATTTTTGATTCACTTTTTCTGATCCCTACTTTGTATACACTGGTCTATAGCCATTAATTTTTTTTCCCTCGCAATAAAAGTAGCTCTAGATTCTCCTTTTACAACTATTTTTGTTAGTCCATACTTTTATGGCCTCTCCGTAATTTTTTCTGTGTCTAAAACTGACCATTTTTGACTTACATGCAGAAAGCAAAAGTATGATTATTTTATTTTTTTTTTTTTACATAATATCTGTTGCTACTGTTCACCTATAACCTAAAGTCACAGTGGAGGCCCTGGCATTCTTATAGCCTTTTGTATACACATTTATAGAGTATATGTAAAAGCAGCTATTTTCTACCCTCCAACTGAAACTAACTTCATTAAATTACATGTAGCCTTTTTTTTAGATTTTATGGCTCCTAACCAAAAATCATTCTTGATGCTGTGTTTGTCATATCAGGATACCTCAATTTTCTATTTTTTTCATGTTTTTGACAACTATTACAGATTTGATTAAGTAGCTGTTCACTACCTATGATCTCATAAGGTAGACTTCACAGTATAAAGATTAGGTAGCTTTAAAGAAGCTAAAACTCTTGTCCAAACTTGTTCTTTTACCATTTAAACTGAAAATCTTGATGTAGGTTTTGTCCTACGTGACGTAATGTCTTTGTGTAAAAAAAAAAAAATCTCAGTTAAAGCAACTCTCTAAGCCTATTTTCATTTCATTCTGGTTTCTCTTGGGCTAAACCCCTAGCTTTGGGATATCTGTGCCTGCAGAGTTCCAGCTTGCATTTTTACAACTAACCTGGTTTCCCATCTCTCTTCTAGTACAGCAGTTCTGGCTTTGAGCTGCAGTACATGGACAATGAGGTGCACACAGTGTTTGCAGAAAGTTTCATACACACCAGCTTGAGAGAAGACAAACTGTTCTCTACACAGCATGTTTTGCAATAAGCTATGTTGTGTCAATCTTGTCTAATCTTGTGGTCTTTTAACACTACTGCTTAAAATAATTTCTGGTATCTTAGCCTTTAAAAGAGGATTATTTATTTTTCTTTTTTCTTGAGTGATCTAGCTGAAGTTTTCTTGTTATTTGTTCCAGAAGTATTTTGAAAACTTGGACTTTTTGTTAGTAGATATGTTTCACATTTCATGTGATGCTATTGCTGTCATATTACTGTCAATTGCTGTCAGTTTTGAGAAGTGGAAATGAGGATGAGAAACTGTGTGGTCATTTTATTTGGTTGTCTAACACCATGGCTGTGGTCATAGTACCTACATAATTCTTGGTTTAGTTTCAAACACATAATATTTAAGCCAAAAAGTATAGTCATGCTTCCTAAAAGCTATGTATCTACTATTTAAAGAAACACTCTTTCTCAAGGCCACTTTCCAGAAGAAGAGGCTCTCTGGAAAAGAGTTACTTTACACTATTAGTGTTCTTTAAGGTGTTGTGGTGTTTGTAACAATTACTTGGCCAAAATAATTTTTTTTGCTAAATTACTAGTCTAATAGACACAGTTCTAGCTCCCTGGGAAAAGTCAACATTTCTTTGTAATTTGTTTTAGCGATCAATCTCAATCTTTTAAAGCAATTGAGAAGAATGGGTTAAAATGGAATATGTTTCAGTTTATCCTCAGGTATAATAAAGATGCAATCTAAGGTAGATCTTCCTAAATGCTGCTCTAGCGTTTGATTTGGTTGACGTTTGTAACCAGAACTTTAGATCAAGTTTTTAAAAAGTTCACCAGAAGAAAAAGAGTTGGGTGGCTTGGTATCAAGCTAGTAGAAGTTAACACTTATCTTGTACTGTGTTTTGTTTCCCTGACTGGAGGTTTATGTCAGCTTCTCAGTATGTTTTTGAGTGGTAGATTCTATCATTTGACTTCTCCAAACCTGCTTATAATGTCAGTGCAAAGAACTAGTGAAAACATACTTAAAAAAGAGTCATTAAGCTGTGACTTACAGATCAACTTATTCTGTATTACGGTGGTGAAATAAGTACCTTCCAAGTACAAAATAACTCATGACCAATGTGGACAAATGTCCAAAGGATGTGGTCACCCTAAATA
The DNA here is from genome assembly GCA_035583185.1 of Anabacerthia variegaticeps. Classification (NCBI taxonomy): domain Eukaryota; kingdom Metazoa; phylum Chordata; class Aves; order Passeriformes; family Furnariidae; genus Anabacerthia; species Anabacerthia variegaticeps. Next base: position 99,682,890 of record JAWWEW010000078.1, read on the forward strand.
ACCAATATTAAAGGAGAATGGAATAATCAGCTATGTATTGAAAAGAAACAAATCACCACAAAATATCAAAGTCTCCCTCACAGTGAAGTTAACTATTCTAATTACAGGTTTTAAAAGCTGAAATTGTGAAGTGGTTGATCTAGTAGCTTCACTGATGTTTTAGTTGGAGGTTTATGCATTAGGGTTAATGGTCTTGGTCGCTAATTTTGGTAAACAAGGTAACAGTTCCCGGTTGCCAGTGCATTTATCTGCTGTTACAGTGTATGGATCTGTGGAAATGTGCTTTCAAGGATCTTTTCCATTGGTCTGAGGCGGATTTTTAGGGTGACTGAAACGTGTAAGGAGTCCTGTTTACAGGGTTTCAGACACATGGCAATAGAGGGCTTTGATGACTTGTTTCCTTTTACCACAGGGTTGTAGAGAGTGGAAAGAACCCTGCTTTTCCTGAGAATTTTTGTTCTTTAGAGGTAAGTCCGAAGATCACTTAAGACAAACAGACCTTGGTCAGATTTTGTTCATTCAGATGAGCAGAATTATGACAGTAGAATGCAAAAGCAGTCTTGAAATTGATGTTAAACACTTTATTCAGATAATTTCTGCTTTAGATAAAACATTTTGTTACTTCTACTGATTTTTGGTTGAAACACAGAAAACAGAATTAATTATGATCAGAAAAATCACCTAAATTTAAGTTGTGAATATCAAAGGAAATAATTCAACACCCAGTCAAAGATAAAAAGCTTTCTAGTTGTCCTGTGAATTTCTTGAAAAATTAGGTAGAGAAGATGTCTCTATTTACTCTTCAACATAACAGCAAGAAGATATTAGCCTGGGTTTGTCTGGTCTTGTACTGGTAGTAGTTCTTGAAGTCCACATTCCAGTGGTGTGGTGAGGCTGTCAGTGTTCTAGGTATGCTGCTGTAGCCAAGTAGGATGAATGTAGCCCTACAAGGCAACTGAAGTCTTCTGCTCTGTGAACCATTGGGTGTCTGCCAATAACCCTTGAGTGCGCCTGTGAACAATCAATGACAAAAGCAAGCCTGTTGTTAGACAGGCTTCTTTTTCTGTGCTGGAGCTAGCAACCTCACTGAGAAGTGTTAAAACATGTTAGATTGCAGGCCTTTATTTCTAAGTTTGACATAATTCAGTTTTGCAACTTGATTCCTTTAGTGGAGAGCTGCTTAATTACTTTCTTCATACAGCCATACCAGTTATACAAAATAAGTTGGTCTTGATCCTCCACAGAAATGGAGATAGTAGGAAGAACAAGCCAAATCACTTGAAGCTTTATTTCAGAAGTGATGAAAAGACAAGAAAGTTACATTTGTGTAGCTTTTAATTTCCTAACTATGATGAAGTTACATCTATACTCCAAAGGAAGCAAAAAGCTTCCCTGCTTTATCTTCTTGCTGCACACTCTCATGTTTTGAAAGCACCACTGCCTTAAACAAAACAAATAAAATAATGGCTTTACATAGTGTTCTTATTGCCTGCACTGGTATCTGCTTAGTATAATGGAAAACTGAAGCAGTTCTGGCATGTGGTCAAATAGTTACTCCATGTTTGAACTTCTTCGTCTGCTTGCAACCTCCTGAATGCAGAGTAGGATTCTTTACTGTTTGAATGTAATGAGCATATTTCATGATATTGCCTAAGTAACCAGCATCAAAAGCAGAACTGTTTTTTCAGTATACTCCTAATTGCATTCAGGTTTTGTCCATGAAGACATAATTCTACTGCTTGCCTCCCACCACCTAGAGAGAATTTCTTTGGCACTTTGAATGCACATGTAAAAATAACTTTGGGATGATTATAATACAGAATGCAGTTGCAATACCTTGCATATGTGCCCTGAAGCATGTGTCTGTTTAGTTGTACAATCTGATTTTTAGTCTATAAGCTTACAGCTAAATTTGAAACCTTGCTATTTGAAAGAAACTTAGATATTTTTTCAGGCTAATGAATTTTGATGTCAGTGTTAGTTCAGAAAAAAATCTTTTGTCTATGAGGGACGTGTCATGTTTCAATATTTATGATTGAAATGATTTATGAGCAATATATATGATTGGTTTCATAAGGGGATTTCTTGTTTTAATGTCCACATCTCCTGTGTATACATTAAAAAGCTGCAGCTCATCTGAAATGAATATCTGGTTAAATACTTAGATGGCACTGGGGTATTTTTATGTAATAGTTCTGTTGGACATGTCTCTGTTATGTGACAGTTTCTGGCACTTAACAGAATTAGAATGTCCCTCTGCTAGGAGGTTTCTGAAAAATTAGCAAATATTAATTTGCTGCTCTGGGAAATGCTGTTTGCTCTTCACTTTTCTTGGAGCCAGCCTGCTGGGACACAAGATTCTGGTTTGGTTAAGTTGCCACAGGCTAGACTCCTAGATACAGTGTCAGTGCTGGTCATCAATTGTGTAACAAGTGATCTCAATTGCCAGTATTTATTTTTTTTTCTACTAAAATGTAGTGACTTGTGACATCTGTTTGGTGTTTGTAAGTCTTTTGCTGAGAAAACAACCTTGTTAAAACTAAAATCTTAAATCGACAGCGCTTAGGTTCTCACAGGAGCATCAAAAATGGTGTATAATAAAGCTTCAAAGGACAATGCTAACTTGTAACTTCTGACTTCTGTTGTGAACACAATAAATAGATCTCCCTGAAAAAGCAAACGTTGCCCACTAGTTAAGAGTATGTTGCAGAGTGGAAAGTTTGGTCATATGAAGCCTAGTGTGTACTTGAATGTGTTAAGTATCTGAGCTGTGCCATGCTAAGTGAGTTTGTCCAAAGGAAAATAGAACTAACAAAAGCCTAGTCTACTCAGGGCTTTTAAAGAAACATTTGACTCCAGTCTTTATTTTGCCTGGTCAAACTGTGATACTCACTTGAAGGAACTGCATAAAAAAGACTTTATGATAAGTTTTGATTTTGTAGGTAGCTTATGTCATTTTAGTCTTCAAACTGATGTGTGGTTCTGTATATGTCCTCACTTCTGGAACTATTGGTGGTAGTTTGGAGGAGGATTGACTTTGAGAAAAGAATAGTGTTTATGAATTGAAAGTAAAATGCTTGTGTACATTTCCAGGACATAAGAACGCAACAGAAACATTCAGTTACCTTTTCACCTTCATATTTTTGGTGTATTTTTCAGTATGCCTTAGAAGTAAAACAGCCTGTTCTTTTGGTTCTTAATATGATCATCGAGGAAGCAGTAATTCTGCTTTTTTTTATATGCTGTGTGTACAAAGTGAACTAATAAAATAAAAAATTGTTCAAGTTGTCAATATTGTTTTAGTTAGTTTATGGGCATATAAATTGTATGGACAAGCTGGGGAAGGTCTGGAGAAAATGACTTTCAGATTTCAGCACTGTCTGCATACTGTTCCAGTTGTGTCATTGGTTGATTTTTGACTTAGGAGGTGAGAGTTTGTGCAGCAATTAAAATAACTGTTCTTTTCAAACTGGAAATCCTTGTTCTTGCATGTACAGGAAGTGACCAAAGTTCAGAAAACAGTAAGACAAATACCATCTTTACTACAAAGTGATAGGAATTTTTAATAACTTTTGATATCATTGGAGTCGCATATATAAGTATTTTGTATGTTCATTGTTCATCTGCTGAAAGTTTAGGTATCAGTGATTTGAAGGACAGTGGAATTTTGTCATGGTGCTTGAGACAAGGCTTGGACTTCTGAAAAAGAGAGTGTTCACAACATTCAGGTTTTGTCTATTAATTCTGAAATGTTTGGATAAAATTTTCTGCAGTTTGGTGGTCTATTTTGGGAAGATAAATGCTGTTGGTCCCTAAATTTTTTTGGATATGCATATGTGCTGCTAACTATGTGTTCAGCAGCAAATGTATTCTGAAATCTGTGGATGTGTTGGGTTTTTAACACTGCTTTCTCACTGTATTTTGTGCTTGTTTCTCAATGCATGGTTATCTCCCATCTACAGTAGCACAGGATAGTTTAACAATGTGCGCAGTCTGCAAAAAGCGGAAAGACCTTCTTATTGTAGGATAGGGAGATATTAAAACTTAAAATACAGGTATACTCAGGAAAATACTTTTCATGTAGTATGTTATTGGTAAAGTTTTGAGCTGAAGGATTTATTTTATGACTTATGCATTTCCTCTTTTTGGTGTTCTAGTAGGCCCTTTGAGGGGAACAGCCTGCTTTCTTAAATTGCTAAACTTAAAATAATCACTCTTCTTACTAGTTAAAACTATGCAATTGATTATAATAGGCATTGGTGTTATTGCACTTTTAGAAAGATACGGTACTTGCCATATGCAGGTCTCTGTCTTAACTCTTCCCAATGGAGTGGTAAATTCTCACCTTCTTTTGGCTGTAAAATGCCTCTGTGTCATCCAGTACTTTTGTCAGAAAAAATTACGTATTGGTTTGTAGATAACCAGGTTTCAGCATCATGTTTTAGAGTTTTGTGGACACTGCACTGCTGCTTGTCATGTTTATTGGTCTATTAATCAGTAAAAGACCTCAATTATTTGCCCTGCTGTTTCCTCATGCATCTCTTCTTGCCTCTGATATACCTATGCTTTTGCTGACTGATCCTGCAGTTCATTGTCTTGTTCTGAGCTTCTGCTTGGCCTGTAAAAAAGCTTTCTTCTTACTGGACCTTGCTTCCAGCTCTTTCTATCACATTATTAGTATAAGTGTTATTACTCATGTGTGTGCACTGAATATTTTATATTAGCGGCATTTGAGTAATGTTATGAGGTGCTTTTGGAATACGAGTTTCACCTACCCAAGATATTTCTCAGTAAATAGTATATAGTTTTTTGTCACGTAATTAATTATTTTAAATTAGAATAAAGGAAGTTTTGTTACTTTTGATGAAGTTTTAAGGTGTACAACTTTCTAGCTATCTGAATTTCACACTTTGATTTGCACTTTGCTGATTTTTGGTTTTTTTTCCAGGAAATGTATGAGGTTGCCAAGAAACTTTGCTCCTTTTGTGAAGGTCTTGTACATGATGAACATCTTCAGCATCAAGGCTGGGCTGCCATAATGGCCAACTTGGAAGATTGTACATACTCTTACCAAAAGCTCCTTTTCAAGTTTGAAAATGTGTATTCAAGCTATTTGCAGTCCACAGATGATATCAAGTTGAAACTTACACAGTAGGTTTGCCATTAAATTCAGTCTCAGTCTTCAGTGTTACTCTATTTTAAGCATAGTTTTTGTGTTGTGTGTCTGGTGCTAGTTCTGATTAACTGAGCATGTATTTCATTATGTGGCATGGATAGCATTCTTTCTGTTCTATGCTAATAATTTCTTTAACTGAAACTTTTCCTTGTATTCATCAGCAGAAAGAAACTTGAATTATATGGAAGATAAGCTCATTAATAAACAGCTGCTTAAGAGCTAGAGTCATGCCAAATGTGCACTAGAAATAGCTAGATAATAAGTTTAGACTAACATTTTTAAAAGCCTATTTACACTTTTGAATTAATTATTTTTTAATAGACTTGAGATATTAAGAATGACAATTTGTGTTGAAAGTATGAAGTAATAATGCAAACATTGAGTGTATATGTATACCTTGGAGGGGGGCATGTGCATATATGTGCAGATATTTATTTTCTGCAAACTCTGGATGTTACGTTAAGGCCTTTTATAGTATTATGGTATTTCTATGAGTGCTTTGCCCAGTAGAATGTAAGTGGATGTTAGGTACAGAAAAGTTATTTATGGTTTATTTTTTAACTTTAAAAAAATGTTTAGCTTCATAGGTTTTACCAAATATATGGAAATTATTCAAACTCTGCAAAAGTAGTCAGAGGCCACTCACATCTTTGATAATAACCACTGGTATCCATGCAGATTGGAAGTTCAGGTTGTGTGTTTAAAATAAAAAAAAAAAAAAAAAAAAGCAAATGGATATATCTCTGTTTATCAAACTGTCCTTTTTTTCACTGCATTGTAACAATAATTTTACATTCTAGTTTCGAAGACTTCAGATTCAGCAGTGAAAGAGAAAAACCAGTGGCTTCTTTAGCAGTCCTACCATGTTGTTGATACTGAACACTATGTTTTGAAAAAGTAGTTTCAAAATAATTGTGAAATCTACTTCAATTCTAAAAAAAATAGTACTTTATATTGCAGGTGATTTGTAGCTAAGATTTTTTGGCACTTTGGCTTCTAGATCTTGATGTTTTTTTCTTTTCACTTTTTAAAAAAAGGTTGGGTTCTGCTGTTTCTATCATGGCCAAGATACCACTGCTGGAGTGCCTAACAAGACATAGTTACAGAGAGTGTTTAGGAAGACTGGATTCTTCAGCTGAGCATGGAGGGACAGAAAGTGAAGAAACTGAGGATGGGAAATCTGCTGAATTGGTGCTTTATCCTGATACATCTAAAGTGAACAATAAATCAATGTTAACATCATTTTGCAAGTCAGTTGAACATTCAGCTTTGGAAGGCACAGACCCTGAAAATGTAAAAGATGATAAGGAATCTGGTCAAAATGATACTGTCCAGGACAGTGAAACATCAGTAGAATTGAAAGATGATGATCAGCCTTCCTTCAATGTATCTTTGTTAGACTGGATAAATGTTCAAGATAGACCTAATGATGTTGAATCCCTGGTCAGAAAATGTTTTGATTCTATGAGCAGGGTAAGTTAATCTTTTTAAATCAAATTGCATTGTGTTGAGTGTTGCTGCTTATTTTCCAGATGCAGGTGCTTTTGAAGTGTCTCAGCATTTTGTAGCTTGTTGTGTCTCGTCAGATCAAAGCAGAGACTAGGAAGAGACAAGAGTGGGGAAATTGTTTTACGGTTCAAGTGTTAAGAATTTGACCTTTAGGAAGATGTATAATTTCACAGTGAATACTTGTTACCTTGTTTGTTTCTCATATAGCCATTCCTGTTGGAAAGCCAATAGCTTCTTGTAATGTTTAAACAAAGTGACTTCTACTCTTTTTTTGCCTTTTTCATAGAAATTACATTTATAATAAAACTAAAGATTTTTCCTTGACTAAAGTTAATGTTCTTTGTCTTTAAAATATTGAAGCCTTTATTAAAGTATAGAACAAATGCGTGGGGTTAATTATGATAAATTTATATACTGTATCAGTGAATTCTTTATTAGCTGAAACACGTGCTCAGAGGAGCTCATTGAGACTGGGCAGTGTCAGTTTGTATTTCTGCTGTCAGTAGAATAAAACATTGCTCACTTTACTTTTAAAATTATTAATCAGTGAGCATTATAACCTTTTAAAATTCTTTTGCCTATAGTTTTCCTTCACTCTTTTCTTTCACGGTGGCTGGTATTTCTTACATTGTCTGGCCTTGTTTGCATAGGTGTAATATCATACTATTGCAACTCAATATACCTTTCACAAAGAAAACAACTTCTATTTTCTTTGATGCTTTGTTTACTCTGCAAGGTATGACTGGAAAACTGGCTCAGTTATTTCTAAAACCTGTCTGTTGTAGGGAACATTATGATATTGTCAGTTCTGCATTGATTTTTCAATTCTGTCTTAAAAGTAATTGGAGAATTGGGCTTAATTAAGGGATGTTTAAGATTTTGAGCTGTCTAAATTTTAGTAGTGCAGAAAAGGCTAAGTAAAACATTGGACATTACAAGTTGGGTTTTTTTGTTTAGCAAAACAAATAATTGATTTTGTGTGAAAAATGTTTCCTATTCACTGAAGTCTGAGACAGTTCTCTGTCCTGTGTGTTCAGTAATGCTACAAGGTACTTTCTAGTGATTTAGAGGAACAGTAACAAAACTCACTTGTTCAGTTGGGAGAAGATAAATTCAATTTCTACATAATATTAACAGGACACAAATGTAGTATCTTTTAAAAATCAGTATTTTAAGAGACAGATATTAAACGATTGCTTCCAAATAAATTATAGAGATCCTGAAGACACAAAAATGCAAAAAATGCTTTAGTTAAATACTTACTCTATCTTTTTTGATCAGCTTGTTGTCTTACCTGACGTACATCACAGATTTTAGAGAGGCTGAATTGTACTTGTCTTTTCTGTCCTTGTCTTAATTAAGACTAGGCAGAAGTCCTTTATTTCAACTATTGTAACTGTTTTGTAACTTAAGTTGATTTTTTTTTTTAGGGGAAAAATGTGATTGAACCTGCAAAAATGAAGTTCCTTTTTGTATTCTTGGCATAAGCAGAATTAGGAGGTAGGGAAATGCTTCAGTCAGAGTATTCTGGCCACCATCAGAACAACTGTGATTGATCAGTTCTGGTCCATTTTGGTTCGCAGAAAAAACCCAAAGCTTTGAAGTAATGTGTTGCTGTTTTCCTTAGGAAGACATTAATTTACTCTCTTATGATAACAGCACAGACAAAGAATTGAATCTTTTCTTACTATTGATTTAGAATTAGTTGAAAACAGAAGTGGCCTGCAGCTGAAAAGGAAAGAAACTACTAAACAAATATCTTGCGACTTAATTGTTCTTTCAATATTCATTTGAGATGACACTTTAACATGGCAAGCTAGAATAAAATGGCACTAATTTTTTTCTGATTGTTTTGCCTACCTTCTCCCCATGCCCTTTCCATCTTGGAAATATGAACCATACAAATGATTTTTGATTGCAATTCTCATTGAAAAACTGAATTCACGTTAAGATTTTCATGAAAGTATAAAGCATCAGAGTAAGGGCTTTATACCTTTGGTGCTGCTAGTCTTGACATAACTCGTGTGTTGCGCAGAGTGCTGCTAGTTCTCTCTTAGTTCTAGGCTCTTAACTGTTAAGTACTGTTGTAGCCACTTAAATAGAAAGCTGTGAGAAGAGCAATATTATCTACCAGCGAATGTAGAGCTGAATGCTGCAGATGCAGTTAGGTCAAAGATGGGATGAAGAGAATGGATGGCGAAAATATACAGTGGAATGAGAGGAATAGGCACTCTGTAAAAAGAGATTAAAACTAGATTATGAAGGGAAAGAGAAAATAAAAATCACTGTATCATTCTTTAGTATTTCATCCATTAAGAAACTGTTCTGGATGCTGCAGTGGATGCAGTTAATTCAGGATGTCACAGAGGAGTAATCCTGAATATGGTGGCAATGAAGGTGATCCTATAAAATCAGTCTGGTTTGGTATGAGAGACTACTTTTGTTACTGGATCTTGAAGGTGGACAACTCACTTGGGAAAGACCAAGATTCATAAGAATTCACATACTAAAAATTAACCTTTGTTGTTTTCAGAGAATTTGGATGTATTTTGTCATATCAATAACAGTACTAATTATTCATTCTGAGAAGCTCTAAGCTAATTACTAGTTTTTGATACTTTCCCCTGAAGTATTTTGTTTGTTTGTTTGGGGAATTTTGTTTGAAGAAAATGGAAGACCTATTCTTTGTAGTTGCTCCTTAATTTGTAATGCTTCTCCTCTCCAGATTCCTCTCTCTGTACCTGGACAGTTGTTTCCAGAGTGAAGAAGTGTTTTGTGTGAAAACTAATATGCATTTAAACAGTAAATTGAGGGGAAAACAGTGCTTTTATTTATGTTATTATTGAGTCACGTAAGTGCCTTCTTTTTTGAGGGTTAATTTGTGTGCTCTCTAAGTGGCATAAACCCTGCATGTTGAGGCAAGAGGCCAGTGCTGTGACAGGTAGTATGACCTCATAAATAGCATTCTTTTCACAAGATTCTCATATAATAGGTAGCATACCATAATCATTTTGGATAAATTTATGTGAATTTGTTCATTTTCTGCTAACACCTAATGAATGTAACTATGTTCCTAACTAACATATTCCAGGTTTAAGCTAAATTCTGTCCTTTGTAAGATGTTGCCATTACCTACCTTGTGTTTGGAACTCTTAATTTAATTCACTACTCTTACAATGAAACTTGAAGAGTCACTCTTAATATCTGTGGACATGGGTAGCCTCTTAATATTTTTTTTTTTTTTTTTCCTCTGGATGATGGCCGGTGAAGAAATATGATGAAATAGTTTTGAAATGTGTTTCTGTTAGGAAAAAAACCTAGCTAAAAGTATGACAAATACATATACGTTATTGTTTTATGGTGTGTTTTCACATTCATTTAGTGGGAGAAGATTGACAGTTCTTGCAGCTTTTTCTCATCACCCTCCCTTCTGCACTTTCCACTAAGCTACATTCAGGATTTGTTTTGATTGTAAGCTCTATGGACTCTGTTCCAGGGCAGACTGTGTCCATTAGCTTTAAGCCATATCTTCCCCTTGCACCTTGTTTTGTCCCCTCAATTACTGTCTGTTCCTCTTTTAAAGATCCTGATTTCTGTGATGGTCTAGTTGACATAATTCAGAGACATTCATGCTGTGATACAGAATCCACAGACCCATTTACTCAGAATTCTGAAATAGATGACAGATGTAGTCACACATTAGATTAAAAAAAAATAAAAAAAAAGGAAGGAAAAATACTGAGGTTAAAAAAATTCATTTAACTAAATTGCATCATGTTTCAGTATCTCAACTGCTAATAACTCTTATTTTTTAGCTTGATCCAAGGATCATCCAACCCTTTCTGGCAGAATGTCGCCAAACTATCGCCAAGCTAGATAATCAGAACATGAAGGCTATTAAAGGTCTTGAGGACAGACTCTATGCATTGGACCAGATGATAGCAAGCTGCAGCAGACTGGTGAATGAACAAAAAGAACTCGCTCAGGTAATACGCATTTGTGTGTGCAACATTGGAAGATTGTAGATTTTTGATATGTATGTGCTGTTAAAAGTCACAGTGAGACAATTGCATGTCTTAATGCAAGATAGTTTTCGACATATCACACCAGAGTTGCTCAAAAAGATGCTATATTTGTAATAATTTGACATTTAAATATTGGCAGTTTTTACATCCCGTGGTCATGTTTTCACATGGTTTAGAGCTAGAAAATCAGAACTTTAGTTGGAGATATGGAATAAGAGTTAAGTAGATTAATTTTGAAGGGAAATACTGAATCCTTGATAAATTGTGACTCAGTGATTCAGAGTCAGGGCTCAATGGTTGATCATCAGTCTTGTAGTGCGGAGAGAGTGGTTTGCATTCACTAGGCAGTGTCATTTTAAGTGATAAGCAATTTGATTAAAGACTATTCTAAATGTAAAATACATAGCTCCTGTTTTTAAGGATCACTACAATGTCATATGAAAGTTGCTTTATTAAGTACAGTTCCTGTTAACTTGATAATTAAGGTTGTCCTTTAATGCTTTGTTTCCAGCTGAATGTGTATAAAAACATGTATGTAGCCATTACCTGCTGATGTTCAGATTTTCACCATGACCTCAGAGCTGGGACCATGAAGAAAGGCATGAGTTTGTTTTTCCTGCTTCCACAGTAATAAATTATTAGTAGGAATAAATGAATAATCTTACCTTCCTCTCTTGGTTAGAGTTAGAGGAGAAGAGTGCTGGGCTGACAGACCCAGGCTTCCTGCTGGATCTGTGGTCTCGTACGTAAAGGTGGTGCTACCGGTACTCCTGGCAGCATTGTTTAAAAGTAGAGCTTGTCAGGTAATTTCAATGAGTAAGTTTAGAGGCAAGTTTATACTAAATCTCAGTCTTGCAGTGTTTATATTGTAGGGTAGTGCTTGGTGCAAGGTAGTTTAGCATGGTGAAGCTAGTCTTCCATCCCTATGTTTGGTTGCCCCGTGCTGTGAGTGGTGGTTTTCACTGTTTTCCCTCTTGCTTGGATGAAAAGCCTACCTCAAGTCTGCCAGTCCCAGTTTTGAGTGAGGTGCCTAACAGACAGTTGGAAAGGGAAGCTACTTCATCACCTAACGTAAACGCTATTGTAAACTTACAACTTGTATCTTTTCAAGACTTGTCAGAGACTTTACCTCTCAAATCTTCATCTTTGCCTTTTCCTTTTTATAAATTGCCTATTCCTTTACTTAGGATAAAAGGTTTTTTTGAAGAAAAGTCATCTGGAATGTAATGATGTGTTTGGGGTTTGAGTTTTTTTGAAGCTTCAATTAATTAAATGTTCATGGTTAAACAAGTAATTAAGTGTACTGCCAGATGCTTATATTCATTGGGTTTTATATTTGAGCTTTAGTAAGTATTTTCCTATCAGCTCTAGCAGTTGTTTGGGAAAAAAAAAATTAGATACTTTTAAGATACTAGAGGTGGTGTTACTCATTAAATTGTTAGTCTTCACGGAAATCGAAGAAGATTGGTGAAGTGCAAGGGCCAAATTATATTTAAAAATACAGATGAGGACTTGTCTACTTAAAGACGGTGCTCACAATTTGTATGGGAACTGTTAATATTTGGTGTTATATGAAAACACTCATACTGTTTTTCTTAACATCACACCTTTCAGCAGTGGACTCTTCCTGTTCATAGAGAAAAATGTGAAAGTACTTTATAGAACAAAGATAAGGAACATCTCAATGGTAATCCCATTGGCAGTATTTGGTTTGGAAGCTATAGGCTTTTTTTCCCCAGACCAGAAAAGGCTGATATTCTATCCAGAATTTGAGTTGACTTTCTGCATGAACCTCAGTTTCATTATTAAAATTCAAACCAAACTTGTCCTATGGAAAAAATTCATTTGCTGCTTGATGGCCTCATTGTATAGTTAATTCCCTTATTCCTGGACCTGCCTTAGGAGTTTTTTTGCTTTCCATCAGGCTGTTCAATTAATTGTCCATTAAACAGACAGTTCAATTTTTAATCTCCAACCCTTAACACTTAATATGGAAAGCTGCCTTGATAAATTTGAAAACTGTTTTACTCTGTGGATGCTAGGATTTGTAACATGAGTGTATAGAGCTGTGGTCAGCAGGTGGCATTATGTAATAAAAAAATTTGGAGCCTCTCTAGTTTTTCAGTGTGATTCTACCCAAGAGCTTATCCCTCCCAACATTTCCTTGTGTTTGATTTTATTTTTTTTTAAATTTCCCTATTAGTAGTGTAGCTTTTCAAAACATTTTATTGCATCCAAATACATTTCTATCAGTTAGGTTCACAGAAGTGCTACTCTTCTATTAGCTCTGTTAAACAGTCAAACTGTTTGGCAGGTGACCTTAATTCTGGTTCTGTACTTCTGTTTTCCTCTGGTTCTTGTTATATCAAAGAAAACCTTAGATTTATATGTTTATAGCGTTTTTAGGTCTTCTTAGCTGCTTATTACACCACCGACTGCCTTCTCTGTTGATTGTGAACTTCAGTCTAAAATGGTTTTAAATATTCTATGGTTGTTACTTCTTTGATTGGGAAACAGTCATCAGGAAGAGTCCATAAACTCATTCTCATACCTGTTTTTCAGGACTCTTCTTAGCTTGACTATGAGCTACATGTCATGAATCCCATGACATGATCAGGGTTAGAAAGGCAAGAACTTGAGAAACCAATTGATTATTTACATACTGGATTTCTCCACAATTTATTGGTGTTCTCCTAACCCTTTTACTTTCCCTTGCTTTTACTGCAATTTTTCTTAATTGGCCTTTTCAAGTACGCTGAGATTTTTCTCTCTGATTTGCATATTAGGGTAATTGTAGTTTAAATTTTACTTTAAAGGTGAGTGCACAGATACAGAAATGCAAAAAATACTCAACTTTATGGATAACCTTTTGTAACTGAAAGTAAAGCTGAAAAAGATTTTGTAGCTCACTGCATCCAGTTTTATGTAACTTCAAGCTCTGTGTCATGTGATTCATTTGAAAAGCTTACTGAGCTGCTATTTAAAAGCATTTATTTTCTTGATTTCTCTAGTCTTTTTGCAAATGTTTGTCCTAATGTGTATAAACAACTGTTAATCTAAGATTTGGAAGTATACTTGGCTAGTTCAAATCCATGTCTTATGCCCATACTGCCTTTCATTTTGGTGCTTGCCAATTCCGTAACGAATATTGCATTGTGCTTCTTCAATGTCTTCCTTGACTAAACAACCCAACTTCTTTTGACAGGGCTGTTGTCCTCTTCTTCAATAACAGTTTTCCCCACCTTTTCTTGGTTCAAATAATACATACAGGTAAAATGTTTCTGGCCACTATTTGTTTCCTGGAGGGTCTTTACTCATTCAGTACAGAAGTTGCTGAGACTTCAGTAAATGGTTGATTCTTCACTATGCTCTTGCATCTTCAGTGTGTATCTTCTTCCTTTTCATTACTCTTAATATACTTGTTTGGTACTTACTTTGATTCTATGCTGCTCTCACTAGGATATAAATATTTATTGCAGGCTTTGTAAATGTGTTTTGTAGCATCTTATGACAAGATTTCTTTAGATTCAAATCAAATCAGTGATCACTGGTTTCATTTTTCAGCAGTTTTATATAGCACTCTGGTTTTCTGTTCTCATCAACCTCAGCTTCAGAAAGAAATGCTTAAAACTATTGCTTGATTTTGAATTCTTTATTAAGAAAAAGACTTAATAAACAAGGATATAAATAAACAAATTTGTGGAACTGCATATATAGTGACCACTGTAATGTTCAAGCGAAGTGTCAGAGATATGATATGAATGTGGACAACAGCAAGGCTAAAATTGAGGATGTTGGGTGATACTTTCTTGCGTAAGGAACTGCACTGTTCTGATGAATATTTCTATCTTGCCTGTTGAATGAGCTGAAGGATATAATGGCCTAGCACAGTAGTTACGGCAGCAGCTGCTTCTTCTATGCATGTGTGCGTACGTTATGTCCCATAATCAGCCATCTAAGACATATTTATCAAAGGCAGGCCATCTTTCCTGTTTTGCCCCCCACCTTTTTCACTGTGCCCAGCTCCTATATGTGAATAAGATGTCTAGCTGTCATATTGGCTCCCTAGAGCTCTCTAGAGCACTAGTGTAATGTGTGAATCTCTTTATTCAAAAAATTTATATTCTTTAGCCCACAGTAGTATTAAACATGCTTTAAGTTGGTATTAAATCTTTCATGTACCGGAAGTTAACAAGGTGGTTATTTGCAGGAATCAGAATGATGGTTGATTCCCTTTATCCTAGTAGCCATTCTTCTGCATCAGTAACTTCTATGATCTTTCATTGATGTTGGTTAGTTGTGTAAAGTTTTGTTAAGGTTGTGTTGTTTTGGGAGTAAAGTATCGGGTAAGATTGACTTGGACTGGATTATAGAATGGAAAGAAAGCAACTTTGGAACTTGATTTCTCCATGTTTCTTTCTCTTTTACTCGTCAACGGTTACAGTAAGTTTATTAAAATTCTTGTGTTCCTAAAGATATATAATTTCCATGCTTTTTGATTGTCACAAAACTCATGTAACAAATGTGTCTGTTTCTTTAGGGATTTTTGGCTAATCAGAAGAGAGCTGAGAACTTGAAAGATCCTTCTGTGCTGCCTGATTTGTGTTTAAGTCATGCAAATCAGCTGATGATTATGTTAACTAATCACAGAAAACTGTTAGATATTAAACAGAAATGCACCACTGCCAAACAAGAGCTTGCAAATAATCTGCAAGTCAGACTGAAGTAAGTTACAACTTTTCAACTTTTTATTGCTTTCGTTTGCAGCAAGGCTGTTTAAGGAATGTGTGTCTTAAGGAAATCATTACTACAGGAAACTCAAGAGTTCATGTCGTGTACTTTCCCTGCGAGTATGTGTCCTTAATTGCCTAATGTTGACTTGTTTCTATTTGTTGTTTCACTTTTACTTGACTTCTCTCAATAAAAGCAATTTTTTTTTGTTAACTTCTGGAATCTATCTCCACTGTATGTGTGTTCTCTGGTGGCAAAGTTTCTGTAATGTTTCTACTCAAGCACACCAGTCGATCACCTTTTCAGTAGTTATCCTCTGATTTAGTTATGTTGATGGCTGTGCTTGAATTAGTGTATTGATTGTATCATTGATAATTGAAGATGCGGTTATAAAGTGCAAGAACTTGTATGTTACAGGGCTGTTACTTATTGTATGTGAGTAGATCATGTGGACTTCCCAGAGAGAGTTTTGTTCTTATTTCTTTGACAGTAGTCCTACCCTTAATATCTCTTTCAAATGCTTTTCAGCAAGTATAAACTAAAAGTAGTCTTTTTTTTGTTTTTTTTTTTTTTTTTAAACTGAGTATGTATCAGCTTTAATTCTGCTGGAGAAAGTTACATTATTCTTGGTGCTAAGGTTATTTAGCCTAAGAGCATTTCTTGCCAAAAATAATACCTCAGCTAAGTGGTGGTAAATGCTCATTTTTTTGAGCACTGATGTGAATCTCTTACTGTAAGAAATTAACTGGGAACTTCAAGGTGACTACTGAATTCTGAATAGCTTGGTACTTTCAGATAGTCTGTTGTTGTCCCATGTGAAATTATGTCATTGTTCATTTCACACAGAATGTTGCTAATCTAATTTAAATCAAAAAAAAAAAATAAAAATTACTAAGTTATGATCTTCTAAAGTGTAACCTGCTTTTGTAGGTGGTGTTGTTTTGTAATGCTTCATGCTGACCAAGATGGAGAGAAGCTACAAGCATTGCTTCGTCTTGTAACAGAACTCCTAGAAAGGGTCAAAGTTGTAGAGGCTCTCAGTACTGTTCCTCAGATGTACTGTCTAGCTGTTGTTGAGGTTGTGAGGAGAAAAATGTTCATAAAACACTACAGGGAGGTAAGTAAATAAAATTTTGAGACCACACCTTTATGTCAATGTATAAATGAACAACTAACTACATATTTTTCCCTATCACAGTGGGCAGGTGCTTTAATCAAAGATGGCAAACACCTATATGAAGCTGAAAAGGCGAAAAGGGAATCTTTTGGGAAACTGTTCAGTAAGTACTTTCTCTTCTGTGAAATCAGAATTGAGTTAAAGTATAAGTCTTCTAGTTAAAATACTTTCATTATATTGTAATAAATTTTTTTAACTTAAATAGAAAGTGCATTCAGTGTGTCAGGTGGTCCTATTATGAACAAAATATTTTTCTATGAATCCAGCCAATGAACTGTTTCATATAGATTGTCCAAAATGCTATGAGAGTTGTGATTAGTTTAATGTTTGTAAAAGAGAAGATTTGTAATGTTTGTAAATGTTTGTATTACATTTGAATGAAGTTTCTGTTTAAACGTACCCTGTGAGCTTTATTGTTCTTCTAAATAACGCTTTTAAAATGATTATTGAATATTATGACTTCCTCTGGACTACTTAAGAAAAACCCGAGAACTAAGAACCATCTCTAAAGACCTTGATTGTAAATTTAAAGAAAAATTAAAAATGAAGTTGCTCGTAAAAGAATTCTGATTGCTTTTTCTGCAAAGTCTGCAACTTATGGTCTGAATGGACAACTAAACTAAGAAACTTGAGGGAAAGTTTATAAAAATTTTTTGAAAGGAGATTAGCAAAATAACAGTGAAAGTTTGGAAAAGAAGTTGAGGCTTTTGCATGAGTGACCATTAAGCAAAAAGAGGCTTCAGTGAAGTGAGAAATTCTACTTGAATGGTGGGGTTTTGCCTGAAGTTCTGTGATCATTTGCAATTTTACATTGTCAACAAACAGCATAGTTAGTAATGCTTTCAAATGTAGTTCCTCTGTTAAAACTGCAGTAACTTAATTGTGTTCTGTTGAGACATTGCTTGTATGTTGCATTTCTTCCTTTAAATAACTTCTTTCTCACCTGCCGCCCCCAGGGAAGTCTTTCCTAAGGAATCGTTTGTTTAGAGGACTTGACTCCTGGCCTCCATCCTTTTGTGTATGTACTCATTTTTGGCTTTATTTCATTTATATAAACAGTAGTTTCATGAATTAAAACCTAAGCTTAATTTATTCCAGCTATATACTTGTCACATTGTTGTGACACAAATGAAAAAGCTGGAAGTTAGTGTTCTTTGCCAATTTAAATGACCTGTATTAACATTAGTCTGTAACTTGCAGTGTAGTGGGAGAAGAAATGTCAACCCAATACTCCTTTTAGGAAGGAGTCTGTGGTATTGAACAAAAAAGCTGTTAATGGTCAGAAAAAAAGACGCCAGAAGGAATCATTTGATTATCTAATCATCTTGTGAATAATAGACCCATAAAATTAACTGGGTGTTAAAAGCAATAAAAGGTCTCCCTGTTTTCTGATAATCACTGAATGAGCAGAAAAGCTTTTTCTTCTCTTAATTGGCTGATAACATGAAGGGGTGAAAAGTATGGCTGTAATTAAGGATTGCCTGTTAACTTTGATTTTGTAAAGCTTGGTTAATTGAAGTAAGCTAACTCCCTGATTCTAATGTTGCCATCTCATTTTGCCATTTTAACCTTTTTAGCTTCTCCTTTCCAGCTTTTTTTGTTTTTAAGGATACTTGGAAAATAGGAATGCTACTCATTTCAATGTTTCAAATACTGGACTGAGTTAATATTTGACTGTATGTTTAGCAACATAATAAGTAAAGTTTCAGTGCCATCTCTTAACTTTTAAACTCATCCATAATATTTATGAAGCTTGGTAATAAGGAGGAAGTTGGACCAGATGTTTGTAGATCCCTTGCAATTGAAATTCTCTATTCTGCTGCTGCCCAAAGTGCAGTGATTATAAATGTAAAGGTGTTTCGTTGTTTTTTTTTTTTTTTTTAGGTGATGAGACCAGACATGATTTCTTAAATTATGAAATTTTTTTGAGAGAGAGGTCAGAAAAGTTGGTGTTAAACTGTTTTATTTATTAAGCTCTTTTTAATCCTTCCTTAAAAATCTTTACCTTTACAAAAGTGTGTAAATTAATTTCTTGTTTACAGACACGAAAACCTCGCAGATTTGACAGTGAACTTCCAGATATCTCATTGAGTGACTTGCAGTTTTTGCAGTCTTTTTGTCCTTCAGAAGTACAGCCATTACTCAGGTAAAGCACCTTTTTAAACTTACTGTGTTACAGAAATAGCTTTCCCTGGTGGTCCCACTCTCTTCAGGTTTTCATCCCCCAAACTGGTTTTCCACAAAGACCAGACAAGGGTATTTTCTGAACTGATACCATTCTTAAGCAATGGTCTTCACTGACTTAATGCAAGTGTGTATCTATATGCTTCATGTACTCAAACTCTGATTTGAACACATGTACTCTATATTGAGATGTAAAGGATGGTGGGTGTTCATTTGAGCTGCCTCATAGCTAAAAAAGGAAAAAGAAGTCAGTTTCAAACTGAAATAAACTCATAACTTTGTTTTGTCAGATCAGAATTAGATTAGATTTTTTTCTTTTACTTTTTGTTATGTGGTAGTCAGAAGGAAAATGTCTTTAGCTCAGTGTGAGTTCATTGAGATTTCCTATATTCAATTACTGCTTTTTCTCTGATAAGCTGATTTTTCAAAAAAGTGTATTCTCCAAGTGCCTCTGTCTGTGTAAATCCATAATTTTGAGTAGAAGCTCTATTTCTATGTTTCTTACTTCCCCACAATAAGGCAGACATGCATATGTAGACAGGAAAGCTATTGTTTTGACTCACAAGCAACTTGACAGGATTAGTTTCTTATGTGGAACCTGGAGATGTCTTTCTGGAAAAGATGACTGTGAGAGTGAGCTATCAAACTCATGTCTTAAACCTAGAGCCATCAAGATGGAGAAATGCCAACAAAGATAATGGGCAAGAAATGGGCAGTAGCAAGTTCTATGTAAGGTTCTATCTACAGGGAGATCTATCATCAGTTGTTGCATGTATCATTATCCTTCATCTAGAAGAGGTCTTCAGTTAGAGCTTTGCTGAGATTTTTTTTTTTTGTTTTTTTGTTTTTTTTTTAATATGAGAATTTTACAACCTTCCTGAGAAGTTTGTACCCAGTTCAGGGAGAATTTTGCCTTGCTATTGTCAGAAAACCAATCACTACGCAGTTTTAGTTGGTCTGAATTGTAGTGTCATGGTTTTCCACTTGATGGCAATAGAGGTGGGATTATGTCATGTTCTTCCTTGTTTCTGGGCTCAGTGTTGCATTTGGTGGAAATACAGGTAATACTGGTGAACGTGCAAATCATGTGAGCAAAGCTGTCACACACCTTGTGTAGACACTGAGCTTCAGAAAAAAAACTTGAGAGCAGTATTTTCTTTCATATTTTCATTTAACATGTAAAGAGCAAACTATCGGCAAACTGAGACCCACCAAGAAGTCCTATTCTATTAGCACTAAATCCCCGAGCTGCATAATTAAAATGATGTTTCAATTTACTTACAATGCTTCAGTCATCTGAAATTATATGTTTGAGCAGTTATTGAAATCTTAATTCTACAAAAATACACTTGATGCCACTTGCCCTATATATTTAGCAGAGAATGCAAAATACATTGAAGTGTAATCTGCTTTTACTGTGTTGTTAGTCTAAATGAACTCTTGCTTCATGACTTCAGCTTATCTTGCAACACTTGCAATGTGATCAGACACGTTAATCAGTCTTTTAATTCAGGTAACCTGTCATGAAAATGAAACAGTAGAGAATTAATTTCTACTTCAAAGGAAGAGCTGGATTGGAGAGACTCCAAAGGGATAGAAGAACAGTCATTGGCAAACATAAGTGCTTCATTTACAGATCTAATCACTACCCCTTCTGTTACTGTTATTGTAATGCTAGGTACGATTGGGAGGAAAGACTGACATTACTTTCCCATTGTTGTGTTTATCCTTATCTATCCCTTAAAAACTCTCAGGGCTTTAATTTCAAACACAAATGCCAGGTGGTCTTAGTAGATTTTCCTTGTAATATAGCTGAAATGAAGAAAGTACAAACCTTACATGGAGGGAAGTCTAGTGTTGTTGAAATATACACGTAATATATTTAAATATTAAACTAACAGTGTGGAGGAAAAAAAGTAATTCTGTACTATTTTTAAGGGTTCCCATACTTTGTGACTTTGAACCTCTTCACCAGCATGTACGTGACCTACATAAACTGGTAAAGGCAGCACAGAGTTTGGATGAAATGTCACAAACCATTACAGACCTGCTGAATGAACAAAAGGTATTTTTTCTATTCTTTACCAGTATAAAAGAGGATATATGAAAAACAGTAGACTATAGAATATTTTTGCAATACTGTTTTATAAAACACTTCAGAATGCAACTTTGTTTTTCCTGATGTAAAGATTAGTTGGTCTCACTACTGCATAAGTTTTCTTTCTAATCATGAACTAGTAAATATTCTGAGAATTTTGAGGTCTTCAAACAAGTGAAGTTAGTATCTAGAGAATCGTCAAAAGCTGTTGACTATCTTCTAAACACTTATCAGGTGCTTCTATTCCACAGAAGTTGTAGAAGTAGAATTACACTTAATATTTTTGTTGTTTCTCTAGACTTCTGCATTGCTTCTTAGGTCCTTTTGGCACAAGCAGTTAAGGAGATTTTAAGGCATTGGTTGGCTATTGTGCAGCTTTTTTCTTTGACTATAGAAGGAACAGATGGCAGAAGGGTCTTTTCCTTGGTTTTACTCTGCCTGTCAAGTGCATTTCTTCCCCTAGAAACTGTGTTTCTGCCAATCACTTTTGTTTCTGTGCATTCTTTCTCTAACTTTCATCATACACCAAACAGGATCCTTTTGGCTTTTGACTGCAGCATGTCTCAGTGAAACTCTGGGTGAATTTAGCAATGCTTAAGCTTTTTTGTGAGATTGTCTGCTTCAAATTTGGTTTCTTTTGCTGTAGAAAATAATTGTCATTTTTGGGGGGCTGTGCTATCATCTATGGTGTAAATTCTTCTATGCACTTGCCTGACTAGAAGCATCTTCTGTAACTGCTCTGGCTGTGGGCATGCTTAATTTTGAATAGCAATTTTCTGCTTAAACCAGGTGACATGAAGTCCTCCAGCTTTTATTTCTCTGCTGCTTGAAAGACTTCCAAGAAATCTCCTGTTCATTTACGGAAAACATGAAATCTGGCCTACTCTTTGTTCTGTGATACTGAAATGTGTCTCACTTAAGTAATTTACTAGCTATTTTCTCTTTATGAAGATTGTTTTTCAAATGAACGCCCATTAAGAACAAGAATATTAGGGCCTGAACACTGTGTTAGCCATTAGAAAAGCTGGAAGTGGTGTAAATTCTGTGAAGTCTTGGAATTTTCTGAACAAGCCCTTCCAACAGATGTTCTGAAATTCGAAGTTCATCCCCAATGTGGCGAATCCCAGAAATTTTTCTTGTAAGAAACCAGGATAGTGAAAGGTGTCCTAATAAATCGATTTTTCACTAAGCCTTGCAATGTCATAAGAGTGAGAAATTTAACTTTTAATCGAAAATATAGATGGTAACAGTAGAAAAATAAACAGGAAGCGTGCCTGACTTTTTGAAGTCTTCATGGTTTGCCCTTCTTTGTTTAGACTTGTCTATCTGAGAAATTTTTATCAGTATCTCTCTGCACAAAAAAAAGATTTGTGCCAAATCAGGAGAATATTCTTCCCATTTTTCTCTTTTGCTGTGCTTTGACCAGTTTGGATTCTTGGCTGATGCAGAAATGTCAAGTGCTTAGACAGATTTAGATAATTGTCTCTTTCCTTAGAGTAAATTGCATTGCACAGTTAGAGCTGGACCATTCATGATGTCATCTTGAAAATGCCCATCTCTGTGTGTAATGCCAGTGATTCATTTGAACTCTTTTGGAATTGAAGCAAGTAGATTTGTCAGATTTTTTTTTGTCCTCAAAGGCAGTGCTCTTGTTACTACTTGATGAAAGGCACTAGGTCTTTCTCTGCATTGCTTTGTCCCACAGATAATCTAGAAGTGTTTTTTACAAATTATACTACTTTTGCCTGTGTTCTTTTTATGTGTAGTATTACTGAAATAATTTTTAAAATATTTTTTTTATCTCTAGTATAGGTGGGAGTTTACAGTAAATAATTAGAAGGATGAATAAACATTTAATGATTGTCCTGGAGATGCCTGCAGCTTCATGCAGCCACACGTTCTGTTCGTGAGCTATCATCCCAGTTTGGTGCAGAGCTGGAAATAACTCACATGCAGGTGTTGAGTGTTGCCCATGTAGCAGACTATTGCTCTTGTACTCTCCCAAGGAGACACATTCAACCCTGGCCTCTGTTTCCATACTAGTGGCAGCAGAAGCCACATTCTTTGAATTGGACTGAGATAGTTTCCCTGGATTGTTGGTAGTGCAGTAGTTTAGCTCTTCCCATGTCACGTGGGAGTTCATCCTACTGCAACAGACATAGCAACTGCTCTTTCAAGAGTTGCTTTAGGCAGGAGAGAAAGGTTGTGACTGCAGACAAGTGAGCAAAGAGCAGGTCGGAGGAGATCCAATAACTTGCTAGGGATGTTATGAGCATTTCTTTCTAAGTGTCCCCATATTTCTTACTATTTCAACTTTCAAGTTCATAGAACATTAATGATGATATGTTTCTCTATCTGACTTCTTCTTTTAGTATTACATCAGAGTAGTTAAAGAATATGATTGTGGATATTGGTTTCATTCATTACTATGTTAAAATTTGTTTTCCTTCTTAAAGCTTTCTGCTTATTCTTTGTAATTTGATAGTAAGATGTGGCTGTGCTCTCTTGTTTCCATAATACAGGCAAAGTTTAAGCAGACCAGCAGTTGGGTTAAAGATGTCTAGGAGAAAGTTAAGGTGCCTGCAAGAGATGGCTAAGATGAGTAAGATGTCTTCTGCATGGTTAGCAGATGATTAACATATGCAATCCTTTGCTCTTAAAAGTTTCTCTTGTAAGAGAAGCTGACTTCTCAAATCAGATTATGAATCTACCATTTGTTCTGTTTTGAGTTCTAAATTCAAACACTGTAGTCTTTCTAATAATTGCCCCATTCTCTATGTTTATCATAGTAACATAACTAGAACAAGGCATGTAATCCAGCAGTACCTGAGAACTCTGAAATTAATTCTGCTTTTCTGTCTTTGCTTTGTATTTTTTTCCTTTTTGATTTGCTCTTGATTCCTCTTCCTTTGTGACCACAGAAATTAGTGTATGATGTATGCATATGTTGCTGCCTGTAGATTGTACCTGCCATCTAGTCTGTTCACAGGCTTTTTAGGGAAGTACCAACAGGAAACAAGGTCTTCATATAGTTTCAGCTACTCAAAATAAGAGCTTTAACTCTTCACTAGGTGGTAATCTGGCATTCTCACTAGACACCCATCTCACTGCTGAGGCATGTAGTATGCTACAGTCCCAGGTCATGAGGAAACCAAGTTTGTTAGAGTGTTGATAATTAGTTTTTTGTTTTCTTCTTCATGCTGTATCCGTACTTACCTTTTGGGATGATTCTACAGGGTTGATTTGCCAAAGTAGATTTGCATGATTTGCCAAAAGTAGATACCATCTTTCCTTTGCTGGTGGCTTCCTGTTGGGCTTTTCCATATTCAGAGACTTTGAAATGCTTTTTTCAGTATGTGCTTATTGACATCTGTGATGCTAGCTTTTGTGACTCTTAGAGCTCTTGTTTATCAATGGTAAATGTCACTTAAAACATGCTTTGAATTCAGGCATGTATCAGTCTGGATCCTTCAACATTTATTTTTCTAAGTTTTCTTAGATCAACAGCATGCTGAAATTAAACGCAAGGGAAGTGCTTAAACCTGATCTAATAATACCATTAAAAAAGGAGCAATTCCTTTTAGTTTTTTGTCTTATGTCCTTTTCATTTTCATAAATAAAGACAAGATTTTTTTGCAGTGGCTTTTCATCACTGAATTTCAAAATTGGTGTGAGTTACTTTCATAAAGATGCCAAGGCTATTGCAGGTGAGATGTAAAAGCAACTCTGCTAAATAGATGAGTGTCGGAGCTGGAAATAGATTCTTCTTAAATCACAGTTGAGAATTGTTAGTCACACTACATCTCCATTGAGAGAACAGTTGCATGGTACAGGGTCAACAACCATTTGTAAAAGATTGAGAAAACAAAAATTGGGTATCTATATACCAGTGGTTCAATGTCTGTCACTTCTGGGTTGTTGGTTTTTTTTTGGAGTTCTGTTGCTGAGCATTTATTGCAAAGCTCCACTAACTGTTGTCAGTCAAGTAGCTAAATTCAATGGATAGCAGAAGTTTCTTCAGTAAAAACTAACATACAATGATTCACCTTCAAACATGCAGTTTAGAGCTGGGTATTATGGGTCGTTATTCTAACCATTAGCTTTCCGGCTGAATATTGAAGGACCTGGTCCTACAGAATCAGGTTAGGTGGTATGAGGGGTCTAGAGGCAAAATGTGAAAAATTGGGACTGGTGGGGAGCCTATGAAGGAGGAAAAAATCCATTCTCGCTGTGATGTCTTCTACACTCTCACATGCAGAACAATTCATACATGTTTTTGATACGTTAGTAGAAAACAGTTCTGTTATAGTAAAGCTTTTTGTAAACCGTAATTGGGTATGCTAACAATGACTGGGTTACCATGCTTTTTTAATAACAGGATTGTCAATACTAAAATAAAAATATTTTAGTGACAAAATTATTAGGAAAACTGAAATCAGTAGGCTGTTACAAAACAAACCCCATTTCTGACTAGTTACTTCATTTTTTTTTTTGTCATTCAAAATTATGTTCTAGTGTTTTCAAAGACAGTTGGACATGGTCTGTGTAGGACTTTTGGCTAGACGAACATTTAATACTTGTGTTTACAAATGACACTTTTTTGAAACTTAATGGAAAGTCTCTCTGAATTTCTGCAATTTTTACTTAAGTTGTAGTAGTGCATATTTTGGACTCTTACGAATAAAAAGGCTGTTTTTTTTCAAATTATTGTTTTGCCTGGTAATTTTTAATTAATTTTTAGTATTAACAGTTTTGCCTATCACTCTAACTGTTTATTCCATATTTTATAATTTGTAGGCCTCCAATAGCCAAGCTTCGCCACAATCTGCTACCACACCGAGGATGGAAAGTGCAACAGGAACTGCAATTGCTACCTCTTCAAGAACTCCTCCATCACTCAGTCTTCAGGGTCCCCTGTGTCCTCCTGTGTGTCCCCCCGCTCCGTTAGAAGAACTGTCTCCAGACAGCATTGATGCTCATACTTTTGATTTTGAAACTATTGCCCATCCGAACTTGGAGCAAGCTCTTAAGCAAGGATCATTAGACTTGGATTCCTTAGCAGAAAGTCCGGAATCTGACTTCATGTCAGCAGTAAATGAATTTGTAATAGAAGAAAATCCAGTATCTCCTAATGTAATAAGTGACCCACAAAGTCCAGAAATGATGGTGGAATCTCTTTATTCTTCGGTTATCAATGCAATAGACAGTAGACGGATGCAAGATACCAGTTCTTGTGTAAAGGATGTTTCAGTAGAAAATGCTTCTCTCAATGTTTGTGTGGAGAAGTGTAGGGTTATTGCCCAAGACTCCAAGGTACATTTAAGAGGCATAAAAGAAGACCTGTGCCACTTTAGAACACTTGTACAACGAGAACAGTGTGACTTTTCTAATTCTTTAAAATGCACTTCCTTAGAAATAGTAAATACAATTGAGAAAGTAAAACTTTCACTTGAAAAAACACTAAACGATAAACATCAAAATGAATTGCAGTCTTTGAAAAGTGAATATGAAACTAAAATTAATAAGTTATTGGAGGATGGGGAAGAAAATAAAAAGAAGATTAAAAAGTTAAAAGGTGACTTATTAGGACTTGAGGAAGTTCTTCAGAATAAGAATGATGAATTTGCAATGGTAAAAAATGAGAAAGAAGCTGTAGTTTGCCTCCAGAATGAAAAAGACCAGAAGTTACTTGAATTAGAATGCCAAATGGAGACACAAAATTCTGAAATTAAGGAACTGAGACAGTCACGTGAAATAGTACTTGAAGACTTGAAAAAGCTTCATGTTGAAAACAATGAAAAACTACAACTCCTGAGGGCAGAACTCGAGAGTTTAGAGCAAAGCCATTTAAAAGAACTGGAAAGCAACCTACAAGCCAGGCATTTACAGGAATTTGAGAAGGTGCTAGCTGAGCACAAGGACTGTTTGGATAAATTGAAAAAAGAGAACCAGCATAGACTTGAACAAATGCAGGAATCTCATGAAGTAGTTATGCAAGAGAAACAGCAACAAGTAGAAGAGTTACAACTCAAGGTTTCAGATCTGTCTGATTTGAGGTGCAAATTAGAAGTTGAACTTGCCCTGAAAGAGGCAGAAACTGATGAAATGAAGCTTCTTTTGGAAGAAAGCAGAAACCAGCAACAAGAGACCTTAAGATCTCAGATTGATAAGGAAACTGAAAGCTTAAAAAAGGAGATAGATAAATTAAACAATAAAATACAAATTAGCAGTGATGAATATCAAGTGGGCTTATCAGAACTAAGGACTCTGATGACCATTGAGAAAGATCAGTGCATTTCTGAGCTGGTAGATAGATATGAAGAGGAATCAAATTTGCTTAGAACTGAATTAAATAAAGTAACGCTTCTTCATCAAAAAACTGCTGAGGCAGAAAAGAGACTTTCAGAGCAAATAACAGAACTACAGAGTAAGTTAGAGTTGGAAGCGAGTGCCCTAGAAAAGGAAAAAATAGAAAAATTGTCTCTCTGTGAGCAGCAGGAAAAATATGAAGCTATTATCCATAACCTAAAGGAAGAGAAAGAACTGTTAGTATCTAAGCAAGAACAAGACAGGCAGTTGCTCATTCAGAAGCTCAATTGTGAAAAAGAGGATGCAGTGCAAACTGCTTGTAAAGAGTTTGAATTACAGAGGGAGGCTGCTGAAAAAGGGCTTTTGGAAAAAATACAACAACTTGAGATGCAAGTAAATCGGAGGTACTGTAAGAATTAAGTTACTGTGTTTTCCTAGTATTTTAAAGCAATCAATATGGTATATTCGTGACACACTATGTAATAAGTAAAATGTCTATGTATTCGTGATAGTGTTTATTTGGATTGGTTTCTTATTGACATTACAAGTTAATTCTATTTTAGAGGCAATGATGTTTTCATGTCTGTAGTTAATCTTGAAGATTGTGAAGGGTCTTATACAATATCATTTCCAAACAGCAGTGAAGGTTTTTTTATTTCAGTCTTGTAATGCTACAATGAGGAAGTGTTTCCACAATAGCACGTTACTTGAAATTACAGTTTTGATATTCTCAGTCTCTCTCTGCTTTCCCATGTTTTGCTCTGCTGTTAGCATGCAGTGACTGATAAATTCTTTTTATTGGCTAATTATACACCAAGTTGGTGATAACTGTGGCATGAAAAATTGTGTTGGAATTTATATAAGATTGGCTGAGAACTGTCTCATGGCTGCCTGGACTTCCATTGGCTTTTGCTACCACATTTATGTATTTCAGGGTCTTCTGTTTGAGCTCCATAATGAAGAACAAATGTGCAACATACTCTTATAGAACATCGTTATGTCATTGTTTTTCTGTGTTAATTTCTGCGGACATTTTTCATTTTTAAAAGAAAAATATTTTTTCCCTTGCCAAGAATGCATAGAATTATTCTGACGTCTCATATCTTACCTACTTATTAGTTTGTAATGCCTATCAGCAGACTAGATTATCTTGTTACAGAATGGAAATAGTAGAATTTTTCAGTGTGACTAATGCTCAGCAACAGTATTTTATTTTGAAATGCTAAAATTTGTCATTTGTGTTTTTGTAGTTTAAATGAATGCAGCAGATAGATGCTGTTTGTAAAAATACCTAGAGACTTTTTTTCCTAGATATTAAGATATATTATAGTGTATTAAGATATACTAGGTATAAGGTATATTAAGTATGTGAAATGGGAAAAGGTCAATAAAATGGACAGAATGGGCATAAATGCCAGAAGACTACTGCAGAACATGAGTACAGACTTAAGTTAGCTTTTAATTTTCGAATAGAAATGTAATGTTAAAAAATTAAGGAAGGAGAGGGAAGGTTATGCAGAGGGTCCAACATGCACACAGTTCACTTACATAGTGCAAGGGAAATGGGAGTATCTGCTTCACTTAAAGTGTCTGCTACCTCAGGATTTTCATATACAAATATATCCACCATTAAATGATGTGTTATTGTCTGTGTTTGTATGTCAGTGTACATAAAAATGCATCAATATCATGTTCTTTGAATTGATTGGGATATCATGAAACTTAAGAACAGCCCTTCGTAATTGAAGAAATTATTCTCTTAATATGGTGAAATGAGAAGAACAATGACAAAGTCTATGTTCTTTTTCTTTTCTGTGTATTAATGCACTGTAGAAGTTTGAAAAACTTGACTCAATGGGAAAAAAGATGTAGCTGTGTCACCAGACTTTTAAAAATCCACCTACACTTAAATTTGAACTTCTGAGCGCAGCTGTGTGTATCCTTATCCAAACTAAGATAAAACAGATAATAACGTATTTCAAAGAAATATTATCTGCTTCATTCTAAAGAAATGCTGTTAGTTTGATAAGTTCTGTCAAGTAATTTAATTTTTAGTGTGACACTGAAATACTTATTACCTCCTAAGGCTCCTTTTTATGCCTTTATTCTGCTGTTAGTGTTTTCTTCTCTAGGAATCAAGACGTTATATTTTATCTGCAGAGTGTATATATGTTAAGTGAATCTGTTATAATATTTCCAAGTCACTATTTAGTTGTTTGGGTTTTTTGCGGGTTTTTTTGTGAGTTTTTTTTTGAGTTCCTAAAACCCCAAGCTATGTCAGTAACTTGATTTGGCTCATTATCCTCACTTAGCTATTATTTAGAAATTAACTTTTAGTGGTAGAAACCGACTTCAATTTGGCATGTGCCTATATGCTTGCCAGATAAATGTTCTTTTCTGCAAGGGTAGTGGTACATTAGCCATTTGGAAGGCACGGAGAGATGGATTGTTAATTTTGACTTGACTATTGGACTGACACCAGGAATTCAGTTTTTGAACTCTCATGAAAACTAAGAAAAACATTTAGAGGCGACAAGGAAATATTTGTGATCCATGCATTACCACTGTATGAAAATTACTGTGGTTTGGTGTGTCTGAAAATCCAGTCATTTTGATTAGAAAAGATAACAAAACCACAAGGCATTTGTAACTCTCCTATTTACCTTTTCTACCCTTTACTCTTCTATCTTGTGCTGGCCAACTGAAAATGACAATTTTTCTAATGACTTTTGCTGTTAAACAGAATACTAATCCGTTAAAAGATTTATAATATTGTAAAGAATATTAAAGATAGTATAGGAATCCTGACTGCTTTGAAAACTGAATTACTGCTTTGGTATCTTCTAGTCTTGGTATTGTTCAGCCACCTTCAGTAGTGAGGCTTCTTCACAGAGCATATGCTCTCTCTCTCTTAGCTATGCTTCATTTAGAAATAAATTGAAATTTAATCAAGCATGAAAATATTTTCTCTGTGGTACAAACAGCTTGGGTGTTTCATGACTTACTTTGTTCTCTGCTTATTTCTAGTTTCTGGAATGTCAAAAGTTGTTTTGCCATGTGAAGAATTTCACTTAGCTTTCAGAGCGCCTGTATTTACAGCTTCTTATGGGCTTTTTGAGTGCTTAGCTACTGCATAATAGTTTGTACATGCAGTATATGCCCATGTGATTTAACTATGGCAGCATTGTTAAATACATTTTTTGTCATGTTAGAGTTTACTTGCAAAGAAACCCCAATCTGAAGGTACATGCTTTTGGTATCTTGAAAACAGTAAAAAAGTTAGGCATTGTCACTATTGGTGTAGTTGTTGAGACCTTTGCAGATTAAATGTATAAATTTACTACTTGATACAGTGATGAGCCATAAAAACTGATAATGTGGGAGCATCCTGTGCAGAACAGCAATATGCTTTACTTGGCTGTCATCTGCAGTCAGTAGTCCAGGCAGCCATTTGAAAGGTGAATGATTCCTGCTTTGGTTTAGTGCAGCTAACAGACTTGAGTTTAAGTATGTTTAATTTTAATATTAGTATGATTTAAATATTATTCTGATGTAGAGGAATAATAGAAATTTAAAATTATATGTTTACACAAAGGTTGCCCAGCCAAGGGATTTCTCTATTCCAGAGTTCTTCAATGGTGGTTGTTGTTAACTCAAGCCAAGATAGAGAAGAGCATAGCTAATGTTTTTGCTGGAGTGATGGAAAAATACTTGTCCTATGTAATAGTGTCTCTTTCAAAAGCCATTTAAGGTCATTATCTTTCCTGCCTCCATGGCTGTTGATGCTTTCCTTCCTTTATGATGATTACTACTGTCCTCTAGATTTTGCAATCCAGAGTTTTGAGTTTCACATCTGGATTCCTTAGCATCACATTTACTGCTGAATTGTTTTAATTATGTGATAGTTCTGAAGGCATTGCATTTTGTCATACTGAGAATCTTCATTAAGTTGATCGCTGTTTGTTCTTTTTATGGGTTTCCAAACCTTCTGTTAGAAAAGTGTAAACAGAAGCTCCCCCCTCAACAAAACTTCAAAGTAGTACACTAAAAAAACCCCAGAATGCCCAAGAATTAGTGAGATGGTCATGACTAAAAGGTAGAACTGAAATTAGTAATTACTTAATTGTAATACAGTATTTATTAAATATTTCAGAAATAATGTCTCACCTATTTGTGTGTTTGTTTTTTTATGTATTCTGGGACTCAGTATATGCTGCAAATTTAAAACCTAAACATTTTCTTTTAAGTCCTCCTGCTGAAGCATCTGCTGAGTCAAGTTTAGTTGCTGAACTTCAGGAGAAGCTTCAGGAAGAAAAAATGAAGTTCTTAGAGCAACTTGAAGAACAAGAGAAAAGAAAGAATGAGGAAATGCAGAACATCAGAACATCACTCACTGCAGAACAGCAGGTAAAGCTGATTTTTTTATTATTATTATTACTTTTGCTCTCATGACAATTACATGCTCTTTTGCTGTTTTGAAGCTAGAGTAGGGTTTTCTCTTTTGCTGTGTAACACTTCCATATTCTAAATTTGTGTGATGATCTGAAGCCAGGATATGATGTGTTAATGGAATCTAATACTTAAGCATTTAAAAATAAACAAAAAAACACCCAAAAAACCAAACAAAACCACCACAAAAACAACAAACCAACAACCAAACAACTGAGCAATCCAGATTCAATTTTTGTGACTTTTTTTGCTTAAGTGCTTGAAATTTCTATTCATCCGTCTCTTTAACTGCAGAGAGATACCAGTTACTACAAAATTTGTGGACAACACTAAATTAATTATTTGGAATACTGCTTTGGAATGCTACTTACTGGGTTTTAAACCTTATTTGCCTGGGCAGGTAGTATTTGAAGTTTAATGCTAATGTTGTATTTGACATAATAAACTTAGAAACACTGCATTTGATACAAAATCATATTGCACTGGATTAATATTTTGTATCTGTATGCACATATCTTCCTTTTAAACATCCTGAGTGTCTCAGTGTCTGTAGATGAGTCTTGAGTTCTTAAATTAAATCTCTGTTAGCAGCAGCTATTATCTACAGCTTTGTTGCATTTGAACACTGAGAAAGGATTTTCTGTTTAAAGCACCTCTACTTACTCTAGCTATGGTAGGATCAAATGAGGACAAAGAGATAGGGTAGTGATCAGCCAGCTTGGTGAATGAATGCTATGAGTCACTTGGTGCATAGCACATGAAATTGCAGAGAGCTATAAAGAAAGGCATATTATTGAAATTCTTGGACTGTAAGCATTAATACTGAAGTGAGCCTTAAATCTAACAGGATTTTTTTCCTATGTTGGTAGTCTTTGGATTTATTTTCTATCACAATATTTCTCAATATTCAATTTTCTGCATTATCTAATAGTATTCTTCGTTTTTGCAGCAAAGCATGGAAGGGAATGTTCTGAGGCATTCACAGCAAATTCCAAGGAAAGCTGGAACTTTTTTAAAACAACAAACAACCCCCCATGATAAACCCCAGCAAAACCAAACAAATACCTTAAACCCAGAAAAAGGGTGTATCAGTCAGTGCTGACAGTTTACCACACTGGCTCTGATTACTGAGTAATTTGGGTATTTAGCCCCATTTTTCTTTGGTTTTTTTGGTGGTTTTTTTTTTGTTTGTTTTGTTTGTTTCCTCTGTGAAATTTTCCTAGAGGTGTTCCTTAAGTTTGTGGTGTGATAGTTTTGTTATGCAGACGTGTACCAAAGGCTGCTATGGACTATTGAAGGTGTGTAGCATGTCAAATAGTTTGCATTTTAAGACTGAGAGTTGGGAGGCATAGGTCAAGACAATCTCAAAATTCACAGAAAAAAGTGAAATTAATTTTAAATATCCTTTTAATAGGTGGTGTTGGTAGTTTTTGTCTCTCTTCAGCAGCGCAGTAAGAGGAAAAGGGGTGGGAGCATAATGGTCAGTGGAAGGATTGAATAAGCAGAAGGGTTGTTGGATTGACACCAATGGCTGTGCTGGTCTCTTCTTTTTTATGTTGAGTTACTCAAGCTATTAACCAGGATTCCTTTATATCTTTTGCATTAATTCATTGGTCCTGAGTAATTAATGCATGACTTGAAATGTATTTTTAATTAATGATATTTTTCTTTTTTGTTATATGTAACATATTGTGATGCAGTTCAACTTTGCCTTAGTAACTTGAATCCTTAAAGTATAAAACGTACAGCTATTATACATTAACTGAAATATAAAATATTATATTTAAAAAAAAACCAACAACTTAGAAATTTTTTTTCTTGGTAATGATTTCTTTATTATAGTACTATTTGTGTGTACTGGGATTGGGAGAATGAGAGGATTAAAAATAAAATTAATTTTAAAAAATTGTTGCAGAGGAATATCAAAATAAAATGTTCAAGAGATTTTATCTCTTCACCAAAACAAAAAGTAAACAAGTATTAATTCCTTTTTTAATTAGAAAACTGAAATGTATGCTGTCTTTTGCACTTTTTTGTTCTAGTGGTGTATTTTGCATTACATTTGTACAGTACAGTTCTTATTTCAGTAATACTTCCTTTCTGTTTTCAGACCAACTTTAACACTGTTCTTGCGAGAGAGAAAATGAAAAAAGAAAACATAATTAATGATCTTAGTGATAAATTGAAAGTGCTTACACAGCAGCAAGAAAAAGATAAGGGTAAGCAGAGTTCTGAAGAAGTATTCATCTTTTCTAATAGGATTATTCCATTCACTGCAGATTGGTTTTTATCCCTAGTTGCTGCTGTTATTAAAAGAATTTCTGTTTATTTATGTCATAGATTTGATTGAAACACTTTCTGAAGATAGAGCACGCTTGCTTGAAGAGAAGAAGAAGCTTGAAGAAGAAGTTAATACACTGAGAAGTAGTAATCTTTCTCCATCAACTTACTCTGTGGCAGCAGCATCAGAAGCTTGTGGAGCCTGTGCAGCTGATGTTCCCACTGACACAGACAGATTGGTTCCTGACTTTGGGGCTGAAGGGAGAATGGACTCCACCATGGAAACCAGCATGATGGCTGTGCAGTAAGTATGGGGCATTGTAGTAGAAATACACAAAGCATGCTCTCATTTTAGAAATGTATTCTCTTGGGTGTTGTGAAGCACAAATGAGCATGTTGAATGCTCTTTCTGCCTTTAATATGCTTCCTAAAAATATTCTTTTAAATGTACCTGTGCATACAATTGTGGTGTCACAATCATCAGAAATGTGTGGGTTTGATGACTTACAAGTGTACAACTTAAAGGTGAAACTTGGCCCCCCAATAGAGATAAAAATACAGACGTAAGTGTACAAAAGGTAAGTCAAACAGAAGAAGAATTGTAATGGTGAACGAGCTGGATGGCTTCGTGTTACCAGGTATCTTTTGAACAGTGTCTCACTTTCATGCCACTAGCTTTTTGAACAATCCCAGACTTCTCCTCCATACCTTTCACATAAGTAAGGATACTGACTGGGTTCACATGAGGTTTTTGCCAGAGGAACGAAAGCAAAGATGTCAGATACATTCTCTTTAATCAATGTCCATCACAGCCGATGCTGCTTCAACACAGAATCATGTACCCAGAGCACTAAGTAGCTTTGTGGAAGTGAGGGTGAAAACAGTTGTTGCTTACCAAACTAAATTTGGACTGATAATAAAACAAGGAAGTACCCTGTCTTTAGAAGAGCTGTTTCTTACAGTAATCATTCTAGTCCTGAGCTCTCAAACAGATTTACAGACAAAAAATAAAATTGTAAAGCTAAGATTGTGAACAAAAAAATTATGGATCAGTGTGTTAAGATTCTGGTAATAAATAGACAGAAATTATGACAGGCTTCTGTTGACTATTTCCCATTACAGGAGAGCTAAACAGCCTTTTAACTGAAATGAGGTAATGACTAGCATGGCTTAATTATAAATTGCTAGATCTACTTGGCATTTTGCTTGGATTTATAATATGTTTCATCTTGGAACTTGTCCGTTTTCTTTTCCCAACCAAATCACTTTGGACTACAAAATACATTGCTTCTTCCCTATTAAACTGCTTTTAAAATGCATTTTAATTGTTTTATTTATGTTCTTAAGAGATTTCTTATTAAGATGTATTATCTTATGCCCCAGCGTTCAGTTTATGTCACAGATAAATGGAAACAATTGGCAAGTTCACATTTAGTGTCTCTACCAGAGAGTCCCAGGGCACTTTAAATTACAGACTAGGAAAATATGACATCGAAGAGCTGAATTGCAGTATCAAGTGTTACCAGTCAAAGCATGTGGAGCTTTCATCCTGATGTCTTGAAAATAACGCAAAATACCAAGAAATGTTCCCATCTAACTTGATAGATTAACCAGTGACTGAAAATTCACTGGCCTGTTGCAACAAAGAAGCTTCTTGGTTTAAAGAAAAGAAAAAAACTCCCCAAAATCATGCCAGAAATGTCAGTACTGTCAGTTAAGATATCCTTCTATGCTGTTCCATCTGTGCTAACAAAAACTATAGCATCCTACACTGAGTGAAGATGGCCGGGGGGATGCGGAAAAGTTGATCATGTGAAGAAATTTCATTTTTAACCTATCCATTTTCTTTCTCTTTTAGTGAAAATGTCCATATGTCCGAAGAAAAGCAGAGGATAATGTTGTTAGAAAGAGTGAGTAGATTTTGAGGTTGTGTTACAGCCAAGTACTTAAAATATGTACACATAAAGTTGTGCTGGTATCAGTTATATCTAAGATAGTGTCTGCAAGGATTATATTAACTTCAGCGCATGTTTTTTTCATTGTACTCTTAGATCAGCATAATTCACTGAAGTAATTCAAGAAAAGCATTATTGCATTATTTGTGGCCTAGCTTTTTTGTTTTGTTCTGTTTATATAGGGTTTAGTATGAATGACTCAGGTGTAATACTTCTTCTTAGGACTGACAGGTGACATTGATCCAGAGAATTTCTGTAGGAAAAAGAGTTGTGATTACTTTTTCAAATTAAGATGTAAAAAGCACCTGCACAGGAATTGAGATTGATTTACTGCTTTCTCATGGAAATGAGTAACTTCTGCTCTTAAGCTATATTCTTGATAAAAAGTGAGATTGACCCCTAGTAGTTACACTGGAATATTTCAGATTGTAGGAATTTTTAACTGTCCAGTCATGTCTAACTCTATCTCAGTTACAATTTAAAAGTTGGCGGTAAAAAAAAAAAAAAAAAAAAAAAAAGTTTTATAGAGGCAGAGAAGCTAATGCTCCCAAGTTTAGGCAAAAAGCATAGCACAACATGATGCAGCCATATGGTCCACACAGCTTTATTGCCTTGAATTTTTTCCTTTAGCTATTTGTGTGGCAGCATTTAATATCTGTGCTATATTTAGCACATCAATATTTAAATAGTATACTACTTTGTTGTACAACTGTTTTTATGAAAGTAGTTGATTTATTGTTTTAAAGACTGCAGTGGTTCTATTTTACTGGAGTTTGGGCTTTTTATGGATTTTTGTGGTTTTTTTAAGAAACCTAATATTCCCCTCTCATTGACCAGAAGTAATACATATATTTGAAAAGCGCTGTTGTTTGAATACACAGAATACAAAGATATGTCGTTAAGGAACAAAAAAATAACAAGAAAATCCTTCTCCCAAAGGAACTTCAATAAAATTAGAGGTGAATTTTTCAGGGATCCTTACAAACCCATTTGGAACAGCAAAATAAAACTACAGTTACATTTCCTCAATGTAAAAGGGTTATAAATATAATCCCTCAAATTAAGGTAACACAATTACACAGAACAACCTACTCTTTCTTTGTCATTCCTGAAAAAGGATGTGAAGGCAGAGGGACGAGCAGTAAGAGAGCAGGAAAGGAAAGTCTGACACAGAAAAATTATTTTATAATGATCTCTGCATAAAAGTTTATCATTATTTTGAATTACAAGCAATTTATACTGCCAAAATACAGTGCATTACAATTTAGTTGTGAGTATTTGGCTACATCTAGGCTACCATAAGAAAATAAGGTCCAGAAGAAGTCAATGGCAGTGATGGACATGATAACTTCAATTCAGCTTCAGCCCCCAGGTGGGTACAATGTTGGGATTTTAAGTCACTACATTACTAAAAATTAATGTCTTGTTCAAATTTCAAGTATCCTGTCCTTGTAACTTCCATAAAGAAGTTTTGTCTTATTATAATAAAGCATTTCTATAAAAAAAATAAAATTTACTTGGAAATTTCTAACAATGAGCTATGGGTCTGGTGAAAGACCATGAGAGTATTTCAGGCAAAACAGTTTTTGACACTGTAATGAAGAATGTACTGAACAAAGAAAAATAGTGATTAAAATTCTCATTGCAATGCTATAATTAACATGCCATGTATAACAAACTTCAGAATTGTAGACAAAGAATATCAGATGAGGGCAAAACTCAGTGTCATCTGCTATTTGCACTTAATTAACAACCAAAAAATTGCAGAAAATTTTTATCTGTTTCTAAAAACATGCTTTCTTGCAATTTAATCTTGACATGGAAAGAAGGGGGTGTTATGAAGGTTTGTATTAAGTATTGAAGTATTGAAGAATACCTTGGAAAAAAAGCAGACTAATATTATTTATCTTGAATATAAGTAATGCATCTGTGCGTGCAGAAGCCAAATTAAACCAAATCTCTTCATGTGTTCCTTTCAAAGACAACTACCTTGCTCAGAATACCCTGTGGCTCAGCAGATGTATTGAAAATCATCAATGTGGTTATATCCAATTGCTAGTCAGGCCTTCTGGAGTCAAAATACACACAGCCATAAATATTAATGTGTGTGCTTTTCTGGACCTATTTTCAAATTTTCCATCAAATTTTCTTTAAATGAGGAAGAACATAAAGGAACACATTTTAATAGGCAAGGCAAAGCAAAGCTCAGGCAACTATTAGGTAAAAAAGGATATCCCAGAATCCTTTAGGGAATTTAACAGTCTGTGCTTTCCTGGACTCTACATCATTGGCATGTTTAAATGCAGTACACCAACAAAGCTTTCACTAGGAAATGGATCCGTGAAAAATAACAATGCTCAGAAAAAGCACCTCGAGTTTAGAAGTGGCAAAGAGAGAAATTTGGCACACAATAAACAAACATGACAGCTGATGTAAAATGCAAAGTCTGTGTGCGGCTAGAGGATTCAGCAGAATTTAGAGAAGCGCTATGAAGACTTTCTGTACACAGAAATCTCATGAAAATATTAAGCTTAAAGTAGAAGGATGAGAGAATTAAATTCTTGTAAATAAATATATTCTCCTAGGAAGAGAGACTGGCACATGAACTGCACAGAACAGGAATAAGAAAAGAATCTTAAAGTAAAAAAACCCCAGAATCTCAAAGTAACAAAAATGAATAAATGTTTTGGCAATTAAAGTTTGCTTTCATTACAAAGATCTGTCATTTAAAAAATGAAGTACAAAAATTAGAACTTCTTTTAAGCTTCAGCCTTACAGTAGTGTTGAAAAGCTCTTAAATGGCAAAATAAAGGAAATTCACACCTTCATCATAAAGGCAGCCTACCTATTTACTCACAAAATAGTGGCCTCGGGTTACATAATTTCAAACGCTTTTCTTCTCAATATGAATAAAATTCACCAGTGAAAGAAACTAGACAACCTGAGATTATACCAGAGGAGTTTCTATATTCTTTATGTATATTACACAGCATAGGCTTTATTTGCCAAACACAAAAGATAAATAGCAGCATCACTGCAGTATCCACTTTTATTTCCATATTACAGGTGACAAAGTAGCTTTAGTAGCTTTTCCAAAGGAGTATTTTCATTTGAATGACAGCAATACGGGTTAATAGAAGATCTCAGAGGAGCCCTTTTCTGGAACTCTAAAGGCAAATTCATTAATTGGATACAAACCCACAAAACTTGTTATTTCTATCTGGGTAATTTCACATGTGCATTGCTGAATATCTTTCAGCAAGTCATAACAATTGTAGATTTCAGATTCCAGAAATAAAACACTTTGGTGAAGATTTCTTTATGACCCATTTGTTGTTGAGTCAGAACATCACTGCACTTCAGTGAAACTGACCACTACCTATAAAGGGGAATAACTCATTAGAAAACGATGCATTTAGACTGAACCTTAATACTACAGAGAATGTTAAATCAAGAGTTGGAGGCATTTCCAATACTTTTAGACTTCAAGGGAAGGAGGAGATCAGAATGACGAAATTAAAGGGGAGGCTCGACAAAGTTAATTAACGTAGACGTGTACCACCAGAGAAATACTGTCATATTGATGGTGCTGTGCAGCTGTGAAGACTACACCCAATATAAATTCACTTTTTACATGTAGAAATCCTGATGATTGACTTCATTGGTACATAGAGACCATATCCAAGGTTTTAAATTCCAAGGGTTTTTTTCTTTTTTTCTAAATCGAAATTTGCTTGTTTATAGACTTGCACAGGAGCTAAAATGACCTGTTTTAATACTTAATGCTAACTTAAAAGTACAACTGGATGTAAACAACCTACAACATGGATAATTTAAATTCAACGGGCACTATAATATATCCTTGCAAAATATAGCTTTTCCTTGCTGTAGTTAAAATAATAATTAAATTCTTACTAATTATATAATTGTGAGTACTGCAACACTAAAAAGCAGGGAAAAAATCTGCCAGTAAAGCTGCTTGCATTCTGCAAGCCATGTAAGTACAATGCCTGAATTGACATTTCTCCAAACAACTTTCTGCCTCACAAATGTGTATCGCACTAAAATTAAACATGGCAAGAACAGCACACGTAACACCTAAATGTGATTGCTGAAAGATACCACATCTTTTTAAAAGTGGTATATCAATTTATTTCACTGAAAAACTTCAAGGTCGTAGGCTGCCTTAAATTTTATATAGCACATGGCACACTCATGAAGGGAACTTGATGTTCTTGCTCATCGAGTCTACTCTAGAACATGATGACTTTTTTTGTTTCTGACACCTAATAATTGCTATTGCTGCTACACAGTGAGCTTCCAAAACTTGGGTAACATCTTCACCTTGTTCTGCGTGATGCTTTTTAGATTATACAGTTCTCAGAGGTGCTAGCTCAAGAGCAGGTGCATAATATGCAGCTGATCTCCTCAGAACAAGACCCTCATCAAATATCAGCCTGGACCTTCCAATGGGGTTTCATTAATGTGTGGTTATTTAACAAGGAAACCTTGTAAGAAAATGTCAAGATAAGCTGCAAGTTTTACATCTGATTCTTCAGGTACCCTGCTAGATTCTTACAAAAACACACTTCCTTATCTGGGATACAGAAGAGTCCAGAATCCTCCTCCGAAAGCCTGTCGTCTCTTTCAGTTTCTTCTTGGGATACCACTTGTAAGAGAATGCGACACTACCCTTTTAAGTAGCAGTACAATGGTAGGATCCCTTTCCTAAGATGTGAGAACCACAGTGCTGTCTGTCACTCAAACAGCAATTAGCTTTGACTCCTGTCAACTGAAAACTGCTAAAATACTGCAGAGGCAAAAGACCGGACCACGGACCCACTTCTCTTCACCTTCTGTTTTCCTTCTAGAGCTTTCTCAAATGCCTGACAAATCTTAATTTCTCTTCTAAAGATTGATTTCTCATGGCGATTTCTTTTCTACAACATGCCCATGTGCAGAAAGAGGGCAAATGACCAACTTATGTTTTCATCCAGGGAAGAGCCATTTCCTTGCAACTGTGAGATATGAATGTAAAAAAGCTTCAGAAAGAAGCATCTCCGATTCCCTTGGACAGTGGTCTTATTGCACAGGCCTTGCATAGAAGAAATTGGACTCTTTAGCAGGTTTTCATTCCCTTCCCTTCTTTTGTAGCTCTCAACATATAAGTAACAGAATACATTAAGGATCATCCCATTGTCGCTATGTCTCTGATCTATTCATTGTGCAACTGCAGGAGACAGATGTTCTAGGAAGAAGAGCCTCTGACTCCCAGCCTCGGGATGGTGCCACCATGCTCAGCACCAGACACATGGAGAACTCTCCATCATTACAGTGCGACTTAGATGGGTGCTTAGGTGCTTTCAGGAGCAGGTGACAATGCTCCATTCTACCAATGAGCTTCCACCATCATTGTTTTGAACCTGTGCACCTTAATTTCACTCATATGCTAGTGTGGCTTTCTGTGCACCTTTATGAATCTAGGTCACTCACCTTTTTCTGATGTGAAAGTGTTTGGAGTGTTGGGAAGAGCTGAAGGCTGCAACACAGCAGCTAATGAGCCAGTCATCCTCCAGCAGAAACAAGAATGACACAAGATTTGACTGCAACATCGAGAAGAGGTAAAGACTGTAAGAGTATGGGGAAATCAGGACCTTAAATTTGGCAGAACATTCCTTTCCTCTAAGGTCTGTGGGAAAATGAAATAGTAAAAATTTAAGTAACAACACAGTCATATTTGACCTTAATGCAAAATCTTAGTAAATGAAGTTACTGGTGAAAAAAGTGCATCTGTGGCTTCCATGTTCTAATATGAATACATGTGTATGGAAAGGTGCTTTTCAAATCTGTAATGAGAGGCACACAACTGTGATCAATTGCTTGCATGCAATTATCACAAATATTTGATGTTATTAGTTTCTGCAACATTATGACTTGGATAATTACCTGCACCTGTTTTCTCATTAAATGGCTGTGTACATCATTGCAATTTCAATGAGGTCCTGACAGGATTTTTTTTCCTTTGTGCTACTGAAATACAGCTGATTGGAAATGTGACTTCTAGATGTGGAAAGCATTATGTCAGCTGGTGAGGGAAATAACTGTACTGCTTTAACACTGAGAACAAAAGTACTGAGGCCTTTAATTCGGCTCATGAAGTTCATGAAAATCTTTGAATTGTTTCTTCTCTGACTCTGAGCTCTACAAGTGTATATATAAAGGATTAAGACTGTGTCTGATATGTTGGGAAATCAGATTGTTTCAAATACCAGAGGACTGAAATACAACACAAATACAGCCCAACCATTTTTCTTATGCAATAAGCTAGCTCTGCTGTCACATTTGCCACATGACAAACTGCCATATGACTTGCCTCAACTTGGGAGCAAAGTCCAAAAAGTGTAGAAATTTGTGATTACTTGAAGATGAACTGGAAGCAGAACTTCCAGGTGGTTATGTGTATCTCCTAAATGTGCTGCTTTTAGACAAAACAATTCCTTTCATTGAACAAACGTTTATGCCCAGACACGAAGTGAAAAAACTTCACTCTGCAAAATTTTAGCCATTTTCCAGTACACTTCTGCTGTGTAACAGATTTTAAAATATTACACAGAACACTCCTACGAGGCTTGATTAAGGTAATGAAGTAATTTAAACCACATAATTCTCTGCTAAAAGAAGAAGGACAAAAGGAGATACTAAAAACATTTTTTTTTTTTAAACTGTCATCAAAATATCAGGCCTGGCTTTTGACACTGATGAGGAGGACGCTTTCTTTATCACTGTCTTGCACTTCAGAGTAATTTCAAATTCGACCCTAAGAACAAGTATTTTGTGAATAACAGGTTTGCCAAATAGCTTTCTGATGCAGCATTTAATGACCTCTCCCACAAATCAATGATTTTTTGGCCACTCTTACTGCACTCACAGCTAGACCTGCTAACAACATACTATCAGTCATCAATGCCTGCCAACAAATTAAGTGCTGTGAGAAGGGATGAAAAATCTTCCATAAATCTAATTGAGACAAGAAATCCCCTCAAATTTCAGCAAAAAAAACCTAATGCTTATGCTCCTATAGAGGAGTGATTGGAGCCCATCTCCAGCTCACTGTCATTTTAACTGTGCCTGTGACAATGATCTTGTCATACGG
The DNA here is from genome assembly GCA_035583185.1 of Anabacerthia variegaticeps. NCBI lineage: Eukaryota > Metazoa > Chordata > Aves > Passeriformes > Furnariidae > Anabacerthia > Anabacerthia variegaticeps. Next base: position 99,725,936 of record JAWWEW010000078.1, read on the forward strand.
AAGAACTGTCTTAAAAGGTAAACTCCTAACTTGGGAAGCAACTGACTTAGGCCCTGAAATGGAGGCAGTCACGTTCGACACTTTAAAGCCTGCAGATGCAAGGAAAGGTTTTGATCCACTCTTTATTAGTTTCTAAAGGGCAGGATGGATGAGAAGAAATCTAATGGGATAAGCATGAGACTGAAAGAAAAGCCCTGAAGACTGCAAGAAATTAAGAGGCGCTTTTTTTTTTCCAGTAGATTAATTACTAAACAAGAAAAAGCTTATTTAGGAATACTCTGATTATTCTCCTTTCTCCTCATCTTGCAATGCGGTGAGTGCAGCTCCTAGAGGAGGATCTTCAGACTCACTGTTTATTCACATTCCTCACAGGCTTTTTACTGGCCACAGCTTTGCTCAAACTGGTATTTTCATTTTTCAACAGAAGAAAAAAGCCAGGAAAAAAGCACAAAAATTGCATTGCTACTTACTTCAAGTCTGCTAAAACTGGAGCAGAAACTGTAGTGGTTTCAGTAGAGACACCCATGGAAGGGTGCAGTAACACACCTTCAGCACTGAGGACCTAGGGAACCCAACACTAAAGCATGTGCTACTTCATTTCTGTTATTACAGAGTCTCAAACTGTCTAGATTAAAGCTTCTTGAGGTACATTTACACATCGCAGGCATATCCCCAGGACAGAAAATTTACATTCTTCCTGTGGTGTTTTCCAAACCAAGAGCCCCCACCAAAAGTAACTTCTTTTTTTTCCAGACAAATATTCCAATTGAAAAATGCCAATTCATCAGAATGTAATGCAAAAAATATTTTTTTTTTCTTTACAACATGAAGTACTTTGTCTCTCTCCTGTTGGGATTCTCTTACCTCAACTTCCTCTCTCCTGTTAGGGTATTCGTACTTCATTTGAATGAATACTTCAGGAAGGGAAAACAAAAACACAAACAAAAGCCCAGTTATTCAGAGTACTTCTACTTTTAATTTAGCAGGGAAATATGAGACTAGATTCTGATGCACTTAACCAGCAGGACAGTGTCTGGCACTATGCACTGAAGATGGGGAGGGAGACTGGGTTTCCAATATATAACAGTAAAACTTTCTAATCCTAAGCATTTTTGTTGTCAAGGAATCCATTTCAAATGCAGCTCCAGTGTCTAGCTTATTATGTTAGCTGCTTCTCAGCATATATGATGGCAGGTGTTAGATATAACCTCAGCAGGAAACATGTAATCACAGCAAGGTAAATGAATTAGGCTGGAGGACTTGCTTACCACTCAGTGGCACTACATGGTGTTACACAGAATTACCCTCAGCAGCCAACTTTATCTTTCAGGTCGCTTTGAAAATACTCCTAATAAGAAGTGACTTCCCAGATCTCTCATATAGCCTCTGTCTTCTACAAAAGAAGAGAGTTCCTCAAACATTAAAAAAAAAAGCCATAATTTATTATATCATCATTTTTCAGTCAAACATCTTTAACAAATCTTTATCAACTTCTGCTGCTTCCAAGAGTGTCTCCCACTTAATTCCATGAGTTGCAGCTTGTTCTGCAATTTTGCACTCAAATATGAAAGGGCTGATGGAATGCATAAGAAAACAAGAAAAGTGATATTCTAAAGTTACAGTTATAAACACTACAGAAATCCCATTGCTGCAAATGAAAATTTGAAAGGTTTAGGTATTACTTCATGAGCCACAGTGTTCATATTCAAAATACTTTGTTCTACAAAAGAAGAAAAAATTGTACAGTGAAAATCATATGTAGAGAACATCTACAACAAAAGATTAAGGACATAATTAGCACTAATTTGTCTGAAAGCTATTAGGCTTTTTGTACTAGCCTGTATTTGTAGGCAAAATACATTAAAATAACTTGTCTAGTTGGCCTATTAAGCCAGCTAGGAACGTTGTCTGTCAGTGATTCAGAAAATGGGATTCCGACGCTGATTAATCTTTTACCTCCTCTTGCAAGAATACTGGATGCTTGATATTTGTAATAAACCCAGAATCTGCACCAGGTTTTGAAATCTGTAAGTCAGATCAGAAGTTACAGAAATGATCCTAAGATTTCTGTAAGTTATCACAACAAGCAATGCCTCAGACATAGCTGGTAGCATTATTCTGGTTGTTGAACAAACCTGTTATGCACATTACTCCCTAAGCCTTTAGGTGTGTTTTTAAAGTAGCTAACCCCTCCAGTGCTTGCATGGCAGCAGAGAGGTAGCTGGGTCCCTACTCAGGTGGTTTGTTCAGTCTGATCTCCATGTTGCTCCATATTAGGAGCAACTGGTATTAACTTACACAGTTAATGGGAAACTGGCTTGAATGTGACAACATTAGCAGGAGCTGCTTGCCAAAAGGCATGTCCTTAATGGCTGCAGCTATTACCTGGATGTGCAATAAAATGCTAAACATGCCAGTGTTCCAGGTCTAGAAAATTCTATGAAAAAATTTAACATATTGAGAGGGCTGCAACTCCCACACCTTGATAGTACTTTGTTATCTCTTGATAGCGTTCAAATGAATTAAAAATGCAGCTGTTTAAAGTAATCTGGGGGAAACAGGATTGAGTAAGAAACGTATTTAATTCTCTTCAATACGGATGCAAACAGAAGAAAAGCATCCCTGTTAACATAAAACAAATGCAACGCAGCGCTAAAACACACTTAATGATAAAGTACTCATCACAATGGAAAATCAAAAGAACCGCAACTTTACATGGTAACATACTGCAGCTGGCTTGAACTGCACACTTGCAACTGATAACTTTATCTGTCTTTTTAAAATGTATCACAACTCTCCTATGCACAATTAAACAACAATGTACATTTTTCACACAACTACTTCACATTCTAGAATATAAAATACTCCTTTAAATCACTGTCTTGTTTATAGAATATCTGCTAGCTATGCATGTCTGGTTACTAGGTCATTTTAAACAATAATTAATATAAATATTTTCTGCAGACATTGCATAAGCATTGCTAAACATTAAGCAACACTAGATATTCAGAATACAAATAAGCACAGTAGGCCATTCAAAAAATCACGTATAGCCAGGAAAATCATATATTATCACCTCAAACAGCACAAACAGAGTATTCATCCTGGCTATGACTAGCAGTATATTAAATACAGAAGGTTTCATTGCAGAAAACATTCTTTCAATGCACTGAATGGCAGTCTGTGAAGATTTGATTTATATTTGGGTTTGAACTGTTTTAAAATGAATGAAAGGCTGGTGCCAGTGACTCATTGCAAATGCAGTGACATCCCCTCAGAGATATCAAACCAACCACTTCCTCAAATAAAAATGATGCTACTGTCCTTTAGATATCAACTGGAACTGTGAAACACCATGGAAAGATTTTACAGAACTGAGCATAGTGTTTCATAAAAAAAATACACAGACATGAACAGAAATGATATCCAGCAAATGACAAATAGAGCACACTCAACAATATTTGTATTTCTTACAGTAAGCCATAACATTCTAATTGCATCACTGTCAGTGACAACTTCCTTAATAGTGTTTGAACTAATACTATGCACTCAAGTATCTCAAAAAAACCCAACTAAACCAACTATTTCCAGTCCTTTAGGAACATACTGCTGCAATGTGGATACCCCACAGGTCACAGGTCCTACAAGAAATCCTGTCCCTGGGTGGGCTCCTCTCCATGGGGTGCAGCTTCCTTCAGGGCATCTCCACCTGTTCTGGCATGGGGTCCGTCACAGGCTGCAGGCGGATCTCTGCTCCACCACAGACCTCCATGGAGTGCCCCACCATGGTCTTCACTACAGGCTGCAGGGCAATTTCTGCCCCTAGAGCACCTCCTCCCCCTCTTTCTTCTCAGATCTTGGTGTCTGAGGAGCTGGTGCTCTCACATATTCTCCCTCCTCTCTCTGACAGCTGCCGCCCAGTGTTTTTTACCCTTTCTTAAACACACTGTCCCAGAGATGCCACCAGGAGCCCAGCTGTGCCCAGCGCTGGGTTCACTGGAGTCAGCTGGCATCAGATGTGTCCAACACAGGCCAGTCTCTGGTCTCTTCTTGGGGCAGCCACTCTTGCAGCCCATGCCTTGCTAATAGAGTAATCTACTGTTTGGGCATATTTTCCTGAAGATATCTTTACTGGACTACAGCTAAAAGGCTTACAGCAAACTGTAAGTGTAAATGTGTATTATATAAACACATTAATACCAAACCACTGTGACTGTTCTGTAGGATAAGGCAAGATGGCATTAATAATGACTAAGTATTTCTATAATTACAGCTGTGAACACTATTATAAACACACATTCTTACAACAGAAAGACAAGGAGAAAGACAGAGGCTGAGAAAAGGGAAGAGCAGCTCTTCCAATTTACTCTATCTGACTCACAGGATACTCAAAACAGAAGAACAATGGATTAACCACTCTAATTCATACAAATATATACAGAAATACATACACACCATTACTTTTCATGTCTGTTTAATGCAATTTCATATTAGTCCTAACTCACTAATGGCCAGGGTTATATTCTTCAAGAAAATTAGAGCACTAGTACCCTACTTACTTTATTAGTGATAACTTTGTATTTCTCTACTATGGTAATAACCTGACAGGGACTAAATTCTACCGTACGAAACACTTTTAGAAAATTTTATTACTACCTTTGATACACCTCTCCAATTTTCATCTAAAACAAGATCTCTCAAAGAAAACTATTAATATTCACAAACAGGTAAGTGTACCTTAAAGCATGCACACATATGCACAGATCTTATATGACATTTCTTTTGTTCCACTGAAATAACATATCAAGCCAAAATATTTATCTATCTGAAAAGCAGCTATGCTCCCAACAGTCTCATGTGGATTAAAATAAATCAAATGCCATAACTAGTGTGCTTCCCCCTGACTGCCACCAAATTATACAAAATATTATATATTGACATCAACTCACTTACTGGACCATGTTGCCTGAAATTAGGAATGTTATGTGCATTATTTTTTTTTCTACTGACAAGGGAGTACTGAACTGAGAGTTCTTGTTTCAGTCTAGTATTACAACATTGTTGCATAAAGCATTTTGCTTTCAAGCCAAGAATTCCCCACAAACCATTAATCTAAGATGTTCTATTCATTATCATCTGAAGTTATTTCTTCTAAAATATGTAGCTCAGAAATTGCTGACAAACTACTTGAAATCATTTTTTAAGTGTATCACATAACCCTCTGGCTAAGGCTAACTGAAAACTAATTAAAATCATTAAGATGATGATTTGAACAAGAACAGGAAAAACTGCCTAGATGAAATTATGAGGAAAAATTAGATACCACTTGACTGAATCGTGCCCTTAGACACACTCCTTTTCATTTGCAAAAAATGAGCATTTCTTTCCCTCTCAAAGGGGTTTTTGACCCTTTAGGGGACCAATATTCTCAACCCTCCTCAGACTAACTCGTTCATGTTCTGACTCAAGGGTCTCAAAGCATATTTCACTTCCTTTATGGGCAAAAATAAAATTCTCCAAACTGTAAATATAACTTGTTACCAACTTTAATCTCTTTTTACTTGATAATCAGAACATTATTTTAGTCTTCTAAAAGGCAGGAAGACCATGCCAGTCCCTAGTCTGGACTCTTGTCACTGAGAAAACAAACTAAAGTATCTTCAAGCCTGTGGTCATCACAGAAGAGAACACAGATTTGAACCTCTTCTATCTGCCAAGAAGACTGAACATCACATACCAACAATCGCCTTCACGAAGTCCAAGTGGGACAAGTAATGAACAAAATTTGGAATAGAAAGAGAATTTCCAGTGGTGTGAGATTGAGAAAAAGACTGTATAACTTGTACTGCAAGCCAAGATGACTGATAAGCTGTATGTGTTATCTCCAACTTAAGAAACAGTACTAAGCACTAACAAAATAGTTCAGAAAATGTTTAGCAGTATACGCCAAGACCACTGGACGAAAGCCAGTTTAAAAAGGAATTTGAAAGAACCTCCTTTATCTGGGACAATGAACTCAATCCAGCATGATGATCCAAGTGCCAAATAAACTGAACATTCATCTTGAAGCTGGGAGTCCTGCTTTTGCCAGAGGAAACAAGATGCAGAAGGCAAAGGTACTTCAGTTCAGCCATGAACCTCAGATAAGGTGTTGTCCACAACACAGGGCAACATTGATAAATCTACAGTGAAGACCACTGAAAGTAGTTTCACAGGTAAATGATATGTAAGGCTGATTGGTACATATCCTACATTAGTACATTTATTAGTACATTATTGATGAGCGCATATGTACAGATTTTGTTTATACTGTCATTTCTGAACATTCACATTGTTAATCTCCTTATTCCCTTATTCAAAAATTAGGGAGGAACATTTTCTCAAGATGGACAACTGTTAAAGACATTTTACATAAACGCCAAAGTACATTATGGCTCCTTTAATGTCCTAATTGAAATGGATGTGAAATACCAGAACATTCATCTGCAATGCTTTTAAGTCTTATGGATATATTTATACTGTTACGAGGCTAAGGCAGAAGAAGTCTCATGATGCTACAATCAGTGATTTTATGTAGTGGTCTTTTTGTTCGCCTACTTTTAGGTGACAATAGTCATGGGAAGCTCAGTCTTTAAAAGCCAAAGCACATGCTGAGTTGGGCTGCAGGCAATCATCTCCCAGGAGGTGAGGATCAGTGCATGGGGGAACTCTTAACATGCCTAGGTAAAAACTAGGAAAAAAGAACAACTGGTACATTTTAGGCTAGTGAACAGTTTAAAACCAATGGACAGATTTTTACAAATTTATGTGGGTGAAGTACTAAGGGAATGACTGCATTACCAGAGTAAGTTTATAGTTCAGCAGAATGCAAGGGTTGTTGCTATGGAACAAGGTCCAACTGCATGCAGTGCATAAAATACATTAACTAAGAGTATCACAACCGTCTGTTAAATACAATAAGCATAATATCATTGAGACCCTTTGTTTTGGGATACCTCTGCTTTTTCTCTCACCTCTTTTCCTCTTTTTTTTCAAAGCAGATTTTGATTAATATCTCTTTCAACGAAATTGCTTGAGGCCATCTTTGTTTTGTCTCTTACTATTCCTTCTTTGAGCCTGAATAGTCCTGTCTGCCTGTTTCTAGTACTACTTCAGATTCATTTTCATAACACTGTTCTATTTTCTTTCTACCTTCCCTGATGACATTAAGTTTCTATTCCTATTCTCTAACCTTTATATTCTCCACATAACAAAAGAAAACCTTTGATTTGCAAAATATCCCTCATAAAAATCACTTGAAATATCTGAGTATTGCAATTAACAAACAGATTTAGACGAAGCAGCATTTTAATGACAGTACTATCAAGAAATGCTGAATAAACACAAAAGGTAATGTCAAAAAGAAACAAAGTAAAATAAAGACCAACCGGATGGCATCCCTTGACCTGAGGATGGCTTTATTGGTGTGTTCACCTGATCCCAGTTAAGATCATCATCATCTGACTGACTGTAGCCACAGGAACTGAGAGGCTCATCGAAAGTACAACATCCTGTTAAAGGAACACAAAGATAAAAATTAAACAAGGCAAGCAGATAACAGATTAAGAATTGCTAATGCTAACAACTGCAACATCATTCAATGCAGGCTGTGTCCTTTGTAAGTATCTTCTAATACAAACATTTATCTATTGATTATCATCACTTTCCGAGAGGGCATAAAAACGTCTTGTCATGAAAAAAAAAGCTCAAAGGTAAAACCAGATTTAGAACTGCAGAAAAATTTTCTCTTATGATGCAATCATCAGGTATCAAAAACAAAGGAGCAAAATAAAAAGCAGCAAAACATCAGAATATTAAAATATTATTATTCCTCAGGAAAAACAAACTATTCCACACCCAAGGACCTACATTTTAGAAGAAAACTGTAAGGGTGGGAACATCAGCTCCCATACCTTGGTTCCCAAGTAAAGAAAGGCCGAGGTGCTTCCAGGTGTGCTGTGCTGCAAACAAGCACCAGCACGGATGGGATCACTGCCTCTGATAAAATACAGTATATCTGCCTCAAAATGTCAGACTGTGCTTAGTCTCTGAAAGAAAACAGTATTATTTCCTCTTTTTCTCTCACTCTGAGTAAATTAGAAAAGAATAACATGATATAAAAGCTAATGGTATCCCAAGCTGAGGTAGGGAAAAAACTAACATCCTGAGTTTAGAAGAATGGATTCTAACACTATCCACAAGAAAATGGAAAAGTTTTGCTTTTTATCCTGTGGTACAGAGGAAACTTCTCCAGCTTTTTTACATCGTTATCAGCTAACAGAAGACTAACACAGGGTTATAAAATTCTGTTTTATTTGATGTTTCACTCCAGTGAAGAATGACATCTTTCCAATTTGGGAAAATAAATATAACCCTAGTCACGGATATTTCTGTCCATATTAAAGGAAATTCTGCAGCTGTTCAAACAAAACTAAACTTTAGGGCTATTCATCATCTTTGCTATCTCTCCATAGGCACATTGGGCTTAGCCTTGCCAAGCTGTATGAAAATGGGAAATAGACAAAATCTAGCTTTAAAAGTTACTTTAAAAATCTAACTTTTCCTAGAACAATCTAAATGGCATTACAGAATACCTTATCAAAATATAGAAGACAAAATTCCATTATACATGGCAAACTCCACCTAAATGAAGTCCAGCCTTCCTAATATCTAGTCCAAGTGTATGTTTGAGAGTTATGGCAAGAAGTTTGCAAGCATATTATCTTCAATAGAAATTATTTTTATATGCAATCACCAAATAATTTTTTGTTCTCTTAACAGTGAGAACATTACACTGGCCTTTTCAAACACACCATGATTGCCTTGCCCTCAGATACAGGTCATCCTCTACTAGTTTCTGCACTAAAATATGTTTCTATGGGAAGCCTCCATTAGATCTAAGTGTGGGAGGGAAATCAGCACCTCTGGACACTGCTTCTTGCTCTACAAATTAAAGTGCAAAAGATTCAATTAGATAATCCAGTGGGAACAGAAAACCTATTAAAAAACTGACAACTCCAAACTCTAACATTTCGCCTCAGTGATAACAGCATATATAAACTCTCTCTCTCCTGAAGTTAAACAAATTCAGAAATACATGAGATTTCTATAAAGTATATTAAACAACATCTGCAACATTTCCAGATGGAAGGCTTAGGAACTTAGGTAGTCATTTACACATTTGTTCTAGTACTTGCATTACTTGCATAAATATTACTTCAAACTTCATAAAATACATCATAAGCTAAGTTTCAGACATAAATGCTAAACATCAACTTTCACAGACCTATCTGTGCTTTTTTTTATAAGAAATAACAATAAAAAACTCACAGATGAAGTAAAAGGTAGTTTCCTTGAAAAAGTACTGCAAGTGGTAATAGGACATAAATTTAAATACCAAGTTATGTAGTGTGCAATGTAGTTAAGCTTGGCAAAAAATATACACCCAAGTAAAACCTGGCATAAATCAGGGTTTACAATCCAAACCAGGACCAATGAATGTATGGAATAGCTCCCACACCTCATTACATCATCCATATCTCTAGTAATAAGAGAGAAGAGTTTAAGGTGTTTTCTTGCTCAAACGCAGGAGCCAAGCACTGCAAAATGTCCAATATTGGAAAAGAGGCATGAGTTGTGATTCCAGGTTATTAGTAAAGGCTATTTCCAAATATGTACTTCACAAAAATTAGGAAGATGTCAAAAATGTAAACAGAATGACAGTTCTAGCTGTCTAGATTAGCTGTCTGGTTTTTTTTCATTTATCTTGCAAGTCTATAGCTAAATCACTCTGTCACGATTTTTAGGTTTTTTTTCCTTTTATCTTTGCCATTTACATCTTTTCAACCTTTGTAAGTTTACTACTACTACAATTTTCTCAAAATGGGTATCTAATCTTCACATACGCTCTAGGAAGAGCTTCAAAGGAACTTCCGAACTTCCATTCCTAAGCCCCTTCCACCCACAACTAATAAGGAAAGTGTAGCAAGTATTACTATGACTAATCAAGCTATACAGTCACCTATCCAGAGAACTGACCAGCATACAGAAGATCTTTAACAGCACAGATGCCAAGCCATGTTTCCTTTTACACCAGTCACTAAGGATAAGATGAATACTAATCAAGGCTTTTGCACAGCCATGACTTTCTGTAAAGACCTTTGTAGATTAAAACTGCATATACAGATGTTGGAAGTAGAGGATAGACTGAACATCTTAATGGAACAAAAAAACACAAAAAAAACCCTTAGCCAAATTAGCCAAGATACAATTACTATAAACTAAGAGTCACCCACAGGCCTAATGGCTTATGCCTCCTCCCCAAAGTTCTGACCCTTTTATCTGTCTCTATACCAACTAAGATGAAGTTCTTTGAAATGGGTCATAATATTTGACAAACCTCTGTGTTTGCCACTACTGAAGCCCTCCTGCCTTCTTCTGCACATTTCATCTATTTTCCAGTCACTGTGCTCTTACCGCATAAGGTTTCTATTTCATTAACTGCTATGGACACATGGTATCAAGGACTGGTAAAATCTGAACAATTATCAGCAGTCTTTAACGTCTCTCATCTTAGCACAGTTTTCAAACATGAGCCACTGCCAGGACAGGCAGTTGTTTATAATCAACTAGCACACTTGAGAAACTCTGCTCATTTTTTTCCATTAGAATTGATAATAACAGTCAAAATATATATTGTCTGTTACACAGTTTAATCAAGCAAAGCAATTTCCCTGCCTGTTACACTGACATCACAGTTTGGACAGCCAAACTGTATTTTAAACTATGAAGTCTGTGCTGACTGAAATATTTATAAGAAAAACAGGAGATATATATCCTATTAAGATTCTTTGGCTTAATGCCGCATTTTATAGATATTTTTGGATTCCTAGGAGGACTTGAAATAACAAATGCACAAGATGCAACATAGTTTATTACAGCCTATGGTTCTTTCAACTGCAATTATCCATTTAACCATCATGAATCCAGTTCAATATAACCATGCCATTGTCTAAATGCAGACCTTTTTGGATGCTTCTATTTTTATTCAGTTAAATTACTTCAGATCTTGAAAAATTTATGAGCTCAAACAAGGGATATAATTTAAGATGTAAGCAACCAATTAAAGGGATAAAGTACACACTATATTTTTCCCATGGTGAATAACGTTTCATTCAAACTATTTTGTGTTTTACAGACTATGACATCTGTTATGTGCATTCTCAAAGAATATCTTAACAAATACTAGGATATGAGAAGACAAAATCCATTAAGTGACAAAAAGTAACAGAGGAAAAAGGTTCAAGTTACACTGGACACTGATTTATTTTTGTTGGGTTTATATACTTCAAAGATCTCAGTTCAATATGCACTTTCCATCAAAAATTTGCTGCCAAGTGTACAAGTGCTTAAACTTGCTCTTATGAGTGTCAGTGCCAGCATTGGCAGGGAATGTATGTGCATACCAGAACTGATGAAATGGCCCTGCTTTGGGATGAAATCAATTTTTATTTTACAGCAAAGCCCTATGGTTTACACATCTGCCATAGTACCATGAATTCCACTGCAGAATGTGTGAACCCAGAAGATGAGCTTACTGACTCCCCCATTTTACCATTCTTCTTCTTTATCTTATTTAAAAAGTATTCTGACTTCTGCTGTCTCTGTATTTTCAGTTTCATACTGAAATATGTTTACGTCAATCAATTCTAAATACAATGTAGAAATTCTTTGAAAGAGAAATAAGGATTTTTGTATCTGATCTGAAAGCTGGCTGTCTAGACCACAAAACATATCAGGGGGCTTGGACAATGCAGTGGAAGATTCATTTCGTATTAGGAAATGGATCTCTCCTTTCTGTCTATAAAACAAAAGAAGCCTCTGCCCAAACCAACAATAGACCATTTGTCAGCTAACCACATTCCCTCCTGTCCTGATGAACACCCCTGCATCCAAGAGCTATGGAGCAAGCAAGCACAACACCGGGGCAACACACCAAACGCAAATGAAAACTAAAATAAAAACCTGTGACAAACTACAGTTGCTAAGTTTGCTTCAACTGTGAATGTGTCGGCTTATCCCCAAGGGTTACTGCTCAGGGCAATCATCCTATCCAGACACTCTCATGACAATTAGAAAGTCATCTTAGAAACACATCACTTGGAAAATGGGATCCCGAGCCTCTAGGTTGACAAACCATCCCATCAGAGAATAAACAACTACTCCTTTGGGGGCAGATAAGGAGTCATAATGCGGAAAATAAAAAAAAAAAACACTCTCAATTATAAACCCACTAGCAGAGAAAGCAACAGTGGGAATCAATGGACAATCTTTAACATTAAAAAAAAAAAATTAAAGTGCTGCCTCTATACCTGTACCACAGGTCTGCTCAGCTGTATAACCTATAGATAGGGTGATGACAGAAATTGTCTAATACAAATCTGTTTGCTTCTCTGAAATCAATAAACTGTTGAGCCAATAAAGCTTCAAGTAAACTAACTAGAGGTATATAAATGGATAGTTCAAGGAACGTATTAGAAACCAGACAGAGAGGTCTGCCTGGCTTCTGCTTTGTGTGTAGATTCTCAGCATAAAAAGGCTCTATCTGCCCTTTCAAAGGTGTTACAGCATTACGTGTTGGAAGGGCTTTCCAGACATGCTAGCTCAGAGAAAGCCAGTAAAAGAAGTTCTTCTCTGTGTCCCTCCAAACTACACAGAGAGCTGCCACGCATCTGCAGTGACATACGTGCCCCAAAAATTCTTATTTGGGCTTTACAAGTGAGCTTTCAACAGTGGCTAGTCTGTTTTAAGACGGGACATTTGTTTTCTCTCAAAATATAGCAAGTTTTTCGTTTCTACTAAAGGCAAGTGTTTAGAGCTCTAAAATAACCCTGTAACCTATATTATTGGTCAGGGAGGCTGAAAATCCATCTGCTACATAAAGCTGATCAAATTTAAACCAGTATGTACATTTTGTCAACAGTATCTACATATGCACAGGGGTGAGAAAAAAAGAGAAAGAGGAAACAGATTTTATAATTAGGTAACTTCTCTGATTGTGGCTGTACTCAGAATCGGTTCTGAAAACTGCAGAGAATGGAAGAATTGTCTGAAAAAATCTCATGAGCCAGAGCAAAAATGATGAGGTAAAAGGATATTTTGCAACTAAGAAACTCCAGATATTAATTCTATCCATAAGAATGGAGAATAACAGATAAAAAATTATACAAAAATATACTATGACAGGTGGAAAAGATGGTATGAGAATGCTAGAGTTACAAATTCATGGACACAATTCCAGCAGTATCACACGTGCTGACTGTACAGAGAAAAAAATAATTTCACATAAACATTTAAAGCAGTTATTTATGGGACTTCAAAAGCTCACCACATGTTCATAAAACATTTACATTTGCTCTCTCTGTTCTCCCTCCACTTACCTGACAGAAAGTTTTTGTGACACAGGACACTGTAGTGAAGTTAAACTTTATGGAAGACGCACCTGTCATTGTAAACCTACCCACATTTAGGCAAATAAAGTGTTTTCTAAACCATTACATTTGCCTAATACATACTGAGAAGAATTCAAAATTTGGGTTCTTGGACTTTAGTGAAAAACCCTGAAAAAAGGTTTCCTCTCAAAATGTGTATTTAAAGTCCTTTGACCTACCAAGACACAAGAACACACACCACTCACCAAGGCAAGACCCTGAATAAGGGCTCTTAAAATAAATATAATTCATCTTTTGTAAAAAAATAATGTCCACACATTCATGTCATTTTAAAATCAGTGAATATTTATGAGGTCTATGGAAAAATGGGTGCACATTAATGTTCTGTGAGCAAACTTATTACCGGCATTTTTTTAATGCCAGGCTGTTTGATTTTGCAATATTAGTGATAGTTAATATCATCATTAGTTAGGACATCTACCAAGAGAAATATCTGAGTCTTCAAACCAACAAAGAACCTACAGGATTATGTAGAAATTTAGTTAGGAAACCCTGTTTTGAAAGGTACTTTTAAAACAAGCATATTTGCGGAAGTCATCAGCTTTTATGCTTGAGGGCAGGATAACACACTAGGTGTTATGACTATTGGCTGGTCTTCTAGTTCAACAAAAGTGAATACTAAGAGACATTTATTGTACAAATTAGCTGTTATGGATTAATTTTAGTGGTTGGAGGGTAGTTGAGATTTTTTTGTTCGTTTGTTTTCATTTCTATTTTGGTATAAATACTGTTGTCCTTTATAACAAGTAATTTAATGCTTGAGTTCTAGATTAGGGAATTCACTCTAGAAATGTATCTTATCTTTCTTAAAAAAGCCTTCTAAAAAAAAAAACAAAAAAAAACTTCACATGAGAAGTACTTTGGAATGACTTTCCAAGAAGTCCAATCTGTAACACCTATTTAACCTACACATGTATATACCTTATTAAAAAGACGACACTGGACATAACAGTTGCAAAAGGGAGACAGCTGATTTACATTTTTATTGGATCTGCACGAACCTGATGAAATTCTCAACTGTGGTCAAAACTACTATAAAAATGAATAAATAAAAGGCGGATTTCCCCATATGTTTTGCATCTTGTTTATCACAAATGCATGACAAAAATGTTCTTCCAGATGCAAAAATCTCTTTTATAAACTTTGTGAAACGTTTTGACGCAAAGCTTTGACCTATAAATAACTAACAGAAGGAACCTTCTTTTCACATACTTAAAACAGAATTAAAAATTCAACTATATTCTGGCAGTGGAATAAGCCTACTGAGAAAAACAAAAATGCAACTGCACACCTATTTCACATAGTTTATATCATAAGATTTCCTTAATTTATTTTTCTAGCTACCACCCAGGAGCGCTCAAAGCCCCTTTATTAAATGTGTAAAAGAATTCAGTCATCCTAGCTGGCGTAAAAAGCAGACACTATACAGCAGAGATATGGAAGACATTTTTTTCCCAGTTACTTGAAGTGGAGACTAGTAAGAACATAACTGGGAAGGTGGGATGTACATCGTGCAATAATACACACAGAAGGTAATAATTAAGCATGCTTTCTTTTGACACCATGCAGTACCTCTGAAAAGGACTTGAAATGACTCCTCTGTTTTGAAAAACTACAGTAAAACACATGACAATGTTGTCTGTACTCTTTTTCTACGGAGAAAAGAAAGAGGGATGGTTTCTAGTCCAGCTCCTGGACCACACATACCCCCCTACCCCAATGGTGACTGAAGTAGCAGTCTGCAGCACTTCACCCTTCTATCAGCCAAGGGACAAAACACATACCACAGGTATCTCTTTTCCACTCAGCATCTGCTTGTGTTTTCTTATACTGGTAACAGACGCCACCCCTATTAATTCAGTTATTATGTATAATGCCTGTTTCCTTTCCTCACTTAGATTTTATCGCAATTTCACCTTCACTCCTCCTTCCAGTTCACTGAGATCTATCACCAAAATATGCCCACGCGTGTGCAGCTGCAATGAGAAAGAAAATACCTAAAGACAGTAAGAAATTACTAATTTGATTTCTTTTTTTACTGGTTTCATTTGCTCCCATAGAGCTACCAATGCCTAAAGGCAAAATCCTAAATTGTTTCCTTAGGTGAAGTGCTGCCCTGACAAAGCGTAAGCTCAGGAACCACTCACTGTTAATTTCTCACTATATTATTTACGAGGGATGTAAGCAGTTGTGCTGATCTGTTGAAGATAAGCAAATTCCGAGTAAAGAACACAGCTGTCTCCTTTCAGTATTTTCATATTAATTCCACCTTTTTAACCGATTATCTGAAAAACTGCTTAGTCCTTTTCATTTCAACTCATCTGAGTAACGCAGCATGTTTATAACTCACTAAAATACAGCACAGTAGATCTGCCCCAGAAAGATTTGTCCAGGGAAGGGGAGAGAAGAGCAGGGGAACACATTTGGGAAGCAACACAAAACTGTACAAGCGGAAAAAAACACAGAACTGCACAGATGATATTCAAGAAAGAACCTTACATAATGGAAAATCTGAAATGAAATAAAATGCAACTTGGAAGGAAAAAAGAGAGTGGGGAGATCCACCCTTTTTCTTCCTCCCCCAGCTCGGAGAAAGAGATTGAAATGCATACCTTGCAGCCAAAATTTATCATAATAAAGGGTCTGCTCAGCCCAATACTTTACTTAAATCTCAGCGTAACCTAAGAAACATACAATCATCAAGACTGTGATTATGAGACCCCACCAGACCACTTCTCTAACATCTGTTCAGGAAACACTGTAGTAGACTTTCAGTTTGTCATGAGGACAAACCTTTTCATGCTACATCCATCCTAGGGCTCTGGGGAAATACAGCCTAATAAAAGACAGTCAAACTGCCTTTTCCACAACCAGCACTGCCAGCCATTCAACTCACAAAGCCATTAAATTCCTGATCCCACTGGAGTCTGATTTTCACTAAGGTACTTTGTAATAACTTTGAAAAATAGTACTTTTTTCTTAAAATTACTAAAATCCAAGATTTTCATTCTTAGTTAGAAATTGTGCTCTTCAATTACCCCCCATCCCCCAAAGTTTTTCCCCACATTGTAATGGATATGCATAAACAAATGGATGTGAACGAAGGCAAAAACAACACAGCAAGCAGCCACAGTTCTTCTGCCTATGGTTGTGCCAGGAGTCATACAAGTTTCCACAAAACAAACAGCTATCAGCTATCATGATATGAGACTATGAAAAAAAGACTATACTGCTTCAACACATTTATCACATAAATTTACAATTCAGATTGAGCTAAAGAACACTTGCTCTGACTGAACAAACCAAACCAAAGTGTTACTTCCTAGGTCAATGTTGCTTTGTTCACTTCTTGCCTTACAGCATTAGGTAAATGAACAGGCACTGACAGGCAATCCTTCTGCTCTCATAGACTAATCAAAACCTCTGATATTTTAAATTACTGTAACTACTGTGTAACACCTATAACTGTATCTATTAACAGCACAGATATCAGAACAAAAAGCAAGTAAGAAGCTACATTCTGATTTTAAAGCTCAGCATATGTTTTCTAAAGTGAGAAAGTACAACACTGCAAAACAGTTCCAAGTCCTGATTAGGTAAAAGCCTGCTCTAAGACAATGGGCTCACCACAAACTTTAAGATACTGTATTTGGACTGCTAGTACAGGAAGAATGTCCTCAAAGGGAGCCCCAAGACTCCTTTCTTCCCCAGCTTCCACAGCTTTTACAGACAGTTAATACGGCCTCTGAAGTTATCAAATAACAGGGCTGAAGACAACCTGTTTTATCAAAATCCGATTTTGATAGCTGAGAGATTAACTATCATTTCATCCTAGTATAACGACATTCTGAGCTGAGCACGGTTTTGGGTTTGGTTGTTGGTTTTTTTTTTTCCCTGATGTTGTCAGAAACCTACTAAAACGTGCTATTTATCTCTATATAAAGGGATTTCTTTGAGAAACCTGACAGCATTCTTCTCATCTGCCAGTTGAGTTTTTAAAATGTATCTTCGCCTTTAAACTCTTCAAGCTAAAAAACACAAGTGTACTTGAAGCTCAATCATTCTCCTTGGTGCCGCTCATTTTTAATGAGCTTCTTGTCTTTACCTCTCCCAGCAGACTCCACAAAGCATTCTCAGGTGATGTGAAACCAATGCTTGATGCTTCTCCAAAACTCTGTCTTTTTGAGGCTGAAATCTTCCTGCTAAACCCATGTGGGACTGATGGGCCATTTCAGTCAAACCCAATTTCACTTATTTATCACAAGCCCCTACTTAGAAACTCTACTGTGGATTGCTTGTACACACAATCTGTCTCCAGCTTTGAACTTTAAAAAAGGATTTAAGCAGTCAATCTCAATATCATTATAAATCCAACGTGCATTACTTGTCTATTGATTGTGAGAAAATAAAAGTTTGAAGCTTGATTTCAGGGCTAATCTTTCCATTTGCTTGATGAGTTCTGCAGTTGTTAGAGAACACTTAATGCATCCTGTTAGATAACAGCATATTAAGCTTGGATGAGAAATGCAGACTATTTACAACACAGTTCTAGCTTTAAGTAAAGAACAAAGGCAGTGTTAGCTTTGGTAGTCTCAAGAGGCTTTTCAGCTATGCCACAATTAAAAACGGGGAAAAAACTCACAAAAAAACCCCTAAAAATTTCTTTATAAAGGATTCCACAGCATCAAAATATTTTTAAAAAGCTAATGTTAAGATTAATTTTATAATTCATCTGCCAATTATCTCAGAAGTTTATATTCTACTTTGTCAATGGGTAGAGCAAAAGAAAAAAAACAGACAGGACACACTGGTATTCACTCCTCTCCTTATTAGACTACCTTATAAAAGGTATTTTCCCCTATAAATTCTAAGTGATATAGTTTTTAATCTTATTAAATGAGCTGTTCATGTTCTGAGTTCTAATGTGTGTACTGAGACATCTGAGAACAAATGAAATAAAAGAATTTTACATACATAAAGCAATCAAGGAGATACTGAAGCCCATGCAGCCCCTCTTCTCTTTTTTTTTTTTTTTTAATCCATGCATTTTCCCTCAGGTCAGAAAGGCTGTTACTCGTTTTGGTTTGCTTTTTAAGTTACTATGTATGCATTTTCCCATGCAACCACTACAAACTGCTACAGATGCATCCCCAAACATCTATTCTATGATGCAGCTCTACCTAGTTGATCAATAATTCAGGAAAATATTCATCTTGATTAAGTTACTGCTGTCAGTTCAACTCTGTGGCTGCATGAAAGTAGAGCAGGACCTCCGTCTGGAGGTTTTACCTGTGCTGCTCAATGAATTAACCTGTAGGAGGTGCCACAGTGATGAAGCAGTCAAAAACCTCCAGCAGGCAACTTAATCACACGGCTAATTAGTTCACTACATCGATAACGCCTCCAGTCATTAGCAGCACTAAGGCTGAATCCCAGGTCTGCTTCCTAAATTCAGTCAGCACAACAGGCTTTAACTGTGCTACTGGTATAAATATTCTATTTTTAAATGTAGTTTGCTACTTCTTTCTACCCCTTGGTTTCAGTCATTATCTCTTGAAGTAAATTATCCTTTATTTCATTCATCACATCTATAACCTTCTTTCAGATGGAAAAGAATTAATTAATTTTAGAAACCTCTGATATTTTCACAAGGTCTCAACAACTATGAGAGACTCACATTTGACACCACTGAAAACGTCACCACTGCAACACTGACATGCCCAAGCTTGTAAGAGCAAAGGAGTGTCCTCTTGAACCTCCCACACAGCAGAACACGGCACTATCACTACACTACTGAGATAAAATAATTACTTTCAATTCTTGCCTGTAAGAGGATTAAGTCAGTAGTAAACTCACTTAAATATGGTACCATTAAAAAAAAAAAAAAAGGGAAATTGAGGAATTGAGGCCACTTGCTAACCTTGTAGAAAACGTTTCAGGTCTGTGTGTGAGTGACTGTAGTAATGTAAGTATGAGCTAATCCAAAGACCAAAGGTTGACTCAAACAATTTTTTGCTTTCCACTAATTCTTGCTCCATGCCTGATGGAAGGGATGTCTTGTCCAGGTCATATGGGATAAGCATCTCTGATCCTTTGTGAAAAGAGTCTGATATTCCTGGAACCCCAGTACATTACACTGGGAAGGTCCTGCCCTCTCAATTGCCAAAGTTTGCTTCTGGATAGGATAGTCTAATAACAGCTAAATGTATGCTCATGTCTCCAAATAGTATAGGTTAGGATAGTATCATTGATTTATGACACATTAGATTAGCTCAGCGGTTTTTGGCACAATTATTTGAAACTGCCGCATTACTGTAATACTATTACTTGTCATATATGGTGTATACACATATATTTTTACATGTATTTTGAAGTATCTTTCTTGGGTAACCTTTAATTACTTAGAAAACAATAACCATTTGAGCTTCTGGGGCAACTTTCTTCTTGTATAAATGTATCTTACTTAAACGTTTAAAAATCTATATAAAAAATTATGCTTGGTCTCTGACTCAGCAAACAGGTCTAAATATCTCCATAAGAATTAAGAGCCAAGGGACAACACCCAAATAGTTTCTGGGTATGTTTAAGGCTGGAGACTCCACTACAGGCAACCTGTGATAGTGTTCAGTCACGTTTCAGAATGTCCCACCATTCAGAAGGAACCTCCTGTGTTTCAAGTTGTGCCTGCTGCCCCTGGTCCTGTCACTGGGCACCACTGAAAAGAGCCCAGCTCTGTCCTCTCTGCACCCTCCCTTCAGGTATTTATAGACATTGATAAGATCCCCCTGAACCTTCTCTGCTACAGGCTGAGCACTCCCAGCTCTCTCAGTCTTTTATCAGAGGAGACGTGGTCCAGTCCATCACCTTTGTTGCCCTCCATTGAACCTTCTTCAGTATGTCCCATGTCTCTCTCGTACTGGGTAGCCCAGAACTGGAACCAGAACTTCAGCTGTGGCCTTACCAGTGCTAAGTAGAGATGAAGAATCACCTTCCTTGACCTACTGGCAACACTACTCCTAACACAACCCAGGATATGACTAGCCTTTACTGCGAGGGCATATTGTTGGGTCATGGTCAACCTGGTGTTCACCATAATCCTTAGGGTCTTTTCAATCCCAGCCTGCACAAGTTCCTTACCAGGTCCAGGACTTTGCATTTTCCCTTTCTGAACAACCCTTTAGTGTAACAGCCACTCCTCCCAGTTTTGAGTCATCTGCAAACCTGGATGAGGGTGCGCTCTGCAAGTTGGTCACTTCCCCTTGGTGAATTCATGCTAACTTCTCCTGACGACCTTCTCAACCTTCGTATGCCTGGAAATGGTCTCTCCATCACCTTCTGAGGTGAGGCTGACCTGCCTGTCATTTCCTGGATACTCTTAGTTGCTCTTTTTGAAGCCAGGAGTGACATTTGTTTTCCCTCAGCTCTCAGGCACCTCTCCCAGTTTCTGTGATCATTCAAAGTGTATGAAGAATGGCCTCATAATGATATCAGCCAGCTCACTCTTATGCTTCGCTTTAGTACCACAAGTACCAAAGGAACATCCACTTCAACTCTTCAATTTTTCCAAAAATTAATAATTCTCAGCCTAAATTTGTTTAGTCCCTCAGGCTTGTTTTACCAGTGGCCTGCCTCAATTATTAAACAGCAGCTCTCTACAGTATGCTTGCAAACCCAGATCAAAAACTGTAAATTTGAATTATTGAATAGATTCTAGTGGCAGATTTAAGGAATTTCAAAGGTGTGCTTCCAAACACTTAATGGTTCAACAGAGTTCTTCTGAGCTTCCCTGAGTTTGTGGTCCTTCATGAGTTGTGTTGCTGCATGAGCTAATCAAGTATTCCAGTGACATAATAATAATGCCAAGTATTCCTCCTGTTTCAGATACTTCTGATCACACATCAAAAAGAATGGCTTCGTAGTCTTTTTCAATCACTGTTTCCTTGATAGTATTTCTTGAGGCTGGAGGCATGTCCTCATTTCTGTGTCAGAACATACAGTGCTTTCTTGCACTCCAGCTTGCAAGATCACTTAGCTCCCCTCTGATCACTACTTACTGTGGCATTAGCCGTGTTGTCATCCGCATGCTTTTATCAGAGTAATGACTCTGTATTTCTCCCTCATCACTAATAAAAAGGTTAAACACCATCAGATTTAAAATTAATCCTCAGAGGACCTCCACATACTCCACACTGATTACCTATTAACCATTTTTTTAAAACTCACTTGATGTATGCTGATGATTCTGTACCATTCCAATTTCTAAATCAACATGTCCCATGGCACCAAATCAGACATTTTACTAATACTAAATGTCATGTATCTCTGAAAAGTTGAACTTGTTCTCTCAAAACATCACATTCTCCTATGAAAAGACCTACTTCCCACAACTTTGTCTTGAGTGAAATTACCTAATGAAGAATTACACATACATAACACAGTTGACTCCCAGGCAGACACGCTACCTTGTGCCAGATTAACGTCTGTTTGACAGACCTGGTCATACTATTCAACCTTTTAGTGCTTTGTCTTACCAATTTTAAACAACTCCTAGCATCTTTTTTTAATACACATCCATTTCTCATTCCCCTCTTTCCCCCACTTCCTTTCCATTTTTGTAACTTATTTTACTCTTTCTCCCTTCTTAACGAAGATACAACAAACAATTCTATTATTGCAATTAGTAATATTCTGCATATAAATTTGACTATCTCCTCTTCTACTACTTCCAAATCCACGTTAATTCTGGTTCCAGAAGTAAGCACCTACAGATTGTTAGAAAGAAATGTTGTACCCTCATGATAAACAAGCACACCAATATAGCTATGCTGTTTTATTATGCCAGTAATTAAATTGCCAACAGTAGTAGTAGGGACAGTACCGGGAAAATCGTAATCTAAAAAGGAGTTCTGAATTGTGAAGCAGGGAAATTCCTTAACAGGTCTATTCTTTCTTAAAACAAAACAAAACCAACAAACAAAAAACCCCAACCTAAACCAAACCCCCCAAAAGCCCAACCAAGACTTAAACATAAAAAGAGTAACACACATATATTTTACAAAAACTATCAGTCCAAAACGCTTCATGAAAATAACATAATGCCATATACTCAGAGTACTGATGCAAAACAACCCTCTATACCAGAAAGTATCCACACAACCAGTGAAGTCACTGCCCTTTCAAACAGCTCCACTAAGACAGATTGAGACTTTCAGGAACACACACACACATCTTTTCACACAATTTGTTTTATTTACAATGGTAAAAAAATTTGTGATATAACTCACCTGTAGCATGAATTGATTAGCAGTGTTCTGGGAAATATGGTGTTTTATTAAGAAAGGCATTGATTTGTAAATAATGGCTAAAGAAATAGAGCTCAACCAAAGCAAATAAAGGACTAAACAAGCAATCATGGAGACAAGAAATTCTGTGCATGGGAACTTTCTGGAGAAAAATTTATAACATCTTTTTGTTCTTTAAAATTTAGACTAGTAGTTGCAAGATGAATGGTCAGTTTCACTGTTTTAAATCGTTTCTATTCCTTAGAAGGTTATTTCACTGATGTAAAATTTAAACCATGGTTGACAAAATGCACCTCTGTTTCTCCATAGTTGTGAAAGTGTTACAAAATAACAGATCTCCTTTCTGCAGAAAATTGACTCATTTACAAGACAAGTGTCCCACATTTTATGCACACGTTACGTTCACACATATTTTCCTATGTTCTTAGGCAGTTTTTATTTTTTTCTTTTCTCCCTGTAACCTCAGGTAAGCCTGAGAGCAGCCAATAATTAATCTAAAGAAACCACAATAAGATAAAATTTGTGTTTCTTATTTTTCTTACTGCTGGTTAGCACATTTACTTTCCAATATTTTAGGAAAGTATTTCAGTCTAGTTCATGCATACTGTAGACTTATTTAAGGTAAATACTAATCCTACAGTAGTTTCCCTCCTTCACTGATTTGTAGCAGTAGATCTGTTCTTTGGTTTCAAAGGACTAGTGGCAATCACCAATACTTCACCTCCTGCACCTTTTTTGTTGGGGGGAGGGGGGGATGTGTGTGAGTGTGTGTGGGTGTGTGTTTTGTTACTATTTATTTTTGCAAAATAAGCATATTAAAACAGAAGAAATGGCCTACTCACAGTCTGTGTTTTTAACCAACCACACTTCAAAGGCAGGTAGATACAGGACATGAGGGTAATGAGGATGTTGAACATTCACTCAGCTGCCTACTGATCACATTCTTCCTTGCTAAGGGAAGGCACATGAGCCTCCTGTGTTTGCTTGCTGTTGTTCTTATGACTTAGATATATGCAATACCCAGAATCTGCCATTTTCTTTGCAGGGAATCCCTGTGTTACACTAGCCTCAGCGTTATGTGGAGCCATTTGACATTCACCAAACCTGACAAGAAAGAAAACTTTTGGTCTTTTTTGGTAAAGCAAAGAGTAGTCCCTGTGAAGGTCCCCCCTCAACAGACCAACAGAAAATGAAGCCACAAATACGGCTTTACTATTTTAAAAAGGACACACCACTATCACACAGAGTTACTCGTGAAAAGAGTTTCAAGATAACATCTGAAATTAACACTGCTGCAACAGTTCTCACAGATGGCAAATCAACAACAGCTTCTGTGCTGTAAATCCTTTACTAAAAACTGTAAATCCGCGCCTTTAAGGCCCATCTCTCTGTAATCATCTTTGTTCATCTTTCACTCCATTGCCAAAAGCCCCTAATTAGTATCATCTTAGGCTGCCTTTCACTGCTCCTCAACCTAATCAGTTGACTAATTACTTGCACATAATCTCAGTGTCAGGTTAAAAGATGTTTTTTGAATGAAGATAAGAACGTGGAAGAAGTCCCTTAACTAGAGGGCATGGAAGATAGCCTGTAGACAGCTTCAAGATGAACCCGAGTAGCAGGTAGGTAAAGCTATTGAGCCTTGCTTAAGGGAAGGAAAGGGGGGAGAAAGATGCAGTCACAGCCAACAGCAAATTTACAAATGTGATAATCCACAAAGGCTGGCAGAAGGAAGCTTTTAGTGAAGAAGGCAAGTCAAGGGAAAGACTGCAGTCTGAACACTTATTCTAGCATGACAGCAGGGAATGTAACCTTTGATTACCAATAGGTTACACAAAGGAACACCAGCAAAAGCTGCAGTAACTGGAGGAGGAGAGGAAGGCATACTGAAGTGTTTTCTGCAAAGGCAAGAAAAGGACACATCTCATTAAGGAATATATGAAAATATTTGGAGATAGTATGCATGTATGACATACAATGAAAAGAAAGCACCAGAAATGTACCCCCAAAAAAGTAAGGAGTAATTAACCAAAGAGCGTGGGGAAGAGCAGAAAGAAGAACAGTGTAGAGAACAGCACTTAAGAGGAGTGAACTGCCCAACTCGGACAGCGCTGATGCAACTACCTCAGCATAATGGTATGCATTAAGGAGTAAAGGAGATAATGCAGCAAAGGGGAAAAGGACTGCATTAGGAATGGAATCATTTTGATACTCTTCTGCAAAGAACAGACCTCATACCCCTGCTGTTATACCAACCAGCAGCCAAGGATGTGGATTTAAAGTACAGCCAGACTCCTCAAGCTCATGCTACAGGTCCGATGGAAGCCACATTCCAACAGTTTAAAGCAGAAAGCTCAACAGCCCCTAAATCTGTGCTATTTCAGGCAGAGGATGAAGATTGAACTCTGCAGTTGGCAACAGTGTTGCAAGACATCAATCCATAACCTGCAGACCTGGGCTGTGTCCAACAGCCGGCACATCCTGCCCTGTGGAGTCACGACCAGGCACTGCTGCCACTGCATCCTCTCAATAATTTCTACCCATCTTTGCCAGTCTCCTGCACAGACACTGACATGGCCCAGAAGCAAATGCTCACTTCTAAATTATCACGTGCCAAGGCCTGGAATTCAGAGTTATCACACCTTAATTTTTTTCCCATGAAAGTCTCTCATGGAATATCATAACTCCAAAAAAACTGTATATACCTTTTCTCACCTAGCACAGCATGTGGATCTGATTAAATGGCTAACTGTCACATATGTAAAAGAGTATAAATAAACTACATGGTTAATTGGATTTTCCTCTTTATTTAGCTTAATTCTTATTAATGGGGAGAAAGTTTAGTCTAGTTAAACTATCATACAAGCAACCTACAATAGTTTATTCATCTTAACAAGGGAAGAAACAAACTGAGGCACATGCCGAACCTAAGGGTTGAAGAGTCTCAGGACTGCAGTACAATTTACCTCCCCTTTACTTTGGACACTACTGTCTAAATGAGAACATCAATACCCTGTAGGCCCCTCACCATCTAATCCAATGAACAAGCAGGTACTTCTGAAGGACAATTTTAGTATGAGTTCCTATTTAGATTTCATTGATGCTATTTATGTTTCTATGCGAGTTTGTTTTTAAATCAGCTTCGAAAAATGTCTAGTTCAAAATAAATGTTTTGTAATACATGTCAAAACTGCAAGTCGATGAACAGTAGCAGTAAGCTGATAAAGAAGATCCAAGTTGCTCAGTACTATTCTCTGAATCTGCTAAGCTGAAAGTTGTTTAATACAATTTATCATACCCTGGAGTGCAGTAAAATAATTGTGATGGATGGCAGCATGTCTTAGTCTTTTCCATTTGTTAAATTATGATAGATGAATTATGCACATTATTGAATTTCAATGCATTCTTTCTGTTCACCATGGCTGTTTCATGAAAAACATCCACTCAATAAATAGTCTAAATCCATCTCCATTAGAACCATACAATGCTACAACTAAAACAAAGAAGCTGAAGGCCAAAAATGTTTCACAGTAAGTCCCTTCACATTAAGAGCAGCAATAAATGTATGTAAGGTAACTAACACGTGTTAATATCTCTTTTTAAAATAAAGTAACTCAACCTGTATCTGGTAAAAATCTTTATTATTAGCACTTTATGAGAACTTTGGGTGAGGGAAGACTATAATGACTCAAGCCCCCCCAAAAGACACAGACTTGTTCTTTTTCTCTAGCAATTAACTGACATGGTATTGAAGTTACATTGAAAATTATGTAAAAACCATTCTTTCAAAAAAAGTAGAAAACTAAGAAATATATTGCAAAATATAATAGAATATTTACTAAGAATAACTTCACTTGAGCACCCATGATCTGGTCTTTGACAACGCCTTCACAGAGAGTCCAAGGATGTACAGTTTTTCATTTTAACGAAATCCCAGGGCACTAAGCTTCAAGAAAGAAAATCCATACCATCTACTTTTTCAAAGGGCTTTTATGCTGCAATAATTGTTGCATGTGACTGCATCTGACTTCTACTGATTTCAGTATCCATGCTTAACGTTAAGAGTGAGGCACTGCAGGAGAATGTTTATTTGGAATTATTCCTTCAACTGGATTGGTCTTTCTTTAATCACAGACTTACAGCACCTTAAGTCCCTCAACTGAGAGGAAATTATAAAGTGAAAATGACTGTTACACATTCTATTCAGAAAAAGGCAGTGGATGTCTCCATGTATAGCTCTGTATATGGTCTGTATAAACTACCACGACTCAAAATGTCTGACAGATATACTGGAAGATTAACTGAAACCATTTTTTATTTCAGATGTGCTGATGTGCACCAGGAGCAAGTGTGAGAAATCTACAGAAATGCATCAAGGAAAGAAAAGTCTACAAGAGAAGCTAGTAAAGCTTCAAATGTGTCCCTGAAGACTTATAAAAAAGGAAACAAAACCAAGAAAACAAAAAGGATTTGATGTGACAAAGTGCCACAC
Source organism: Anabacerthia variegaticeps (assembly GCA_035583185.1). Classification (NCBI taxonomy): domain Eukaryota; kingdom Metazoa; phylum Chordata; class Aves; order Passeriformes; family Furnariidae; genus Anabacerthia; species Anabacerthia variegaticeps. The sequence continues at coordinate 99,753,280 of JAWWEW010000078.1, forward strand.
ATTTCAAAGATCACCAATATTTACTTAAACTGTTGGTGGGGTATAATTGAAGACAGATGAAGAACAGCATTATGTATATGATTCACGCTGTGAGACTGAGGTACCTTTCACAGTAGGTTTTTGTCAAAAAGGAAGGACTCAACTTAGAATGAGTACTTTAAAGGGAGGGGGGCAGGAAAAAAAAAGAATAAGAAATAAAAACAAAGTAATAACTTCTCTAGCAAGATTCTCCATCTTTGATGAAAAGACTTATGAAAAGTTTATGAAAGTACAGACATGAGGCAGTAGCTCTGTCAAATCTCAGCTATCTGGTCTGACTGACAGGTATACAGCTTCACAAACACATCCTGACAGTTACACACGCTGCAGCACAAGGATTCTTATTTTAAGTAAAACTTGCAAAAACTAAAATGTGACATTTACAAGATTTCTGAGCAAAAAAACCTCAGGGACAAATTCCATCCATATTACCTTCATTTCATTCTAGCTTTCCTTAAATATATTGTTCCAGGGTTGTTCTTCTGATGTCTCCTCTCCAGATACAGAGCTAATGTCTAGGAACTACCTTGTCACTTTGTGTCTGCCAGGAGCTTTCAAAAAGCATTTTTATCTTAAATATGAAGTGTTTTCCTGCTGGCAAAATGGCATTACATCTTGCAGAATTTTTCATTCATCCCCAGTGATACCACCTACTGTGGAAGGTTAGATCTGAATCATCTTCCTTAAAGGAAGCTTGACAGTTCATTTCAGAGGTTCCTTTTTGTCTCCAATTTCAAGCAGAAAGTAGTGTACATTCAGAAATTTCAAGCAGTTGTGCACCACTGCAAGTGCCACAGAACTAAAATAACATTTCTCAAAATTAGTCTGTCATAGTTTAAAGCATCAAAATTGTTAAGCAATTCTCAACTGACAATGTAATTACAGAGTACAGCCTCAGTGATGCTATATACTTAAGGCTGAAAATACTATTTCAATCTAAAACACTATTTTAAGTTTCTTGTAACTTTCTCAGTAACCTCCCTTTAAGGTATACCTGACACAGGGGAGATAGAAATACTCTTTTTTGACATGGGCCTCCTTCACCATTCCAAGTTTGAGTGGCTAAACAAGCTCCTGTTCCTTAGAGATGTTAATATTCAAAGAACAAAGAGAAGAAACTGCTATACATAGACATTACAGAAAAACGGTTAAGTAAAATCATTCACTCTTGTCCCACTGGGTCCTACTCGGACGACAAAAGCTATGCACGTAGTTGAAAGCAGGTTATGATAGCAGTGCAGACACCAGGAAATGGTAAAAAAGCCCCTGAATTAGGTGTAGTACAATTTGGAGGAGATTTTAACATGAAAATCAGTTGTTACTTGTTGTCCCTGCTTAGTTGTCCCACAATCCCTAACGGCCTAAACTCAATTTAATACAAAGAAATGGGAGACCAAATTGTTTCACAAATACTGATACCTATGTTTCACATTAATAATGCTCATAAAATATGTCTCAAATTTAGCGTAGCAACCTGCATTTTCTTTTAGTTCAGCTGGTTTTTATCCCCTTAAAACCATGTAGAAACACCTTGTATGTAGACAGGTGTCAAACTTTAATACATGTTCTTGAGAGAGGCTGTTAAAAAAGTCAGAACCACTTCTTCCAAAGATGAAATCCATGAGGTAAGAAGCAGCAATGCTCCTCCATGTCTTCTGCCTGCTGTCAGTGGATGACAGCAACAATTCAGGAAAAGGCATTTCCAGTCCTTCTACCTACAGACATTTCCCCAGTCATTTTATTTACTGGACTGAACTACGAAATATATAGGTTTCTATACAAGAATAATTCGTGCTCTGATGTTTCATAAAATGCTAGACTTTATCCATATCAAGACTCTTCTGAGACAACTTATACAAAGCCTATACTCTTTCTGGCTTTAAAACAGAACAAATACAGGATTTTGCAGCTTATTGAGTGACAACAACCATACATTACTGCTAACTTCCATCCAATCAATAAAAATTAAATGTGTATGTTATATTCAAAACAACTACAACTGTCTGAATAATTTATAGATTTGTCCTGAACAAAGACCAGAATAGTGATATATATTTTAATATTTTAAAATAGAACCCCTTTTATAGTAATCAAGCTTTTAGGAAAAATCAAACATTAATTTTGTATCATCACTAACAAAGTTTGAAAATAACATGACCAGACCTTCAGACTTCAAAACTAAAAATGCAACACTTACTTTAGACATCTTTTTTTCAATGTAACAATGTCATTTATTCCTCCTGCTCTGGTAATTTGCAAAAGGTCAACTTGTTATACACTATGGAAAGAATTCTTAGACCACAAATTATTAAAGTGAGTTACGTGACGTTTGTCATCAACCCTAAAGTTATTCCCCACTAAGAAGTTTGTGGAAAAACATGAAATTGCAAGACTTAATAACTACACCTCCAAACTGTAAACGTTTAGCTTTTCAAATATATTATGGGAAACAAAGGGAAAATAAATGTTACAACCAAAAGGAAAAGCACTGACAGAAAGGAATTGTTTTTTAAAAATTCTTAATTCTCCCTGTGCACTACAGAACATCAGAAATCCATTCTTTGATGATGCTGTAATGAAAGTAAGTTGCTCTGGTAATATATACAAAGCCCCAGATAAAAGCTTACAGGATTAAAGGATTACATGAAGGTTATTAAAGGGGCTGGGGAGGGAGGGAGCAGGATGCATGCACTTTTAAATAATGATCATCATTCTGTTTGGAAACATGATAAGTTTGGTTTTAGGTTGTGTTTTAGCTTTAGTAATAAATGCTCTACTTACTGTCTTTTGAGCAAAAACAAACCAGTAATATGTACAGAAATAAGTGCTGAACTTGGTCTTCAAATGCAGAAGATTTGTTTGCAACATAAATCTGTTGCACTGGCATAGCTTCATTAAACAGAGTTTCAGTTCCAAACTGGCACATTATATATTGCATTTTTATCCAGAAGACTGTCAAGCACCATATTTTCAGTATTTCTTCCTATGGGAAAATGGATCTAAATGAAAAATTGACGTATCAGTGTAATGAATTATACTGTTTATTACTTCTAAAAGAAATACGTGACTACTGTTAATTCACTCATGTCATCCATATACATTATGCATGAGTTTCACAAAGTTTACAGTTGACCAAGATTAAATCCACTGTGGCCTCTTATTTCACTTACTATTAAAAGTAAACGCAAGTCATCACTTGAGCAAACGTCTTTTAGAAAGAACCTGGAGTTTTCTCATAAATCTCCAATCATCAGGTTTCAGCTCATCCTCAAAAGAAAATTCCAGCATTACTAATATAAAACTGCCTCCCAAGGGGTAAATCCTCAATATGATTTGGAGTTACTGTAATTATTTAAAAAGCAGTGGGTGCGTCATACCCACTATGGTTTTATTTTCAGTGTAGTTAAACTGACTTTATTAAATATAAAATACTAATTTCAGTCATGAAGGTATTAGGCCATTACTTTCTCCTAATGCAGCTGTACATTTAACAATTAAAGCTTCCTTGAAAATTATCTAATTTCTTAAAACTGTAAAAAATTAGGAAAAAAATTAAAATGAAATGTTACTTGATTCTATACAAAATACTGATATTCCCAGTTTATCAGGTACAGTTAGTTTAGAAAGAAATGAGTGAAGTAATTTAAACAGCACTCTAGTTTTCCGCAAATAGAGTGAAATACATGACATCTCCTTGGGGACTCATTTGTTCTTAATAATTAAGCATAAACTGAAACTCTTGCTGAGGGCAGATCTGTAAACAAGTGTTTACCATAGCTATCTAAGAAAACAGGGCAGCCTGTCTATTCTGCAACCAGCAATTACTAGCAACTCAGAATCACAGAATGGTTTGGGTTGGAAGAGAGACCTTTAAAGGCCATCTAGTCCAACCACCCTGCAATGAGCAGGGACATCTTCAGCTCCAGCACGTTGCTCAGAGCTCTATCCAACCTGATCTTGAATTTTTCCAGGGATGGAGCATCTGCCACCTCTCTGGGTAAGCTAACTTGTAACATTTGGATTTAAGATCAAACATTTGGTCTGTACTCAGCAAACGCATTTCATTTTACACACAACAAATCCTGCTCATATATTATGCAGTTCAATGAAAAAAATCAATGGAGATAGTTTATCACTTTCCAAAAGCAGGTTATTTTGCAAGTTCACAGAAGCAAAAATTTTGCAGTAAAGAATTTCTTCTACACCTCACAGTACATAATACAGTACCTACCAAAACTGGTACAGGAATTAGCTGAAGACTTTGTGACCAAGTGATTTTGCAAACTTATTTTAAAATAATTCATGCAAAATATATTCACAAATTATGTAATACTGAAAAGACCCAGAAATCAAAAACATAGGTATGTCTTTGATGTCCCAGTTAAGAAGTATTTGACAACAACATTTTAAGTCTTTTTGCCAATCACTAAAATAACAAGGGAAAAAAAAGGCCAGAAAGTGAATATGCATGAGAATAATGAGATGTATGGGAAACCCACATAAAAGCTTTACAATTAATTCTGAGAGGATACAGGAACACTATTTAAATATCAATTTTGTCCCTCCAATAGTCTTAATTTTTAACCTATTATCCTAATACACCCACTGGAAAGAGATATTGCTAAGTAACAATGGACAGGTACAGAGGATTTACAGCAATGATTTTATTAACATTACGGGGTGCTACTAACCATAACCAGAAAAAAACCGCAAACCTCCAAACACAGATGCAATATGTACATAATTTTCCCTGCATTTATAATATATTAAGCCATTAATAAATCCTTGTGTTGCACAGCAGTTGCACAAAATCCTATCCATTAGAACCCTCAGGCAGAAAATGTTAAAGAAGTTGGTAGGAAAATTCCAGGCAATTGAGAACACAATTTCCACCTTGGTATTTCCTACGTACCTTACATTTATCAAGATAAGTGATAGACTTTATGTCCATTAAAATTATCGAGTCTTCATACGTCATTGCCGTTCATTCTGTTGGTAGGGAGATTCTATGATGAGTCACAGGCTGGAGCATATAGACAAGTCACACTCTTCCCAAAACATTCTGTCGAGCTCCTGGCATGAGAAGAACCAGTAGCAAGACTCCCAGCGCTCCAAAACCGTCTTCTACAGTAACCACTAAGAGAACTTAACAATGGCTGGATAAAAGGGCACAAAACTGAACCACCTATTTTGAGGCCACACCCTGCCTTGGACCTTTACCTCTGCTGAAGCGTCCATGTTTCTCATAACACCATTCTTCCAAATAAGCTTAAATAATTTGCATCCCAAAGATACGGCCAAAATTTCCTACAGATTGGCAGGACTCACTACACTGGAAAGCTCAAAGATGCAGCTTCTCTGAGTAGTTTACTGAAACACATCACCATAGCAGGCACATTCATAAATTATCTTTGTTGTGTTTTATACCTTTCACTTGCAGTACTTGCCCAACTTGCTCCAGTTAGAAAGCTTCATACATATGGATAATGCTCCTTTGTATGTGCTAACAATCCTGGCAGGTTTTCCTTCAATAAACCACTCCAGATGTTAGTCTCAGTAATTATGTCTGACATCCCTCAGCTTTGGTAATGAAATACTGCTGATACAATTCCTTGTTTGTATTTCTATGGATCATTTTCAGACATAAAAACTACAGAGTTAAAACAGCCACATCGACGAGCAGAGAATGAAAATCTGCTGAAATGAATACACAGCAACTGCATGATTAGCATAAACAGGATAAATATGGAAATACAGTATTCTATGAGAAATCTATCAGTTATACAGTATATTTCACTCTTCTGCTTAACAAAGGTGGCCTTTAAAATACTATATATACATATGTATGAACTACATGAAAGATTAAATTACCACTGTTATCAATATAATGTAACACCATATAAGATATAGCCTCTTTCAACTCAACTTTACACAATAGAGCTGTTGCCAACAAGGTATGAGAAGAAAGATGCACAGTGGAATTTCTAACCTGAAAAGTCACGATTCAATACTTATTTTACCTATGATATTACCACATCAACTGAACTGAATATTGGAAGTGCCTAGGCAAAAATGTAGTTAAATAATTTGCATCCAAAAAGCTTGAATTTTGCAGAAGTGTTCTTAGAGAATGCAGATTCTGGAAGTTGTATTATAATATGTGTACAGTTTCTACATTGATAAATAATCCTGTTCAAGAAGTCATCATAGGCTCTTACAGTTCTCTTGGGGTTTTTAAATTACCACAACAAATGTCAACACTAACAACAGAGCTATCAAACCAGTACACAACTACTATTGATGCTCAAAATTTCAAATATTAGTTGTTCTGTCAATGTTGTATGGGGCGCATAGAAGGGAATTAAGCAGGAGTTGATTTTTACAAAGAAATATAAATTTTAAAAAACACCATTTCTTACACTCTTAAGCTGTAACAGGTGTCATGCCGTTAGTTCTGTCAACACTATTTTACATCAGATAAATTGCAAATAGCATTGAAAACTTCTTAGTGATAACAGCTTTCCTATATATTAATACAATAAAACCAGACATATTACACAAACATAATAATTGCCCAGCAACATGAAACCCCATTATTAAGAGGCAACTTTTAGAATCCATCTAATTAGCACAAACCAGTTTTAATATTTTTTTTTAAAGTAAGAATTATGTAAAAGTCACTTCAACCACTGACTTCTGGAGAACTGAAATTAAGCCAAAGTAACTTCAATCAGTACAAACTTAAGTGAATGCTAATTTGAAGTCTCCTTAATTAAAAGGCAGGAAGCTGCTCATATTTACTGTAATATGCAACTCCCCTGTTTTCATCACATAAACCAAAAACTTCAGCACATGAAGCAATGAAAGAACTTCCCCACAGGCTACATGAAGTATGAGAAATGGGCTGTTTCCCACATAGTATTATGACTGTTCATATTGTTATTCTGTCATTTCACACCATAACTGAAAATCATTCATAAAAACACACAATTACAGTAACGATGTCCCAACACTGAACATTTTGTTTACATGAGCACAAGCAAATGCTTTGAACAGAAATACGTGAACACATATACAGCTGCCCATCCCCATGACAAAAAAACCCAGAGACTATAATAAAAGCACATGCAGTACACTGGATGTGCTTTAGTAAATTCAAGGTCATCCAAAACAGTTAATGGTTTTGGACTTCTCCAAGTATTTTGAGGTATTTAAGTCATCAAAATGTTTGTCTAACTGCAACATTCAGTTAATGATCAAACAAGAAAACCAGTTAACTGGCCACCCATGACAAAATCTCATAACTATAGTTTACTACTGAAGCAGTAATTATGTTTTGTAACAAACAAGGAAGTATATGTTTCAAAAGGACTCATGTATTACAAAAAGAACCACTTTAATATCTCAGAAGAATGAATTAGGGCTTGTCCCATCAAATGAGAGAAGAAAAGTGAAGCTGGAGGATCATTATCTGCAATTCTGAACATCTCAGTTTGCCCATCACATGAACTCTGTTAACAAGAACTACAGCATTTAAATGGAAGAAGTGAATTAATGCCAGTGCTGTCATTCATAACAAGGTATATGAAATTTCCTGACAATAAGGTGATTTTATTTAACCTAAACTGTGCTAATTACTTGGCAATTATTCTTTTTCCTGGTACGATGAAAGACAAGGACTAAGAAAAGCTTGGCAGACTTGAAGGGGATGATGTCAGCAGAATATCAGCAGTGTAGTTTGGACGAGGAGACATTGGGAGAAATATACCAAATGCTTCAGATGATTCAGGAAGTTCAAGTAGGTAGTGTTACACACACTTTAGATTTTAAGACACCACTGCTATATCTCACTCTAAACAGAGAATCATCAAGCTCAGAAATAGAAAAAAAAATAATTTAAAAAGCTGCATATTTTAATTATGCAGATTCATTAAACCCCCTGTGTTTTTTTCTTCTAGGAAAGTCTGGTTGAAGCGTAGAACCAGTCAACAGGAAAGAGCTGACAATGGGGATTACACTCTGCATTAGGACATTTGAACTTAAAAAAAGAGTCAGCTCCTTACAGACAGAACAGAAAGACCAACAGTGCAACGGCACAGGCTTTTCTAAGACTCAGATGAATAATTTGGTGACATAGAGAAAAGCTGACATGATGGTAAATGATACTCAAGGACAAACTTTCCCTTTGTCCATGCTCATGACCCATCTTCAAGGTACACCATGGAGAGGGATAAATTGAATCTCTTAGAAGCAGCACTAAGTGGCCTTCGTCTTCCTGTAGCCTAGTCCATCAACTTATGTTTTGAAATATTCACACCACACAAAATGAAAATGTTAAATCTTATATACTGACTACATGAAAAGGAAAGAAGAGCCAGGGGAAGATAAAACAGTAATGACTACTCTTTGTGAAAAACAATAAACTATGTGTTTGGAATATTTTATTATGCAGAATGGATAAAATCATTTTAAATAGCTCTACAGTGTTATTTTCTGTGTCTTCTCTGAGAGGAGAACCACCTCCAGCTAAAGAACTACCTCTTGATCTCTCTGTTCTCCAAGTAAAGCCTTCCACAGCACTAACACAGTATATAAAAATGTGCTTACTTAGGATCTAAAGAGCATCATTATTTTGACAGGTCTGCCTACAAAACAATATGCTTGTGCCAGACTACTTTGCTTAATTGAGCTCTAAAGGCTGAAGTAATGAGAGAAAAAACATGAACTCCATCACTTTCTCTAAAGTGAAGAATTGACTCAGTACTATGTGAAAACCCAATTTCTATCGCCAGAAGTTTCTGTTAAAAAACTTTTGATCTGTGATTCCTTTCAAAATGGCTTAATAGTAGAGCTTAAACATCTTAGTTTAAGAGGGCTCTCTAGACAGATGCCAACACTCACCACTCTGAAATCTATCAGAAATACGTAGCTTATGCCATGCCTAAATGTATTTCCCAGACACATTTTTTCACAATATCAAAACATTATGAATACAGACTAGTTTTATTTGCTTTCATACAATATGCAACGAATCTGTTCCTCAATAAAAAGATCCTGAATTTTCTAAAAACACACCCCATTCCAGTTTTCCATTACTGGGTATCATCTCCACAACTATTTCAGTACAAGCATCAAGTAAGCTCATGTTAAAAGTTTATAGAAGAAATATTAACTCTTCAAAAGCATCATTACTGCCTTTTACCTTCTGAACCATGTAGGAGGGCATTCACAAAACAAAGCTGCAACCTTCTCCCTCCTGGCCTACGTGGGTGCTGAACCAGCCTGCCACTCTTCAGAAAAGCAGACTCTTATTTGTGGTACTTAATGCCAGCCTAAGCTAGCTGCATCCAGACAATAATAACTATTTTTATTACTTGGTTTCTGAGATAAGAGGATTCTGTCATTAAAGAGTTCTCTTATGCAGTGCTTATTCCTGCTCTAGGATACTGGCTGAGACTGGGAAAGCTCGGAATTGATCACTTCCATTTGTTTTAATAAACTGCCCTACTTAACTCCCAAGACTGTATTGGCTTCACTCTCTAAGAGGTTTTGATGATGCTGATTAAAATATGTCATTTTTAGATTACTTCTAATTATTATTTTTAAAGGAAGCATTAATTTATTATGTATTTTCCAGCAAACTACACAGATATCCTATGCAAACTATGAAGATATAAAAGCCCTCTTTCTATTCTTAATGGAATAAGTAGTACATTGAACAAAGTTCCTGTACTCTCAGTGCAATGTGATGCAAAGAATTATTATGAGTGTCTTTCTGCACATGAAAATATCTTGACAGCTGCACTGCTTGAATATTGTTATATGTTTACATCATGGTTCCAGCAGGTTTTGAGTATGTTTTCCAAATAAAATTCTTATTTTATTTGAATCCTGGCAGTGTTGTACCCATGCCAGCTGAACACTGTCACTATGCGTTTGTACTATGGTTTAAGGAACAACTACTGCAGCGAGGCTCGGAATACTTCCCCTCACACAAAGTGTGCAGAACATGATCAAACCCAGCCTCAGAGGAATGGTACATGGCACCACCAAGCCAGTAAGACTGCACCTTCAAGTAAGGACAAAAGTGCACAACTCCTGTAACAAAGCAGTCTCCTGAAGCACTGAGTCACAGCACAAGTAAAAGGTGAATACAAAAAGCCAGACAGGAAAACCTGAACAAGCTCCTGAATCTTCTCAGGCTGGAAGTCTGTGACAGAATAAAATGTTAAGCTGGGGCAGAGGAAAGGTCTCATAACCTTAGGTTCTTACCCACAGTTTGTTTTTTTTTGTTACTGCATCACTAACAGACTGAAAATCACCATTTCCCCCCCTCTATCTTCAAGTATTAACACTGGATTATGCTCAGTTCTGGGCTCCCCAGTACAAGAGAGATGGATGTACAAGACAGAGTTCAGCGATGGGTCACAAAGATGATGAAGGACTGTAGCATTTCTCCTGTAGTTTCTCCTGAAGAAGTGAAAACTTGGAATCTTATTGACACGTACAAATATCTCAAGGGAGGGTGCAATGAGGATGGAGCCAGGCTCTTTCCAGTGATGCCCACTGCCAGTACCAGATGCAATGGGCACAACCTGAAGCACAGGAGTTCCCTTTGAACACCAGGAAATACTCTGCTCCTGTGAGGGTGACCAAGCACTGACACAGGTTGCCCAGGGAGCATGTGGAGTCTGCCTCCTGGGAGATATTTAAAAGCCATCTGGATATGGCCCTGGGCAACCTACTGTACATGTCCCTGCTTGAACAGGGGAGTTGGATGAGATGACATCCAGAGGCCCCTTCCAACCTTAGACATTCTGAGATTTTGTAACTTATGTAGAGGCCAAAAATAATGCCTGATCCAGGATTTGCCTGTTATACCCAAATGACAGGAACACTTATTTCCAAGTCTCCATCACAAACCTCACCAATTCCTTCACATGTTGACTGCTAAGGGACGCATACAGTATACACTACCCCAATCAGATGAAATTAAATGATTATAGGAAGAAATTCTTATTTTCAAGACAGTTCTGAATCCTTGCATGACTTATCTGAACTTCTAGCATATTTTGAGGTATCACATCAATTTCAGAAACTCAGAAGTTCATACGTAACTAAAGCACCTGACGGAACATGATGGACAATAATTGGCAAGTACCTGTATCCTACAGAATATTTACTATATGCTTATGTTGGAACATGGCTAAAGTAATAAAAATCTTTTTTTTTTTTCACTTAATAATATGGTATATCTTTTTCTAAATTTTAAGAGCAAGTAAGGTTTATTAATTTCCCCTTTGAACACATTTCCTTTCTATTTCAATATCTTGTAACATGATACAAAAACTTTAAGTCTGCCCAGTGCAATTAATTTAGTATTACAGGGCATTACCATTTATATTCTCAAGTCAAATAGCTAGCCAGTATCGTGCCAAACATAATCTATCTAACTTATTTCCTGCATATCCACAGGAACATTCATTTAAGAATCTATTTACCAGAAATGTGGTTTTCTATAGACACAGGAACTACACTTTCTTTTGCAGTAGTTATTTGTCATAAAGCAAATATCACAACCTGTTTGGCAAGCTGTTACTCTACTACTTGAATTACATCTTTCAGCTTTCTGTAGCTGTCATTAATTTGGCCTCTTCTTTATCTTCAATCTGAAGTTAATTCTCTGGCCAGCATGTTGCTTGCCGCTTTGAGGGATTAAATATAAGGGTTTATGAAGAAAAGGAGCTTTTCATACAATGCTATTACACCATGATAGCTTTCACAGAAATTGTTGAGTCTTGAAAAATGCATGTTAAACATACATGCTGTTCATTTAAAAATAAATATTGTCATATTGCAAAATAATAAAAAAGGATTATTTTAAAGCATTCACTAAACATACACACAATCCTATTACAAGAAGCAGACAGTAACATACCCATAATGTCAGCACAGCACACAGACATTGGGAATGCTGTTTTCTGTTTATATGCAGTGTACCATTATTTGAGATACATTCAAAATACCTAAAGTTTTACTTGTAAAGGAAATTCTCTTAAGAAAATGGCAAATCTAGAGAAGCATTCTACTGTTGCAGAGTTACAAATATGTGTTGCTGTTGTACCAGCCTTTCACTTCAGCTGTTGATGAAGTGAAACATTCATCTACAGACCAATTTGGAAATTTAGGACAGCAATTAATTAAATGGATTATGATAACCATAGTAGAGTGTGTCTGTACTAATGTCTAAGATCTGTCCAACCAATGGATGCAATAACAGGAGAAATACTGTGTATCTGTGGACAACATTTCCCTTCACACATACTTCAAAACAGAAACTTAGAGATAACTCTTACTGATCATACTCCTTTTTTTTTTTTTAAATGAGCAATTTCAGCTGACCCTACAGACCTAGCTGAGTAAAAGTACAGGACCTCAGGTTTTTCTATGACAAACATCTGAGAAAACCTTAGAAATCTAAAGTATATGTGAGATGCCAGACAGATTTAACCCAGACCAGGTCACCAGTTGTAAGTAACAGCAATATCACCCTCATTTCCCTTCCCAACACGTTTTCTATCCTATAAAGTGCAGAATGGTGTAGGAAGCTGGAAGAGGCAACATTGCTAACAGCTAAGCTACTGAAACATCTCCTCAGTTGTGGGGATTTTCCACAGCATCTCAACATCTATCACTACCTAATACTATCCATTTAAAGCCCCAAATTCTGCAAAACAAAAAATAAAGCCAGCCACCAAAGCTACATTTCAGTCAACGTGACAGCAAGCCTGTCTCTGTGAAAACAACATGTTGCACCATGACTTTATTTCACTGAAAATCACATTATATGCAAAAAACACACCTATCTCAGTATCTTCTGCAAGCAGTAATCATTCAGATGTGTTCTCTTGCCTGAAGTGCTCTGAAATACTAAAATAAAGACTATTTCTACCTTCAGTTAATTTGCACTGGATTACAGCTGAAAGACTTAAGTTTTAAAAAAAAATATTATTAATATTACAGCTGTTACAGATGGAATAAACATGGATAAGCATAATCTTTTCATTGCTTTATGGAACCACAATCCACCGGCAAGTGTACAAATCCGCATGATATCTCTGAGTGCTGGATTTAAATTCGGGTCTCGGAGATAGGTGAAAGATGTGCAAGAACTTAAGTACACAAAGAATCCTTAGCCGACTAAACGTATAAGCTAGCTTCTGCACCTCATTTGCCGGGATAAAGCACATCTTTATTTCAGTATAATCAACATAATTTCTCACTCGTTCCTGAATTTCTAAAGGGTACAGAGAATAAACACACAAATGAGTGCAACTGGGGCCTTGGGAACCTGGAGCTCAGCATGGTACACTGCAGCATTTTCCCCACAAGCTTTCCGTGAAAGCCAGAGATGAAAGCGTTGCTGGGGTAGCAATGAATGCAAAAGCCCTGACATATATATCTACTCGAGAAGGAAAATTGTCAGCAAAAGCATTTCTGTTCCAGTGTAACTGCATATACACTGGACTTCAGCACTGCAGAATTAGCAGCCTACATAATGTTTACAGTTATTCATACTCTGAAATATGCAAATACCCATATCTCACTTTTCTGGATGACACTGATACCCTTGAAAACATTTTGAGTTTAGCCTTTCATACCTTGGCTTCAGATTTTAAAAAAAGCTAACAGTAGAAGCACTTCCCCTGAAAGAGTTCTAGAGGACTGAAACAATAACGATTATGAAAGATGTCAGATAATCAAACAGAATTAAGAGCAAATGTCCTTACAGACAGAGATCTGAAGTATTAGTACTTTCCTGGGAAGTACAAAATCTCTCTCCTTCCCTAAGCATCCACCACAGACCATGCAGTAACTTTCGAAAGGGCTCCTCGGATCACCTTCCATTTTTAAACAAGCTGAATATGCAAGCACAAAATTGCTGTTCTGCCCATCCGCAACAGATTTTATTTGGCAGGGTACTTTTCACCTGCTTCACATGCACAGGCCAAAGAGGAAGATGGCAAGCAGTCCTTCATTTTTACATTCCTTGTCTTCCTTAAATAATTCAGATTAATTAATTCTGAACATCTATTTAAAATTTAAGCTACATAAACCACACCTGTCTCCCTGCTGATTGGTCTTGTTATTAGACCAGGCTTTATATCCCATAATCAAGAGATGATAGACAACATACAATCAATGTGTAACAAGCAAGGCATGGAACTGAATAAGCAGCATAGCGTCACATAACCTACATAAGTCAGCACAGAAACACATCCCAGTAATATTCACCAATTACTACAGAATCACAGAATCAATTTGGTGGAAAAAGACCTTTGAGATCATCAAGCCCAAACTTTAAGAGAATACCACCATGTCAACTAGACCATGCACTAAGTGCCATGTCCAATCACTTCTAGGGATGGTGACTCCACCATCTCCCTGGGCAGCCCATTTCAATGCTTCTTCTTTCTGTGAAGAAATTTCTCCTAATGCCCAATATGAACCTCCCCTGGTGCAGCTTGTGGCTGTGTTCTCTCATCCTGTCACTGGTTGCCTGGGAGAAGAGCCCCGGCTACATCCTCCTTTCAGGGAGGTTGCGGAGAACCATAAGGTCACCCCTGAGCCTCCTTTCCTCCAGGCTAAATAACCCCAGCTCCTCCTCATAGCTCCAGACCCTTCACCAGCTTTGCTGCCCTTCTCTGGACTCCTGAAACTCAACTGAAACTCCTGAATTGAGGAGTCCAGAACTGGACACAATACTTGAGGCACAGCCTCACTGGTGCCAAGTACAGGGGGAAGTAGCCACTGCAAGACGGTGGAGAGACAAAGGTGGAAGGGATTCCACCCCTAAATGCAATAAATAACATGAACACACATGGATGAAGCCCTCCAGCATCCAGGAAAGAGGGCTTTAATACTTCAGCATCTGCTCTTCAACAGGAGCCCTGCTGAAAGCTGAGGGGAGGTCTTAAACTACTGGAACTCTCTGGAATGGGAAATAAATGGCTCTTTCTTTTTAAATGAGATTGTTTAGTCAAGACCTCCCATACACTGTTATTTATTGTCGGTGTGTGGGGGTGTTAATTGAAAAGGGCAAATTAAATATTAGGTTCAAAGTGAAAGCTAACAACACATCACTTCGATTAACCAAGCAGCATTCAGACAGAACTTGTCTGTGCACAAGACACTGTCTGAACACTGGCTAAACCTGTATGTGAAATCCTAAACTGATTTAGCTAATTATGATTTTAAACTAGGCATGAAGCCCTTGAAACTTACAATACAGGTATAACAATGAACAGTAAACAAACTCTTTACAGGTGTCTAAGGGATAGTCTGTTTTACACAAATAGCAGAAGAATTATTATTGAATTAAGCTTGCTTTGAAAGCATATCCAAAGAAGCCCCGAACATCTGCTTCACACACCAAAATTTGCCTTCATAATGCTGACTATCTACTGACAAATATACCACTCTTCAAAAATTTCTGTCATCATTCCTCTTGGCTGAGTACTAACTTCATCTGCACAACTGAAATAAGTTGATGCTAGTTAATAGTACTACTGAGACCTATAAAAACCTTGATGTACTTTATGGCTTGAAATATTAAATAAAAAAAAAATTTCATGGTTCCAGACCCTAAAAAACCACGTGTTCTGAAGAACTTCAAACTTTAAGCACTTCACCCAGTTAAGTTTTTGGACACCACCAAATCCATATTGTAGTCTTCAAAACAAAAGAAATGCCTGTCCTTAGGAACAACCTATTTAGAGAAGATTATTTTCTATTTTTCCTCTGCTCCTCAGCTGGGCCACAAACCATTTGTGGTTGAAGCTAAGGCTGACATTTAGCTCTCAAAGGTGGTTTAGATAGAATTAAAAATCAACAACCAGAAAAAAATAAACAGCCAACACTGAGGAACATTACACTGCAAGTGAGGAGTTTTTTAGAAATTAAGAAAA
Source organism: Anabacerthia variegaticeps (assembly GCA_035583185.1). Lineage (NCBI taxonomy): Eukaryota > Metazoa > Chordata > Aves > Passeriformes > Furnariidae > Anabacerthia > Anabacerthia variegaticeps. Next base: position 99,769,287 of record JAWWEW010000078.1, read on the forward strand.
TAACTGAATCCAGTTCAAAACTTCCAGCCCAATAATGTGTATACAGAATCCCACAAGAAGTATCCTGCTCTCTTCAGAGGCCATCCAGTGGTTGGAAGCCTGCTCCTGGAACAGCAACCTGAACTCAGCCGAGAGAGTAAAATTAATCAACTTTAAAGCACAACTTTACATCAGGAAAACTAAAAGTCTGCTAAAATATTAAACAGATTAAAATAACCTTGTGAGCATAGAAGTTTCAATTAAAATCTTAGCGGAAAAAATGAGACAGCAGTAAAATGGAAATGCAACATGGTGTAACCCAAGGACAATGAACCAGTTTACACAGCACAGAAGCAATGAAGACTGAGAATGCACTAAACCCCATGCCGCCTTCTCAGAGCCAATACAAGTTTGATACAATACTTTTGTAAAACAGTAAGTGTGGGCTGAAAGAGTCAGGTGAAAGTATGGTGACAATTATCTTAAAGGTCAGCACTGAGAACGTCCTAACACTAAAAAGCCCACTGATCCAGGGTGTACATTAAGAGTTCCTAGGTTTGTGCTGGGCATCCCTGCCAAAACAACAGATCCAGCCCAGAGCATGCTCACTACTCTGAGTCAACAGTGGAACTGGACTTTGCATTGGATGCTGCAGCTGCTTAAAAAGCAGAGCTTCACACCATAAAATTCAAACTCCCAAGTAGCCATTACCTTTTCAGGTGAAATTCAGATTATCAGTGTTTTATAAAAATACTCAGAGTCCAGTTACCACATAGATCATCCACTCTCCTCACATGAGGTTCCTCTCAGGTAGTAGATGTGTTGTAGCAAGAATTCCCCTCTCCTCACAGAACTGAAAATTCATATTACACAAGGATTCCCCTCTCCTCACAGAATTGAAAATTCATATTACACAAGGACTCCCCTCTCCTCACAGAATTGAAAATTCATATTACAAAGTTTACTGTACCAGGCTGTTAATATTGGTACTTTTTCCTCCATTTCCATTCCTCATTAAAGTTTTCTTCTTGCAGCTTTACAGATTACGCGCAAGATCTGATTCCTTCTCCTCCACTTCACCTCAGCCTTACTCTGTGGGCTGAAATCCTTCAATTTATCATATTTGCTGAAGACATTTATCCAATAAAACCTAGGAAAAAAAGTCTTTTACTATGTATTTTTTTATTAATTCTCTTATTCAGAGGAGAAAAGTCTAGAGCATCGAGTAAATACCTTGAGGAAAACATACAAAAATATATTTCAATCAAAATAATTTGCCTCCAGAACAAGCTCGTCTAGTTTCTCCCAGAAACTGAATTTTCAGTTAGTTCTGTTTGAACCAAGCAAACCTGGAATTTGTTGGATAAAGTAAAAGTGGGTCAATCTAAATCTCAACTGTTCATGAAGTAGAGGATGGTTCAGTGCTGCATGTCAGGATCATAACCAGTTTCAAGCTTGTCAACTGTAGCTTCTCTGACAAGAGCTGGTAACAAGTCAACTACTATTCTTTTACCCCAAGGCTGAGAAAATAAGAAAATTCTTGGAGGAACATTTAACTGACCTCACAGTGCTAACTCAGTCCACTCTAAAGCGATAAATGACCAGCTCTACGGGGCTCCACTTAGAAAAACTTTAAATAGCACAGCTGACCACTAACACTAAAAGGTTCTTCAGTTTTGACCCCCACTTTTCCTTACAGATGCAACCAAAGGCAGGATGAAGGATTTTATCCTGAGAGCAGGAAAGACATGCTGATTGAAATTTTAAATGATACTTCCACTTTAAACGCTAGAGAATATAGTTTTTATGTTACTGAGAGCAATAAATATACTTACTGCATGTTTAACCTTGACTACTCAAGTTTTTCTCAAACCACCCGAGACACAAATATGGTAATACAGAGGCTATAAATTCTTTTCCTGGTCAAACTGCTCAAAGGTTTCCAATTTAATTAAAATTGTTGTTAATTTATTATCGTTTCCAATGGACTTGACTCTACACATCTGCAGTATTGATTTTTTTTCAAGGAGAAGTTTGGTGGGCTTTTTTGGGAGTTTTTATTTTGGTGGTGGGGTTTTTTTTGTTGCTGTTGCTGTTTTTTCTGTGTGAGTTTTTTTTAAACAGCAATTTATTCACAGTGTTATGATCAACAGTAGATATGTAACTAAGTCATCAATTATGCTTATACCATTGAAAGGACATACTTCACTTACTTGAGTAAAATTATTGTTTCCTGGTGCTATCAGAGTCCACTGAATTACAGGTGTTTTCAGAGGGTCAAAAAATATGTTTAAGAATATCTAATTTACAAATTGGTTACATAGCAGTATGTCATGCCAGTTATAATTTTTAATGAATTCTGAATTTCTTGTTGGAAGTGCTGAAAATAAAGGACAGGCTATCCCTAATACAGTAATTTCATAAGAGTGATATCTCTGTTAAAGACCTTCCAAAATAATCTCTTATCATTTCCATTTCCACAGCAACTGTATATAGCTATCCATCATACAGAAACTTGGGCTATGTACTCCATAAAATACAATCAGATGTTAAAAAAATACACATAAAGAAAAGTTGTTGATACTCAATGCATTTATTTCACAGGTACATACTGTGTGAACCTTCAGAAGACAGTGGAACACTTTTTTCCCCAAATGAATAAAATGCAGCATTCACCCACTCACATTAAACAAACAAACAAACAAACACAAAAACCCCACAAACCAAAAACACAACAAAAACCCCACCAACAAAAGCCCAACAACAAACAAGCAAACAAACAAAAAAAAAGCCACCAATGAACAAGTGCTTTTACTCAAAAGCCCCAATATATTCCTACATACAAGAGAAAAGTAACCCAGAAGTTATGGTGGTTACTCTACCAATGGGCGCAAAAGTGTCGAAGTGAATAATTGATTGACTGTGACACCACAATAGCTGGGACTACACAGCAAAAGAGAGAGAAAGATCCCTAAGGACCAAAGTGCACATCTCTGTAGTGGGAGCAGCTGTAATAAATCTAAGCTGACAAGTATTCAGAGACTGAAGCAATGTTCCATCAAATATTTTTAAAGTCAGTTCCACACAAGTCAACCCAGCTTCGCCTGGAGATTTATCAGACATTTAGCTGGTGCACGTGATCACTTGTTAAAGTGAAGAGGAAAGCAAAAAATGTGGACAAATGAGAGGTACTGGACCATGGCACAAAAAGATTTTAATGCCTAAGGATGAACTTTCACATTTCATTAAAGTTTAGAAACATCTAAAAAACTGTTCTCACAACTTATATTTTTAAAATATCTTTTGTTTTCCTCTAAGGGTTTTCATTTAAGGAAAAGAATTGAGAAACTACTTTCTTTATTTTCCTAAAGTTAGGAATGTATCCCAAGCAAATATTCTGATTTTTTTTTTTTTTTAAGTTGCACATATAAGTTGTTCTTTATGTCCTAACATAGCACTTTTTAAATTTCCATGTTTTTACTCCGAGTTTTATAAAATGATGCCAGGAAACCCATGAAAGAAACCATACAAAAGCAACCAACATATTTGATTAAAATGGATTTCAGGAAGCAGCACTAGAAAAATAGTATCTCATTCATTCAAGAAAAATCAGTTTACTAATATCCTTCATGCTATCAGTAAAAGAATAGTCATAGTCATGGAGTCCCTGTTCAAGAACCACCATACTCAATAGCGAATCTCTAATCTCTTATTAAATCTCTTTAATACTGGGAATTCCTCATAATACTTGTCAAAAGGGACAACTTGACAAATTCTTATGTAAGCAAAAAACTCCAATATATATCAAGTACCTGATTACACCAGACTGACCCTGTACCCTTCTTCATCTATACCTGCATGAGAAATGTGAACAGCCCTCAAATGCTGAAACTCAGCACAGTTCAAATGCAGACACTGTTAACGAAATTCTGCCAAGATCAAGCCTTCCCCAAAATACAGAAAACGATAAAGAATGGAGTGTAAGAAGGAGATGGGGACAAGGAGTGGAGCAATAGGAGAGGAAGAAAGAAAAAAATTAGTCAAAGGTCATGAGATAAAATGAGAATGCAGAAACTATGTACCATTTCACAAGGACCATTCAGAGATGACTCCATTCATAGCATTAATGACAATTTTTTTGTCTTGGTTTCATACAAGTGAAATGTAAAGACATGGTGGAAAGTTTTCAGTGGTATTCCAGACTGAAACTGGCTGTCTGCTCCCCAGAGGTTCATGTTTGAAAACTTTAATGGATCTGAGTCAACTGATTTAGGAATTCAGGAGTCTGAAGATATTTCTACAGAAAGCCTCTGAATCTCACTGCCAGCAGGAAATTCTGTGACTCTTCTATTTATTTACATCCACATTTTCAGATCCAAATTTGATGACAGCCATCTACTGACAATCACGTTTATGGAGTGAGCGTAGATGGATAAACTGTCACACAAACTGACATCCACAGTTTTACTCATCTGATGATGGAAGTGGGCACCAGCTCGTCTATGTGAATGAGAGAAGACAGCACAGGATAGAGAGGTATTGTAAGGGGCTGCTAAGGTCCCTGAATGCAAACACAAGGATTTTATAATTGATGAGGTAAAAATGTAAGAGCCAGATGGATTTCTATCACACAGTCTTTTTTCATCCTCATTTATGTTCTCTTGTCGAAGTATGCGGGAGTTGCTGGTTTCAATGGTGTAGTGCTACCCTACCTAATACCCATCATGGCAGAAATACACTGTACATTTGGGAGCCCTCCTACTGCAACTGCCATGGAGAACTCAGCACAGCCTGTTCCCAAGAAAGGAGATGAAATTTTACCTCTGCTGTAGAACCAAGACTATTGCAGTCTACAAAGAAACGAGGACTACAGCAAGATGACCAATTCTGTTCTGAATATCAATCTGAGAATTCTTTTTTAATTTGAAGTGGATAGCTTCAGAATTTTGAAGTTCACAAGTAAGCATTTTTATGGTCAACACGTATCAATTGCAAACGGATCAATGAAACCTAATTGTCACAGAATGGTTTGGATTGTAAGGGACATGAAAGATCAGCTCGTTCCAACCTCCCCCTTCAATGGGCAGAGACACTCTCTGTTAGACTAGATTGCTCAGAGCCCCATAAAACCTTGCCTTGAACACTTCCAGCAATGGGGCATCCACAATTTCTCTGGGCAACCTGCCTCACTACCCTCATGGTAAAGAATTTCTTCCTAATATCCAACCTAAACCTACACTCTTTCCATTTAAAATAATTATCCCTTGTCCTATTTTCCACGACCACTATATAACATTATTAATTTGATATCTTTGATATTGAGACCCTCCAGAACTACTGTATTATTTACTAGTCTATGTAGTTACTAACATGTAAAGAAGGATTTTTTCATCAAATAGTACTAATACAGAATGACATGCCTTTTAATTCAAGTTATGGAGGGGTCAGGGACAGATCAAGAAAAAGAAAAGAGCACTCATTTATTTCTGCTTTACAGGAGCCCAGTAATGACAGTGATCAGAGCATTGATGTTGACACCGTGAAGCTGCAGCACCACATCTGAAAAGGATTCCCAATGGCCTGAACTGCAAAAATACCACTGAAACCACTGTTCTGCAGTTCTCTAAAAGTCATCATTTGATAGTCATTCATAACCTCTCTATAATAAAGATTAGACAGCCATTGTATAAGCTAATTCATCCCATACTAAGGAAGGCAGACAAGAAAAATGAGATGTGTGACACTACAAGTCACTTGCAACTATCAACTGGAAAAACTAAAACAGCTAAAGTTACACAAGGTGCCTGACTTCAACACACAAAGTCAGAAGAAATAATTCAATCTTCTTGTTTCCTTAACTGAATTGGGGTGCTTGATTTTATGTTAAGTGAAGAACTTACTTTCCATAATCTGCTCTAACTACAAACAGAAGACAATGCTACAAAAGAAGAAAAAGCAGACAATGAAATTGGTAAATTATTTTTAGCTCTTTTTCACACTTGACAAAAAAGAAAATTCAAGGCTGTTGCCATTCACAGAAATGCTATAAAAAAAACATAAAATAGGGTGGCAAAAATTAATTTAAAAAAAAAAATAGAGAGATAATTTTCCTGTTTTTCTGTAGTGCTTTTTAAAACAGCTGACAGGCAACATGGACAATGCCTACTCCGGCTACTGCAAAGCAGAGAAACAGCTCTAATAAATTTTACACTTGTTTTAGACAGGTTGGTGGATTGAGTCCTTGTCTTAAAACACCAAATGTGATTAATTTTATTCAATGGGACTACTCACATTAGCAAAAACATTTGTATATATGCCTGTTTGCAGAGTAAGACCTAAAGCAATTTTGTTCTCCTTGACATTCTTTCATGCAGAGGCCTTTTATTTTCCATACACGACACTCATATTTTATACATGGCAGCTTGGAGAGCTCCACTTTCATCAAACTTGGCACCTTTTTGAAATCCTCTGTTGCACTGGAGCTCGTGTCAGAACACGGCAAGTCCGTTTTCTGCACTTGAGATAAAGGAGGAAGTTGTTGTTTGAAAACACAACATAGACGACTGAAATAAAGCATATAATTTGGTGAAGAAATAGAAACACATAAGATTCATACATCTTTCATGGGTTTTGTTTCACAAAGACAGTGCTTGCAAAGTGCATATATATTGTGCGAGCTGGACTCAATTTAGGACTAAAATCTGAATAAAAGAAGTAAAATAATTATCTGAATAAGCAAACATTAATAGGAAGTAATTTCCTTCATTTTCACTTCTCTGAATAATTATACCTGTGGGCTATTATGAATAATTTATGAGATGGCATGCAGTTTACATGTAGCCCTGGAAGTCTATGCATTTATAATACGATCATTCCAAATAATTCTGGGGCAAACCATGCCTCGTAAGTGACTTCTGCACAAATAAGTCTTTCAGCCTTAGGATACTTTAAGCTTCTGCTAACGGAGCAAGGCACAACATTAAAAAAAAAAAAAAAAAAAAGTATTTTTAGTTTATTTAAATCTCTCCCACAAGTGGCATTCAATAATTCATTAAAATCTTGTAACTCCAAACTTCCTTTAAGCTTTGCGAAATATTGACTAACTACTTTATATATTGATCTTTACAGTGATTAAAATTTTAAGGCACTTGAGACTAAATTCTGGTAAGGGCAAGATTGTCTTTTTCCAAGCAGCATACAAATTATGCTATGCAGTCCAAACCCAAACCATTCTGAGTACCCTGCTCTAGTTTAGAAGCGCAACGTTGTTCCAAGAACAGAAACCCGACTCATAATTCCCATGTTCTATTTTCTGACGCAGGGCAATATATGGGGAGCATTTAAAACAATTACATACCATTCTATTGAAAGTACTGTTTGCCAAGAAATAGTTTACTGTACACATACTAAAAAAATCCAAGAATATGCAGAAGCCCTTTCTTTTGTCCTCAGTGAATTTTAGTCTTGACCAAAGATGAAAAAGCCACTTGCAAGAATACAATAGGACTACAGATTCTTTTCTCTCAAGATCACTGTGCAGATTTGTAAACACACAGTACTTTCTCTTACAGCAGAAGTAAACTATACTTAGTGACTGGAGAACTACTGTATGAACAGATAAACTAGAACAAAAGACATTCTGCAAAACACAATTCAGTCTTTATGCATAAATTAGCCATTCATAATACTGGCGCCTTTTAATAGATTTTGGCCTTTAAAGTAAAATTTTTTTTTAGCTGTCTTTGTTTCTAACACGTTTACTGGTTTTATAGTACATTTTAGTCTTTCCTTTTCAGGATGCAATGGAAATAATAACCCACCAACAGAAATTGTGTATTTCAAAGCCTGTAAGTTTATTTATGAATTATTCTCCGCTCAAAATGTGTATCTCCAAAATCTGTCTATTGTATTCTTGTGCACTTTAAATGTACAGACTGGAGTTTGTTGTTTCATCCATATTTCACTTGTACATCTGAACCTATTTTCGGTAAACTACAATGTTCCTTAAAAATTATTTAAAAAAATTAAAATGTTCCTGACAACCATCCAAAGCACTGACATAACTCCATCTTCTACCCACTACATTTTGCTAATTATATCTCAACAGTTCAGCTTTCTTAAGACAGAGAAGGAAGCAGATGACACTGTCAGTAACCCAGGCAAAAGAGTTAGGGGAAAGACTAAGATAAGTAAGCAAGGGAACCCCAAGAGGGAAGAGAATCAAGCGTTGCTAAATTTTGAAGCAAGTACCAAAACCCAATCCAGTTGTATGTAAAGATGACGTGTGCCAAACCTGCGCTGAAACCGCTGTACGCCAAGAACTACCTTGGGTATTCCTCCTGCGCAGAAAAAGGGTGGTCTACACACAAATTTGATGTCGAAGATGTGAGAAGAAAAAATTGCCTGTTAAAGTAACACAGGAAAAAAAAAGACTCAAAGGTCTCATCTTAAAATAACTTTCCTTGCCTTAACATCCTCCATCTCCTGCTACTGCATACTTTTACTTCTCTCCAACAAAAACATGACTTTCTGAGCTTGGACTACTTTATCTCTTATATCTTCTCCCTTTCAAGATCTTCCAGTAACAGCAGTTATCTTGCCTACCTTCATCCAGAGCCATACTCATCCTACTAGCACTTTAAATTTCTGCGTACATACCAAAAATACTAATTTTAATAAACACAGTTGGTACTGCACCAATAACAAAACTTCGCAACCCTTAGCCCTGCCTGAAAAGGGCACTGAGCAATACCTGCCCTACTTGGAAGCTGTTGATATATTTGAGAAGTTCATCAACTTCCTTTACGAAAAAGTAAAAGGTCACTGGCCAGAGATGATTCCAGATATCCTTTCTTGACTTTATTGCCTTCCATTTTGCTGCAAGAGTGATTACACCTAAAAGTTTCCCTCCATAACATATCCATCATATCCAAGCATACGCTTAAATTGCTTATAATCTTGAAGTACACAATCTAGTTTCATAATCAAAACTGTAGTGTCCTCTTTATTATAAATGAAACAAACATTTAAGATTATTATTAGAGACCCATTCAAGCAGCTGAAGGAGAGAAACAACACAACCACACAGCACTTACTTATGAGGAAAAACAAGCTAATTTTGAATGGCAGAAAAAGCAGCAAACCCAAGAATTCTACTTTAACTGAATCAGCAAAGCAAGCATTTACATTAACCCACTCTTCCCTGCTATCTATTGCCAATGGCACACCACAAGAAAACTTCAACAAAATTAGAAATATACCTATAAGAAAAAGTTTTTGTGGGCCGAAGATCCCTGAATGATGCTTTCAATGCATGAGAAAGAGATGCTGTTCTATATAATGATTCTCTTGATATGATACCTTAGTTGATTTCATACCCTTCAAACAGAAAGGGCATGTCAAGAGAAGAGATGACATGACCAAAAAAGCCCATGTTCAGCCATATCCTAGCAAATGCCACTATAAAAACAACATTAAATCAAAGATGATTCAGAGAAACTTGGTTTAACTTTATATGAATACCCGTTCTGTTGTACAGTAAAAAAAACAAACCCAATTTCTTCCTCTAGCACCTTCCACTTGCAGTTGAAATGAGAAAAATAATATATGATGCCAAACATTTTCTGTTTTATAAGACACAGACGGCACCAAACAGTGTGTGATTTCTTACATAATATTGATTTTTCATTGTTACTGAGTAAGCGGCCATTCAAGACATTAGTTAACCTTAAAACAACCTACATGGCTATTTCACATGAAAAACTCCAGTAAACTGGATCTTCTTTTCATATTGTCTTTTACCCTGCGAAAAGTATTGGCCTGTCTTCAACTACCTATGCTAGAAAACATATGGAAGCAGATCAGTTTCAAAAAGCACAAAGGTCCACTGAATACTGAAGATCCAGTTAAGTGCCGGTCATTAGTTGAGCACACTCAGGAAAGACAAGTCAGCTCCTGAAAAGAAACACAAATAAGCAAGCAAACTCCAACAAGTTTTTGGATCTGAAGCATGACAGTATCAAGCAAAAATAATATGGAAACTGCTTTAATAACTGCATTTAATCCTTGTCCTCTAAATAGTGAACAACTTATGAAGGCAATTACACAGTAAATCAATTTATCAAACTTTTGATAATGGAATGCTACACAAAGGTTTTATTTGCATGGTGCACCAAGATACATGTGCCTAAAGAAAAATACTATACTTGAAACTTTCTTGAAGTATAAACTACCACAAATTTTTGCTACTTCCTTAAGAATTCAGAATTACCATTTTGACATAAACTGGCCAGGCATTGTTTATCTAAGAGGGTAATTTTTGTAAATCTCTGTATTCTGGAAGTTAAACACAAGTGCGCAAGTGCAAAGAGAATCATGCATGTCTGATTGAAGCATCTATGATTAAGCAAATATAATATCGTGTCCTCATTTCCACATACATTTAAGAATAAACATGCTTTAAAGCAGAGAAGAAACAGCTAGTAGACAAGAAATTACTTTTAATTCATGTTTGTAAGGAAGTAAAGAAGAAATGCTTGAGGGGGGATATATTTTAAACCAAGAGGCAGTCAACACAAAGAAGGTTTGACACATTTATGGCATGCAGTATTTTACTACATAAATACTAAGAACTAAAGCAAATAATTTACTAGAAGAAATCTAGATTTTCCACATGGGAACCTGGCATTATATCATCACATATGAAGTCTAAATCCTATCAGGTACTCCTCATCAGAGGACAAATGTCTGGAATAATACAACCTGAAATAAGTAATTATTTTAATGCAATCAGAAATATTATCTGCAAAACTCTTGCTAGGCACCCTGTACTTTAAATGGTCTATTAAAAAGGAAAGCTGGCTTATCTCTAGAGATCAGTCTTTCAAATTAATATCTTTTATGTTCTAAATAATGTATTATAGCTCAGTTGCAGAGAAATTGGAAAATTTATGAGTAACATTACAGATGATTACAAAAAATTAACCTTTCAGTTTTTTCCTTGAAGGAATCTTGCATACTATTCTTTTTTAACTCACAGTAAAGCATCTGCAAATACTCATGATAATCCTTTTTTATATTTTCAACAAACATCTTTTCTGTATTACTACTAAACATGCAGTAACAGTATCCTTTTGGGAACATCTATGATTTTACACATAGTTTCTATCCATAAAATAAATTTGGAAAATCAAATCAGTCACAGTGGTCAGCAGAGCTTCATAACAGTCCAGTGTAATGAATTTCTCAATTTAATAATAGACATTATGAGAATTTTCTTATTTTCAAGAAGGGCGGATTAGAGATAAATGTAAGACATATACATCTTTGTTTTGCAAACATAGCCCAAACCTTTCTCCGTCCTCATAATCTGTCCCACGACTGCTCAATGTGCAAGAGGATTAAACAGCATAAATATACAGACATCTGAAAATGAACTCCTAATATATTTTGTCACATAACAAAAAAGTTTTGACCTTAATTGTGTTGTATACAAAAGAATAACTGAAAAAAATTAGTTTAATTTTTTAATCACATTATTTCTTAAGACATGACAATGTCAGAGTTAGGAGGGCTGCAATGATAGAAGGCAAGAGACACATTGCCATTACAGCTCTTCATGATCCTTGAGTAAATGAACATACATTGCTAAAGTCTTCAACAAACAAAATCAACAGCTGAAGAGCTTTTTATTTTCAACTACACAAAATAATACAGAAACTCACACACTCACTTTACAACTCAGCAGGCTATAGTTTATCTGGTCCTCAGCTTGCAGGTGGGCCCCCTCAGTTTAAATAATCCCCTAGAACTTGATTTAAATTCTCTGAAATTTATTAAAAAAGTGCATTACCACAGCTCCATAAACTGTCCTACACCACACACACGAGTATCTGAAGGGAGAAGCAGCAGAAAACTGGAAGTCTCATTTTAATTCATCCTTATCACCATCATTTTACCTTCAGTGGGTTTCAGTAGATGAACATTATTTCCTTTTCCAAAAGACTACTTTCTTTCCCTTTCCAGATTATTACTTCAGTGAATAACCGACACTCAAAGCATTGGATAGAATACTTGACAGAAGATTTGTAATGGGTTCAGCATTTTTGGTAGCGGTAGCGCAATTGTTTTAAACTCAGAAAACAGCTATAGAACAATAAATTAAATACCTGCACATTCTTTAGTATCAATGCTTCATTAAAACACAACGAAAGCCTCCCATCCAACCAACAAAACCCAAAACAAAACAAACAAAACAAAACAAAAAACAAACCAACACTTAGTCCTGAATGATAGTTGTATAAGGTCAACATCAATTAAATCTTAAATATTCCATTCATGGTTCAGCTGCTGAGCCTTCCTATATAATTCTTCTGGAATATACAGCATATAAAATGAGTAATGGAGCTTGTATTTGTATTCTGTCATTCTCTATTAGTGTTGTGTACAGAAAACAAGACCCAAACAGTTAGTGATGAGTGAGGTGAAGACGGGAAATGAAAATGTCAAATGCAGGAAGAAACTGTTAAATGGCACCAAGTGCCTGAGTGAGGTGTTTGTCTACCCATGTGCTGCCTGTCTTTCTCAATCTATCATGAGAAAGGACAAGGAACCTCAGGAGGGATGAATGTCCTAAGTCAGAAGGATGGAGTGGGCTACATCCTTGACTGCCTCAGGCAATAGCATGCTTGCCCTAAACTGTCAGTTTATGGTCTTCACTGCAATCTGCCTCCTGTCAATGCAAAATTCAGAAACTGAAATCTGATGTGACTGGTAGCCTTCAAAAATAAAGACTATACTTTTCTTCCACCACCCCACCCCACCCCCCCCAAAAAAAAAAAATGACAGGACAGTGATTACAGGCATTTTTGTTTGGGGTGGGTTGGTCACAACATGAGAAGGGACACACATTCCAGCGTACCAACCTGTCTCAATTTTCACACAGACTGATGCTGAGAGATAAGAGACTGACTGGAAGCATTGGCCCAAATGACCATCTGACCATGAACGAGAAATATGGGCTGAAATTTGAAAGGAAGTCCTAATGGAAATGTAAAACAGAAGTACCGCTGCCATTACTGTCAGTAAGAAAGGACTGGACAAACAGAAGAAAGTTGATCAAAATAGTTAAAAATGAGAAAAGACACAGAAACATGCTTAAGTTTCTACATACCATTTCATCTCTCCTGCTTCATAAGAAGCAATGGGATGACAAACACAAAGCAAGCTAACAGGTAGCATACTCACCACTGTTCTCAGAGATGAGAAACAATTATGACTGAAAGACCACAGGCTACCTGCTTCGACAAATGATAGCAGCATGAGCATGGTAGGTACATCTGAGCTTATCCTAGTTCTGCTTTGCCTTTTTCTTTTTTAATTTTTATTTTTAGAGTATTTTTATTTTTCATGTGATGCTGAGTGTTTTAGCATATTACAAACAGAAGAGGTCTATATAGTGTTAAATTCAGAATGGCTGTTTCCCTTTAACAGCACAAAAAGCTTGCTAAGAGGGTTATATCCTGTTTCATCACTGAATAGTGATTTAGAGTTTATTTTGTTAAATCTTTCTTATAACTGGAGATTTTAAAAAGTTATTTTTACATTTTCTAAGAATATTTTATAAGTGAAGGCATATTATTAATATTCCAGAATGTTTACAATATACCAGAAACCATGGATGTCATCTTTCAGTCAGACACACAAACAAAGTCAAAGCACAGACCTGACAAGTATTTTACTAAGAGATGTTAAAATTCACAACCCTTTAACGAAGTCGAAGGCACACTGGGGTCTTGCTCTGAAAGTTTTTATTACAGAGAGTTTGCACTGAGTACACAGTAAACTAATTAAACCAATCACATTTTGTTTAAGATCTCCAATAAAGATTTTCACTTACAGTCAGTCTACAACTTGAAAAATAATGTTACATAACTTCGACAGTCAAAAAAATCAACAAAAAAGAATTTATAAATTTTATATTCAGAAGCATCCTATATCGAATCCCACGGCCAGGCTACCACCCAATTAAATGGCAGCACAGTTAGGTCATCGTTTAAATCTGAGACCCGAACTCTACATCCACATGACACGGATGTATGTTGCAATCTTTTGGATTTTACATGCCAACATACTTAGGACTAGATGCTGTGCTACAACGGAGCCTACCGCTATCTTGAGCAAAACTAGTGTCCTCCTCTCATAACAAACCACCAAAGCCCAGGCAAACATATGCTGGTAGCTTACAGACAGACAGTATATGTGAGAGGGTGCTGAAAACATGGGCATGAACACAGTAGCTCTGGCAATTCCCACCCAATTTGCCAGATGCTTTAAGCAGAAATCCAGACAACCTGCACCCAGCACAGTTACTGTCTTTAGGGCAACTGCATTAGAATCAACAAGATTTTTTTGAACAGCCTCCAGAACCTTAAGTAGTTGCTGGCATAGGTTACACCTTGGCAAAGGGACATGCTTTAAAACTGATACAGACCTAGAAGCTGACTGTATAATTCTGACAGGGTTCTGTGCCAAGCCAGGCCACGTTTTCACCTTTCCCCCTACATGATGAGCACTGCTTCCAGCCTAATATCCATATATAAACAGGAAATAAAACAGTTGGTGGAAGACTGTCACACAGCATGAGTATCTGTTCTGGATTCATCTAATGGTGCCGTTTAGTACAAGCATGAAAAGAAGCATAAAGCTTAGTTTGTCAACATATGTATTACTGCAAGAATTTCCAATCTATTTATTGGTATTAAGAGATGTAAAAACTGCTTAAATGGAGAGTAATTTAACGAAGGGACTACTTACACTCTGGTTTTACTTTTGCACTTATTCCTATTATTTGATCTCATCAAGAGATAGCAATTTTTTTTTTGTAACTGCTGTTTTTCTTTTTAAAAGCAAAACTATCCAAATATCTTGAATTGTAGCCTTTTCGACTTATAGACACCTAGTACGTGTAAGATGAATGCAGTGTGTGTATCCTTCTATCTCTATCACCACCACTCAATAATTTGGTGTGATTCCAACTAACACCATCATGACACCTTCTCCCCCTTCCACCCTATCCTCCACAAGAAAAAGAGAAAAAAGCTAAAAATTAGATTAAATTACCCACTTTACACCACCATGAAAAATAAGCCCTAGCAGAAGACCATAGAGTTCACTGAAGACCCTCCACTCCACTTCTCCCTGCTGACTCCCAGCATGCTTTCCTTTACCCTTCAAAGCTCCCCAGTCTCTGACTTTTCACAGCCCAGGCTTTTGGCCTTTCAGCAGTCCCTCTACCCCTCACTGTCTGTCCTCCCAAGACTCTGCTTTAGCACAAGCATATATGGCAAAATATGCTGTGTAAGGCTCGCTGACAACATTTAGGGGGAAAGGGCTGGGGAAAGACTTCTAAAGATAAAATAATTTTTAAGGAATCCCACAACAGTGTCTCAATATTCACTTTCATAGAACAAATGTAAATTTGCCATTCTCCTTCTACCAGCACAATATTCTCTGTGGGAAAGAGTGCAGAGAAACAGGCCAGGGGCCATAGAGGGGAGAAGAAGAAATAATAAGCCTCAATGACTTATGACACAAGATTCCTCTCCTAGCAGGACTAATCTCCATTTACTCTACTAAGATGGAGCTTCTTTATGGAACACTTCATATACAGCAGGAGATTATTGATTCACCATCCATCAGAGATAATTTTTTTTTATTTCATTTTGTTTTTTTAAGCCAAATAGCTTAGTAGTTAAGAGTTCTGCTGGATACATGTAATAAGATTGTTTCTTATTTAGTGGCTTATTCCCAGGTGCAGAAATGATATACCAAATTTAAAAGTAATTCAGCTTCACCCTCATCCCACCATAACTATATATCTGTCTTAACAATATGATCATCATTGACCACAGGTCAGATTGCCTCAGGTCAGGTGAATTTGCAATGATCTTATGATATAAAAATAATTTAATTTGAAGGGAAGAGAAAGCTCCATAAGATACAAGAAAATGGCAAACTGCTCAGTCTTTCCCTCTAACTGCAATAATCATAAAAAGAGCGGCTCACTCTAAAGACAGCCTGGGTTTTCTAAATGAAAAAGGGACTCTCACCCCTGCCCTCAAAATGCCAATCAGCAAAGACAAGAAAGGCTTCCAAAAGAGGAAATGCAGCTTTTTTATTCAGCCCAACGGAAAACAACCCTGATGGCTTTTACAGCATACGTAGATTCTGATCATAAAAGTACTCCGCTGGGTTTGTTACTGAATTTTTTTATAAATAAATTATTATTGGTCAATATTCTCCAAGACCGGATAGTCGCTCCAAAGCCTTAGCTATCGGGTCCTATTAGGAAAACTATAGCCAGCCAGTGCATAAGGGGACACATTAACAGACAAAACCAAAAATGAAACTGTACCAACTTTAAATTTCAATAAATCATGGTGTTGCTTTTACTCCACTAGCTCTGGTAAATTGCTTAAGGTTCTAGTTAATAAAAGGTCACTCTGTAGCATTTTTTTTCTTTATTTTTTAATGTCAGGGAAAACCCCAGGGCTGTTGCGAGTTGCTCTGCAAATGCCATAACAGAGAATGGAAGAGAACAGCTCTGGGGCTGGGGGTAGGCATCTGTGAGAACCAAAACGTTCCTGGTCCCCAAGGTGACAGTGAAGGTGAGTCCACTGTACAGACTCATGCAGACAGACAGAGCTACTGAGAGCTATGACAGTCTGCTCTCAGTGCCCTCACATAAAATCTGCAGAATGAACACTGCTTTTCCACAACCTTTTACCTGTTCATAGTGTACACTGATCACCTAGTATTTCACCAAGTCAAGAGAGATGAGAGACTTGGAGAGGACAAGGACTGAAAGCACACACAATTCAACCCGAATCATTCAAAAAGAGTAATTTGAAAGATAAGCAGTTCAGCACAATAAACTAATCACATCCAGACAGAAGAGTCTCATTGAATAAAATAACTAGAGTGCTATATGAAAACACTGCACATCAGGAAGACTGTAATTGCCCTCTGAAGAAATTACAGAAGGAAATTACAACAAGAAAAATGAATTCAAAGTCAGCAAGTTTAAAAATTAAAATCACTACTTTTTTGCAAAATGAAGAAAACTGAATTACTGTACTTTCATCTTTATATATAATATTGGTAACAGGAGGTAGTCATTCAAAAATATGGAATCCATGAATCCGGATACCACAGCTAGCACATTTCTAATCTACTCCAGTTTACACCTACTATATTTCTTCCTATGTCCTTCCACTGAGGGGATGAAAAAAAAAATTTACATACATCAAAAAGAAACTGTTAAAACCCAAAACATTTCAGACTAAAATTAAACAGGCAACACAGGAAGTACATCCAAGTCCGTTTTGTGCTTCACGTGGTCACAGCCAAGTTAGAGTACTCACTTGTCCTTAAATTGTGAACACTGCAATAACCATCCATACATGTCTCTCCTCCATATTAGACAGCTGATGCTGAAATGTATCCCACAATATGAAATCACATTAAAGTCTGTGCAGAACTCCGCAGCCCATACACCAGAAAATGCAGCTACACTGACACAATCCCAAAGTAGACTAACCCTTACTTATGTGAAAGCTCTTCTTTCTTCAAAAGAGACCAAAGTCACACTACTGCAGATGCAATAAATGTGATGATACAGCTAGAGCTCCAGGTACATAAAAGAGGATGAACAATTAAAATGGTATTCTCTAATTTTCTAGTCATATCGCAAGGTTGCTCTATGTCCAGAAGCACAGAAGACTCAAAACATTTTCACATTAAAATTACTTTCAGGCATTTGTCACCACTGGCAAAATGTTCATATAAACAGTCTATTTTTATACCACGAGCATATAACTAAAAATTAGTAAATATGTGTTTGCTGAATGGAGGTCTCTCATCCCAGCCAGCCAACTGCTTTCATTCATTTATCTTAACGTGTATTGAGTTTTTTATGTTGCTGAAGTTTTTAATGACCATGTTTATTCCAGCAGAGTTCTGATTTGAAATATCTTTAAGTCTACCTACAAAAAGTAACACATCTGCCAATAACCATTTTTTCAGAAGTAGTGCCATTATATCCAGCCTAACTATTCAGAAACGCAGATGACCACCACATGATGTCAAAGAACTCCACAGATCATGGATCATAATAAAATGTTCGTTCGAGTTATTGCTAATTTCCAACTAAGAATACAAGTTAGTAACAATCCAATGCACTAACATTAACACAAACAGAATTCCTCCTGGCTTTGGCTTTGCAGAGTAGTTTTAGCTTCACATTAAGTGATAGATTTCAAGATAAGAAACGAAGGCAAATATATTCATTTCTCTCTCATCCACCACCATATTGCATCCAAGCAGGGATTTGTTTGGCTGTAGCACAGACCAGGATAGGACTGCCCTCAATTAAGTCCTCACAACCTTTCCCGTAATGGGAGATAAGGCAAGAGTACATTTTGGCAAGTGGATTTATATATATGATTGACCTGGAGGCTGCCTTGTTTTGGCAGCAGAATAATGAGAAAGCCATCAGCTCATCATTTTCTGTTTGAAAAGCCAATTAACCAACCAAAAAAAAAAAAAAAAACATACTAAAGAGGCCAGTGGACCTGGGAGCAAAGTCAATGGCTGACTGGCAACGAGAAATAGCCAGATGTACCTGGAGCTTTAGAAAAAGTAGGCAGAAACTATGTGGCCACAGTGGACAACCTTTCTTAACCCAGAACAGTACGACCCTTAGAAAGGACTTTGATGTTTCTTGATAACAGAACTAATATTGTCAATACAAGGGAATTAGAGCTCCTTCATGCCTGGTTGTGATTATACTGTAGACAAGCTGCTATCTGCCATTCATTCCTATGTGATGTCCCTCTACCCTTCCTGTTTCCGCATGTGAGCCAAATAGGATTGCAAGGTTTATCACTTCAGCCATTACTGCACTTACAGTGTTCTTGTGAAAGTACTACTCAATCAAAAGGAGAAAGCACCTATAAATCCTCTTTTATCTCTATAATATAAGGGCACATAATCTGCAAGTTCAATACACTGCATAAGTTACAAATTAAATCAACTGCTAGAATTTTGAAGAGTTCTCATTTTTAAAAGCTCGTTCTTCAGCACAGAAATGAAACAGCTCGTTCTAAAAGCTTACAAGGAATATAAAAATTCTGGTTTAGTGGAACTGCTGTGCTTTATAAGGATCAGACATTTCAGATGCACTTTTTCATTAATAATAATAGTTAAATGCTTCTAGATTAATATTATGAAAAGAAAAAACAAGCTCCTTTCAGTATGAATTTGGTATCAGATGTGTTATGGCTACATATTAAGTGACTCATACAACAGGAAACTATAGACACCAACGAAAATAACACAGCTATTTCTCAAATTTATGTAAGCTGCAACAGCTGTTTACCAGCTTAAAGGTACAAGACAACAGAGCTGTCCCCTTGATTTTAAGACTATCAAACCACACACCATGTATCTGCTTTAGTTTACAGTTCTACCACCATTGCTGTTAATGACACACTGCAGCCTGATCCATCAGAGGCTAATCCTGAGGTTTAAACAAATGATTCTCTATTATCTCTTGGCCTTAGAATGTGCTACATCAGAGATCTGATGGATTAATGAAACACTGCTCCTGCTAATTGCTGACACAGGAGTATTTAGGGCACTGAGGCAAGCACAGGAATAAAAATAATAATTGGGAAAAAAAAGAAAGTAAAAGAGAGAGAGAGGCTTCCTAGCTTTTCTCTGCAGTGCATTAATCAGTCACAAAATGTCTTGTGAAAGCTCACTAAATATATGCTTTATCATTTGGTCCCAAACAAAGCAAGTCTTTTTCATATTAATTGTTCTTTGGCTTAGCAGCTGTACAAGCAACAACCAAAGATACTAAACACTGACACAAAGCAAAAGATAAAGTTTTTACACTGGCTTCCTGTAAAACTATGCATAATCAGGAATATGCTAAGGAAAATGAGGAAACTCCTAAACTACACAGAACTTGGCACTTGAGTCCTAGGAAGAAGTTCTGGAGCATTTGCAGAAGTACACTGATCAGCCTTACTTTTACTGACATAAAAATCTAAGATGAGCATTAAACAATAAGACAGGTAGACAGAAAATTTCACTCAGCAGAAATCACAGCTTTTTTGTTGAATAGTGTGGGTTCCTTGTGAATACCTGCAAAGGAAGTGGAGGTGCTTTGTTTTGTTTTGAGCGAAAGACCAGAAAAAGTCCCTAAATACACAGACATGTCAACTAATGAGATCAGAGTACTGAGCTCACCACTGAGCTCTTCCACACTCTCCCCAAGTTATCCATTAACAACATAAGACTTTAGTAAATCCTGTAAATTTGAATAAAGCTTGCTCTAAAGTCCCTTTAAAAAGCTTCACCACTAAAAAAACCAACCAACCAAAAAAAAAAAAAAAAAACACCAGAGGGAAAAAACTGAACATGTGATGGAAATATGGGAAATATGCCATTTACAGGAAAGTATACAATAGATTTTCTTTCCACTTAATGAAAAAATACCAGTCATTTTCTGTGATTCACCAAACAATGATATGCATGTTCACTTGCTGTATCACAAATGATAGGAAAAAAACCAAAAAACCAAACAAAAAACCCTCACACAGAAAAGATGTCCTGCCACTCTTAGACAAAGGCAAAGCACTAAAGTAATCTGCTATTCAATGACAATGTGAAAACATGCTTTAAAAATTTCCCTTCCTTTGCCCGCAGAATGAGAAGACAGGACCTCGTTATGGAAGGACAAGGCAACACACAGATGAAATTTTAAGAGTTGACCAGGGAAAAAAATAATATTTGTGTCTCTCACTTCTAAGTTAAGACAAAAAGTCATCAATTAATGAAATAAACATATTGACTCATTCCTCATGATTTTATGTAATAACCTCAGCATGCATGCAGACATCCACTTCTAAATTTCCATTAATGCAAAGCTCATGTACCACCATTTTTCAGGACCATACGCAGTTTAGGATTTCCAAAATTCAGAAACATCTTGAACTGCCCACGTGTGGAGGTCAAATCCTGCAGCAGCAGCGAGAGGCAGCCTTTCCAAAGAAAGCAGGAGTGTGTTCAGCCTGTGTTATGCCACGCCAGCCTCCCACAGCCTGGGCACAGAACTGACCTGGATTTTTAATTTCACTGCAAGACCTCGTTCACACAGTCAAAGTGAGGTAACCACAAATACCACAGCATTTAACGCCTGGGTATCCTACAACCCTTATCAGTGCCTTTACTGTGGTTCACTACCATGACCAAAAGTGGTCAAAATTATTACCCATCAACAGTCATTCCCACGAAACTAAGAATTTTATTTTAGCAACAGACATCCTGAGAGAGCATTTCCATTTTATCTCAAAGAGTACCTAATCTGTGTTAAAACTCCAGAAAAAAAAAAAAAGTGATATTAAAGAGATCTGCCACCTCTTACTAATATTCCACAGTTAACGGTGCTTCTCATCAGTATTTTGAAAAACTTTTCTAAGTGGAACGGGCATAAAAAGTATTTGCTAACTTAACTGCTTCACAGATTAAAAACAAGAGGTGAATAATGCAATACACAAAGAAGAGTGTTGAAATTCTAATTCATTTCTCTTACCATACACATCTCTACTACAGTATCATTCACATGCTCTCACAAAATTATTTTTCCATATTTTTTACTGTTCATCAAAAATGAAACTTATAAATCAATATGAAATATCATTCCAATTATCTATTGCAATATCTGATATGATCTGAAGACCAAAAAAACGATTAAGATGCTTTTCTCTAGGAAAAGAAAGAGCCAAAATTGCTTCTCTGCAACATTTTTGGATACACAACAGGCTGAAAAAGAATTTCCGAAAGCCTGAAGTTACACTAACATGCTTGTAATGATATTTAAGTTTCACATGATTAAATATATTGTATTTCTTTTTTAAAACTAGATATTAATGAAAAAATTAACACTTGGAAGTGGCTAATGCAGTAGAGGCAACTTCCAAGTGTCACAATTCCCAGCAATATTACAGCATGTAGTCTTTTGCCAAAGATGAGTAACATCCAAGTCACACAACTTCTGGCTGTCACTTTCAAGCACAAGCAAGTTAGGAAGTGAAAAAGGACTGTTGGAACATGGAAGACTATTGAAAGTAAGACTGGACAACAGTGAACTAGTACACTGAATTTACACCAAAAAAATGGGTCTGCATTTAACAGGGCTCTTTTTCCTTCTTTTTTTGTCACCTGAAATGATTCCCCTGGTGCCCTGGTACTAAGAGAGTGTTGAGAAAATAGCCAGTAGACTTCAATATGTGCTGCAGTTTCGACCAATGTTATGTCATGGGAATTGCTGCACTTCAGCAGTTCGCCTATCCAAGGAGAAGAAAACAGGATGAACAAATGTATTTTGTTAAGGGCAAGCAAAACGCATTCTGCTTCAGAGAGAGTAAGCTAATTCAGCACTCCTAAATATGCACTACAGTTTTTGGTTTGCAGTTACCCTTTGGCTGTAGCTGCGTCAACCACAGCAGAGATATCTCACACGAAGCCTTTGCTTTAATGACTACTTCGCAGTCTTCCTGCGGTGGAAGTACGAGAGCCAGCAGGGGCTGGAACACCCAAGTGGGGTTGCTATTACACACACATGCAGCATGGAACTGGAAAAAGACAACCCATGTAGACAAGTTACTAAGCAACTCAGAGACATCAACCACTGCTCATTACGTGATTCCAGCAGATTGCCTATGAGCCAGCAACCAGAACTGTTCCCAGGTTTAACCACACACTATATGTCTGGGCAGTCTGTAGAACAGAAAACTGAAAGATTGGAACTGAAATTGTACCAGCTATGGAAGTGGTTTCACTGTATTATGATGTTCTTTACCAGATCAATGACATTTAGGATCCTGAAGTAATAGAATTTTTACCCTTGCACCATAATGAACTTTTGGCAGATGCACGTCTTCAGTAACTTAAGAGCTAGAACAGAAATCTACTGAAAATATTTTAGATATATCAAAGACAGCAATAGATAACCTCATCATATGTCACATTAAAAAAATTGCAGAAACTTGAGCAATTTTCTAATTCACTTGCTAGCCTACGTACAAATGTTACCAATTACCTAAATAAATGCTTCCAATGAACTGGGACTTCTTTCTCGGATTACATTTCAACTGATTTTAGCAGCAATTATTTTCTATGCATGTTGCTGTGGGAAGAGCAGCAGAAACAATTAGAAGAGTGAATGTCTGAATATGTAGAAGGTGATAGATGGACGTAAAACTTATGCTCATGTAAAAAATCTTCAGGACAAAAGAAAAAAAAAAGGGAAAAAATCTAGAAAAGGGAAAGTGCACAATTTAATTTAAACTATTAAAAAAGGCCTTAAACCAGAAATCTTGTAATCTATAATACTTAAATAAGATTACATATTTTACTGCTTTAAAAACTCTCTTTTTTTATTCAACAGATAAATTAGTAGAATACTCATAATGTGTCATTGCATTTCAGCTAATCTTTCCATCTAATAAAGCAGTAATTTTAACTGAAATTATCATTGGAAAAATGGCAAATTTGTCATTTTGCAAAGATCATATTTTCAAGGGTTTTTTCAAGACAAATAATAACCACTATTTGCTATAATTCTCTTTCAGGCTTTTTTAGGTCACATTGTGATAGAAATACTTCTTCTACTGGGAAACATTTATTAGTTGAAATCCATCTGTGAACTACTGAAAAGATATTATTCCTTCTTATTTTACTACTGTTCTGACAGAGCAACCACATCACCTACTAGTATTTTGATTAATTACTTACGGTAATGTATCTACTCCTGACTAGAATGGTTAGATTTTGATTTTATAAGTCTGTGGCTGCAATACAACGAACCCAATATTATTCAGCAAAATTGAACCACAAGATTTGTAGATGAAACTTTTTCTTTCCCCTCCAGGCCAGTAAAAGCTATTTAATTATTCAAAAATTCAATTTAATTTTTGAGGACATGTACATAGAGTGAATCTTCAGAGACAATAGTAATGCCTCCTCTACTTAATTTAGTTCTTTATATCTGTATTGCAGTCCTAATGTTTTCATTATTTGGACTTTAATCTGCTGATTACTTTGTTGACGTACTTTTATTAATGAATGGGCTTAGTGCCCCCAATTAGTGCCTGTAATTATTGGCTCCTCGCTGAATTTTTCCTTCCTTTTGTAGTTGGTAGGCAGCCTTCAACTACTTTTTTATTTTCTTCTCGAGCTTTTCTTAAAGATAATGTGTTTGCTTCTGTAACAAGAACAAAAGTATATTCATAGCAGCAACAAGCATTAAACAACACTTTCATAACTGGCACTCTTACCAAGGTCATTACATTCAATATTGTTCTTTGTTCCCTTGTTCTTTGTCACCTTTGTGAGTGATGCTCTCCCAGCCAGAACCTCATTCACATGCTTTATTTTCACTTGCTTCTGCTCTCCATGTTGTAGCGCAGTTCTTGAAAAATCCTGATGTTATACAGACCACAAAGTGACACATCTGTTTACTCATATAGCCTCTGATTTTCCCTACGCAGCAGCTGATTTCCAAGGGTTCAGTGAGGTATTTGTTAGGGGGAGAGGGATGGAGGTGTGGGGATCTGCAGCACTGAAATTAATTTTGAGTCAGCTACTTAGGAAAACACATTTATTTTTGTATTATACTCTGGCAGGGCATTTCAGCAAGGGACACGTAAATCTGACATTGGTTGATTCTGCAAAGCTACACAACACTGACCTTTGTGAAAAGATGCAAAACGTTCCAGTTCTCTCAGAATTTTTCAAGAAGAGGATGGCTAATAAGGAACAAGCAGATCAAGAAGGCCTATAGCTTTCATGAGAGCTGCTGTTACATAGTATTTTTGTTTCTTATACTAGGTTAGTAGTGTATTTCAACGGCTGGTAAGGTAAATATTTTGCCATAGTATTTTATTCCAACTATCTTAACTTGCCTTTCTTCTTTGTAAGAAACTGACTTCAGAACCCCTTGTATTTTTGAGCATTTCTCAGTACAGGGATGTACCAAAACACAAGCTAGCTAGAAATTCCTACAACATAATTCAACTCCCACACAGAACCCCCATTACCTGTCATTCAGTCCACCAGCAAAAATGATGAGCTGGCATCTTGGTGGCAACCTGCACCAGGGCAAAGGGCTTCAATGGGAGTCTCGCTCTCAACACACAGGACCACTCTTCCACATTATGTCACTAAGAAAAACTTAATAGCTAGATCATTTATCTAAGTTTAATCGTGTTGAGAAAGTAGCATTACTACTTTTTCCATGAAATCTTGTTTTATGTTCCTCATTTTTATACTGCACCCAAGTTGCTGATGTTTTATTTTACCCAATGTTTTAGTCTGTTCCAGTCACATAATTATTAACTGAGACTTGCATGCAAACTTTGGTTTAGATACTGGCCAGTTACCTAACTTCAGAGCAACAACAGACTTCTGAAAATAAGTCTAGCTGACCTTTGCTGCTCCCATCTAATACCAAATCAGTACCATTGATAGCAAAAAAGGTACAGACTTCAGCATTCCTAGCTTTGTCATCATTCAAGGTAGAGAGAGAAGCAACCTCAAAAAATGTAGCGCTCTTAGAAGGAAATGCAATTTGACAGGAATGCAAGCAGCTTTCATAATTCTTCTTCTATCCTCTATCATTATTTTTGGCTAGGTTTTTTAACAACCATGGAAATACATAATCCATGCTTTGTCATGCAGCTCTCCTATCTGTGTTTAGGACAAGACCACAAAAGCAGTGGCAGACCAACCAGTTAATCATATTCTTCAACTTATAACCTCAGGCAAATGACCTTAAACACTGCAAAACATAATCTTCATCAAATTCAAATAGAAGTAATAATTAATTCAGTAATGTTAACATTCAGAAGCTTAAAAACCTGTCCTGAGGACACAGCAGAATGTTAAATACACTAAAAATAGCCTTGAAAGAAAATACAGCAATGAAGGGCAAAACATCTTTCTCAAAAGCCCTCTCAGCCGCACACCACTTAAAAGTGAATTTTAACTTGCATATTTATGTTTTATCAAATTTAAGGGGAAAAAAACAGCACTTTGGCTTCTTTCACAATGGAACAAATATGAGTTCTAGGAAATAGACCAGGATTTCCTGCCACAAATTATAGCATCTTACCAAAAATTTCACAAAGTGGCATCCTCACATTTCCCTCAATAACCCTAATGCTCCCTTCTGCCTCCCAATAGCTGTGACAGAACCCCACCGTGATGGTTCCAGGTGGGCAAAGCAGCCAGCCAGGCTACGGCTCAGCACCGCAGCAACCGCTCCCCAGGCACCCACTAACTCAAATCCTACTCCTTTCCTCACAATTTTACACAAAACTAACAGGAACTAATTACCTCTTCTTCTGAGGTTTTTTCAGCTTATAAATGCAGAGAAGCAGGTTCCAATGTTGCAATGAGGGATTGACAAAGCAAGAAGCAGAGCGGTCACATACACCACAGCACTTAACAGTAAGTAGCAGATACAACACATCTGGCAAAGCTAAAACTTTTGTTTCTGACTCAGAGTTTACACAGAGTGTGTACAGCCAAAATAATCCATCCTTAATTACGCCTGAGATGTCCTGACCTTTATGTTCAAATAACACACTTGGGGACAGTAAGGTGCACGACTACAAGCCAGTTTTCACTACAGTTTATCAGTATTAATCACACAGGTATAACCCCACGCACCTCCGTTTGCTTCCAAGGCATTTCCCTGGTCAAATTCCAGATGAAGTTGGCTAAAATTGCCTAGCTGTATTACTAAGCAACAAGCATGGCCTGACGAACCCGGTGAGTTAAGACTGCTTTTGATCATTTACTAGGGCTGACGAAATCAAACCCAGAAAATTCTCTCCAGTCACATAGTTCACTAAACAAAGATGTAAGGTTCCATTTTAGATTTGCTTTAGCCTCTATACATGAGAAACACTAGGCAAAATATCCAAGGCTGCAGATGTGTTACCTATGTCATAAGACAGAGGAGGGATTCTTCTCATACAATGCAAAAACAGTATTACTTTTTTAGTAAAGAAGGTTATTAATCAATGACTAACATCCCATGGGTAGATCTTCTAAGATCATGTAGTTTAGATTTTCCAAGACAGATGACTTCAGCAAACTCTGAACCATGCATAGTTATTTCAGGAAATAACTATGCAAGAATTGAAGTCCTGGAATAGCAGCAAATTTCAGGAAATAAAGCTGTAATCAGAAGATAAAGCTGTAATGACAGGGGGAAAAAAAAAAAAAAAGACAAGAACAAGAAACCTCTTGAACTCTCCCTGGATCCTGGAACAATCCCCAGTGAGAGAACAGCTGTTACGAAGTTCAATTATATCAAACTACCATAAATTAACACCAGTTAATGGAGATTATCTTAAAAAAAAAACTGAAGTGTGTGCTTAAAAGCAAATTTATCAAAATACAAGTTTTTATGCATTTTTTTCATGAGGACTTTGCAATAACGGATCAGAAAAATCACAATACTAAAAAAAAGTAATTGCATTTGTTAATTTAAATAAAACCTAGTCAAATACATATGGTAACTAGCTGGAAAAATAAAACACAAAACACTGAGTAGGTGTGCAGAGGGAGGTCTTAACAAAAATGTTCAATAGGACAGCATTAACAACCTTTAAGAAAGCTGCAGCATCCCCAAACTGAGTTTCAAGATGACAGAAAGACTGAGAAGAAACACTAAATAATAAAAAACATTACACAGCAGCCTCAATAGCATTCAGTGAGT
The DNA here is from genome assembly GCA_035583185.1 of Anabacerthia variegaticeps. Taxonomy (NCBI): domain Eukaryota; kingdom Metazoa; phylum Chordata; class Aves; order Passeriformes; family Furnariidae; genus Anabacerthia; species Anabacerthia variegaticeps. Next base: position 99,797,125 of record JAWWEW010000078.1, read on the forward strand.
CAGAGACTAGTATATAATCATTTTGACAAACACATGCAAAAACTTGTATTTAGAAGGAAAGGATGAGAATGGAGGAGGGCCTTCATGCCAGGCAGGAAGGACTGAAAGAAAAAATTAACAATAAAAGCATTTAAAACCAAACACACCAACCCAAACAAAACCCAGACAACTAACCAAATGTGGGTTCTTCATAGAACTTTGGCCAAAGAAAGACACATGAACTACCTGGACATTAAATGCTGGGGTACGAGAAGGACATAACTGTGAAAGTCACTACAGCCTAGACTACAGAGACAGACAACCCAAACCACAAATACCCCCTCCACCTCAGTTCTGGTATTATAATCTACAAATTATGTAAAAATTTCCATAACCCCAAAACCAGATTAGCTTCCTTTAAAAGGAAAGAGAAACAAAAGAAGGAAACTGACCTTTAACAGGCAATTCATAATCTCCCAGCACTTCTTTTTTTTTGTTGTTCAAAATTATTTTTCAATATCAAATTACTCTTAGATCCCAAAAAAACGAGGGAAAGTTCTTGCTAGTAAAATCAACTTTCACAACAGAAAATTATGTTGATTTTCTGAATAAAAAATGTCCACCAGATCTCCATAGCAAAGGATAAAGAGTACTAGAATTTCAGTAAAGACCTAATACAGGATGCAGATGTTAGATGTGTGGATAGTATTAAAGCAACAAATCGTAGAAATACCAGAGGCTACAAGAAGGGGCAACCTTTGAGGTGACAAATATTCAACTGACAGAACTATAATTAGTAACCTCTGGAATTTTTAATGAACTCTAGCAGCTTTATTGCATATGCCACTGTAATATACAGAAACTAAACAGTAAGTATATGTAAACATATATGCATAAATTTCTGCTTTGCCAAAACATAGTTATACACATCTTCTAATCACCAGCAGTTTCAAAGGTAAAGAGGTATGGAAATTCACTGGTTTTTGTAGTGAAGGAGTAATGGCTATTAGAAAAAGCAGCACCCCCCTTCTGACTTTCTGAGCACTGTTAATATCCACAACATGAATTCAGTAAAACCTTTTATTTTATAATACTTCATAAATTTTCTGGGGGCTGGAATATGATCCTAATTTTAAGGTAAGAACTTACTCAAATAATATTAAAATGCAGGGCACAGATGAGCCAGGTAACACCAATGTGTAGAAATCAAAGACAAAAGGAATTCTTGAGACATTCTTCTCTTATACTCTTTAGACAAAGTAACTGATAAACGTATGCAAAATATTAGCAGAAACAATAGAGCAACGCATGGAAGGGTGTGTTCTCTCAAAGGTGAAAATTTATTCCTCAAATCCGGTAAGACTATAAACTGACAACAGCAACAAAAAGAGAGCTATGAGCTTGTCCAGCAGGGATGCCCCTTAGAAAGGGTGAGCCTGAGCTCAAAATCTTGTGTTGCACAAACAGAACGCAGGAGGTCCGGAAGACTACTTTGTGAGAGAGCCATTAAGGGCAGATTTATCATTAGAAAAGCTCCATCACACTGACTCAAGTCTGCCATAAACCACCTCAAGACTGGTAAACAAAGTTTTCACACAAATTGGTAAATACCAACAGACACAGGAATTCTATTATTGCATTTCAGAATAACAGAGAGCACCATGGAGTCCAGGATTCGCAAGAGCACGCACACTAGCCTGCAGATACTAGCATTTTACATTTCCAGAATAAAGAGCAATTAAGTTGTTTTGATGCAGTTAATACTTGCTCTTTTGCAAATTATTTCAGACTGTAGAGTATCCATGTATCCAATTTCTCAAAACAGCTATTGTATTTGAACTAATCGAGTTCCTTTCGGCACTATTAGCTGCCTGTGGAAGACTTCAACCCGCACTGAAATGACCTCGGTACATAGAGTTGGAATGTCTCCACAGGATTTCAGATTCCCGCCCACCGCTTTTACAAGTACACTGTGGAGAGGCAGATACATCAGGGGCTTGCAATGATCAGATCACTGAATTGCCCAATCTAATATGAGGATACAAAGTGCTGTTCTTGTAAGATTTACATTTCAGAAGTCTGCATTTCTTTGAGAAAATAAATTCTTTAGCATGCACGCACTCTCATGGCAGCTAAAACATCATCTTTTTGCCAACGTCTTCTCAGTGTTAATCCAGTTACTTCATCAGTGCCAATAACCTGATTGTTCACCCCTCTGAAAGTCCACGTGACTGAACTGCTGAAATGATACCTTGCCTATGAGCTTACAGGTGAGGGTTGGCCACCCAAGCAACTACTCTACTCTCCAGTTGATCCTACGAGGAATTCATCCCAAATGCTTTGCAGTGATACTAGCATATAGCTACAAAATGCCTTACTGCATGGGTCCCAAAAGATTCAAGGAGAACAAACCTGTCCCATTTCATATTCTTCATTTCAGAAGTCTTGTGCCTCACTTCACAGCTGAGAAAAGAGTGCTTGACCTGGAAACTAGCACTGACTTTCCTTAAAATGGGAAGAGAAGCTTGTAAAAGCTGGCTATGCCCTGAAAACATGAGCAGAATTGTAAGTATGCTATTTCTCAGATAACAGGAGATGACCAGTCTTTAGGTTGCCAAGAACATTTCAGAGTTTAGCTAACGAAGTCCCTGAAGAGATGCTCAATTTTAAAAGGCAAGTAAATGTAACAATATCTCAGGATGAGGTCTGCTGACCTGAACAAAAGCGCCCTTACTTCCACAGCAAGAGGTCACTAAATGGATTGTCAACCAAAGGAAGTCCTGACCAAAAAAAAGGAAAGGAAAAAATAAGAAGCAGGTGAGTGACTAAAAGACACCACACAGCTTTCAAAGACTGGTGGAGATGGACACCATTTTCCTGTTCTCCCATGGGAACTGTGAATTCCTCTACCATTTTGACAGAACCCTTACAGCAGAGAGCACATGTCTGGATGGACGTTTCAGACATTATCTGAAAATCTTTTGAGGAAAACCTACGCCTTTCCTTTGGGGTGCCACTCATTAACATGGCTCTTTCTCAGAAATAAGCAAAATGTTCTCAACTGCTACATATTCTGCTTTGGTTCCAGCCTGCTTGGAAGAAAGTTCTGCTCAACATCGTGGTATCCCCTTATCCTGGCAGTAGGCTTCAAGATACCTTCCATTTGTCACTGAGTTCCACAGATGAGTTTTTGCAGAAGACAGCAAGACAAGACCAGATGAGAGTGGATGGTCTTTTTACCTGCAAGGGAATCGAATCAGAGTGATTCTGGCTCCACTGGAGACTAAAAGCAACGCATTGGGTGAGAGAGTACTTGTCAGCTCTCTGAAGGCATCAGTAGCAGATAACTGGGTACTGGCTTTCATGATGTCATCGCTTGCAGTTGTAGTAGTTGGCCCTTTTGGTCAGACATTAACTTTAGCTTCTGAAGTCTCTGGATGCTCGCCTTTGAGGGATGGCAGGGATGGAAACTAACCCAAGGAAAATAATAACCTAAAGGATTACAAACACGAAGCCAAGGTCAAAACCCTTCAATATTACAATCAAAATACTCAACAATATCACTTTTTTTTTTTCTTTTTTGCTAGATAACTTAGCAGACTTCAGTGTACAAATGACAATTTTGCCATAATAAATCAAAGAATCATTAGAAAAAATGCCAGCAATAATGAAAGTCTGGAAAATCTGCCATTTAATAAGATACCTATAAAGTCCAAATAACTGTTTCAGAAATGTTTAAGAGGCAATTTACTCATAGTCTAAAGAATTTGAAGAACAATAACACTTCTGATAATAGGTAACTTCATCCAGCAAAAAACGCATAATGAAATACAACAGAGCAGAACCTCAAAGCTTAAAGAAACTCAAATTAGAAATGGGCATTTGTTTAAATTCTCTACGTGACAGTAACTTCCCACTGAAACCCCTTACTCCAGGATTTGGGGGGTTTATCCATCAAACAGACCCTCCGTATCAACACCTTTCCAGACACATGTCCAAGAAAAAGTGCAAAATGTAATGGGAAAGTCTTTGTAGGCAACAGAGAAGATGAAAATCTACAAATCTATGAATTAACTGCTTTATTCTTACAGATATGTCACAGCAGAGACTTGATAGACTTCAGAGGAAAAATTAGAGATGCTGAAATTTAGGAGTTCAGTACCCTCACAGCAATTAGCAAGAGCAGAAATTAGATGAACTGAATAGGCAAGACTGTTTTCAAAGCACTGAAAATTATCCCAGATTTGTGCATATTCAGCCAGAAGAGTTTCTCACATTACATTTTGATCCCTGCAGTAAAGCTTCTAAATATCAGATATCTCATTAGCAGGTTTAATAAGAATTTAAAGAGGGAAAACAAGTATTGGAGGGGAAGGTTTTGTACTTTTTAAAACTGGGATCCTAAATAAGGTTGTTCCACTTGGCAGAAAACAAAGGAAATCCTAAGATATATAAACCTAATATTCTTCCAGTGATAGTAGCCTTTCTCCTGCGTCCTCCTTTCAAAGAAAGGATCTACTCCATATATTAAGTAAACCTTAAATAAACAAAAAAGGGCAAAAAAACCCCGAAGTCAAAACAAAACTAGATACCTGATTTACAGGCAGAATTGGGAATGCATCCACAATCACAGATTGTCTATATACATTCCTAAAGGTTTTAGCAAGGATCCTATTAAATACAATTTGTTGATAAAAAAATCATCATACAGTAGAGGAATTTAACTGCAAACAACTCAGATTATAAGAAATCTCAACAATTAAACAGTTCAATAAGCCATCCTCACAAATATATTTCTTTTTATGAAGACCATTTTTGAATCTTAAACACTTCTGTACAAACCTCAGACAATCCCAGCAGATCTTTTTTCTCTTTTTTTGAATCATCAGTAAATGTTCCCTGGGGCAAAGCTCACACAAAAACTACAGAATGTCTCCTGGTAATAAACCTTCTGTGAATCAAGCTTTTAGATACTAGCAACACTCTGGCATCAAGACGTTCATACAACTCTGAATTATTTATTCATCAATCTTTGTGCAACTTCCCAAACACCAATGGAGACCAAGACGATTTCAGCTATTTGATGTTACATCTTCTCAAGTGGCTAAAGAGGCTATAAAGCACCCCATTGCTTAAGCCTGCCATCTCAGTTCCATTAGCAGTAAAGACCTCTCTATTCAAACTGCTAAGTAAATCCTCCGAGAGCCCGGGGACTGTTTCATGCTTGAAAGCAACTGTTAAGAATTTGACAACAACCAAACTGTTCCTATTTAATCCTTCTCCCAAGGTAAAAAGAATTATAGGTAAACATATGCCTTCATTATTTGCTTTGCTGCATTTCAATACTCAATCCCACACAAAATTGCCAGCCAAGGATTTAATGCAATCTCTTCTGTATTTCAGAACTATTGCCTTTACAGAATGGAAAAAGCTTAATAAGGGCTGCAGAGTTGGTTAGCAAACAACTCTATTTTCTATAACGCACACTAGAGATTTTGCAAAGGTAACTTTAATAACACAAGGAGTTGGGGTACTTTTTTTCAAGTCAGGATTTTCAGGTAAACCAGAATAGTTGTTAATGCATTCAATCTGCCAATAAGTACTTTTCTTTTCAATTAAAAGAAACAAAATTGATCTATTACAGAGTACAACTACTCTAGTATTAGTACATACACATATTTACACAGGCTTTCTTTTGGGTTAGTAATATGTATGTTAATCAAACACTAGAATATCAAGGAAGGCTTCTTGGATACACTCTGGAACACATTAAAATAAAAACTATAAGCCTTTCCTCAGGTTTAATTCAGAAATTAAAGAACTTCAAAGTTTTTCAGAGTTACTTTCTTAGTGATGTACACAGTGCTCTCACCCATGCAGTCACTATGTAATCCTTCTTTACAAAAAACCATGAACCATTACAAATACAGAATAATGACTGAATGAAAACAAACACTGAGTTACGTTCCGTTGCAAGAGTCACTAATTGACAAAAAGAGCATGCACATCACAAAGCAGCAGCAAGTCCTACAGACGGCTACCAGAGTCCTGGCAGTAGGAGCCATGGACTCCCGGTCATCACAGCCGTAACAACTTCAAAACGACATGGTGCTCCATGATGGAAGGGCCCTGCTGAGCAGGACAACTGATCTGAGCCACAGCCCACACCTGAGAGTAACTGCAGTGCAGTCTCAAGGACTGGACACCCATCAGCACCAGCAGGCAATGCAACTCCTGCTTTGCATCTTCCACTTGAGTTTCACTCAGAAAGAACCCAAATTTGCCAGAACAGTGTAACAGTGCAAACTTAGACAAACAAACCCAGGCAACCAGAGTTCATTTTAGAAGTACGTACCTGATTCAAAGTAGTCTGTTCCAGTGCTTAACCACCCTCTGAGTAAAGACCCTCTTCCGAATATCAATCCTAAACCTCCCCAACTCAGCTTTGTGCCCTTTCCTCAAGTCACCTGACTGGGTACAAGAGAGAAGAGATCAGTGCCTGCCCCTTCCTCTCATGAGGAAGTTCAAGATCACAATAAGACCCTCAGTCTCCTCTTCTCCAGGCTGAACATACCAAGTGCCCTCAGCCACTCCTCATACGGCCTCCCCTCAAGGCCCTTCACCATCTTCATTTCCCTTCTTTGGACGCTCTCTAAGAGCTTAATATCTTTCTTATATTGTGGCGCCCAAAACTGCACACAATGTTCAAGGTGAGGGCATTCCAGTGCAGATCAGAGAGGGACAATCCCCTCCCTTGACCGTCTGGTGATGATGTGCCTGATAACCCCGGGACAGGGTTGGCCCTTCATGTCAGAGGGCTTTTTTGACAATTATCCCCGTATTACCAAGACGCAAAAAGAAGAAGATTCATATATTTCATTCATATATTTAATGGGACAACTAATCACTGGGAAAGCTAAACTCAAAAATCAGAACCTTAATGCTAGAAGTCAAAAACCAAATTCTCAAACCATTTTTCATACCATACCCCAATTTTTACCACACACACCTTAGTGAGCAAAGCTTGTTATTCATTTTAATACTTCCTGCAAGTAAACAAGGAGGTCATGAAAACAAACACGAGACTTGAAGACACCCAGACAGTTACTGTAAGGCTAATTATGCTATTTAATGGAAAAGAAAGCCTTCTTCCTAGCTTAATTTAAGCAGCAAGAAAAAGCCACTACTAGCTTTAAAAGCTGCAGCTTTCCCCACCATTCAATTAGGCTTTCTTCTTTTTTTTTTTTTTCTGCACATTCACACATTAAAACTTCTTGTTCTTTTCATAAACATTTAAATAATAAATTCCCTTTTCTGCTCTGTACTGCTTAAGGAAATGGGCACAGTACAGCCTTTATATTACTTCTAGGCTTTTTTGCCATGTCAAGTCACTACAGATGTCTTGGTTGTGCTTAACACAGTACTAAAGCACTGCTGAACGCATTATGACTGGAGCAGCAGATTAAAAGGGGAGTATCTTATTAGTTGTTACTTTTCTTTTACGCCAAGTCTTTAGAAACATCTAAAAACACTTCAGCATTAAAAACATCATTCTTTTTCCTTGCTAACTCATCACTGTGCTCTAACCTGTGCTTCCTCTACGACGACATTTGAATACAGTAGTGCACTAAATTACTATCATTTGAAGGGAACAAGATAGAACTAATAATACGTCATCCCGTTCATGTGCATAAAGAAGCTCAAATTAGGACTAGGGTGAACTAATGCTAATGTAAATATTATGAAACTTCTTCAATATATTTAACATATTTAAAATTTCTTGGTATTTCTTCCAATAAATGCTGCTCTGCTGAGGAGCTTGCTTGATAACAAAACTCTATTGCGAGGGAAAAGAGCGGTAAACTAAGTGCACAAGACAATAAACGTGTACAGCAAACTCCTTCTTTCAAATGGAAATGGAGAAGGAAGGTCATCATGGAGACTGAATGATCTTAATGACCTTCCTTGTGGATTCGCAAGGTTTTGTACATTTGTTCCATACTGTATCATCTCCGTTTAGCATCATCAAAAATACTGCACAATATAATAAAAGATTTCACACACAGTAGTCAAGTACAGAGCACTAAAGGAAACAAAAAGTATATTTATAAACAAATGTAAACAACCAGTCACTTAATAGCATTATTCTTGACACACTTGAAATTTTATGAAGGTTAATGCTAGACAGAAATGACTGCTACATTATGCACAGGAGATAAAACTAATCAGAATCTTATCTAGATAGCTATTTTCTTAAGAAATCATTCTAATAAATGTGCTGTGATCAATGTTTTGTTCTCTGCAGTGTCAACCTTGTCCCTTATTTGCAGCCTTTAGGCTTCTCCTGGGCCAAAAGCATTTAGTGCTCTGTTTACACAGTGCCAGCCGTGATGCCCATTTGGTTCTGAAGTACTGTCCTGAATGGTATAACAGCTTCCTTATTTTATATCTGCTTCCGTGCTCCTTTTTTGTGTGTTGTACTATAGTATTCCTAAAAAATAACCAACCGCTCTTTCACACTACAGACAACCTTGGGGGACAAGGAACTTGAGGGCTAGATGCACATACACCACACGTATCCCTCCTAAAAACTTCAACAAGGCACAACTCATCTATATTCAAGCTCCTTTATCTGTACATTTCTTTCTCTAATTATGATATTGTACAGTCCACAAACAGCCTAAGCACTAAATGATACACTGTAGCTGTTGCTAAGGCAGCAGCAGATTTACATGGGTGAAATCTAGCCAGGGTACCACCCCTGTAAATTATCAATAATTAAGCTGCTTCTCCATTAAGGCTGTCACAGCTAAAAAAAAAAAAAAAAAGAAATCTTTTATTTGTTCTGAAAACTTCACATAAAATAGTGGTCCATACAGTAATGAGACCAAATATTTTTCAACTTTTAGAACATTTATGACTTTTTTTTTTTCTCAAGTGCAGCAGCGATTCACGGGATACGTGCCGAGTCACACAAAGTACTTTAGGAAAGAAAAACACCAACCCAAAACCAGTTGCATCAAAACTGTTTCATAACCAGTTTCACTGCAAACCATCATGCTTTATCTAGGTTAACTGCATTGCAGGTATTCCCATCTTTGGGCACTTTCAGTAAACTCGTATCTCTGTCCCTCTTAAAATCAACACAAGTACTCAAAACAGCAAGAATTTGAAGACTTTTCTGCAGAACAATAAATGAGCTGAGAGGGAGAGGGTCAAGGTTTGTTGACTGCTTTTTCCTAATTGAAACACTTTCAGCCAAAGAGTAAAAATAACAGAGGTTTTATTTTGAAGCAAATCACAGATAAAACTTGGCTAAAACAGATTACTAGTCTACTATAGAAATCTCCACACATAACCCAATTATAATTAAGACCAACTGTGAGTCATTTAACTAAACTTTCTAAAACTTATTTCCAAAGAAGTGGCTGAGCTTGTCCATACACAGTTTTTTAGGAAATGGAAAACATATGCTCAGCAAGTTGTGTATCAGAAAGTTAGTACAGTTTTCTATACTCCAACACAGAGTACCAAAGTCATACCAAATTATTAGTATCAGCTCAAATGATTTTATTAGAAGTTCCTGCCATTATGTTAATAAAGAATTAGTGGCAAATTACTAAGTCACAGTAGTTGCATTACAAGACAGTGATATTGAACATGATAGTTTAAATGAGACTGTTAAAATATACTTAAGCAGAAGATTATTTGCATAAAGAGTTTCATAACTGATATGTCTTTTTTTTTAATTAAAACAAAAATTAAGCTAATTTTTTCTGCTATCTCACCAGATCACGCCAATCTACACACAGAAGAGAAACATTGTAATCTATACTGTGTAGTATTTGCTGAGAGGATGTTTAAAACTTCTACAATTTTCAAATAAAAGTTGCTTTGAGAAAGTTTACATTGCATAACCTTCCCCTAAACAGAATCTGTTTGATGAACGGAGAAAAATGCAAAAGATAAAACTATTATAAATGCCTGCCCTTAATTTCAGAGAGAGATACGTGTCTGTATGCACACTTATGTTGCCTTATGTTTTGGAAATACAATATCCATAAAACCTCAAACCTTTCCTTTAGTCCAGTTAATCTCTGCGTTGGGTAAGGTAAATGAAAAGCTCTACAGAAGGGCCATATCTGATCAGATAAAGAAGCATGTAACCAGAATTCTAGCAGAAGACAGTAAAATCACAGTTCACCACTACGGACAGCCTTCAGGAGCTTTTGAGGCATTCCTAGTTGTTACAACATATTCAGAAAAAAATAGTTCTGCGTTCATCAGTAAGGCAGATGATCAACATTCCCTCCACAAAATGTGGAAACTTATCTTCCTTTGTAATGTGCTCTGAGATCTGCTGATGAAAGACAGCTATACACAACAAGAGTGGAGGGAATAAGCAAGTATCTTTTCTCTTGGCACACCTGCTAAATATTTTTTAACCTTAAATAATGTGACATATCTATACTTTTTACCTAATATGTATTTTATATATGTACCAATTCAACAATATTTAAAGAAATAAAAAATATCTGGCATTAAATAAGGACATTATTTTAATATACTAAAAAGTTAAAATATTTAAAAATTAACTCAGATAATCTCATTATTAGAACAAATTAAGAGATCACAATGAACACATTAACAAATAGCAGCATACAAAGTTCTGCTTTTTCCACAGTTTTGCTATTTTTAAGTTATAAATATTTTGCACTTGCATATAGAATTCTGTCTAAACTAGAACAATGTAACTAAAACATCTGAGAACTGGAAAAGCACCAGAACATCACCCTTCCCTTCTTAGATTACTGTCAACATTTCAGAAATGTTCAGAAAGCAGCAGGTCAGTTGCAAGTATTAGCTAGGTCAATATAATTAAAAGCTGTTTCTCTAGACATTAGAAACCACTGCTTGCAGTAATCTCTAAGGGGATTCTATTTCCCCTACACCACTTTGATAGAGAACCTGATTTTCCCACTGCAGCCAGCATAACTTTAAAAGAAAAAGAATAAGGAAATATTTCAATTATACCAGTAATGAAGCATACAACAAGCACTATGCCCACGAAGCAGCAACTGCACAAGAGGAAATGATGGTGGATCTAATTAACATAAATTCTGAAAGTGTCTGAGAAAACAAAAAGGGGGTGAATTTTATAGTCTCTATTATAAATATACACAGTAATAATAATACCATATGGATTGGTATTATGCTACTATTTGGGGACAAAAAGTCTGGGCTCTATTTACAATTTAGACACAAGCTTTGAAGGGAGATAGATGATGTGGTATAGTTAATATTCTTGCTTTGAGATCTTCTGAAAAAGTAAATAAAGAACACTGCCTAGCTTCTGTTTCACTCATCAATTCACTCTTCAGAAACCTTTCAGTGGAAAGTGAGAATAAATCACTGTAAGAGTGCCTATTACAGCCCTAAGCAGAACTGGACTGTATAATAACACAAAGAGGGGGAAAGAATCACTGAAGGTTAAACATTAAAAAAATAGAAAAAATTACACACTCACAATAGCTGTCACATTTCTGCATGCTCATCTAACTTTGAACAGCTGTGGCAATGTAATTCGCACCAACAGCAACAAATTCCCATCTCTGTGTGTACGTCTCTTACACTGTCTCCTGGGCTTTTATTGTTGTTTCTTCAAGTTAGGAAGATCAGGAACAGCTACTGCAAGCCACTCCATAACAGATGCAGAGGAGGAGGGGAAAATCTTTTACAGCAATCATCATCTTTTGACCAACTCAAAAGATTGCCTTGAATCCACTGCATAAGACAGTAAGAGTGGAACGGAGTGTGATAAACACAAAGCAGAACAAAATCAGAACAGTAATTCCATTAAAATATGACACAAGATAACACTGAACAAAATCCCAAGAAAAGGAATTTACAGTATAAAGAACCATAAAGATTACGGAGATACTTTTCATAATACAGTTGGAATACCTTCAAGCTGGGCTGCCAGCTCTGCTTTGCAGGCACTGCTGGTTTGTGTTGCTATTTCGCACGCAGAGCCTTTCAAGAACCCCTCTCTCCACAGCTAGTACTGAACTGCCAGTACAGTGCAAATCCACACCTTAACCTGGTGCACAGTAAATTTGTTCATAGACAAATCCTAAAAGCAAAATAATTTACTGTGTTTTTCAAACAGTTAGCCACATTGTCAGTATCTATTCAAGTGGGAATTAGTGCCATCTGATTTCACACAGTAACTCCTGAGCACTCCTCTCCTGAAGTCCATAGGTGCAGAGTTACTTGTTCATCATTCAGCAGCAATTCTTGACCTATGCCTCAGAGATCAGGGGAGATCATGATCCAACAGTTCCACCTAGCCTTAAACTACATTATGCTATGCATTTGCAGCAAAACCAATTAACCACTGGAATTCCACTATGTCATTAACAAATACTTAAAGTCAAAAGATAATCTAGTCATAATATATAAGGCATTTTCTGCAAAAGGTAGAATTTTATTTTAAATAATTCATCCTACATAAATGTACCCATAAAAGGCTATATGCAAAACCAGTGGAAAAGCATCTGTTCAATCACACATTCCCCTACAGAAATGCAAGAAAAAAAAAGACCCATTTAACAAGTTACACTGTACAATCACCCAAATAAGATCCAAAATCGTGTTTTAATCACTAAACTTACATATACCATAGAAATATTTTTCACCGATGAAGTGACAAGTATGCAAGATTAAAGCATTTTCCCACATTTGCCTAAGGAACTCAAACACCTAAATATAGCTGTAGCTATTCAGCTTAATAATGTACATACATGTTATAACTCAATAAAATAGGTATAAGAATATATTAGCTTAAGTTCAATAGTATATCTTCCATGCATATATGTCTTCTATAATAACAGTGACAACCCACATAATGCCATATGCAGATCTACCAGACTATTTTGAAATGCCAGTTATTTGCTTTGTGCAATCAGCTTGCTTGATAAATTGATTGAGGGTCAAATAATTATATTTTTTAAACTCACGATGTCGGGTCTGTTTGTTCATTTGGGTTTTGTTTTTGTCTGGCTTTCATGTTATGAACACTATGGCTTCCAAAGGATGTCAAAAAACAAAAGAAGAGCAACATATTAGCCTCAAACTTTGCCCCAGTGCAGTTTTGCCAGTATTGACAGGTCGGATAAAACCAACTAAGTCAGTAAACAGATCTATTTTAATTTCATGCTCAATTAAAAACACAGTGGGTTGGCCAGACTGAGAAGAATGCGGAATTTTTTTTTTTAAAGTTTCTCATTTTAAAGATTTTTTTAAGGGCAAACTATCACTGCAAAGCAAGAGACAATACAATACATACCTATGGCTGATATGCATACAAGAACTTGAAAAATTAACTTGACATCTGTTACAGAACCAAATCTACCTGCTACAGTGAAAAATGCATGTGCCATCAGATGCACACAAAAAAACCCAAGCTCTTTAGACAGCATGTAATTTGTTTAGCTGCAACATACTGGAACTAGTTTTCATGAAATAAACCGAAAGCTTTGAGGTTTTCATTTAATTTCAGTTTTCCCTTTCCTACATGAGATAAATACTTCTGTATGTTCAACATCCCTCACACATTTTTTCCCCTCTCTGGCTTTGTTGTCAACAATTTCTTGCTCTTCAGCTTTGCGGTTTTCCACCCTCTGTTTGTCTATTCCCTTTCTTTTTCCAGTTCTGTTTATATCCTCCATCTCTCTCCATGTTTCAAATACAGCGCCTCTGATGTACTACAGCATTATGTCAGGCAAATTCATTTAAAATATTCTCATATAAGATAAATATAGCCAGAAATATGTGGAACTGCTGCTGAAAATGGAGAGTCATTCATCTCTGCTGGTAACAGCCCTCATCAACAGCCAAGCTTCCCCCAGCCTAAAGCTCCTTTCATACCCAAGGCCATTACCACACGCACAAACCACTGCAACCAACATTTCTGTGAAGACGTTCTGGTCCTCAACTACTGATGTGAAACCAAATGGATAGTAAAATAGAAATGTAGGCCACCATTCATTGCTTACTCTCTTTTCTCCCATGCAGGGATAAATTTCACTCTTACAAGAAGTACCAGTCTGTGGCAAAACAAAAAAGCCAGTGTAAAATTAGCTGGAATTTGAAGTTTCAAGTTGTAGCAGCATTAGCTACTGGTCAAAATGCCCTCCTCTCAGCAGCAAGCAATACTCCACCAAAGAGCCACAGTTCCTGCTAGAGCAAGAAGGACGGTATATCAATGCGGGAAAAAGAGGTTAAAAGTAGTGTGTTGAGTTCTGGTAGTGTCATATAATGAGACTGAAAAAGAAAAAAAGAGACTCTACATTTAGGACGTTCGTTTGTGGGGCTTTTTTTATTTCCCCACTGGCCTAAGTCAAATGTTAGCTCTGGGGAAATGTTCACAGATATTTTTTATGTACACTAACTCCAATATTCACAACTCCACTGAGCTGCAAGTGTAAAGTGGTGGGGGTTTTTTAACTACTTATTTTTGCCTTGCTTTGAACTGACAGTTCTTAAAATTGGCATTTACGTGCCCATATGCATGGACACACAGATTCAAATAACAGCAGCTACGTGACTAAATGCAGAAGCATGCTACTTAGTTCTCTGCGTTTTATCCCGTTAAGACAAAATCAGCATGCTGTTACCTAAACCAGCAGTAACTAAATAAAAAGAACAAAGGGGCCCTTTGCAATATTTTAGAGAACTTAAAAATAAAAAAATCACTATGCATTTTAAACTGTGTAAGAACTGCATCTGGAATCTAGATTTTCTGGTGCTGATTCTACAGACTCTACGGAGATTCCTGAAACACACAAAGAAAGAAAGAAAGATAGAAATTTATTTTAGTCATTTGTGAAACCTCAGCTATAATACACCAGCTCCTAATTAGAAGTTTGACATGGTAATTAATTTAAACAGGGAATAACCTATAACCTTATCACTGTTCAGTGATTACTAGCAAGATGTTTTTACTGTGACTATAAAACTCTAGAATTCTCTGAAAACATGAACTTTAATCCCCTGGAAATGACCATCATGTGTCATCTCATTACTTAGCACATTTCTGGCAAGAAAAACATTTATTGCCAAAAGGACAAATAACGAAAAAGAACAGCAATGGAGACTTGTGTTACATTATGTCTCAAATGAACCAATGCCCCTGTGAACAGCAGCATGCCTGGGATCTAAGGGGACCTAAGCACGTCTATCAGGCCCATTTCTCTGAGTCTCTGTTTATTTGTTCTCCAAACAGAAAGGTTCAGGTTTCTCCAGTACTTGGGATTAACAGAACCCTATTGAAATGGCAGCCAACGATAGTTAAATTAATTAGGAAATAAAAAAAGTATAAGAAAGAATCTTTGGACATGGTGTAATAACCTCTAGTTCCTCTGCAACAGGAAAACATGTTTGTGTTTGTTGTTCCTTTCCACAAACTTCTCTAGAGGCATCACTCAGATGTCCTTCCACTGTTTTAAAACTCCCCACAGAGCCTCACAGTTAAGAGTAACAACATTTCTTTCCCTGTCAGTGCTATCTGGGACAATACCCTGTTACAAATCTGTAGTTCTTACTTCCCTCCACCAGGATTTTTTTTTTCATGCACTTTACTCATTTTCTTGGTTCTGTAATTTGTTTTCTGTTTAGTATTGTCCTGTACATTCTCTTTGCTGAAGTTTTTAACTGAAAAAAAGGACCTTTATCAGGGAGAGCTCCAGTATTCCCTGTTATTAAACAAGAATGCTGGGACCATACAAGAAAAAGTTCTGCCATGAAAGTAGCAAAGTCTATGCCTTTTAGTTACATGAATTTGAGAACAAATTAAAATGTTTTCTGGAGCAACTCTCTTACTTGAGAGACACAATCATTTTATTATTTGAAAAAAATAACACAATCAGAAGCTGGTACAACCATATTCATTCTGAACAGAACTAGGACAGAAAGCAACAGGAGTTGCTGACAGCCTTCAAAGTATTTGGTAACATTATAGAAAGACCTTCCTGACAGATGCATTTCAAACACAGTGCATTCAGAAGCCTAAAAAAATTCTTTAACTTTTACCTTTTATGTTTTAATATGCACTGGAATAATTTTTCTTGCACAAAAATATTGATCTAACTTAGTGACACATTTTTAAAGCTCATATTCTATGTTAGAAGTTCATATAATGCAAAAAGGTTGTAGAACCTCCCTACATCCTTAAAGAAAACTCAACTGGACAACCTGGGTAACACTGCCTGGCTTTGAAGTTAACTCTCACAGCATTGTGCAGAGGATGGGCTGGACAATCCACACAGGACTCTTCCTACTTCAAATTTTCTGTGACTCTAAACCCTTCCAAAAGCAACTCAAAAGAAACTGCAGCACATGAATGCAAAGCATTACAACTGATCTCTTAAAAAAATGTGCTGCTTCTACCTATGTACAGTATTGAGTGGGAAGGCATTTCTCCAACTTCACATCTACATTTCACAGTCTCTGAAAAGCTGTTAGAACAGCAATATTCATTCTTTGAGGTGGAGAAATCTATAAGTGTGGACCAAAGCTGTGCTACTTCTTCTCCTCTTGGTTTCTAGACCTACTTCTTGAAGGTAAAGTCTGTCAAGAAATATCTAGGGAAAAGCTGACAGCAAGAACCTCATAGTCAAGCCTCATTTGGAAGCAGATGGCATTTTCTGGCTCCATCTTCTACCTTCAGCCAGTGGGGCTGCCTTTCAAGATTACAGGAAGACAGTCAAAATACAATAAAGAGTGAAAGCCACAGTTGCCAATCATGAGTAAATCTCTCTCTTTTTAGGTCTAAATTCTCATTCCTCTGGCGTCAGATTCTACCTGTCAGTGCTCAAAAGCAGGTGACGTGTGAAGTAGCTATCTACTCACTGCAGTGCTCATCATAATGAGAACATGGCTCATTTACAATTTTTGCCTATTAACTTCTGGTAACACACTATTCATATAAACCAGCTTGGCACAAATATCAAAGTTGCACATGTATACACATTTTTGTTTGATCTAGTACACTTTTTTTTTTTAAGGATCCTTCAGCACCTTTAATAAGTGATTTAGAGAATGGGCTTAGCTATGGCTAAGAGATGCAGTCCAGTGCTTCTTCCAACAGCACTCAGCCCTGCAGATGCAGAGAGAAATCATTTCACTCACACTTACCATATAGGAGACAGACACTAGAAACAAAAGCTTAATCTTAGAACTTAACAATTAAAAAATACCAAAAAAATGGAATCAGATGTTCTTTACCAGTGATGTTTTTACTTTTTGCATTTAGTCAGCAACACAAACCTGATTCTTCCTAATACTTTTGACTTCATAAACAAATATTTATTTCCCAGTGCCATGGGATTTTGCACGCAAATGCTACAGGAAAATATTTTAATACATAAACTGTGCTAATGAAAATATATTTGAGTTTACTAACTTTCTTTTACTTATGAAATGGTTTAATACTATCACTTTTATTTCTAAGAACAGTTTCCTCCTTGGACCCAAGTTCTTAAATGTCCTTTGAAATGTTTGTACTGCCTAAATATGTAAAAATACAGTGGAGTTAACACAGGTTTTAGCATACAAGGTCAAATCCACCACATTTTCAAGTGCTGCATCCTGCCTCTGGCAGAAACCATTAGCTGGAACTTAAGAAAATAAAATACCCATAATGCATCTACCTAGTTTTGTTGAGTTTTTTGGTGCACTTTAGAAAAACAATCCTTCCATCAACAAGTCTAAACTACTGCAGGTAATACATTTAGGCATTATTAAAGTTCTTAGTCTTTAACAAGAGCACACGTAATCAATAAAAATGTCAAAGTCAAATTGGTTTTGCTTCTTTCTTCTCCTTAATCATACCAACTCAGAAACTCCCAATGCTACAAATTATCACTTCTAATCCTTCTCCCACACAGTAGAGTCCCTCTTCCTTCACAGGCAGGGTCAAGGTGAAAAGCTTGTGATGTAGAGCAGAAGCCTTGCAGTTCCCTATTTACCAAGCCCTCCAGACAAGAAAACTGGTGCATGTGAACCAAATCCAAGCTACGCTAATGCATTAATGACTGACATGTGGCAGAGGCACAGACACACAGATGCAGCTTGACATTAATGGAGAGATTTGCCTGTGGTCATGCACATAAGGGGGGGGGAAAACAGACCCACCTGCCTCATGTTTTAACCTGAGTATGAAATCAAATGTCAGACAAGATTAATTAGATGCCTAGAGTTTTATTCTTTTCTGTTGATAGAAAAAGCACATTTCCATAATGTGAGGAAGCATTTATGTGGATGGCAAATCAGGTTGACATTGAGAGAAGGTTTACTTTATTGTGAATGCTAGCTGTGTGGTGCTTGTCAGTGCAATTACTTTCTACTCAAGTGGTTTGCTTTTTAACATTTTATTATCTTAACAATAAAAACCCTGGAAGCAATAATTATTTATTATGCTAATTCTTTAGCTTTTTTTATTATTAATTTCTACCCGACCATTAAAACTTGCTGTTTTCCAGAAATAAATCTGATTTATTAATATTCAGCCAATTAAGGTGGGGGGGGGGAGAGAGAAGAGAAGGCAAAAACAATCTCTTTACTGGCAATTAGTTACTAACCAGTCAATTTGTACACTTATCAGCTTCCCCATAAGTTCTATTTTCATTTATTCAATATCCAACATATCTAACATCATTCTGATCAAAAATAACTTCAAAACACTAACTCCACTGCAGCATTTTTTATAAAGAATAATTTAAGCAGTCTGAGAGGCAGCAGGGTTTTAGACCACTCTGAAAATGCAGTATACTCAAGGACTGCATTTTAATTATGGAAACCTTTTAGAACATCCCTGTTTTATTAACAGTAAGTGAAAGACTATAAACAAGGCTTCAGTATGCACCACTTCTTCTCAATCCTGCCTAAAGCCCTCGAGGGGAAACAGCTTCAATGTGCTTTCATTTCTCCCCCCAAGCATTCTCATCTCTGAATGCCTCTTCTCACTGGCTTTAAAATTCATTTAACGTAACAACCATACAGTTATGCTTTTTTCTACCTTTTTTTTTTAATATACAAGTGTTCCCTCCTTTAGGAATAAACGCCAAGGCCACAACTCTCAAACTCCCACGGCATAAATACAATATAGGAGACCATAAGCAATCTAAGCAGAAAAGCACTGCAACTAAATGTACCTTGAAAAGCTCTTAGTTTGCAATGCTTTCATAAAGCTTCTTGTCCATGCACAAACTGTCCCTACATTTCACGCAGTGACAGTAGTAGTAATACCTGTAAAACTTCTGGAACAAATTCCCTAACTCAGAGTTCAGTTCTCTCTGAGCTGATAGAGCATGAGCTTCTACCACGGCAAAGGTTTGTCAGAGCAGCCCCCTCCAGCTTCAGTGGACAATAAGAACTCCTGTGTTGCCCCGCACAAGAGCAGAGCCAGTTTCTCCATCGCTCTCTGATTCTGAAACAGCTTCCTCCTGTACCTCCCCATGAGAGATTCTGTCTTTGGCAACAGAAAGTTCTCCATTAATATGTAATACATACCATAATTAGCAAAGCAAAGCAGGTAGTTATCTCACAACTGTCCGCCCATCCCTTCTCTCATAATTGCAAAAGTTTATTTACAGGGAAAAAAAAAAACAGAAAGAAAAAAGAATGACACTGAACTTACTCAAAGCGCAAACTATATTCTATAGGATCCTGGTCCCTTGTACAAAAAGAACATGAAGAAAAAGCACCACAAGAATGCTACCAACATTCAGTTCCCACCCTTCATGCTAAGGGGAAAAAGCCAAAACCAAACAAATGCCACAAACAAATCAGTCAGGACCAGACAATGAAAATTACCACCACTATTTCACAAAGATCAGAGCAGAAAGGCACGCTTCATAAAGTTTTAAGCACAGAGTCTAGAAATGAAGGAATTCACTTGCCTTTCCAAATACATGCACAGCATATTGCTTGAGTCCCTCTCAGGACATCAGGTTAGGCCTTTAGGGTCCATAACGTTCGTTCAGCCTTTCTAATAAAGTGTGTGCCTCCATGACCTGCATTATTCTCTTCTACAGAAGCAGAATGCCTTATTTGGTACAGTCCCTGTATTCCATGCCCCTGACAAAGTATACAGACAACTCTGAAGTTCTGTCAATTCCTGGATCCCAAAATTATTCCATTTGCAAATCCAAACCAGCGCAAGTTGCATTTGCTACCAAAAGGTAGACAAGGTCAATTGTGCATTTCAGTCTGATTGCCCCTCTCCAGCAGAAATTTAGAATGTAGTGTTCTTAAGCACTGGTCTCAAGATATACTGTACCTGATTTATATGCCAGATTTATTTTTTTTCGTAAAACATAAAAAACTCCCTCAAAAATTATTTACTTACCAAAGTACTGCAATAAGCAAATAAATTTGGGAGCTACACAGAAACTCCTAACCAATTCAGACGTTTACAGAACACACCTGAAGACAATTAGCTTTTGGCAATGACTTTTGGCTGCTCTATATGCCATAACATAACACACAGTATGTAGTTTGAGAGAACCAATGCACATGGAATAATACAGCACAGAAGCCTCTGATTTTTCTCTGTTAGGACAGAAACCAATTTTTTTATTAACATAGTCCACAAAGTACATTATTAAAGGTGATGTAGAAATAGAAACAGAAAAAGCCCTTCAAAAATATAAGATTTATAGCCTATTATTTTCATTTATTATCCATGCATTTCAAATGGCATTAATTTACAACAGTAAAAAGCAAACCCGTTAGGTACATACAGGGGTCTGATAGTTTCAGGTGTAAAACAGAGTTCTCTTGTGCATAGAGTAAAGGGTATAGAGTAAAACTTGATACCATTGCAACTCTCTCTTGTGTATATACAGGAAAATGTATGGAGTAGCTGTAAATATTTTCTCTTAAAGAAAATTAATTGCCATGGGCGCAATGTTCCTATATCAAGGTGCGATAGTTCACAGTCATCTTCCACACCAACATAAAAATTTATCACAAGTGATGTCAAGATCCATTAAGTCCCATGTTGTTTGTTTATTACTGATCCACTGCTGGAGGCAATTAGGTCCATCCCTAACTGGGCTGCATTAGCAGGCTGCCTCCAATGCAAAATAGAATGGGAAGCATGAACCACCTCTGAAAAGCTAGATTTGCACAGAAACAGACTGAGGAGTGCTCATGAAGTCTATCACCTAGCTGAGTGATAAGGGAAGCATCTCCATGTCTAGGTGGGCAGTGAGCATCTTTGGAAATACAAATCTAACTCAAGTGATTTAAGTTAAGACTTCATCTACCTGAACTCTTGCAGGAACATACCTCTACTGAACTCATTATCCTGTTATATAACTGCAGCCATTCTAAAGCTTTTGAACCATTTCAACAATTCCCACATAGCTGGGCCTGCACAGTGTGTGTACCCAAGATCAGAGTAACTCTTTTCTAGTCCCAATCACAGCCTCACCTCAGCTAAACACAGAATCTTGCTGCTTTCAGATACACGAGACTCTGATTGGAAACTTCCAACTACTCTCAAAGTCACCCTGCTTTTCAAACTTATGATTCTGTTGATAGTATAGAAGCCAGCAAAAGAAATCAGCTGCAGTTTCAGAGCTATATAACTCCAAAGAAAAGATGCCAGTAAAACTTGCTCCTGTCATTAAAGAGAGGAGACAGAACCCAACCAGCATTCAGCTTCCCAAAGCTCTGTGATCTAATTCTACACAAAAGGCTTAATAAGGTTTAGGCTCATAATACAATTAGCAATTTAGCTCACAAATTAGACTATCTATTAACACTCCAGCAGAGACATCAGCCATATGAGGATTAAGAAGGAATCTTCTGCTCTCAATATGGAGCGAGAGCTTGAATGCTTTAAAAGACCACTTCAGCTTCTGCTAATGCGAACATATATTGCATCGTACAGAATGATGTGAGCATGGCCAGCAACCTGCTCATATACTGAACTTTCATCAATAGGAACCACGATAATAATTCGCACAGTGAGTACAGAGTGGGAGCTTCTGAGCTCATCTTAAAGCGTGGTTTTGGTTGGCAAAAATATGTGCTGGTAGTATAGAATACACAGCGTATGAATTAGATGTGCACATAAAAACAAGGGCCAAAATTAACGTCAGCATGGACAAAATGCAGGTAAACCCAAGTTAAGGTATTATATTACACAACATTTAACTGCAATATTTGAATAAAGAAGCAACTTCCAAATTTTTGCATACATTTATTCTGTATCTATTAAGAATGGACATATGTAATAGAAGATACTTCATCATCTTCTCCCACATACAGTGCCCAAAAGATTTAGAAAAGAACTGATATCTCCAGCACACTACTTAATGGCACATTGTTCACACAGAAAGAATATTCCAGACAAATTTTCATAGGCTAAATAGGCAAAAAACCCCACCATTTATTACAAGGAGCTAAAATTTCAACGGCTGAAAAGTGCTGTTCTGATTTCCAGAAAACTATATGTGTAACTACATTTCTAGAAAATGCCAATAATTGGTGTGCTCATGCTGACTTGTGTTAACACCTGATTTACTTGCAATTATTATGTCAACAGGAGATTTTTGTAATTACTTTCACAGTACGCCCAAAACGGACTGTATTCTTCTTGACGTTTTGAGCTTGTGTTCGTATAATTAGGGCCTGTATTACTGATTCTTTTTAGCTTGAAAAACAAACAAACAAACAAACTCTTCAGTTTACTTCACACTCTAGTAAAAACCATTCACACCTAAATAATATTATGAACAACGTCCATCTGGTCTGAAATCTAGATCTGGCCACTGTATCTCATTCCCCACCAGCACTGCCTGCTGTTGCTAACAAGTGTTCAGTGTGAATGCATTCAGTGCAAAGCAAGACTTAAACTTCACTTGCTCACAGTTCTTCCTCATAAGCACATGCCTTGCTGGCATGTGTGTTAGCACATGTATGGGACCATTTTGGTCTTATTTGCCTCAATTTTTAAGAAAATAGGCAAAAAACTCTAACTTGCTATGAATCATGCTCAGGCAGTCAGGAATTGCATCCCCAAGCTTTTACCATAGTCCCCCAGGGGGCCTGGGGCTCTCTCAAAACGTCCACATAGGTCTCCAAACTGTGAGGACAAGAGAGTGGCCCATATCCACAGGATATCCACAGCAGAGCTACAATCCTGCAGGTTCAGCTCTCTCCTCAGCTCAACCACTGCTATCCAAAGGATGGAGGTGGCAGAGGAAGGCACCAAAGATTTGAGGAGAGGAAAAGAGAAGGTTGCACGGAGACCTCATAGCAGCTGTGCAGCATTTTGAATAGGGCCTACAAGGATGCCAGAGGTGGACTCTTCATAAGGAACTACAGCGAGAGGACAAGTGGGAATGGATTCAAAGTGACAGAGTACATTTAGATTAAATATTAGGAAGAAATTCTTTACAGTGAGGGTGATGAGGCACTGGAAGAGGTTGCCGAGAGAAACTGTAGATGCCCCATCCCTGGAAGTGCTCAAGGTCAGGTTGGATGGGACTCTTGAGCAACCTTATCAAATGAAAGGTGGCCCTACCTGTGGCAGGGGGGTTGGAACGAGATGATCTTTAAGGTCCCTTCCAACCCAACCCATTCTATGATTCCATTTATGGAGCACAGCGATGAGAAGCCAACATCAAAAGAGAAAAGGAGGTGGAAATAGCACAGCATGTGGCAGGTAAGTAATATATTTTTAAAGGTGGCCTGATGGTTATCAGCTTAGCTAAATATGTATGATATTTGCAGCAGAATAGATGGTGCTAAAGTGCAATTTTAGAACTGAGAGCAGGCAAGAACCTTCCCTCTTCTTCTGCACAAAATTCCAATGTACACAGCTTTTGCAGATTACTATAATTGGCCAATTCTTTCTCTTATTGCTAGACCACCAGGCAGAGTCAAAGTACTGAAACCATGCGAATGTGGTTGCTGGTGAATGTCATGTATTTTGCTCTATGCCAGTTTCAAGCATGCAGATCCAATTTTTTTGCAGTTCTTCTCCCAGAGGTCCAGGAATACACATCATCTAAGTCTGGCATACAAGCAAGAATTAATTTTTCACTGCTACAAATCTAGCGTGACACTCTGCAGGTTGTGAAGACTTTAACAGAGTGAGTTCTGGAAAAGTGAGATTTCTCATTCACAGTGAGTGAATGGTTCCCAAACTGTGGTTTGCGAAACTGTGATCCACCCATGTGTGCATTGATTTGAAGCAGCAAGCCTGTCAGATACTACTTGACTCAGGAAGATTTACTGTGAACCGATTCATGAAACCACAAGTTTATATTCACTTTGGAATTCAGATCTTCAAAAACACAGACTGTTTTTATTGCAAAGTCTTTGAGTTTAGGTTACACATCAGAAACTGACTCCATATTTTTGCAATGGACACAGCAGAACTGACAGGCAAGCTGTAACTTTAAAAATATGAGTTTCCATATTGCAGTCTAAACTGCAACCCATCGCATGTAACCAAAACCTCCTAAGTAGTTTCTGACTGATGCCAGAATGACTTCACAGCTGCTGCTTTCCATTTCCATGCATCACCAAGTCATTATAAGTATCTTCCAAAATAAAAATTTAGACTTCCTAAGACTGTAACTCTTTCTCTGTAGGAATCAAAGAAAAAATTTCAAATGCAGCAGACAATGCACGCACTATTTACATTCCCTAAGTCCCCTTGAAGTGACCTTGGTCATTCAGCTAGATAAAGCCCAGACGGTCTTTATCTGAACTTCTCAGCCTGAACATATGCTTCACTCATACTACTCAGAATTACTATTTGCTGTTCAACACTCCAAGACCACTATATGACAGAGGAAGCTATAGGTGGATAACTCTGAACTTCACATTCAGCAATTATCTGCCAGCCAATCAACCCACAAGCACCACAGTATATTTGTCTATGATTGAAAATAGATCAGAAGTAGCTGAGGAATATTATTCTTAAGATGTTATTTCCACGTAATTTCCCTGCATGGGTAATCTTATTCTAGATACTGGGCTACAACTTAAAAGAACATTTCAAGGCTTTTTAGGTACACACCTTTCTGTGGTCACGTAAAGTTTTTAACAAGGGTAACCTTTAACTACCCAATATTCAAGATGCAAAGTAGGAACAGATTCTAGTGCATAAACTTTCTGAAGAGCAATTGTACACATAAGGATCCAGCTTTGAAGCTTCTGCAAGACTCATTTAAAACTCCCAATCCAAGTCTGCAGTTGGTGCACGGCTGCTGCAGGCAGGTTTTTATTTTGTCAAGACTGCATTTCAACTTGTCTCGGGCTCCTGGGCCCTATGCAATTTCAATGCATATTTGCTCTGAAGGGTGTGTGCTTGTCTCAAACACACTTGAATAAATAAAACAAACCCCAGTGTTCTCCAAATCCCCAAATGAAAATGCTAGGTTAATTCACATAAATCCCTTACTACTCTAGATTTATGTAGGCAATTCTAACAACAAATCCTGAAGTAAAAATAAATAAAACACACCTCATGAACTTTATATGTGGTCTTCAATCCATGTGCTTTGCTGTCGCTATAAACAGGAGGTCATAGTGTGGCACAACATAAGGCTTCCATTTGGCATTTTCAACCTCTAAGGATTTAAATAAATACCAACTTTAATTGTGTTTTGTTAGTTTCCCAAAGGTCTGTGATTCTCACAAACCAAACCCCAAAACGTTTCTTCCGTGTTTAGAAAGTTGCTTGGAAAGGCTTTCTCCTGAGCCAGGACTGAGTCAAGATGACATCTCTCAGACACAGTAAAAAGGGCATCAGCTGCACAGTGCCTTAGCATTATTACCAGGACAACAATTTATCTTACATAACTGAGAAATTAGTTCAGTATGAAGCCGTCTCTGCAGAAGTTAAGAAGAAAAACAGCTTAAGTGATGTGTTATGTAAAATGCTTATATTAAAGTGTTAAATGCAGTGCTTTGTAAAATAATCATCTACTCTGCAGAATTCAGAAAAGGTAACATTAAAATAAAAAAGGCTATAGCAATTTTCAGTCGTTAACATAAGAACAACCTCACTGAGAACTATGGTTCCTGGAAATGTCCACAACTGTCTCCATATCCTAAACATGTGACAGCATTTAAGCACTTACGTTGAGTTTCTAGGTGAAAACTGAAGTTGCAAGTGATGGCAATTGATGGCTGTAGGTTTTCTCTAAATACATTGTGGGGTTCTGAACTGTTATCCCCCTTTCTTTTAATTTTTGTAAATGGAAATTTAGCACATTTCTCAGCCATGGAAAAATTTAAAAAAAAAAAAAAAAGAAAAGAAAAATTCCTACTGATCCAAACTTAAAAAAAAACCCAAAACCAAAATGAACGGAAGATCTGGCTACGAAGATCCTCACCTGTGTCACAGTCAAGTGCCAGAGCACAGATTCAAATCTGGGTCTCCCACACCAATGTGGGAGTTCTGATCACTAAGCAACTATTACAACAGGAATTAAAATATATGTCTTTGTCTTCTTGCTGTGCTCCAGGGGTGTGATTCACATTAGGCTATGTCATCCCAATGTGAAACCTGAAAAATCTCCAGGCTCAGAAAGTTCCACTGAAAGAAAACAATTTATTGCTTAAGACTTT
The DNA here is from genome assembly GCA_035583185.1 of Anabacerthia variegaticeps. NCBI lineage: Eukaryota > Metazoa > Chordata > Aves > Passeriformes > Furnariidae > Anabacerthia > Anabacerthia variegaticeps. The sequence continues at coordinate 99,823,765 of JAWWEW010000078.1, forward strand.
ATGATGTATCTTAAAACAGTTACGTAAAAAGAAATCTTCCGCTATACAAATAATAGTAACTTTCAAAAAATTGTGATCATCAGCACACATTGATCCCAAACTATACTGATTGACAGAAACATCACAGCAATTACCATGGGTTATATATAGTCTTATACAGGTGTGCAAACAGTGTCAAACCCCAAAACAAATACCTTTCCTTTTAAATTTCTGCCACACCTTTGAGCACACTACGAGCAGGCAGTACAATTGTTAGGAAACACTGGACTTCTCACAGTGATTTCATTTACTAGAAGGATGGAAGAGGGAAGAGATAACAATGAAATTCTTCACACAAAACAAATACACAAATTACATATGAAGAAAGAGCAACTATACTAAACAGCTACAGAGAAAAGTTACGTCTGATATGGTTCCTAACACAGTTCATTGAGATGGCAATTGACTTTCACGTTTGTTTCCAACTGAACTGTTTGTTAGAACAGTAAAAAGCAATCAAAGTAAAAACAGCAGAAGAGAGACAAATAGAAGGTTCTATGCAGGTAAAAGACAATGAGAATCTCTTTAGGAAACCTCAGTTTCTGCTTGAGATATAATCTGGTAACATTTTTCAAAACTGGAGATCCCTTTTCTCAGAAAGTATGAGAAACTATAAAGACTTGTTAACCAAAACTTTTAGATATGCTTGTAAAAGACTGGTCACAAATTACTGTATCAGCATAGCATAATTACTAAGCATCAGCTCCCAAAATAAAGAATTGTTTGACCATAAAGGGAAAAGAAGAAGAAAAACACAATCACCCTGCAACTACCTGTGCTGCAAGCACACCACGAAAAATGCAGAAGTCTGCTAATGGGTAATAATTCATCAACTTTAAGACACAGATGTACAAAATAATGCATAGAATAGAGGCATATACACAAGTACATAGCTGCACATATCATGGATAGAAATTATTTACTCAGTCTAGTGTATATTCACCAGAAAAACAAAGGTGAATAGCCACTCTTTTCATTTATCCATAACAACTCCATTAAGAAAACCTTAAGTGTTACATTACTGGTCCACTGTACATCCACCTGAAAGTGCACAGAAGCTCCTGTAATATCCTTCTCAATCTTACCTTAGAATCTTATCACCACAAACAAACAGTTCTTTCACCTAAACAGCCTACCTTTAAGCACTACAGAATTAAAACAAAAGGCTGCTGACAGAAGTATTCTACCCACTATATAGAGAGTGTAAACAGTGTTTGATTTTAGAGTTAAGGATAAAAGGTGTGATAGGATTCAAGAGAATAAAGCACCATCTTCCAGAAAACTTTCTCAAAAATAACTGTGCCTTAACAATTAAAAAAAACCCAAACAACAAAACAGTAAACAACCAACCACAAACAACTAGGAGGGGGGATAAACCCCCCCATCTCTAATACAGGCGTGTGATGCTCTATTTCATTCTCCTACAAGATGAAGAGCTAAAGTGATGAAAGAGGTAATTAGCTGTTAGTTATTCCAGAGCAAAAACACATTTCTAGTGACTAACAAAAAATGCTTTAAGAGATATTTATAATAGCTTAACATTGAGGAAGATTAAAAAGAAAAAGAAAAGGGGGGGAAGAATATAAAAGCTAATCTACCCCTCAAAAAACCCTCCTGTAACCAAAAGTTACTGCTTTCTAAATCAGGGCAGATTACATGTGGGGGTGAGAAGGGGAAAAACAAACACATTCATAAGCAAAATGTTGGGTTTACACCATTCCGCAGGAAAAAAATTAATGATTCATTAACATCATTACATTTAATCATATGTGTAAAGATAATCAACTATTGCTACGTAAAACTGTCTGAATGCATATCCAAGCCTTGAATATATTATTAAAAACAAATGTGTTCAAAACTAAGATAATAAAAAATAAGAAAATGTGAATAATTATAAATTTATTTTTGTTTTCCAAATGTAATTTAGCTGCATTTTAGACTTTAGGTTTTTGGGGTTTTTTACTTCTCTTACAGTACGGTTCATCTCTTCCATTCTTCTAGAAAATGTTACACCTTCCATCCCACCTTTCCCCTCCTACACCCAAAGTTTAACCTGTTTTCAAAACTCCTTCCTGCTAATAGTGCCATGGTTTTGTCTGAACAACCATAGTTGTTACTTTTTTTTTTTCTCCTACCATTGCTCTTTATGTTGCAAAGGGTCACTGTTGAGTCAGACACTTCTGGCTGAGACACTTATTTCCTATTCCCGGCAGTCACTGAGCATGAGTACGTGTTAGAGGCATAAATACACCTTAATTTTTGCTGTTATTACTCTCAGAAATCTGGGCACAAAAATGTCTTCCCTATATTTCTAAAGCATATGTGAAACCTTACCCTCTGTACCACTTCATAACATTAATGGAACCCACATAGCTTACAACCCAAGACAACACCTTATGCCAAAAGTAGAACAGAATTCCACTGACAGCAATATCATCTCTGAAGATAACTATTTTAAATTCAACAGAAAGGTTTCTATAGGTTATGAGAAGACTTATGGTCACATAACACTTAATGTTATATCTGAAGCATCTTGATTGATCCTTAAAGAAAAGCTTATCAGAACTCTGCAGAAATAACCCCTGCATTTAAAAGACTAGGAAAGTACTGACTTTTTTTTATAGTTTCATGCATTTTATTATACATTTTTGCCATATTAAAGCATTCATTCATCTTTCTGATGAATACTGAAACCAGCTTTTTTACAAGTAATTAAAAGTTCATTTGTATTATAATCAAACTAATGCAAACAAGCCACCAATGGATTAAAATTCTCTAGGTCACAAAAATCCATCATCTATTTTCACACCTCCCCAGATCCAAATACAACTACATTCTCTCAAAGCCCAGTTTACAGCTCTTCCTCTTTCTATGCTTAGAAAAGTGGATTTAGAGATGCAGCTACACCTAGTGATCAGCAGCAGATCACAGCAGGCAAAACTCCGGAAAGCACTGCAAAATTATCTGAACACAACTGGGTGAACAGAGTGACACAGGGAAATTTATTGCTAGATTTTTCTTTTTTTTACCCCTAAATATATGACACTATGTTTGAAATTGGTTTTGGTTTCTTGAAATCCTCTTTAACACATTTATAGCATTACACACCAGAAACACAGAACTGGAAGTTATCAGCAAAATCAAATTAAAGTGGATTTTTTTTTTCCTAAAGAAATTGAGCAAGTAACTCAGCTGCACTCACACATTAACAAACAGTTTGTTCCTGGGAAAAATTTCAGAACTACTGCTTCCTTACACAAGAGTCATAAATGTGAGCTGAAAGGTTCATAATTACATGTCATTTCCTGGGGAAACATCTTCAAAAGTAAGTGATGTAGCTATCTCAAATTAACGGTTTGACAGTGATACTGACCAGCTTTAAAAACAAGAGATACCCCTCTCAAAACAGCATTTCCTTTAGCATAAAGTTGCACCAGATGAAATACAAGATCACTTCACAGGTCCTGACCCCACAACATCACCGGAGTTTGTTCCCTCAAGTCTACACCTATTATCTTCCCCCAGCTGAATCCAACAGTGCAAACTGAACAGACTGTCCCAGCAGTGATGGGTAAAACTCGCCTCACCCCTGGCAATGAGGCTGTTTCACATATTCACTGACCACGGCAGTGCATCAGTGAGCGCACAGGAGAAACAAACCACCTCCTCCCCTCTGCAGGTCACACTCAAATGACATTAGTGAGATGGAGTTCAGGAGCTTGATCACCCTATCCTAACACACTTTGTGATTTGCCTGAGGATTTGTTCTCTCTACCTGTCAATCTAGCACCTTCTGTGAGCACTAAATATAGTATTTCCTCATACATTATATGCTGTTGTATTGTTTCAGGACACTGTGATTTGTTTTCCTCATGAATTCTGATGACTGCTAAATCAGGAGACCGAATAAACACCTCAGCATTTTTTCCCCTGGTGTTATTAAATCCTTGTAATATTTGTAGGATTTAGTTTTAATTTCTGATGATGTTTCATTACTAACTTTATTATTAAGTATAACTAACATTCAGAACAGCTAAATAAAATAAATTCAAAAAACAACCCACGTACCACCACACAACTTTCTTTTTTGCCACTTCCAAAGCCCAGGCTCATTTTTACCCGAAAGCAATCTGAAGTACATTCCAGTTTACAAGGGAACATAAACATTATTTCATTTGTTTTGACTGTGACAAGGTAAAACCCACCACAGTTAAAAGCTGATCCTTCAAACTGCTTTCATCAATTGCTGGACTATTTTACATACGAATAGTCTTAGCTGTAAAACAAAAATCAAGTCATTCACCTAACAATTGTAATAGGAGTAGCAACAATCTCTAACAGCGGGAAGTTTGGTTTGAGAATCTTCCCCCACAGCTCTCACTGTTTAGCGAGGCCAAGTCCATGCTATGAACTTCAGCTGGAACACTTTTCTGGATGAGCTGACAACTGCGTCAGCCACTAATAAAGCTGCATTTTCACTACCATATGTTACTTCCCTTAGGAAGTGCAGGAACAGAGTTGATGGACGGGTGAAGAGAAAGGAAAGCAGGTGAAATAAACAATGCAAACAAAAGCAGAATTCATTAAAATGAGATAAAACCACACTTGGAGATCTTTGCTGCTAAAGTGATCAGAATAGCTATTAAAGGCTTTCAAACAGAGCTCCTGAATACTCTGAGAAATCTCCTTAAACACAGTTAATTCTACCAGAAACTTCTTATTTTCTAGACATTTGCCAGGAGCTTCATTTCAGCTAGGATAGGACCTCTGAAGACTTAACCTATATTCTTCCTTTTAGTTTTCCTTCTCTGCAGTTACCCAACATCAACGTGATCACAGTAAGTTTCAACTTCAGCACATCAAACTTCTTACATCTCTTTTCTGGAAAATGTGATCCTTCTTTTCAGAGTGCCCACACCCAAAAACGAAACAGATGAATCTAAGGCATAACATCTATTCATAATGCAAGTTTTTGTAATTTTCACCCATGAAACAGCTTGAGGATTACTATTCTCTATGTAAAACCTTTACTAGTCACTAGGAAAAGTAACTTTCAAGTTTTGTTCAGCACTCTTTCTCCTGTTCTTCACTCTATAATTGCCACTAGTGCCGGTGCACAGTTCATTATGAGAGGCCTCCAAGCACTTCCAGTCAGTCCCTCCATCCCTCTCATTACAATAGGAGCCATCCCTTCTCAGAAAAAAACTAAAACTTTTCAAACTAGTATGGTAAAAAGAGTGTTAATATAGAACCTTGGTGCTTTTCATAGCATAAAGAGAATATAACAGATTAATAATAGCTCTCCCTCAGTCAGATTCAAGTCATAAGCAAGAAGCACCAATTTCAGAATTCAGGCTGTGTGCAAATTCACATCTACCTGAACATGATGCCTTCATAAACACAGTTTCTGAGTTCTCTTACATACGTCCTTGCCTTTAATTTCAGCTCCCCATTTTGGTATTTGACAGAACTCATCCCATCCAGACCCTTCATTTTATATAAGGCCAAATATTTATGTTTACAATGTTCCTTCTAACTTCCCCCATCTCTGTGTTTGACCTAAATCCCTCACAGGAGTGAAGTGCTTTCCCTAGCCTGAATAACCTACCAGGTAGGTGGAAGAAGGAACACAGTGGAGTCAAGCGGCATTCTCTATGACAAAACACCGAGTTTATGGACTTTTGTAATATTAGCATTCAGTCTTCACATAAGACCACTTAAATAACATCAAGGCTAAAATTATAAACAAAAACCAGCTAAATTAGGTGTGTTACAGTTTCTCAGAAAATAAAAATTAGCCAAAAAAACCCAAACCCAAAAGTAATCTTGCAGAATCTTGCAGCTACTTTTAAAAACTTGGATAAAGCAGCATTGTCCATTTAAGACAATATTCTCAGTAACATGTCTTGAATTCAAATTCTTGAGATCATTTACTTCTTGAACTGATGAATCCAGAATTTTTAAATCTTTAGTTAAGGACTTGGAGAAAATCTCATTGTTATTAACTGTTAAGCTGCTTTCAAAAGGTTACTTGAAAGCTCCCAGGCCTTAAAAAGCCAAGATCTGATCTTTCAGTAAGATTATTTTCTAAATAAGAAATTCAAATAAAACAGTAGCTCAACATAATGTTAGAACCAATCTTTGTAAAGCAAAGCTGTCAGTTTAGAAAAGGGTAAAAATAAAAACTAAACTATAAATGCCAAAGATTACTTAACTCGCACAATGCTATTCTTTGATTAGAACATGTGTGGAGTTGGTTTTGTTTCCTTTTTCTTTGTTTATTTTCAAACTTTTTATAGGTTAGCCATATGACTCTCATCTGCAATAGGGGACAGCTATTACAAAAGATAACTACCCAACTCACGGATGGATTTTTCTGTAATTTAATTTCTATGACACTGATGCAACAAGGTTTTAAAAAGAGAAATAGCTTTTTTTTTTTTTTTCCCAAGCCAAAATGACAGCCAGGCGCACGCTTCATTTAGTAAAGTACAAAAATGCAAATTTCATCAATTTTGTTCTGATTATCAAGAATCAATACTTTTTTTTAAAAAAACTGTATGTGCATCTTCACAATAATCTTTACATTCAGTATTTAACGTACATGTACATATGCACACATGCAAAGAAAACAGGGCAGATCCTGCATCCCATGACATCCTTTGCAATCTCGCTAAAGTGTGTGAACTGCAGCCTCTGTTATTCACTACTTTAGAAGGTCTGGAATCGCACCTTTGGAATAACTGTATGCACAAGTCATCTGTGAATTGAACACAACAGATACAAATCAAACACTAACGTGGGATTGTTCTTCAGCAACATGAATAGCACTTCACTGCTGACCCCAGTATAGAATCAGCACATCACATGCACAAGCCATTTAAACATCCAGAAGCAGAAGAGCTGCCCCAGCTTAACTTTAAACAAGAAGAAAGACAGTTCACTCAGGTCAGCAATGAGTTACGGATTTATCTTAATAAGCGAGAGCTCCCATTGAAGTCTGGACACTAGACTCCCAATATTAATGAGTTATAAGGCTGATATAACTGAGCCTAGTTCCATAATTCACTGTAGAGCATAGCTTTATCCTAACAAGAGTGTTTGGAAAATATTTCATCATGGTTACATATCATCTCGGAACAAAACATTTTTCTGCTCGGAGATCTTCTGTCTCGTCTGCAGTAGAAATGCTGGCAAGAAACTAGGGGAAATGCAGCTACGTATACAAAAGGTTCCTGGAACCAAACCTAAAAGCAGAATATTTTTTTCTGAAGTTTTAAAACAGACTACCTAATTCCTAGTCATAAAACTCGGTATAGCCACAGTGCTGCATCGAAACAACACGTAACCTACAAATACAAACTATTCTGCAGCCTGAGCAACAAGGAGTCAGAAATACTGCTTCCCACCAGATCAAAGCACACTTCACATGAGCTGAAGAACAGATGTCTTCAATTTAAAGTGCTTTTCAGTTGCACTAACTTCATGTTAGGAACAAAACAAACCAAAAAAAAAAAAAAAACCACCCAAATCTGAAGTTACTCTTTGCAGTGAAGCGCACAGAACTATTTCACAATCCAAATTTCTGTCTAAAATTACGCGTCTCTCCAACATATAAATAGGACAGGGGTGCAGCGAGGGGACGCGGGACCGAGATAACCATGCAGGGCTCCGGGGCAGGAGCGAAGCGCCCCGACGGGCTCTTCCCTGGGCAATGAGCCCCGGCCCCCAGGTCAGGTCTGCCCTGCCCTGCCCGGGGACGGTCTGGGAGCGGCGGACAGCGCCGGGGCCGGGGCTGTGCCCCCGCTCAGCCGGCCCTGCCTCACGGCCCAGCTCCGGGCAGGGCAGGGCAGGGCGGGCACCGCCGGCCCCTCGGGCAGCACGGCCAGCCCGCCGTGCCCCGGCTCACCTCGCCCCTCCGCGCCCGGCCACCGGGAAACTTTCGGGAAGTCGGCGGCGGATAAACGCGGGAGCAAAGCGGGAGCGCCCCGAGACCCGCCCGCTGCCCCCCTCCCCGCCCGGGCGCTGCCCGAGCCCGCCGCGCCCTCGCCCTGCCGTCGGGGCTCCCGGCGAGGGGCAGCCCGGCGCCGCCCGCCGCCCACGGACAGCCCTTCCACCCCTGAGCGCTGCGGCTCCGGACTGTCAGCCCCGTCACGGGCACCGCGAGGGGAACAAAAAATAACCATAAAAAAAGCGCCCAAAAGAGGCAGAGAAAACCAGAACCCCAGACCCGACCCCCGCGAAGTGTGAGCGGCATCCCCCCCCACCCCTGCCCCTCGCCGGCCCCGGGGCTGGCCAGGCGACTCCTTACCTGAGAACGTCTGCGCTCCCGCTGCCAGCAAAAGTCCGGCCAAAGTAACCATGCAAGTTCCAACTTTCCCCATATTTCCACCTCTTCCTGCTGCGGGTCCAGCAAAGTGCCAAAGTGCCTGCCAAAGTCGGAGGCGCCCCTCTCCTCTCCTCCCGCCCGGTGCCGGGCCGGCTCGGGGGGGCGGCGGGCACCGCTCCCGCTGCCCCGCGGGCTCTGCTCTGCTCTGCTCTCTCCGCTCCCCTCCTCGCCCTCAGCCCGCTCGCACGGCCGGGGCAGGGCGGCAGGGTGCCAAGTGCCCGGCTCTGCCTTCCTCCGGCCGCGCCGCTCGCCTCTCCCGGCGCCCTCGGCGGGGAGGGGAGGGGACGGGGCACCCCTAATCCCGGAGCCTCCTCGGCCGGCGCCGCCGCCAGTCCCGGCTGAGCCCGGCTCGGCTCCCTGACTGACTCGCGGTCCCCCCGGCGGCCGGGCGGGCTGAAGGGAGCGCGGAAAGTCACGCCCAGCCGGCGGCGCCGCCGCTCTCCCCCGCTAGAGGGCGAGGCGGCCGGGCCCGCCGCCCAGCCCGCCCGGGGGGCAGCGCTTCGGGGGGCAGCGCCTCGGGGGGCAGCGCCTCGGGGGGCAGCGCTTCGGGACCCCCCGCTCTGGGCCCCCCGCCCACAGCGCCGCCCGCACCGGGCAGGACCGTGTCGGGAGTTCGCGGAGAGCGGAGGGAAGAGGGGCGAGAGGAAGAGGGACCGAAGAGGATAAGCGAATAAACGGAGGAAAACCTCAGCCGGGCGCCTCGGTAACTTTAAGGCGGGCCGGCCCCGGGCGGCGCCGGGGCGGAGGCGGCCGCGGCCGTGGGTGCCTGCCCGAGGGGGCGGGCATCGCGGCCCCGCACGGGAGCGGGGAGCGCCGGCTGTCCGTGCCCCCAGCCCGGCGTGCCGGAGCGGGCGGGCTGCAGCCTGCCGAGAGATCCAGCCGGAGGCCACCGCTCAGCCCTCCAGGCGGGAGGGCCCTGCCCGCCCAGCGCTCGGCTGGCACCGGGAGGGAATTAGGATGTAACGGGGTTCTCCGGGACGGCACTGAGTGTCTTGTAAATGAAATGGTTCGCGTTCGCGTGCCGCTCATAAAACTTGAGCGGCTCGGTCGCAGCCACCACCCCTGGCCCCTGCGGAGCGCTCGGGAAGGGACCGCTGGAGATCGCCCAGCGATCGCGGGTGGGAATAACGTCAGGAATTGGCAGGGTTGGAGAGAGAGTGATGGAAATAAAGTCACATTAAAATGGCAGTTATCTTTCATTATTTGCGGTGTGTGACTTCTGGCATCGACCTCCGCTTCACGCGTGAAACGCCGCTTGACAGTCGTCTTCACAGGGGGGCTTTGGCTCCTGGTGGCCGGGGCACTGCAAGGATGCGTTTGCTGCTTTTAAACCGGTTGTTTCTGAAGTGTAGCTCTAGAGGTGCAAATATTTTTGTTGGCTCTCGCTTTCAATGACAGCTTTTCCTTTCAAGTGCAACTGTGGCCAAATTTAATGCCTTGTTTGTTCCATGTGCGTTATTAATAAAACATTAACAACAAGAATCTAGGTAATGCTGGAATTAAGGGTTTGAGCTCAGGTTGTAGGTTCTCATTTTTTCTCCAGCACGGGTCCTCTGTTTTCCATGCTGCTCTTATCTATAGTTAACTTACTTCCCTCGCGTTTCAATTGAAGTCAAAACTCCACCCATCCCCCACACGGTCGTGCGAGTTACAACATATTAATGATTTGTGCATATTTTATATAGTTTTTACATACAACACGTTATCTTCAAACCTGGGCGCTCTGCTGCATCATTTCCAGTGATCGCCCAGCCATGCTGTTTTTGGGACGCTGCTCTATTATGTTTTGGGTAATGCATCTGTTACGTGACGCACCCTTCGCGGAGGGACATGAACTTTGAGATGTGCGGGGGTACGGCAGCTGCCTCAAAAGTTAACGCAAGGGGGCAGAATAGCATTAATTGTTGTGTTTCCTGACGTCAGACTTTTTCTTTTGAATCGTGAGCCTTCTCTTAGTTTATTGTTTGCCTGAAACTTCACAGTCTTCACCCTCGCCCCTTTCCCTCCCCCCCGAAAAAGTTACAATTCCCCTTGGTAAGCTAAATTTGTTTTGCAATAAAAATTAATTTTTTAATTTTTTTTCCCTGGTTACATTATTTAAATATTTTTTATGTTCTTTAAAAGCTGAAGTTACAGCTTCTAAAAGGTAGGAACTCTAACCAGTCTTGAAAGTGCTACTTTTGTAACTAAAAAACTTTTAAAAAATCGGGAAATCTCATGAGTAATTTAACCCACAGTAAATTAAACTTTTGTAAATCTTCGTTTGCGAAGCCCAGCCATGATGATGAAATTAAACTTTAAAATGTGTCTTCTGGTAGATCTGTACTAAAAATCCAAAAATGAGCAGTTAAACCAATGCTTATGCTAATGACAACCTCTCACGTCATCATGTCATGTTCAGGATGTCCAGACACACATAAAATTTTATCTCTGATCAGCCATTGTCAATCCCAACACCGTGCAGTAAAGTATCATGTTCAGACATATAACAGTAACCCTCAACCCTGTCTTTGTTACACAAAATCGAAAATTTCATGTCTATATCCACGGCTATCTGGTGTTAGCTTAGTAAAGATGAGAAAGTCACCGAGTTCTGAGGATTACAGAAGAGCATGTAAGAGTGTTTGGTCACAGTTACAGTCAGAGTAAGTGCTTGACCTTCAAAGACACAAATGTTCTGCTTTACTTGCAGCAAATGTAGGAAATGGTTAAGCTCCAGGGAATAGCTAAACCAACAAGAACAATAGAAAACACAGGTCATGCGTGGCTGATCGGGAATTGTTAGCTGTGTTTCGCTGTGCTTAGTACTGGAGTGTGCAGGAAACCGGTTCAGAAACACTGTAAAAAGAACTAGCGCATCAAGAAAAGACTAGACAGAACACGCAGATTTGCTAGTGGTTTGATTCCAAGAATGCCTTCAAGAGAGTTCATTAAAGGCTAAGCTGTGGCTGGAGAGGGGATTGGAAGCATCTGGAGGAGGGGGGGGAAAGTACTTTGTTGATTGTTTGTTACTGACAAATGGATACTTTGGATATCTTGCATCTGTTCTTGAACCACAAAGAAATACCTGATTAGAGTTCTCTACATTACTTCAGCTGAGAAACATAGAAGATCACAAATAAAATTATTCCTCCGGAAAGGAGTCAAAGTATGAGACAGTAAGATGTGTAGAATAAGGAGAAAATCTAGAAATTGTCATAAATAGTTTCTAAATTTTAATGTACATCAATAGGAAATGCACATAGCCAGCCTTCATTGAAAAGATTTTGTTTTATTTTTAAATATGGAATATGTATCCATTCCACTGGGAGAAGATTAAACAATTGTTGATAAATTATGAATAATTACACTATTTATTACAGAAACTTCACTGGCACAGCTGCCCACTCCTTGCTAATCCTTCTCTTGCCAAACCATTTCCAGATCTCTGAGCTACTTATGAGAAATGATTTTTGAAAATTTAAAACTAACCAGGAACAGTATTACTGCTTAGAGAGGTCTGATGTCCAAGTACTTATCGTTGTATAGACCAATAGAAACTACTTGTCAAGGAAAAGTTCTTAGGATAGGCATACATATATGCTTAACAATTGGATATATATTGTGTTTATTTATCTATTACCTTTCCTTTAAGATGCTAATGATACTCAGAGTGCTATTCATTCTATATTGCTAGCACAAGAACAAGTAAACACATCTCAAATTCCGTAAGGCATAAAGGCCATCCTGCATAATCCGTAGCATGAAGTCACCCTTCCTATAATGATGCAAAGCAGGAACACTCTCTTGCTCATGTTACAGCAGAAATAGAAAAGCAAATACTCAAATATTCAAATACTGGAGGAAGGCCCAAACATCCTGCCTTTTTTTGACCTGTGACAATGCTGATTAAGTGGCCAACAATGTGGGCTACACAGCTGTCACCTGATCCTTTGGTTCAGTAGCAGATAACATCACTGTCACAGCTCAAAGCTATTTTTTGCACTATAAAGAAGCTGGACACGAGTTATTTTCTCTAGCCCGCTCCATCTTGTTTAAAGCTCAGACAGACAAGCTTCATGAATCTTTCAATGACACTGCTGTTTAAATATGATGAAAAAGTAATTTTCTTCACAGGACAGGGGCACATTTTCTTAAGTACAGCTAATAAGTGAAACTATGATGTGCTTTGTTAGAAGAAAGACAATGATTCTCATTCTCTGTTTTTATCAAAGCTAATTCTCTGCTACAGTGAAATTCGGACCACTTAAAAATCACATAATCTCTGTAGGTCAAGGAAAAATATGGCAAACTGAGAAATGTGGGGTTTTTGGTTTTTTTTCCCATTTGGGGCTTTTCTTAAACACAGAGCAACCTCTCCTCCTTTGCTAATGTTCACTTACCTTTAGGTAACTATATCTTCTCATCCAGATTTTTCCTGATGCTCTTCACCATTTCACTGCTCATTCTTGTCAAAAGCTTTTATAAAAAAATTGTGTGCTTGTCTGTGTGCCAGGATTTATTGATTGCATTGTACTCAATTATATTCTCTTTCACAGTGTTTAGTATATCGTATCCATAGGTGCTGTAAAGGTTTCGGTTTTTTACTGAAGATCTATTTCAGTGATAAATGTAATGTTCTGAATAAATCTTCTAGTGTCTATACAAAATCCCAGGTATGCCCCCTTCTGCATTTTGTTGAGGGGTATGGTGAGGATATAGTATTGTCCTTAAAAGATCACATCCACTCCATACCTCATGTTTCCCTGCCTCCAAGGAACAATAAAGAACTCCTTGAAATCTAAGGTCAATCTAAACCAGCTGCAAAAGTTGCTGCATATAAAATGTTCCATCTTTAGTAGAGGCTCATCATCTTTCCTCTTATTACTGCTGGGGCTTGCTGGCACTGGAACTGATCCCTGATCATTCATTTGGCAATGAGATGTGCTAAGCACAACTGTAGCTGCTCCTATCAGATATTGTCATGTGTAATATGACTGCTTGCTTTTTTTCTTTTTTTTCCTTTTTTTTTTTTTTCTTCCATTACTAATGATTTGTGCAAGCAACAGTAATGATCCATTTTGTCCTAAGGACATCTTGCCATATTCACTTGATCACTCTGAAGTTTTGTGTAATAAAAACCCTAAAGTCCTCTTTAGGGTTTTTTCAGCAGTTAAAAACCAACTTTTGTTTGTTTGGGGTTTTTTGTTTGTTTGTTGTTGGGTTTTTTTGATGGCTGAGGAAATTATAGATGGCAATTCCTCACATTGATATTGAACCATAGTTGGGGCTTGAGAAAGAAAACATATCCAGATCCTTGAAAAGTATTTAAAAGACTAGAGAGAAGCAATTTAATCAGAAATTTTTGAAATAGAAGTGAGAAAAAGGTCTGAATTACCCAAGGAAAACAATAGAGTAACTTTAGGATCTGAATGCCAGGAGGGGAGCACAAAGCAACAGATCACACTGTACAGATATGATTACTACTGGTTCAAGCCCAATGACAAATAGCTGCATTGTGGAAGTATATCTATTTCATGAGGTATTTTGATATTTGTTATAATAAGATGGATAAGAGAGAGTGTTGCCTAGGCAGGTAGAAGCTTGTAAACTCATGAAAAATTTAACTCTATGTGCGATGCTGTCTCTTCTGCTGGAAGCAAAGTTTTTATTGCTGTGATCAACATGGTCTCCTTCTACCACTCGTGCGATATGTATGGGCAAGAAAAAATATGTACCTCATCCTAGGTTGCGTTTGGTGTGTTTTCACGTCTGCAGGCCAAATTCTGTCTCACTTTGTGATTGTCAGCATTTTATTAGAAAACTATTGTTTGTAACAATCTACAAAGACTTAAAACCATAGAAGCTTTTAACTCTACTCTTAGAAATATATCACTCTGTATAGTATACGTGAGAAGCAGGCCTCTTCAAATTTGAGCTTTCTGTCAGGGAACAGAAAGAGTCAGCTGCTCCCTAAGGGATGGGGAGCCAGGAGCTGAGTGCAGCAACACCGTCCAGCAGGAGAGGGGCCAGGGGTCTGATCCACCAGCCCCGGCATGGTAAGAGAGCATGACCAGATTCAGCCAAGGCTCCAAATCATGAAGCAAGTTCACAATGATGAGGCGGATCTGAGTGATGCTGTAAAGGGAAAGAAAAAACTTTCCAAGACAACTTTATGTGGGTAAAGTAGAGAAGAGTTCTTTTACTTACAGGGTTCTAGGGATACAGAATATAAAAGATTATAAAAGAGCATATAAAGTATAAAAAGAGTATAAAAGTATAAAAGAATATAAAAGAATACAACATGTGTTGACAAGTAAGAGATAGAAAAGACCAGTGCTAGGTTGAACTCATGGCCTCAGGAATAACATGAGAGCTCTTTTCCGAGCACCACCACTTCAAACACGCAGAGTAAATTAATCCAAAAGGCGTCCCTTTCATTCCAGCTGGACACATACCCAGCCAACCCGAGCCACTCTGCCATGTCTTACCAAAGCAAACAAGGGACAACAACCTGCCCCTCCCAGGTGAAAGACCCTTTCACCC
>JAWWEW010000078.1:99838817-99912975 GCA_035583185.1 Anabacerthia variegaticeps
GTCTCGTCTTCCTTCAAGCAGGACTTGAGGTTCTTGAGGTCCAGTCAGGGAGAACAAGGGAGGGGAAACATCTTCTCTCCCTTAGGAGAGCAAAGCGGGGTAAAACCCCCCTTTGCAAGCATGTTGAGTTCTTCTGAGCTCCCACTCCCCCCCTTTCAGAGGGGGGAACACAGGGCACCACACCAGGCTGGGCAGCCTGAGCAAGGCACGCACAAAGAGAGAGTGTGTTTGTGTGTGATAATGTCAACAAGGCATAAGAGCTGACCAAGCTAGCTACCTATGTGGCAGGATACTAATTTTATAACACTACTCAATTATCATATCTATAGGTTGTATCCAATCTAAGACATGTCCATACCCAGAACTTTCCTTGGTTCCACCCCATGGCATGCCTCTCCTAGAATTGAGTTGGAGGTCTTAAGACCCCTTACTTCATCCTTTGTCATCATCTTCACACCATTTTCCCTTATTGGAGCTTCTCCAAGGCTGCTGGGCTTTGCTTTCTTGTTTTGACTAACATGGTATCTAATTGTCTTAGCTCTAGTACATGTTTCCCAGGCATGGTGTTCCAGCTATTATCTGACTCTTAAGACAGCTAGCACAGGGTTAGAGGCTGCTAGCTACTCTAAATGTAGGAAACTACATAGAAGTGTAAAAACCTACAAATACATGAAAACCCTAAGGCATCAGAGAAGAAGCCAGGAAGGTAATCTACATATCAGAATTAGGATCATGTTCAGTGATCACCCAGCAGGTCCACTGTGGTAAGACAGGTCCAAGATCAAGTCCAGAAGTGAACCCACAGGTTGTGGTCTGGGTTAACAGGGTCTGTGACTAGACACGTGGAAACCAGCGTTCCTACACAATAGCTCCAGTAGAGACTGAAGTCCCCAAAGTGAGCTGAAACAGTGCTTCTGTAACAACTGGGTGGAGGGTATGGATAGGGGCCGCAAATGAGGCTGAGCAGAGTCATTACTGCACTCAAAATCATCACACTTTCCACCTTTGCATGTTCAAATATATTACATGGCTTTTAATAATTTTTCTAGATTCCCATACCTTGTAAAGAAAAGTATCTCCACTGTTTTTCTTTTACTACTTGTTTTTAGCTTCTCCCAATATCTGTATGTCCTTAGCTGTGTCTCTGTCCACATTTTCAGGAGGTACATACAAGAGCACTACAGTCCAAATGCCTAATACTGTTAAACAAACACCTACAAAGAGCGTACAACCTTCAGATTTGTGTAAGGTTGAATGAGATTGGTCAGGGGCAGAAAGAAACAGGAACACAGAATTGATCAAATGCAAATACTTGCAAATATTCATATATTCAGTGTTCAAAGTCTGTACAAATACAGACTGTAATATCATCTTTGTCACTCGTTGCTTTGATCTTGTCATTCATCTGGGTTAACATTCTTTTCTATTACAAATTTAGGCTTAATTTCATTGTCTTCAAAGTTCTGTACTGTTCCACCTCTCCCTACTCATTTGAACTTCAAGTTGCTATTCTTTCTATTCAGTGCTTCTATAATCAACCGTGTCAAGGAGATAGACCAGAAGAATCGAAATTTAGATGAGCACTGTGAAGTAAGCTAACTTCTCAGTCTTCCAAGACAGAGTAATTGTTCCAAAATAAATTAGTGCTTATTACATAATAGAACGAACATACACTGAGTTTTACCAGCAGAGTTATAGCGTTATATTTTTTCTGCTAAAAATATTCTAGTCCATCCCTCTCCACAGATAAACCCTTTTCTAGGGGTGATTTCTCTGCAGACTCCTGTTAGATGGAGCATTCCCTTTAGAAATAATCCCTAGAAATGCTTGACAAAAGTTTTGGGTCTTTTTCTGATGTCTTCATGAAAGACAAAGAACTGAAGCAGACAACTGAAATAGTAATGTCTGATACCACCAGTGCTAACATTAGCTGATCATATCTGCAAGGGCCCTTCAGATGGTGTTTCCAGCTAGGAAAACATATTTCTGACATCTTGGGTTCATTCCACCAAAAATATATAAAAGCAAAATCCAACTGAAAAGATGCATTCAATATAGGGTTCGTTTTCTTTCTGCCTGTGAACTTCTCTTGAGTTTGTTCACTCACATATATTTTTCTCATTTTTCTTCAATAGCTCTGAATTAGCATCAGATAATAGGAGCTGTGCTTTGGCATAAGATTTTCCAAAAGTTCTTTTACAGCTAATTATGAGTTTGTGAAACAGAAGAAGTGAAATATGCAGCCTCTTTGTTTCTTTTTGTGGGTCTTAAAAACAGTCATTGATGGATGGAATTAGAGTTCCTTCTCCCTCTTTATTACTAACTCTGATTTAGCAACATAGCATTCATGTTGTCAGCAGCACCTCTAGACAACTTCCTACGGTTTGATGCAATTGTTATATTTGAGACATGAGACATTATTAAATTGGATCCTACTGGAACATGAAGTTAAGATTCTTATTTTCCTACAGCTGTAGTTGAACAGAAGGACATGCACTTTATATCTTCTTTCAACACACAAAAAAAATTGATTTTTTTTTGTATGAAATCTACTTTAACAACAATTTATACTGTTGCAAAACACTACAATACTGTCTCATCAGAGGCAATTCTGAGTAGGCAGGCACAGTAGTCAGTGAAGCAGAATCCATCAAAGAGGCAGCATATGAGCATAGATGTAAGTACAACCTCTCACACCACCACCTGTGCTGACTGCAGGTTTTTACCTTAATATGTTAAAAAGTTGTTGATAAGTAAATTATATGTTATAATGATGACATCTCTAAATTACACAGCTTGTTTTAGTCATTTGTAGAATTTATTTCCTATTTGTGTATTTGGAAGTATTTGGGTTTTTTGGTTTTTTTTAATGCTAATACTGGGTCAGGGGAGGTACTACCAAGTGGAAAGGTTCGTGTGTAAAATCTATTCGTATTTAGTAGTTTTTTCTCATGCTTTCTTTTTTTTTTAATATTTCTGCCTTTTTAGAAAGGAGAGGAATATATTTCGTTATACTTATGATTGAATTCTTGTTGATGTTTGCTTGTGCAGAATGATGAAGAGGCGTGAAAGTTAAATGTGCTTCATACCATCATTTTTTCCTCTTGATTGCTTTCATACCAGCAGCAGATGTCCAGCGAAGGGACACAAATATTTCCCTTTAGGAAGTCATTCCACTGAAAATAATGGGAGCTTATTTAAATAGCATAGCGCTGAGGAGACAAAATGGGGAGCAAGCACAGGAGAGAATAAGAACAGAAACGTATTCAGTCAAAGAATGAGTTTATTTGCATGCAGTAAATTTTTTTAACACATAATAAAATTAGTAGAAATTCAAATACCCATTGATTTGTTAAAAGCATTGGGAATGATAACTTGAAATTTGTTGTGGCTATGGATGCTATTGATTGTCCTGGTCCGTGCACTACTGTGCTAAAAAAATCAATTATTTAATATTTTATTTTGTACTATTAAATTATTTTATTAAATCAAAATTAAGAATTATGATGGATACAAATGTATGTGCTAAAACATAATACTGAAATGGATTCCTCTCACAAGTTGAAATAACCATTCTGATGAGACAAGAGTGATTGCAAAAATAAAAGCATGATAAATAAAAGTCAGGAAGGCTTTGCAGATGTGATGAATCATTAGATATTACTTTGTTTTTCAAAATCAGCACTGATCCTGCTGTTGCTTATTGTGCAGAGCTTAGATTAAAGTTAATGGGAACTATATGCACAGGGTAGCTGCATTGTAGAAGTTTGGGGGGGTTTACCCTCACACCACTATTAATGGAAATTACAGGTGTGGTTTGGGGAACAACCACTACCTATATAAAAAAAGTCTAGCCATATTCAAAGGGTTACATAGTAGTATCAGTTACAGCTCTCAAAAAGGTGAATCTCTGTGGCAAATGAGAAAATATTGTTCTTTCCCTTCTGCTACAAAGTGATCGGATGTGAGCATTGCTGAGGAAAATTTTTTCATGTTGAAGAACTGATCAGACATTGTGTAAAGCTATAAAGAGTGTATTTTTTCAAGGGAGACAGATGCTAAATCAGAGGCAGTAAGTTTTCATCAAAAATCCCTATTGTTTTTAGAGTACAAAAAAATATTAAAAGAATACTACTAAAGATTAGGCACAACAAGTTTTAAAACATCTTGATTAAAACAATTCTCTACCAAATTCAAAAGTTCAGGTACAAAGAATTAATTGACAGAGCTCTTCAGAATATAATTGAATTAATTAAGTACAATAACCTTTGTGGTCAAAAGCATTGCAGATATCAGCTAAAAGTTTCCTAGATTGGAATTCCTCCCTTCTGAGCACCAAATGCTTTGGAATAATCCATATCATAACTGGAAGTAACTGCTTCTGTTTCTGGGAGTAACTGCTAAAATCCCTGAAATGCCTCAAAACCAGGGACACGCAGCTTCTGAAACAGAGTAAGTGGGGGGAAACGCAAAAGGAGAAATCGAAATATTTTTACATTTTCCTGATTACACTAGTAGAAGAACAAGCTTGTGGCTGATTCACCTGCTTTAACATTTTCACCAGTAGTGCTGTTCATTTGTGAACAGCAGTCCTGTTCCCAGTGAAACCAGGAGAAGCAGCACCTCTCTCTCTGCACTTAGGCAGCTCTTCAGGATACTAGAGCACCATCCTATCCTTGTGACAGCTCCCCGCTGTCCATACTGATTCTGCTATGCAGCTGTGAAGAGATTAAGCAAAGATGACAATAAAAGGTCAGAGTGAGGCCTATTTGTTCTCTTCATATGGAGAAAACACAGGACTCCTGAATGCTGTGAGTTTACCATCATGACTCATGGAAGCTACTGCATTTTGGTGACTAAGAAGCTACCTGAATTAAATAAACAGTGTGCTTTGGCTGAACAACAAGATGTGAATATGGAGCAATAGGCTGCTCAGTTATGACAACTAAAAGGCATGGCTCTGTCCTGAGGCCACTCCCCAAACCATAGACATCCACCAATGAATGATGGTGGCAATTTTCATTCAAAGATCTTTGTTTCATAGTTCACTGTCAGAAGGCCATGGTTTTTGTTTGATGCCTTACTTAGAACACCTTTTTTTTAGTGTCTCTGTCATACACTTTTACATTCCCTCTTCAGCTTCTCTGTCCCACCTGTGGAAGCAGTAGACCAAGCTGCCTGTGGCCACATCCAGGAATATGCTTGTTAATGCTGTAGGTCCCTGATCGCTCTCCTGAAAAATTGTTCTCCTGTCTCCCATTTTGATAAACATTCATTAGTCCTGGATTTTTATTCCCACCAAGATTGAACAAAGAAAGAAACCCTCCCTACTCAGTGGTGTGTGGTGGCTCTCATCTAGAGAAAAAGCATTTTCTAACATGTCACTTTGAAAAAGTGACAATGTATGACTTTTTGTGTGTGCCTGTTACCTATAGCAGGGCTTCCTTTAGGAGAGCTGTTTCTCCTTTAATTCCTCTTGAGTGTCTCCCAGAATAAATGTGCATAGGACAATATTTCCTAGTATGAATGACACCCGTTCTCACCATATGGGCACTTTGCAGCTCCTTCTCAACTAGCTGGTTCCCAGCGGTGCTCACTCTGAACTTGCTACGGATGTGAAGGAAAACCCAGCAAAATTATAAAGCAAATCTGGAAAGCCAGATGTCATGGCAGATGATGGCAGATGCTGCAGCATACCTCTTTGAGGTGACCCTGCATGGAAAGAGGGTGCATGAGGAAAAAGAAGCCATAGGTGTTCCATTTTGACAGACTGGAATGCATTATATCCGAAAAGAAAACCACCAGGCTATTTTATATAGGCATAGCTTTGTATTTTTGCACACTAACTTGAAAATACCAGGAAAAAACACTGAGGTTTTTCACTGACTTCCCCTGTGGTAGAAAGAGGACTGAGGAGAAGGGATAGACAAGAGGAAGCATTGGAAACTGCCTTGGACCACTGGTCCACAAAGAAGTCTGACTGGAGCTCAGAAGGCAAATGTATGTCGATTCTGCCACTTTGAGCAGAAAACATAGTTGTAAAAAGTGGCCTCCAGCTATGAACAGGGTTAAAGTGATGGAGTGTGGATGCAAACTAGTGTGATAGCTCAGCTCAGGACTGAGGGTCTCCCACATCAGCAGCTCCTGTACCTTCTAATCTCTGCTTTCTCTTGTCTCTTTTCTGCCTCAGAATTGTACAGTTGAACCACTGAAGATACCATGCTATAGTCTATTCTGCTAGTTTTGGAATTAGGAGTCCCAGAAAGAAATTCAGTGGGTCCTGTTCTCAATCCTTCAGCAACATCTATGAGGGTTTCATAGAATATCCTGAACTGGAGATGATCCACAGGGATTATTGGAGTCCAACTCCTGGTCCCGCACAGGACAGCCCCAGGAATTACACCATGTCTCTGAAAGCATTGTTCAAATGCTTGAACTCAGATAGGTTTAGTGCCATGACCAGTTCCCTGGGGAGCCAGTTCCAGTGCCTGAGCATCTTCTGGGTGAAGAACCTTTTCCCAATATCCAACCTAACCCTTCCCTGACACATCTTTGTGCTGTTCTCTTGGATCCTGTCACTGGTCACCGCAGAGAAGGGATGAGTGCCTGTCCCTCTGCTTCCCCTCATGAGGCAGCTGTAGACTGTAGAGGTCTCCCCCCTCAACCCCCTTTTCTCCAGGCTGAACAAGCCAAATTACCTCGGCCACTCATATGGGTTTCCATCCAGGCCCTTCACCATCTTTGTAGCCTTCCTTTGGATGGTCTCCGATAGCTTTTTACCTTTCCTATGTTGTGGCACCCAAAATTACACACAATATTCCAGGCAAGGCCGCCCCAGTGCAGAGCAGAGCAGGACAGTGCCCTCCCTCGACCGGCTGGCGATGCTTTGCCTGATGCCCCCCAGGACAGGTTTGGCTCTCCTGGCTGCCAGGGCACTGCTGACTCATATAGAGTGTGCTGTTGACCAGGACCCCCAGGTCTCTTTCAGCAGTGCTGCTCTCCAGCATCTTATTCCCCAGTCTGTAGGTACACTCAGGGTTTCCCCATCCCAGGTGCACAATCTGGGACTTGTCTTTGTTAAACTTCATATGTTTCATGATTGCCCAGCCCTCTAATTTGTTGAGGTGTCTCTGCAGGGCCTCCCTGTCTTCGAGGGAGTCACCTCCTCCCAGTTTTGTATCATTGGCAAAGTTATTTAGTATACCCTCAGATCCTGTGTCCAAATCATTTACCAAGGTGTTGAAGAGAGCTGGGCCTAAAATTGAACCCTGCGGAACCCCACTTGGAGCACAGCTCCACCAGAAGAGTTCTCTTATTAATTTGTATTTGATGGTACGGGCAAAGGCATGCCCCTGTCTAGTTTGAGAAAGAGTAGGTCCTCTGCCTGGCAGGACTGAGGCTGCGGGTGGCTTTTCATAATGATACAAAGCCAGGTTGTGTAAACCTTGACCCAAGGAAGAGTGACCAGTATTCCTGCATCTGCAGCAGAGTGGATTTATGGTACCTCAGATTATGTTCTCTGTTGAGGGATGATCTGAAAGCTATGTCCTCTAGACTGATCTGGAAGCTTTTTGCATTATTCTGCCATGAGTTTGGCGAATAATAGTCTGAAAACTGTTGTGAAGTTATTTAACATGAGTGGTCCTTACAGTGCATTTGGCCTTAAGGCTGTCTCTGAAGATGCTCTTACAAGATAGCACAGAGGTAGCTGTTAAAGATGCCAGAAGGAAATAGCCAGTTTTATTCTTGCCTTTTTCTAGGTCCAGTTTTGAACTTTGTGTGTTTGGTTCTCATAAGAGTCACCAAGTGCACTGGTTAAATAATAAATTTGATTTAAAAATGAAATCTTACAGGAGTTGGGAGGGATTGAAATTGTAAAAATGAATGACATTAAATTAATCCAACTCCCATGGCATGTCAATATTTCTGTTAATATTAAAAATAGTGATTGCACAAGAAAACAATGTAAACAATGTCACAGATTTGTAATGCTCGTAATGATTAAGTTAGAAAGCTGCCACTCTGCACATCACAAAAAAGAAAGAACTAGGAATTACATTTAATCCCTCCTGTGATAATTTAACAGTATTTTTGCTCACTTAAGGTTACTTTCTCCAAAACCAATGCTTAAGTCTTCAGTCACCCTACGTTATATTTTGACCTTTCTAAATACCATTTTGTCATAAATGTGCTGCAGTTTCTTTAATCTGTTTCAGCTCACTTGACCACAAGACTTGCTTCACTAATAACAGACGTATGTGAAAATATCTCTCATATTCACTGAACATTTAAGGTTTTAGTGAGAAGCAAACATCTCTGGGCTGTTCTTGATGCCCTTGGGAATAGTTTTTCTCATTTTCCTTAATTCTTCTCTGTGTTTCTGTTTCAAAGCAGAGACTCTAGGAAAAACACAAAAGTCAGGGGAAGGAAAGGAGGCAAAGGATAGCAAAGAAACAAGGAAAGGAAAGGTGCAGTTAAGAAACAGAACAGCATGTAACAGAAGCACTAATGAAGTGGGAAGGCAGGAAGCGGGGAGAGCAATCAGAGACCCAGAATAAAGGGACCCAGAAAATGATAAAACAATTGTCACCGACAGAAAAGTGGAACTTAGCAGCAGCAAACATGAAAAGGATATTTGAAGTAGGAACAGTCTACTTATACCTCATGGTCCATTCTGTCCTGCTCGTTTGAAAAACATTAGTGGAAGAGAGAACTCTACCAGAGAGTGAAGGATACAGGAAGTTCTGATCGTATATATATATATATATATGTCGTTTGATTGTTGATCTCAATTGACGACAGATGGGCTCTGTCTGATGGGAGAAATCAGAAAACATGTCAGTGACATTCTTTTGGCTCTGCTCAGAGTGAGAAGAAATGTCAGTGCTATTGTAAAGATGAGCTTTTATGTGTAATATATGTGTAGTTTTGGTTTTGTAATGAATGATAGTCTATAAAATGCAAGCTATTTTAAAGACTTTGAGAAATTAATGTTATGGATATTGCTCAAGCATCAATAAAGAGTTTACAGAAGACTGATACAATATTAAAAAAGAAGTTTTAATGTATGGAATATTAGAATGTTTTTGAATGCTTCAAATTGTGGGAAAAAGGTTTTTTTTCAGATGTTGCAATGAAGTGAATTGTAACTTTATCAGCTTAGGAGATCTGTATGCTATATACTGAGGGGATTCCCTGAATTTGTATTATATCATCCTCAATAGCTGGCTTGCTTGAAAAAGACATTTAATGCTTCTTTGGTAAAAAAATATAAGTACAAAGAACTACCAGTTCTGACTAATAACTTTACCTGACACAGGTCTTCTGGTTCACCCCCAAGGATCAGTTCTGGACAGATTTAAGTGGAAGAATGATAGATTAGTGTGAGTGGTGATGTTTTCATTATCATTGAGCATAGAGAGGTCAATGTGGGATTCAGATCTGCAGAAGAAAGTAGGACATTATTGCATAAGGAGAGATCAGGGAGGAAAGAGGAGACCTGTCAGCTTCAGTTGCTGACAAGACAAGACAAAACAAAACAAACAAAAAAAACCACCAACCAACTGAAAACAAAAACAAAAACTCACCTAGATTTAGAGAAGCGGTCAGTTTAGTTCAGAAGGAAGTGTGCCAAAGCATCTGTAGATTTCAGAGAATCTCACAAGGTAAACTCAAAGGCATTTCTTTTTTGAACTTGAATTCCACATTTTTCTGGCACATGGAGTCTGAAGGGTATAAACTTGATCTGTAAATCACTCTGTCACTCTGCATGACCAGAGAGCTTAGGAATGTGTAGATGCTGTGGTAAAGATTGGTGGAGAAACACATTTTTTTTAAATAATAAAAAAAAAATTATGCGAGACTGATAGGCAAAAAATCTGTAGTTCAAGAGTGTTAGTTTCAAACTATAAACTTGAGAGGACTCAAACCAGAGCACTTTGCCTGAAAGCATATAAAAGTGAACAAATTACTCTATTTTCACCAAATTAGTGGATAATGTTGTTAACTTGAACCTGGATAACTTACCCCATATTCTGATCTACTTTGCTTTGTGCTTGTGTTTGTGTACAGTTACAGAAAACAAGCATATTTATATGGGAATAATTAAAGTAGATATATGTATACATTACCTGTACAGACATTCCTTGCAAGATCATTTGCTCCAAAGATTATATTCCTGCTGATCGAATGCAGATCTAGTTTCATTTAGACAAACCCTTCACTGCTTTTTAATAACTAATGAGAGGCAATGCTATACATTAAATATATGGCTAAAATGTCACACATGCTGAACAAAAATCATTGTCAAAGCAAATGAGCATTTGGTTGATACAATGATAAGAATAATGTAATTAAATTAATTTTCATACCACTGATTTTATCACCTCATTTTCACGCTATTCCTTCTAGCCATATGCTTTGTTTCCATCCAAATCTGCTCATTAAGGAACAGTGACTAACATTTGTTACAGACAATGCCAAAGACCAGGTCCTGGGCTTGCTCGCATAAGGTTTAATTCATCTGAAGAAGTAAGAACGTAGTAAGAAAGAAGAGAGGGAGAAGCTGAAGTGAAATGGAAAAGCCCATGAACACAGCTGGGTAAAGAACTGGGTAGCTTAGGAGGCAAATGATCAAAAGGATTTGGAAAAAAAAATTAAAGTAAGGGAAAATGAAAAAGACATAAACAAGGATGAAAGGGAAAGAAGGAAAAAGGATAAGAAGGGGAGAATGAAAAGGAGCCCGTTAATGGTAGCTGGAGATAAAAGGGAAGAGGGAGGATGAGGCATAAAATGAGACAGAATTTAATTATGCATACTTTTCTTTAAATGGCCATCTAGCCTCCAGCTCCATGGGCCAAGTGTCTGTTTCAGTTCGATTGGTGGAACAAGCTCATTGTGTATCACAGCTTAAATATTTAGAAACAGTGATACACTGAAAAGATCTCACTGCCTTTACAGAGGCGCTCGGCAGGATGCGATGTTGGGAATCAGACTGCTGAAGCAGCAGGAACTCCAGTAGCAACACTCATCCCCAGGACTGGGCTGGCAGGATCTCACAGGCACTCTTCTGCCAGTGTGAAAGTGGCACTTGTGAAACTAGGGATCCTTTACTCTTTCCAGATTTGTTTTGACTGTTTTGTTTTTCAGGGCCCACAGGGCCAAAGAAGTTGGACCATCTGAGTATTTCCTAAAGTCTGTGTATCTGTTTGACTGTAGCACTCTGCCAAGCCATGTTGTCTGCTGCAACCCTTGTACCCCTTTCTGCCTCCAGCTGCACCCTTGGCTCTCTGATGTGCTTTTGGCAGCATGGTTCCTTCTCCTGCCTCCAAATTAGGCATTAAGAGGGGAACCAAGGAATCATTCTCTGATCAGAACTGGCTGGCTTTTATTAGGAGCAGGACAAAAGTTAGGATTAAGCCTTTTTCTTAAAGGCTTTTGGCTTGGCATTTTTAGGATTGGAGTCTTGGTGTTTTATTTAACCTATCAACATAAAAAGGGTTTTCTAATGGCTATGTTTATAAATTATACATTTTGGGAAGTCCTAAAGATCACAGATGAAACATTCACCTCCATCCTTAGATAAAGAGATCTGTCTTTATCCTCTTCATGTGGTATGTTAGCACTTGAAAGGAGCTTCATACATTCCTGTAGGAATAGCTGGTCAGGGAAGGGATCTCTGCCTTGCTAAGAGAGGACTGATCTCTCCAACTGAGGCCTTTTCTGGAAAAAAAAAAAACACGAACCTCTATAGGAAGCACCTTCTTTTTGTCCCAAATATTCTCAGGTCACAGACTAAAAATAGTTTATTTTCTCCTGTTCTGGTCTTTCAGAGAAAAAAAAACACCATTGTCAGAAATGTTAAAAGAATTGCTCCAGAGTCATGGTGACTCACAGCATTGAAGCACTCTTCATGATACAGATAATAAGATTTTACATTTTGAGGCCTGTTTTCCAGTTCAATCAACATCAACAATCTTTGGATCTGTTTTTCCTTTAATATTTCTGGTACTGTTGCAGTACCAGAGATACTAAAACATTACTTTTTTATATTGGGGGGGGGGGGAGAGATATTATCTTGTCTACTGCCACCACATAAATAAGATATGTAGGAATGAGTAATACATTTCATCTCTCCATGTGTGTATAGTTTATAATAATACTAAACAGTGAGGTCATGATGTAGTCTGGCCTCTTGGTCCCTCAGTAGCACACCAGGGTGTTTTAGAGTGCTATTTCTGCCTATACAAACCTTCCTTATTTTGATAGGAAAAGTGCACAGAAGCTAGTGGATGATTATGACTGGGACTTACATGACAGTACAGGATGATGCATATGCTCATGAGACCAGCAGTTTAGACATAACCAGTAAGACCAATTTCCATCTTTTTATCCAAAAGGCTACTTTATGTAAGGCTATATTAACTTTCTTTAAGGCTGTAAGACTATAGCTTTAAGGTAGTATTAACTTTCCTTTTTCCTTAGCTTTCTCTGCCCCTTATCCTGTAATCTCATTTTTCGCTCTCTTCACTTCTTGTAGCTGTGATTCTGTCTTCCCTAAGAAAAGGTTTCTAACAGCATCCCACTATTTCCTAAATGAGCTGAACTACATTTGGCTTAGAACCCAAGTACCAGCACACCAATGCTGACATTTTTAATGCTCTTCGAGGTTCATCTCCTCTGAACCTCTTCTGAACACATGTGTAAGGTCTGACTTTGAAAAGTCACCTCAGGTGTGATGCTAATAGGATAGTCACATTCTGTTAGTATACAATGTGTGTTACTACCCGTCACACAGCAAGCTGATCATGGTTTGAAACTAAAAGAAAAGCTCAGAGCAAAGGCAGAAGCTTCCTATTGTCCTGAACATGGAGAGATCTGAAATGCTGGTGTCCTTTACACTTTTGTGGAGGTATCATCATTTACTTAAATCTTGACTTAGGTAAAAAATTACTTTGCTTGGTATATTCTTACACAGGTACGTAGTTATAACATTTTACTTGAAATGTACCCCTTTTTATGTATATTTTTTACTACTGCATGTGGAGGAGAATCCAGTTTAACCAACAAAGAAACAGGTTGAGTTATTTTAGCTATTTGAAAATTAATTACCAGCTGTTCTTCTTCTTTTTCTGCTACTGAGAGGAAAACCAATAAAAGAATGATCATAGGACATATAATATGCCAATTAGATGTCTGCATTTAAGAAACTTGCATCTAAAGCACTTTTATGGACATTAGGGCTATTATGCCAATTGGTTTGCTGTTTGACTTTTTTTTTTAAAAAATAAAATGAAGAAAAGACAAACAAAGAGGGCACAGAATGTTAACTTGCCCTCAAAGCCAAGTCTAATCTTTAGATTTAAACACAGCCTCTCAAGGGACTTCAAAGAAAGCTTTACACAGTTATCTTGAGAAACAACTAAATTGAGCCAGAAAAAAAAGGAATCCTCACATCTGCAGTTTCTGTATTTATCAGTATTTCATCTTTAGATACTTTGTAGAGAAAGGATTGTAACCCAAATTTGCTGTAGGTTAAAAAGATACCTTAAAAACTAGCCTATCAAATGATTCTTTCCTTTTTTTTCCTTCTCTTTTTTTACAAACAATTTTACCATAGCAATGTAGGGATTTTTCTTTTATTCTATAAAAAGCTGAAACTAGACATTTCAACAATTCATTAGTTTTCCTCAAAAAACAATGTCAGTTCCATAAACAGACTATTTTAAGTAAAAACCGTTTTGGTGTTTGATTCTTCCTGACAGCTTCCTTACTTACAAAACCAACATAGTTGTATTTTAAAGATCATAAACTCTTATTGTTCTTCTTTAAGAAGGGGTGTAGAAAATCATTCTTTTTACTTCAGTCAATAAGATAATGTTCAAATTGACTTACACATTTGAAATTCAGATTCCTTGGAGTTTATATTTGTTTTGTAAGAAGTGGAAAACAAGCCTTAATAGAACTTAATAGAGAATGTGACTTCAGACCTGTCATTAAATCATATTTTACAGTGAGAGAAAATGGTAAAAATTTTATTCAGTAAGGAAGTCAATCCCTATTGGGAAAATAAAATGTAAGATGTCTTGTCCCCCAAAATCTATGTCTGGCACTTACTCAAATCCCAAAGACATATAAAAGAGAAGCACTTTTAGTGATCTGTATTGCCACCATTCCGTGGTAAACAAACAGGAAGAAGGAAATCATGGGCTATTAAAAACCTGTGAGAGCTTGCTCACAAGTTGATCTCACTAATGTGTTTCAAAGGAGAATTAAGACACCATCTGCATTCCCAGATATGGTAAAATAATTTAAAAGTAATTTGGATTTCATTCTGCTATTAAAACCGTGCCGTGTCTTGAACGAAGTACAACATTGGAGAAATATTTCTTTATCTAACTATTTTTAGTATAGAAGATTGAGTTACATCCTTTTTTGTTCTCCTTCTAAAATCTTAGGATTACTGTATCTGCTTCAACCAGCTATTAGCTTAGCTGGCTTCTGCTCCAGCCATCATGGAAGAAGTGCAAGCAAGGCTGCTGTCAGTCAAGAAGGCATGTGGAAAGGCTAGTCTGAGCCTCTGTGTGTTAAGTAATAACAAGCAAATCGTTTCCCTTCAAAAGACTAAAACTAATTCTGCACTCACTGTGACACAATTTTCTCAAAAATTGTGGGATTGCTGCAGGGGAGGAAAAAAATGTAGGGCTATGTCTGTTAAGAAGTTGCTCTGAACTTTAAATGTTTTTCACTCTCAAGTTCTACAAATTTGCTTTGTAATATCAACAAAAAAGTCAACTTTAGATATGCTTTTTCAATAGAATACTATTTATCGTTAGATAAAAAGAAATGTTTCTTGTATGTTATGAATGCCAGCTAACAGCTCAGTAGGTGGACCATTTTGGCAGCTGAATGTGAATTAACTGGACTGCTTCAGGTATCACTGCTGACTCAATTCTGAAGCATGCCAAATTTCATTAACAGGAAGCCAAAACCTTAGTCTGATTTTTCCATTCTTTTCATAATTATGAAAAATTCCTCCTGTCTATGTTGTGGCAATCTGCTTTAAAAAATGGTAATGGTGAAGTTAAAAGTTATTTAGTTGTCCCTGAAAAGTAACAGTAAATAAAAAAAAATAATTGCACAGAGCAATTGCTTTGTAAAATTGATGTTACTGCACACATTTAAAATTGTACACAAGTTTTACATAGTAAATCATTTAGCTAGTTGTTTCGTTTACTGCATCCAACCTCTTAGTCAAGTCTTCTCTTGTTCCCAGATAACCTTTCAAGAATAATAAATACCCTCTTAAGGGGATATGTTTTAAAGCAAAAAATGACTGCCAAATAATTTATCACATGTAACCACTGGTCTCCATCCTTAATTACTAGCATTTAATTCTGCTGCTTGTTTAAAAGAAGTTAAGCCTAATGTCTGTTCTTCGTATAGTCTTTTTTTTTTCCCATTAACTTCTTTCCATCATGTTCAAACCAGACTGTCCTTTTGTTTGTGAACAAAAGCATTTCAGTGGGACTTTGCCTATGGGATCTTGTGGCAGAGAGAATCCTGTGTAACTCTTGGCATGAGACATACAAAATAAGTCCTTATTTGATTCAGGTTCAATAAATAATAGTTGGCACCTATTTGCATGGGGTAAGCTCCATGCTTAACTTTTGGCTGGTTCAAGTTTTGCGTTCTGTTCAATATTTATTTCTTTAATTTATTTAGGCCAGCAATATTTGAGTGGTGTTTTTATGGGAACTGAAACCGAATGAATAGTCTGAGTCCTTGTGGTTTCATTGAACTTTTTTCAAGGTCATAGCAGTTTACTTGGACATGACTGCCTCTAAGACCAAAGTTACCAAGAATTTATTCCACTTTTAATATGGTTTGGCTCTAAAAGAGAGGGAGGAAAAAGCCCATGCATTTTTATCTAGTTTATTTCACTAAGATACTGAATAACCAAAATCTGCTTTCATCAAACAGATACAATTCTTCTGACATAATGGTTTTGTGTAAGCAAATGTCTTCCAGCTTTCAGTGTGCATTAGGAAGGAAGTTTTAAATAGAACTGTTAACTTTAAACAGTGTTGTAAATCAGTTTTGATTACACAATACTAAAAGATCTGCTCCTTTACTTGCATTTTATTCCCTTAAAGTCACATCCTCATCTGGAGTCATGGAATAGAAAATGAAGAGGAGTGATCCTGACTATTTTCATTGCACTGATGTGTTTAGCTAGTTTTTTCTGCTCTTTAGCCAATAGATGACACTCAAAGCTGGACTCTGCAGTGATCTGATCACTACAAGTGTCTTAAGTTGGAAACAGTTTCCAGCACAGATCTAGATAGAATTTGTAGCATCTAGGGAACATGCTGATTGTTGCCTCATGTAGGTGAGAAGCGAGAAGGACATCTCCTCTACTTCTGCCTAGGTTACTTGAGTCTTACCTTGATGCAACTGTGACAGTACCAGTATTCAGAGAGGCACTGATTGACCTCAGCTACTGCACAGCTACCAGCACACAGCTATGGAACAAGAGCTGCACCAAGATATACCTGTAACACTCCAGGCCTCCTGGGGCTGCCCTTGTTCTCCTACCACTGATCTCTTGTTCACTGATCTAAATGGCTGATCTAACATGTGGAACTAAACGTGTCTTCTCTTTGGGGTTGCGAAAGGGCTACTGAGAGTCATCACATGCAGACCTGGGCTCACCATCTGCCTGGAAAAACAGTGATCTACCCGAGCAGGTGCTTTGCACCTACTTAGCAGTCTAAATGTGAGTACAAATTTTCACAAGGGCAGGGACTATAATGCTAAGACCCCATTATTTTCATCATTTAAGAGGGCTAGACAGAAAACTTCTCCTTAATATAGAGCTGGCAATGTAGCCATCATTTTAGTGGCTTGTACATGGAAGAGTAAGACTTGTAATGTTGCCTAGTCTCTATAGTAGAGCTATAGAGAAGTGCACCTCTCAATTTCTCCCCCGAAGTAGCAAGATCTATAATCAGATAATGAAATATTTGTGTGATTCAAAACTAATTTACTTCATTCAAAGTATATTATGAGATAAACTGTTTGAAAAGTGCTTACACCATAATGAACATTCTTTATGTTAAAAACAGAGGGCACAGTGATGCATTTCAATCAGCACTGAAGTTAGATTAGTGGATTACTCCTCTGAACATAGGTATTTCAAAAAATAGAGCAGTAGTTTTGTTATTTTTAAAAGAAAACTACTTCAATAACATTTTTTATATATAAATATAAAAACGGCAATAGATGTGCAAAGAAATATATTAGAATTGAAGTAGTAGCATGTTTTAGTACCTACAGATATATTAATTAATTTTCTTTTCATTTGTTTCTCTTACTAAACCTTTCCTTTAGTACCTTGATGATATATCTGAAGTGGTTGTTCCCTATTTCCTCATCTCTTCTCACCAACAAATTCTATAGAAAATATAGGAATATGCAGCTATAATGAGTAAAAAAAATTCACTGAATGTCCTCAAATATAATTGAAATAAGTCCAGTATCTGTCTTTTCTTTATCACAATTTACATACTGCAGATACAAATTTCAGAAAAGAAATACTTAAAATACCAGTAAAATATTAAAAACATGTAAGAAATTAGATCAAAGTGGCTAAAATATTTCACAGAAAAGTACGAATTGTGTTTTATTTTGTTTTCTTAGACTGTAGGGAAGACATTACCTGCAAAATCATTAGAAATAAACCCACTACAACCTAGATTTATTCCTAACAGAAGACTATGTTAGGAAATTACAAGATAATCAAATATCAACTATGAACAAATTAGAACATTCTAGGCACATTTTTCTAAAGAACCAAGTGGCAATATTGACAGCATAAGGTTTTACTGGGGAAATGAATGCAAATCTCCAGAGGACTAGAAGAATTCAATGCTAACTGCTGCGAACAGTGAAAGTTTTCCTTTCCAGTGAAAAATTGTGATTAGCTGTTTCCAAATGTAAGTTTGAAAAAATAAATGCAAAAGTAAGTAGCGTGGTAGTAGTAGGTTTCTTGAATGACTTATTGTGCAATCTTGAAACACTGATAGAAATTAGCAGAAAATTCATATTTAGTATTGCCTACCTCAGTTGTTTATTGCTTATTTTTATAGCTACTTCCTCTACTTACATAAATAGAGGAATTTATACCCTCCTAGCATTTATAGATTTAAGTTCTCCCATTCCCGATTATTAATTCTTTAGAGACTGAAAATCACCAGGCATTGTGGGCAGTCTCAGCACTATATCAGGCGCAATTGCATGAAGTGTGATTTGAAGTAGGACTTGGAGCTTGGAGTGTGAGCAGAGCTCGCTTGTGTCCTGTCTGCAAACAAAATATATTTAAACCATACAGATAGCTAACACAGGCATCACAACTGTTGTCCATTGGTTGCAGAACGAGTCAGCATCGGGCAACCCTGACTATTTGCTGGGCAGCTTGAAGTGCATGTTGCTCTCAGGAACTTCAGTGTCTGCAGTAAAGCTGTAGGAAAAACACAGCCTCTCAAAGTGTGCCAGGACTGCAGTTCAGATACCTGTTTCTGATGGGGGAGTCCGTACACAGAACTTTCAGCAGGGGAGAGAGTGTTTATAGTCGATAACCCTGCTGTTAATTGATCCAAGCACAAATTTGCTCACCTTCAGGCATGCAGAGATCTTGTACACTTACTCTGACTTTTACCCTGTAGTAACTGTGGGATTCCTGGAGGCAAGATTTTGAGCAAAAATTCCTGTGAGTTGATGATTATTGACATTTGCCGTGAAATATCACACAAACAGGGTTTTGATAGACACATCTTTATAGATCTTGAATTTAAACAAAATACCACACTTAAAAATGAATTTTTATGCTTGTTGTCCTGTCCTAGCAAGCAGAGTTATATACACTAAATATGCACATTCAGTTTTTGGGTTGTGGGCCTGATGTGCTATCCAGAATCCTGCCATATTAACTGGTATTCAACTTTATGTGCAAACAGCGGGATAATTGAGAGCTAACTGACTTGTTTTCTATTCACTTATTGAAGTAAAACTATGTGAGCCATATCATGCCCTGACTGTAGTTCATGGGAGTTGTGTAGAACAAGTCTGTGTGGAACTGTGCAGAACAGTATTTAATCCTAAAACGAAAAACAAAACAAAACTGTAAAGCATTTGCTAATATAATGCCAATGGTACCTAACTTTATCTAAATGTTTGTAATGCAAGGCGACACTCTAAGTCTTATATAGTATAGTATGCCATCATCAACTTTGAAAAGATGAAACTTTTCAAATGTCCTAATTACGGCAACTGAGACCTGGTTATCATTATATGGGTTTAACTAAAACAGTGTATTCTACATCCTCTATCAGTCATTTCTAATGAACTGTTAATAACGGATTGTTTGCAGCAGCTGCTCAAGGCACATCTGACACCTTAGGCTACAAGTTGGGTGTTAAAGAACCTTGTGAGATAGGGGAGGCATTAGCACCTTCACACCCAGCCTGAAGGGTCATGTCTGCTAATGGACCACCAAAGAGTCAAAAAATATCCCATGGCTCACAGAGTTAAATCACCCTGTGAAACTCCCTGCCATGGAGGAGGTCCTGGGCATTCTCATCTGAACCTAAGCATATATAACCTTTGGGTCTTGGGACTTCTGGTACCATTCATAGAAACCAGAGGAGGACCAGAACTTCAACAGGACTGCAAGTGCCACTCGGGACAAGACTGACCATCATCCTCTCCCAACAGGGTTTTCTTTCCTTTTACTTTGTACTCAGGGGGACCACACAGTGCTCAGCACAGGGGTCAATGAACACCATTTTGTTCGTGCCCCAGGGTGTTGAGTTATACATCTGGTTTTTGTGGGTTAAAACCAACTTTTTCTCTGTATCATTGTATTTACTGTAATCATTTTAGTAAATTGTAATTCTGACTTGTAATCTCTCTTGAGTCAGGTTCATTTCTCCCACCAGTTTACCTTTAAACCAGCACATGAAGAGAAGGCAGATTTATACCAACCAAAAAAACAATAGAACCATTGAGTTGGAAGGACCTTTAAAGGTCACCTAGTCTAACTCTCCTGCCATGGGCAGGGACACCTTCAAATAGATCAGGTTGCTCAGAACCCCATCAAACTTGACCTTGAATGTTTCCAGGGAAGGAGCATCTACCACCCCTCTGGGTAACCTGTTCCAGTGTTTTACCACCCCCATTGTTAAAAACAGTTTAAGTGGTGACTATCCTGTAGAAAAAATGTAAGTACTTGGTTTTTAAATGCAGATAATTTTATTACTTCCCTACTCATATCAATCAAAGCAAAATAACTCAATAATTTAATTTGCAAGATGATATATTGATCCTTACATTTTTAATGTATTGCATTTAATAATCAAATAATGTCTTTTAAAGCATGGCAAATTTTCCTGATTTCAGTACATCAACACTAGTAAAATACCATAACTCATAACTCTTTCCTGCATTTCTTTCTTCTGAATTTATAGAAACTGTGTCAAGTTTGTATTTGTCCAAGAATCTTTACAATCAGGTTTAATTTTATTTGCTGGTTATATGCTATACTTTCATATCACTATAGCAATCTTAATTTTTCTACTAATCAGCACTGAATGATCTAAAGAGGTATTCATACCATCTATTTCATGCACTACAGAGCATGTTGATTAGAGTAGTCAAGCCTCTCTATACTAAAGATGTCACCAGACATTTGGGTCACCTGCAGCTTAAAATATACAGTGTGAATCTCTTGCTGAAGGTCTTAGAAATATTCAGACTTAAGTTGTAAATTAGTTTTCTTCCAAAGGGCCTTTTCCATCACCACCATTCTGTTCACAGTTCGGAGAGGAATTGCCTTTACACCCTCAAGCACAGGTAAGAGCACTGAGAAGTGACAGTGCACATATGGATAGCTAAAGCAAATCTTCTTGGCTGTTGCAGCTGCTCTTGTATACGTGTGTGCCTGGAAATACTTGCTGTGCTACCAAACATGAAGCCTTTGTCTCAATCATATTAGCAAATCAAGTGTCATTTGAATGATGTGAATATTGCTTAAAATGCCTCATTTCTATTCAAATTCATAACTTTACACATTAGGTTTCTTTTCATCTCTTTCTGTCATGTTTCTGCAGGCCATGCCTGCAATATCATCCTAAAACAGATAAGATATAATTCTATATACTCTATACATTGATTATGAGATCAGAATACAACCTAAAGCTGCTGGCAATAATCTAATGAACCTCCATGAGAAGACATCCGTTTTGAAACGTTATGTAAGCTAGTATTAAAAGACATTGATCTCAGTAGAGATGCCTTTGGGGCCTTGGTTTTCTGAAAATACTAAGGCCTTGCTAATCTCAGCCATTTGCTTTCCATCTCCCTGATATTCCATAGCTATTTTATTTTGTTTTACTTCATTACCTGTCCTATATTTGAAAAGATCATGACACACTAATCCATCATGTCTAAAGTTAACTACAGGTTTGTGAAAATCCAAATATGTTAAGTCTACTGGTTCTGTCTATACCAGTGGTTGTTTCATTAAATACTATGATTTGTCTGAGATGATTTACCTTTCACAAATCCATGATGACTCATGCTTATTAAATTGTTCTCTTCCAAACTGAATGAATATTTCAGATAGCCAAGAATAGCAACTCAGAAGTTCTGCTACTATTGGCTCAGGCTTTAAAACACTCAAACACACTGCTAAGTATCTTCCTTCACTAAATTCCAGTTGAGATTTCTTCTTCAGAGTAAGTTATTAATCCTGTATAAAGGTGGCAGAATCTTTCTGATTGGTGTTTTTCTTAAGATTTACTGTGGTGCTAATCACTACAACTTCTGAAAATGATCCATTTCTAATCTAGGTTACTTTTCTTTCTTCTCAGCTGGTGAGACATTTGTAAATGCTTATTCATGATATTTGAAAGGTCTAGCTATTTAAGACATATTATTTTTTGTTCACAAAGACAAGGGATTAGAGATATTTTTCTACTTATCTATGGAGGGGAGAGTGAAGCCTTAAAACACCGGGAAGACTAACTAAGAAACTGTTGAAACACTTTGAAGAGTATTTTACCATCTCCCTTGATGAGTACAAAATATATCTGTTTTTAAAACTACATTTATTTTACCACCACTATCCTAAGCATCCGATCTTATTTTCCTAAAGCTGTTGCTTTTTTGTTGATTTTTTTTTAAATTATTTTACTTGTCATAAATTATTTATATGTGTTTCACATGCTTTACAAGTTAGGGAAAAGTTAATGCTTGTGAAATCAGTTGAAGACATTTATCCCTGTTGCTGGTAAGGCCTTTCTATACAGTGTTTGCTTCTTTCCCTCACTAATTAAAGGACTCTTATTTAGTACAGCCTGTTTTGTGTTAGCTGTACAAGAATAAGAAAGCAGAGCTGGAGCAGAAAGTGAGGCAGCATATGCTAGTCTCCAAGACAATGAAAATTAACGTCTTAAAAAGGAAACAAGTAATATTGGAATAATGAATCAGAGAATGAAGAGAACAAAAATAAAGAGCAGGAAGATGAGGTGACCACCATACAAATGAAATCCTCATTATCTGAATTATCCCGACATGCTACAGTGTTCTAATCATGAAGTTGCCAAAATTCTGGAATTGTTTCCAAAACCTGGGGAAGCATCTCTAATTTGTGCAGTGAAACATAAAAGAGCCAGTCACTGGCACATGTAGAGACCAGATACTTCCACTTGCAGTGAGTTTCTCGTATTTATGAATATATTTTCTAAAAATCAATATTCACTCCATTAATTTCCACGTCAACATCACTCAGCAGTTCATTGAATTTGACTAGGAAAGCCAACAACAACTCCTGCTTCCTCTTCCTCCAACATTCTCAGGCCATTTTTTCTTGTGCAACTCTTTACTATAGAAACAATCTTTTCTAAGGTATTTCAGTTTCAGAGAGCAATGCTATATTAAAGCCATTCTGCTTATAGAACATTTTGTTTCTTATTGAAAAAGTCTTAGGTGAAATACACCATGACAATAAATGTCTTCAAGGAACAAATTCCCCTAACTCAAATGAAATGAGCATTTTCTACTATGGTGGTACTGTCAGAGTTTCCACAATAACACCAATGAAGGTCATGTAAACTTTCATATTGCTTGTTTCATGTTTCATCTAGCTCTACACCTGTGTGTGTGTAAATTTGATATATTGTAGAAATAGAAGCCTGAGAAGATTCATGTCATATAATTGCTTTCATGGAGTCATTCAGTACCACCTTTAACAAAGGTAGTGGCTTTACCTAAGAGATCCCAGAGCCTAATTGTTAGTAAACATCCTCTTCTTAGAAATAGCAATCCAGTTTCCACTCTGATTTCATCCATGGTTAAGTTTCTCCCTCTTAGAAAAGTTCAGTCCTTAAATTAAGAAACTCTCTTCTCTCCTTGGTGTGTATCCTTACAATAAAAACACAGAGAGCAACAGGATCCACACAGTCTTCATTTGGCTAAGCCATGCATGCCACATCATCTATATTTTCTTCATAAGAAAATATCTCCTTTCACAGTGCATTTTCGCTTTTTTCCTCAGTCCCATATTCCTCTTAATCCTTTTGTCTCTTACATTTCACATTGGTGCCTCTATATTCCTGCCTGTCTGCCTCCTCCAGCTCATCTCCACATCTTTCACTTCTTCACCCTTCTGTCTCACCAACACTTTTGAAGGCTGCCTAAATACCCACTTTCTTCCTTACCTGCCATTGCAATATTTGGCTTCAAGCAGCAACTGTCAGCCTTTTCCTCAGCTTAATTAAAACCAACTCTTAATCTTCAGCTGAAATATTTGTATTTGGGACCTCAGAACTTCAGCTGTATTTGGAACGGTGAGAGAAATTTTTTGATAAAATTCAGGGCATTAATACCACTGGTGCTAAGACTTCCAAAGTGGCTGCCAGCATCCATCCAAAACAACCCACCAGAAGAACAGAAATAATATTTTTTTTCATTAATTATAACAAATTAAAGGTAAAATGTATGGCACAGAGGAAAAAAAATAACCTACTGCATATGCTTTGCCGTGTGAAACTAAGTCTTAAAGAGTAACCAGTAATTGCTGGGATTTTGTTTTTATGAGCTAAACTTAGTTTTTCACAAGTGGCTCACAAACACCTATGCCAAGTAAGATGTTCTGAGAATGAAGGAGGAAGGAAAGAAGTCTCTGGTTTAAGAGGGGAATATTTATTCTCTCTTAACATCTGAGAAATAGAAGATTTACCATCTTCTGTTTAAAATCACTCTCCAGTTGGATTGGTTTTAAGTGTCACACATTCCAAATGTGTGTCATATATTTGGAT
Source organism: Anabacerthia variegaticeps (assembly GCA_035583185.1). NCBI lineage: Eukaryota > Metazoa > Chordata > Aves > Passeriformes > Furnariidae > Anabacerthia > Anabacerthia variegaticeps. The sequence goes on from JAWWEW010000078.1 coordinate 99,863,195, forward strand.
GGGAGCACTTTAAGGTCACGAATCCTTCTGAATCATCTCTTCCAGTGGTACATCCAGAGCTATATTCCTCAGCAGGCTGAGAGCAGCCCAGCCTGGGTTTGGGTTGCCCCAACCCACACAAGCACTCATGCTATACTGATGAGAGCTGTAGAGCGATGAGAAATTCTGCTGGGAACATAAATGGCATAGGAAAATCCTGTCCAGCACTTAGAATCACAAACAGCAAATTAAGAGATGCTTGCAGATATAACATAAATGAATCAAAGAGGGGAAATTGTAGTAATCACACATTGTGTTTGAGTAGTACTTTGTATTGTGAAAAAGCTTAGCATAATATGGTATGTAACCACATTGCAGCGGGCCTGTCATTTGGAAAATGGGAGGGAACGAGTTTATCCTCTCCTCCAACCCATCCCTCATTTCAGTTTCTCTTTGTAAAGTCATTTCAATAGCAAGCAAAAGCTCACAGTACAATAAGCATGAAGATAATCAGCTTTCAATGCCCCCACTTCGACTGGATTTTAAACAGCAGAATCCCCTGAGCATAGCAGAGTTTGATTAGAGTGCTTTTCTAAAATGGGGGCTCTGCTGTTGTTGTTCTACAGGTATATACATCACCTACAAGACTCAGATGTTCCACTGGGCCTGTCAGTCCTTGTAAAGAAGGGGTTATACACAGGTATGTGAAAACTCAGGGCAGTGCTATGTACCCCTGCAGGACTGATGACCTGCATGCAAATGGCAGCTGCACAGAGTGGTGTTCACTGAAGTACAAGTTCCTGCTGCCACCCAGCACTACCAGCACACAACCAGAGATGATAACCCAGGAAGTCTGCTTTCACAGTTGCAAAGGTTCACTTGCTTTCATCTTTCATGTAGATTTTATAAAATAAGAGGTATTAAAAGAAAAAGACAATAATTGGAAGCTCCAGAAATAGTTTATATAAAAAAGCCCTATTTTGTATTATGTGAGCAAAGCTCGTGCTAGATTTCAGTTGCCAAAGAGCACATGAGCTGCCTGTGAAATGTCCAGCATTCTCATCTGGAAAAACTTTTAGATTTTATTCCTTTATTTGGCTTGAAACAGAGCTTTTTTGCTTTTGTTAAATCTTTAACTGAGGCCTGGGCCACAGGAAAAGTAAAAGGCAACATGCTGGCTAGAGGCCATCATTTTACATTTTAGAAGAAGGATTTGGAGTGAAAACAGATGAAAGCCATGGGGGCCCTGGTCAGATGGCAGTCAAAAGATCTGCAGGAGCCAGAAGGAACAGAGTCCAACATATTTGAATCCCACCTCAGAAGAAATCAATGATCAGCTGAAACTAGGGATGATGCAAGGAAAAATAAAGAAACAACATTCCTTGAGGTATTGTTTCAGCGCTTTGTGTAGTGAATAATGGAAAAATACCATCAAGAGGAGATTTTCATAATTCTGGCATCAAGAATTTCTGTGAAGTGTTTGCATTAACTGCTGTCACTCCAGTGATATTTTCAAATAGAACAGAAACTGCAGAGGCACAGAAAGAAAAAGATGGCCCAGAACAAACAACAAGACCTGGGAAACCAGAAGAGAGAACACTAAAGAGTTGAATAGATACCTAGTCCATGCTCAGCACCAAATGGGAATTAAAGAAGTAATTAGGGAGGAAACATACTGACAAAAACTGGATGAAGGAACTCGTCAGGTCAGAGGAAAAATTCAGTTTGAAGAGGGCCATGTTAAAGGAGATGTTATTAGAGGTCATTGTTTTGTGACAGCTAATGAGTCAATTAACATACAAGAACTCCAAACTTGCTGCCTCTGAAGTGTCCCATGCCCTTGTTTAGAAAAGTCGTGGAGGTCAAAAATTGCAAAGGAATGTTTTAGCTTCACTACACAATCTTAAAGTGGTACAGTCATTGCAGGAAACACAAGGAACAGGGAAATGCTGGACGTGTATCTGGAAACAAGTAAAACCTCAGCTAACAGCTCTTCTGTTCTTGGATTTTGAAGAAAACCGGTTCCAAGCATTTTTGTTGGAGTAGTTTAAGAGAAAGACATAGCTCACAAGAAAAATTTTACTTCTTTTCCTTTTAAAATGAAAAACTAAGGCAATCATGCGAACATTGCACTCAGGTAGTTCTTAGGCAGATCAGCTGATATTCCTGTTTGGAAAATCTTTAGAATACTAGAATCGTTAAGGTTGGAAGAGACCTTTAAGATCATCAAGTCCAGCTGTCAACCCAGCACTATCACTGTAACCCCTAAATCACTAGAACATATCACCCAGTGCCATACCTCTCAAACACCTCCAGGGATGGTGACTTCACCACCTCCCTGGGGAAATCTACTCCAAAGCCTGACCACCCTAACAAAGAAAAAATTTTTTTCTAACACCTTATCTAAATCTCCCTTGTCTCAACTTAAGGCCATTTCTTCTGGTCCTCTTGCTGCAGGCACAGTGGAAGAGACCAATTCCCTTCTTTCACAATGGTACCAAAACATGGCTTTATGTGTTAACTATACTGCTCTTGCTGGTATTTCTATTGCTGTTGTTACTACCTCTGCCATTTCAGTCAAATCCTGTTTCCTTTGTCATCCACCTGTTGTCAGTGGAAGTAGGATATCCTCTTCATGCTCTGGGGCACAGTCTTTTTCTCCTCACTCAATATTGTTTTCAGCAGCAGTTTGTGTAACCATGAAAACCATAACTGAGCTCCTACATTGCTTCTATGCTCCTCAAAAACACCATGCAATGGGTATGACCCCAGTAAATAATCACTAACTTCAGCTTTTACTGCAGTGCTGCAGACTCACATTAAGTTACTGGGTAAAAGCAACACAATCAACAAGTATATAGGTAGGCATTCTCACCAAACTACAACCAGATACAAAATTATCTTTGGAATGTTGTAAACAAGCCAGCTGAGCTTTATAGTGACTGAGGTGGTGGTGAGAAGGCAAAGACTCAGTTCTTCAGCTGTTTCAGTTCTCCGTGTTCTACAAAACTGTTACCAGGAAAAGGCACACACTAGAGATTTATTTTCATCAGCTAGTTTGCACCATTAAACAAAATTGCTTAAAATGAAACAAGATGCCTAACATCCCCACCAATCCTTCAAGTTCCTATTGACACAATGCATCATGTTACTAATTTATTTTATAAATGCTGAATCTCAAGCTATTGTATAAAGATTTTACATAAATTTACTGAGGTGATGAGGAACAGGGAATGAAAAGGCTGAAGGAAGTTAGATATGAACAGTCATTGTTCCAGAAATTCATCACTATTTTAAAAAAATTAAACAGTTTTCCACATGTTCTATTGTTAAAGCCTCTGCATGTCACACCGGATGATGTCTTGTGCAGCTGCACTGGGCCCTTGAAAGGAAATGGAGTTGTTCAGCCAGTCACTTCTTTTCCATTTTTTTAAATTGTGTCAAGGTTGAAGTTTTCTTTCCTTAAGGATTCTAGCTGTAAACAAGAACCCACTAACACTGATAGTCTCAAAAAAAAAAAAAAAAAGAAATAAAAGTGTTTTATCTTTTAACAGAAGTTAAAACACATGTTAGTCTTTTAGATTGGTGCTATATAATGCACACTTCAGTCTAACATCATTTAGCGTTAAATTTAAAGGACATTTCCTTCATTAGAGAGTTCTCTCACTACAGGAGAAAAAACATAAATGAAGTCTCTTTAGAGACATTTTGCTTTTAGTTGGTACTTAAAGTTGCCTTACACCCTCGCTCCCCCTCCCCACACACAACCTCCCCCCCTACAAATGCTCCTCAAACCTTTTTACCTCGCTCTATTTATCTGGACTTTCTCCCTAAAGAGGAACTAAATAATCTTTATTTGTAGAAACAGGGTTTGCTAGCAGAAATAAATTTCAAAATGCATATTCACAAATATGTAATCACTGGCCAAAAATTTTGGAAGTACAAAAATAAATATTGACTACAGCTTGTTTAACAATCCATTTTTCTTTAGTCTGTGCTGACCCATAACAACAAAGAAGTTTAACATATTTATAACATTGATGCATTTTATGATTAGAAATAAAGAATTTGTGTTATTAGGATGCAGCTGCATTTAATAATTATAAAATGGTGAATGTCACTCTTCTTTTTTTTCTTTCAGTAGCATTTTCCTTGGGAAATGGAAACTGCTTTACAAACTTAAAACTAATACAGAGAATTTCTCTCTCCCATCATGGGTAGAATCGTCTCAGGAAAAGCCCTTTCAGAAGTATTACATTTTAAAGACCATTGATTGTTAAACTGCAAAACATTCTTTTTCTATGATCTTTTTACAGTGAACACTGAAAAGACACAAATTGTTATTGCTAAAATTATTGCACCATCTCACGTTGTTTCCGGTGGCTCATTAAATCTGTATATCATCATATCCTTTTCCTATGACTGTACATTAGTGCTGTAAAAGCCCAGAATACAGATTACTATTTTGGACTAAATTTTATTCTTTTTTGGATTATTTTTCTTTAATAACTGCTTCCATTACATGAACTGCATGTCAGATTAACAGTACCTTATTAAATAGCATGCAATTTTGAGAGATATGGCCCAAGCCATTTTGAGTTGCCCTGGTACAAAGAGGTGCAGTCCGTTTTTTGCCACACTTACACCACAGACTTTCCATAGGCAAGAATTTGACGTTGACCTGGGTGCCCAGAGAACAAGGAAAAGATCAGGAGCTACAGACAGTATTTTAGATTATTTTCACAGTTAACCATTTCAGTGCTGATGAAAAAAAGTAGCAGCAGACATGAACATAATGTGAAATGTTCCTGATGGCCGAGAGCTTTATCTCGCAGCTTGGGAACTCCGATGGATGGTGCTTGGAGTGCCACCTTCTTTTCCCTCACAGCCCAGGTTACATATTGACTGGACTGAGGTTAAGGCTGCTTGTTATGTGCGAGCCAAGGGCATTATTAATGCAACAGCTCACAAGGTCCAAAATGTGCTAAGCACTCTACAGAGGTACAGGGCAAGCCAGGCCTCAATCCCACAAAGCTGCAATGTCATTGTCAATTTTAGACACAGGGTCTAAACCTGCCACTCCTCCTCTCCGTCCTTCCCTCCTGTTCCTGTTTGCTCAGGCTGTGTCACCTCTCTAGTCACTTGGAAAATTGGAACACATATTTAGCTTTCAGAAACTAAAATTTGCCCCAGCATCTGAGTTTTGAAAACACACAGACCCCTTGCAAAAGGAATGGGGATTAATAGCAGTCTGCAGGATCAGTGCCCTCTGGCTGCATGGTGAGTGGAAAATGCCTTTGGCCATATCAAGGACTGAATAGACACCTAGAATCATTTCTGCCAAGATATAACAATGGGTAAAGGCTCCTCCACATGGTAGCAAAGAGGGTGGGGGAGCGGCAGTCTTCATCACTTATAAATCCATCATTAAATTATCTATTTTCAAAAAGAAATATTGCAATAGTATACAAATATTATTTTTAAAGCAGCTTGATACAGACTAGTTCCAACTTGTCTGTGAGACACTGTCAGAACCATAACATTTTCAGAAAACAGGTTTTTGCTTCTCAGATGTTCTGCCTCTTTTAGTTCATTCAGTGGAAATGACAGTTCAGGGTGAACCGGCAAAAAGTTATTTAGTCTAGATGAAAGGTTAAATTTTCAGGTCCCCTCTTTAATCATAAATAAAGTTTTGAAAACATGTTTTGGAAATGATATTTTGTGAAATTAATTTCAAGGTGGCCTTTTAGGGTAGTCAGAATTACAAGAGCCAATGTGACACACATTGTGTAGGAGAGGAAAAGAAAGAGCTCATGTATAAGGGATTTAAGTAAGCTTATCAAAACTGCTCATGTTGAGTTGCGTTTTTCTCCAGCTGAATTCCTACTCAGTTGCAGTTTACCAGTTGGGTCCTCCTCAAATTAAATCTACAGTTTTCTCTGCAAGGGAAGGGAAAAAGTAATAAATCAAAACTAATGAGATATTCTTTATCCTATTGACATCTTTATTTTTACTTCCTGCGTCACTGTCAGATTTAAAAGGAGAAAATAAGAAGTGATATTGAATGTGAAAAATGAAAACTGCCCACCCGGTGAAAAGAAAGGAAGGAGGAAATCAGGAGGGTGAGTTAGCAATTCCTTAAGCACATGCAATGTCTGTAATTTTCAAACCTGACAATTGTGCTGAGACACAGAGGAGAAGGAAACTGATTGGGAGAGTGTTTGCTCTTTCATAGACAGACTTGTGAGAGAAGTACATCAGTCATTTTGCCCACGCTGTGTGTAACACATGCACATCTCAAAACAGGCACAGAATGGCAGCCACAGGAGGGTGAAGGATTCTCACCTGTTTTTCCTCCCCTGCTCTCTCTGCCTTCCCTGCAGGGAGAATATTGACACAGCCCTTCCTTCCTCCAAGCTCCAAACTTAGTCAATTAAAACACTTTCCCTATCCTTCTCTAGATGCACCCACAAAAGCCTGCATAAATTTCCTTTTTTTTTTTTTTCAGATTTTAAAATAATATTATCATATTTATTATTTTCTGCTATGTGATGCTTTTGTCTCTCTCCTTCCCCACCCCGTCCCTTAGCTCCCTCCGCCCAGAATAACAGAGTGACTAGACTGAGCAAACATTGAAACAGACAAGGTAGGAATTGCTTTCAAATGCACAAGAAACGAAACCCTGAGAGAAGAGATAAAAACTTACAAGTTTCTTTTTCTTCGTCTCTAATTGTAGGTGTTATTATAACAATATAGGTAAAATATTTTCCAGTGGATGTGTTATTTTTAAATTGATAATGTCTGTAAGTTCAGACAGTCATGGAGAAGTTAGCGCTCACCAGATTTTGTGTGCTGGAGCTCTGGCATATCAGACAGCATGAAGAGTGCAAAGGTGCTGTGCTGAGCTGTGCTTGTCCATACCATTGCACCTGATTAAGATCACATGTAGCCTTCTTGCAGTTTTGTAGGAAGATATATCTAGAGTTTGACTATCACCAGACTGTACTGAATTTAGTGGGCCTTTTTGCTGCACTCGTCTTACTGCTTGATTTTTCTTGTCTGGCAGCTTCTGTTTGTTATCCAGAGAGCCATTCCAATGTCTAAGAAATTAATTGATGCTATAGTCTTGCTAGGGCTTGTTTTCAGCTGCCACTGATTATTTGTCTAAAGGCAGTTTTTCAGATACAGAAATTTGAATAAAATTAACAGTGAAACTACAACATTTTCTCACAAGTAAACCTTTGTAATGAACAGACAGACACTGAATATGTGTAGCATTCCACATGGTTACCAAATTTGTCTATAATGCAGGCATATATATATATATATATATATATATATATCTAAAAGTCTTGGCATTACTTCAGAAATGCTGCATACTCACAGTTCTGCCTTTAGCAGGGGCTGCAGAACACCAGTTCTTTAAAAATCTTGCAGAAAAATAGCTTACATTCAATCTGTCTTTTCTACAAGACCAGGTATGTAAATATATTTGCTCTTGACCAGAAATATTCTGTTATTTCCTGTTGAAGGATATTTGAATGCTGTTTCTGTCCACCTATCTCAACAATTAGTTCACACTCTACAAGAGCCATCATTTGTTTTGCCTGAAATGTATGTCTGTGTGTGCAGTAGAGGACATTGGTATACACAGGATATAAGAAGTGAAACATCAACCTGTATTTTTGATGAGGCAGTGCAGAAGGTTTGGGTTTGAGTCTAAGTCCAAGAACAAAGAGAATTCGTAAGCAGCTTCTGTGAGAGAAAACTCTTTTCCTTGCACTTTCAGTTATTTTTCTTTCAGGACTCAAAGGATCACTGGCTGGAGCCATCCGAAATTCCTCCCTTATATGACAGACTAGAACTGGAAGTAGAACCTCTGTTGCCAGACTGACTCATCTGGCTTCCCTGAACAAGCACAACGCATATCTTTATAGCCCCTCTAATTTTATATTTGGTGGATTTAACTTGTAACTGTGTAGTTAAGACCATGCATCCTGCCTCAGTATGTTGCAGGCTTTCCAGGAGACTCAGACAATCAGTCAAAAAATACACTCTGATTAGGACCCTCCCTGGCTTTCACTTTCACCAGACCAAGGTTTAGAAAGCAATCATTCCTAACATTAATTCATTATAAGTTGTGGGCAGCAGCATATATTCTTCTGGTAGCCACTATGAATCTCAGCACATTTTACAAGCATACAACTTTGTACATTGCAGCTTAGAGAGAAAGGACAGTGTAGAAACTAGTGACAAGAGCTGACCCTTCCATCAGAAAAAAACTGATTGTCAGTCAATTTTTCATTTGTCTATGCAACACTCAAGACACCAATTAACTACCTGTCTTTCTTCTATTAGTAATATCTACACTATGCTATGCAGCAAAAGAGTCTTAGTCAAAATTAACAAGGCACAAAGCAGTAGTTGGATAGCAATTAGCAGACAGTGTCACTGCCATATCTTGCTAATAAGATGAAACAATAGAGAAGGAAATGTATTCTGTGTGTCTAATGGATGCTGTAGATCAAATAACATCTCAGAGATTTCTGAAGCAGCGTAAACAGACTGACTCCCTGTTGTGATAAGTCATCTTGGATCAATGGTGGAACTGGAATAATCGCTGGCATGTAACTGATGTGAAGAAGGGAAAAACACAACATACTGAATTTTGTGTTATCAGATGAACGGCTTCATTTGAGTCTGCAAGTATGTTTGACCAACTCTGTACTGGGCAGGAGACAGACACTAATGGGGCTGGTTTGTTTTTGCAGACAGATGTCTACGCTTCCACCCTTTCTCCCTGTTGTTGCCCAACCTCAGCCCAAGATCAACATGATTCAAAAGCAGGTTTCATTTATCTGACATCTACATGTGCTCCTGTAGGGGATAAAGGCTTAGATAAATGGTCTGGGTTTCGAGGTCATCTCTGTAACAGGATTAAAAATATTAACTGGCTCATAAATTTGTTTTACCGGGGTAGCGTTGCCTGACTGAGCTTGTATCATTTTTATTGCTAGCTACAGTTATGTTTATTGACAGACAAGGATTATAAAATGATGACACAAAGCAGTAGTTATTCTGGGTTCCAGCAGGAACAATAAATTCTGTGCCTCCAGTTCTGGAAATGTTTCAAGGCTTTTTCTTCATGAATAGCTACTCTATAAAGCCATAGTGTTTTCTTGACTAACATTACTCATTTACTTCACCTGTGTTGCTCCAATCAGTACAACAGAGATGCAGAAGAAAGTGGTATAATACTATAAAATTTACAAAGCCCTAAATACACAGAGCTGAAATTATTTTTTTTTCTGTAAATCTTAGTTGCCAACATCAAGAAGGATAATTCTAAATACAAAAAAGGAAAAGCTTCAAAAAGGCAAACAAGAGAACTTGATAAACATGAATAACTTCAATTGGAGAGCAGGAAATAAAGAATATCTATGCTTTTAAATACCCAACAAAATGACACAAAATCAAGCATGCATCAGAAATTTATTGAAGCCCAAGTTTTCAAATGTTAGTTATTTGCTTTAATGACACTAAGAAGTTTGACAACATTTCCTGCCCTGTGCAACATGTGACACAGAGATGGTCTACTTCCCTTTCAGCCTATTTCAGATGCCAAGTTTTTCAAGCCTCTATCATTTATCCTCCTTTTGCCCTTTTAATGTTTGTTTACATCTTTCCCATAGTCTGAAGCCTGAAACTGCATTTTACCTGAGGTATCACTGGTCTCCATAGCTAGATTGACTGAGAAACAAAGAAGGGTTGAGGCTGGAAAGAACCTCTGAGGGTCACCTTGTTCAACCTCCTTGTTCAAAAAAGATTACCTAGACCCACCTAGAGCCTCTTACCCTGTACAAATGAAAGTTAATATATCCAAGAAAGAGAAGAATCTTTTTTTAGCATAGTAGCATCACACTGTAGGCACTGTCTTTGTCCCCATATCGTCTAACTCCTTCTCTGCTTTATACTGCTTCCTAACTGTTTTTCCTCATGTTGCATATGCAAAGCACTTCGATTGCAATTGCATGTGCCTCTATCAAATTTCCATCACATGATTTTGGAATGACTTTCTAGTTTCTGGAACTCCTTCCAAATTTAAAAGCATCCTCATAATTTCATCATCCAGATCATTGATCAGCAAAGGATTGAATAGAACTGGGCTCAGAAATTCTCCATTTTAAATGTCCTCACAGTTTGACAACAAACCAGTGATAGTTCCTCTTTGATTTTGTTTTCTCAACCAGCCATGAGCCTCCTCTGCAGTGATTTAATCATATACCTTAATTTGCTTACGAGAATGCTCTGTAGGAGACTCAAGAGCCTTACTCAAGTCAAGATATATCACATCTACTGCTTCCCCCTTATTCACTTAACCTGTCAAAGAAAGAAATTAGATTGGTTTGATACAATTTGTCCTTGACAAATTCACATTCACTAGACTATTATTACCCTCGAGGTGTTCATAAATTGATTGATTGATCCTCCACCATGCAGCTTCAGTTCAAGGAAAAGCACTTCACCAGCATCTACTCTGATGTGCAGCTAATTGGGCTCGGTTCTTTGATTTCAATTCTACTTCTGCAGGTTTGGTATTGTTTTCCCAAAAAGGCCTCCCCGCTATATTGACCCTGTGTTGTCTTCTGTCCCTAAGTTAGCTGGTTAGATGACCTTTACTTGCTGCACTAAAGAGCATCAGACCTATGAACACTATCTGTGCTCTTAAAAATAACATCCACCCTCTAAATAAGCTCTCTCTATTGTACTATCAAATATAAAATCACTACCTGTTGAGAATTATGTACCAGTTCAGGGGTACTGTGGTGCACGACAAATAATCTTTTGTCATTTATGAAGAGCAGAACTCAGTAGATGGTATTATTAGTAAACAATATCTGTAGTATATGTAAATGGAACTGCCCAGAACTGCCTCATCTTCTTTTTTTTTTTTTTTTTTTCCTACGAAGGGAACAGAATTTCATATTTCTAAGCCATTTGACCCTGAGGCTAACATTTGGAATTCCATGCTGATAGACACTACATAATTATTATTTTAATTAGAAAAGCCACAAAATATTCTACTGTGTCTCTTAATTCAAATGTTACAGCTGCCACAGAGGGCTTAGTCCTACATCGTTTTCAGTGCAGACTTACACTGAGCAGTTGGCATTTTGCTCAAAACAAGAGCAATATTTTTGCATGGCATCCTCACAATGCAGAATTAGGTAACTGAAAGGCTGTTTGAAGTCAAGTGGACCATAAGTGCACTACACTGTTACCCACTGAAAATTTGACTTTTACACTTATGACTTGCAAGTAAAAGATTTTATTAAAATTAACATGCACAGAGACCTAATTTCCTAATTCTTACTAGGGCAAAACTCCTGCAACTGGGGAAGGATATTCTAAGTTCAGTGTGAGATGATCACAATGTGAGCTCAGTGTGAGGTAAGCTTCAGTCACAGTCTTGTCCTAATTTTTGTATGGTTTTGTTAGGATCTGCCGTGGCAAAATGAATGCACAGAATTTCACTGAGACCACTCCCACTAGTAACTAAGATTTTTAGAATCACAGTATCTGTTTCTTAATTTTGAATCACAATCATCATTCCTAAATTTGAATCCTATTACTTTCCTTCGTCAATCTTTGAAGAGCCGAGACACACTCTTAAGGGCCGAAGAAGTACTAACATAATAGACTATTTGTTTCAAGGATAATACAAAACACTGAATAGGTCATTATAGAATAATTTAATTTGAAGAAACATTACCACAGAGCAAAAGGAATAGATTAATGGTATAATTTTGCTATTTATTTTCTGTTTGCAAACATATAAAAGATACCATTTGTAGAATGGTAACATTTTTTTTAATTCCATCACGTACAAGTGCAAATATTTCCATTTTCTTCATTTTATGAGCTGTTAAGTTACTCTGACTTCTTATACACTTCTGTCTAAAAAGACACCTACCTTAAGATTTGCAGGCTCCCTCTTCCACTCATCACTGAAGGCATGTTTGTGTTTGGCACAGGGATACAGCATGATGGCTGAGGTAGGTTTCATCCCAGCTTGTATGCCCATGCAGTTATACAGAGCCCTGCTACCAACATAAAGTGGAAGCAAAAGAAATTCTAAAGCACAGCACTGTACCTGCACAAGTAAAGCTTCCTCTCTCACCAGCTGGACTGGGACTCAGGCTGTGATATGGCTGGGCTGCTTCCTGTTCTTTCCCATGCAATCCTACCCCAAGAACAGTCCCATCACTGTTTTCATGTTCCTGCCACAGGTCTTTCAGCAAGGTGTGGAAGCTAAGGAAAACAAGCAGAGCCTCAAATGTTCCATGAAAAATTAAGACCGGTGAAATAAGGAAATATATTTAAAAACAAAAAGAACCCCTGAACAAATAGGGAAATAACTTTAAAAATGCATTTCAGCTTAATTACCTATTAATTTGAATACAAGACTTGAATTGTATCTTAGTTCCCTGACATAGTTTTGTCTGTCTAACAAACAGCAACAAAATGAGCTTTCTTTGTGTCTCTAAGTGCAGCTGGCTAAGAACGTTGTTCCCCGAGCTGTGTGTGCCCCTCTTGACACTGCCAAGGTTACTTGTGAATAAGAATCATGTTTGCTTCTGCTACATCAGAAAACAATTAATCTTCATTGTTTGCCAACCAGGAGTAATCAAAAGCAGAGGGAAATTCACTGTATTTTCTGGTACATATGAAGATATTAGAGAAACAAAGGTTAAAATGTAAACTATAGCTGAGGACAGCTCCTAGACTGCCTCTTACAGGAAAATAAAGATCTAGGCATTTTATAAACAGATTTTTTTTATTATTCACATTTCAGTGTAGACATATTTGAAGGGGTAAACTCCAGATGTGGGGTAAAGTGATCCAGAACACTTTATCTATTCTGGAAACAGTTACGGTCAGAGTGAATATACAAGAACTGCTCTACTTGTTAGGTTTGATTTGCAAAGGTGATTTTGGCAATGCCAAAGGGGAAGTTTGTCTCTTTTTTAATAGAGTGGAGGAGAAAAATATGGTGATGAGTAACTAAGAATACACATTTAAGATAGTGACACACTGCTCACCACTGTAATTACAGGGATAGATAGTTATGTAGATTTGAACAGAGTGCAGAAATTAAGAGAGTTGAACTGCTGATTCTATATTAAACTGAGAGCTAGAAGCCATAAAGGATTTGTAAGTCCACAAACTAGGCACTGCTCTGCCCAAAACAAAACACCCGTTTCACTGAGGGGAAACTAACATCCAGCTTGTCCAGAGAATCCCAAGCAGGTACCTGCTTTCAGCTAGTTAGTAAGAAAGGTTAAACTTCAAGCTGTGTGCTAAATCACCCAAGGGAACAGAGGCCCCTCCGTGTAGGGGGGACCCAGAGCCTGGTACCTCAGGTGAGGAAAACACAAGAAATTTTTCCCATGAAACTTTTCTGCAATAGCATCTGCTCAAGAATGGGACTCAGAGGCCTGCCAAGCCCAGAGGAAGAAGAAAGTGAGAGAAGAGGAAGAGAAGGTGAAGAGCAGCTTATGAAAGAAAAAAAAATTTCTGTAGGGATTTCTGTAGGGCACAGTCCAGCCTCAGAGATGTACTGGTCTCTCAGAGAAGTCAGACTGTCCCATGACTAGCTTTTGCTTCTCAGTGGAACATGAGTAGGAGCTGGGCAAACTTTCTGGCCAAGAAAGTCCAGCAAGTTTAGCTATTGCTGGATAGCTGCTGAGCAGGTTTAAAAAATACGAAATCATATTTTCAGATTTATATACATAAACACTGCAAATGCAGTTATGGAGAAATTTCTTGGGTTCAGCATCCCATGCTTTGCAGTATACTGCCAGATTACAAGCCACTACAGTACAGCAACCCACTACAGTCCCCTGCATGGCAAACCATGTGAGGTTTGTTCTCCTGCATGGGGTACGTTTGCCACAGAGACTCTGTATCTCTTTAAGTCTGTCATAACTTCCTTTGACAGAGAACATTCAGCTACAGTCTGGCTTTCAAAACAAACAAAAAAAAAAAAGAAAAAAATATCAAATTTGGAAAGGTAAATCTGTCGATTTTAAGCTGTAAGCTCACCATTGTAGAATATAATTTGGAAAAAAAACACCAAACATGCTGTCAGTGAAATCAAAATAATTCAGTTTGTAGTAAATGGCAGCAGGACAACAGGTTGCCTTTCTTAGGCTCACATTCTAGGCTAGTGTTACACACATTGTTAAAGCTTCTTTCTGTGTGTAAACTTTTCTATGGAATTTATCCTGGAGTATCTAAGCCTTGTACCGATGCTCCCTTGCTGTTCTGCGATTATTTGAGAAGCTAGCTGAAAGCTCTGGTTTAGGTTTCTCCTTTTTCATATGGCATTGCTTTACTGTAGATCTTTGATGAAATGCTGTGTGTGACAAAGGCATGTGTTTCAGAACACAAACATAAATATCCTTGTAAAGGTATTTGAAGCCTCAGGCTTGTCATTAAACTGCTCACCAGTGGTTGTGGTCTCCGTCACGTTGCTCCCATGGGTGTCAGGATGGTGCAGAGTTCCATGGGCACAATGAGGAATTTGAAATGGGGGACAAATGTATAAAAAATAAGAGAGAACTCACTGGTAGTTAGAGTGGCTATTTCAGATGAGTTAGAGAGGGAGTAGGTGAAGAGAAGGGTAGCAGACTGCTGTGCAACAGCAGCCCTTTTCAAAATGGTAGACTGTGCAGAGATGCAGTGGTCCTCTACTGAGCACCCTAGGCTGAGACACAGAGTAGTAGATAATCATATGCTAAGGGAAAATATGAGGGGGAAGATATGAGAAGCTTTAGAAATAATTAGGTCTGTAAATGAGGCTGGTGCAAGGTCCTTGTTCTGCTGCCAAAGCATAACTCTACCACGAAGCTTTGTGCTGTTTACCTTACATACTGCATGGCAAAATTTCCTCTATGTGACCACTTAAGGAGGAAAAGAAAAATATTTTTTAGGAAAAATTGTCTTCAAATAAAGCGAAGCATAACTACTCAACAGGCTGGGAATGCTTTGGGACAGTCTGCTAGGACAGATGGCTGCTTAACAAGAATGGTCTCTTGACCAGGTTTCTCTGTCTGTGTTCCAGGTGCCTGCACGTAAGGAAGCAGATTACATGCGCTGTTTCAAATGTGTATCGATTTGCCAATGGGGAGAGAGAAAACTCTGTCTTTGATAAAGAATTTGATTTGATGATCATTTACAGACCACACCACATGAAGTCTTGACACTGTTTCTTCACCCTAATTACTTTGTGAGCCATCTGGTGCACCTGCTGTTACAGGGAGGTAGGAATAACAGTTTTACACCCTCCCTCCCTTTTCTTTTCCTTTTTCTCACACTGAGATGGATCTTTTAAGTGAACATCCACCTGACGTGGCCAGACAGTGCAGATGTAGACGCAGGTGCAAACTCGGTCAACCATGCCTCCAGATGGCTCTTACTTATTAAGGCAGCCAAAGTAATAACCACAGACAAAGGGCCTCCAAGATAAAAAAACAAGACCGTCCTACAGGAAAACATTAGGTTCAGACATGGAGTTTGTGAGGATCCCAAAGAGGTAATCAGGTTTGGATCTATGGTGAAAACAATGCTGGTCCTTGAAATTTGGATGAAATGACAGATTGATAATTGAGCAGTTGAGGAAATGGTTAAAGTGCAATAGTGTCTCCTGAAGGCCAATTACATAAGCATAAGTGCCAGCAGCTAGATGCCAAGATAAAGCCATGGCTTCCTTTTCTCCTGCTGAGTAACATGCTCTGCAACCAAGAAAGCCAAGAGAAAAAAAGTGATAGGATATTTTATAGTCTGAATTCTTTTAAACATCAGAGGTATCACATTTCCAAAGGCTGAACTCCAAGCAAACAAGAAAGCAAACAAAATGAAGAAATTGTGACCTCCCTCAACATCTCCCTTTAACACCTTTAATTACTGGCCCACAAAGTGCAAAAGTTCAAAGAAGTAAGTTTCAGGTTTGGGAAGCTGCCTCACTAAACAAGTTCCTTTGGGCAGAAGAAGCTCACAGGAGTCCAGAGCCCACCTCTGCTCCCACAATTGAATGAGCTTCCCCTTGTTAACCTGAATACTCAGTGCTCAAGAGAGGAAAGGCATCAGAAAGAGAAATAACTTTTTCAACCAGCTATTTCAACATACCTCCTTCAGGACTGTCACAGATGGCTTGGGGCTTTTCTGGTCTGGAAGGACAGCATAAAAAAGTGCCCTCCTCATCAGTGATTGTCTCAGCAGCCAGGCTGCCTAAATGAGTGTTCTGCCAAGCAGAATTCATGGCTGCTTTCCACCTGTATTTTCTTGAGAGAAGATTTGTGGCAGAGTGCCCAGCAGACACTGTGGTACTCGGGACAGCAGGTCCAAAAATCCAGCATGCGAAAGTGATGGGAGGTGCAGATCCACAGGCAAGATTCCCTTGGCCCTGCCATGCTGACAGTGACACACAAACGCCTTCAGGATTGTCTGAGGAGCAGACTCAGCCCTCCTCCAGCCCCTCTGCAAAGTAAGAAGGAAATGCTGGGGGTGGGAAACTTCATAATAGCAAATCTTAGTGAGAGGTAGGGTTGCAATACACAGAAATCATGCTAAGCTCTCCAGTTTCAGTCCACAATGACTATGAAAATGGCGTAGGTGTTTATCTCCTCTGACAGGTGTTCTCTGAATTCCCCTGCCTAGAGGGGTCCTTAATGCCTGAGGCTTCAGTGCCATCAGCCCAAAGACTTTCATCATTATGAAGGCAATGAGATCCCAAAGTTATCTTATAATTCCTTATAATACCCTAGAGAATAAAATCAATTGTTTCATGTGTGTGACCAACCTCCTTTGTCCAGCTTGGTTTCTTTCTCAGTGTCTTACCCACAAGCTTCTAAAGCAGATAAAGGTACAGTTTTGACTTTCTGAAGGCTATTTCATCCTCTCCTCTCCTCCACTCCTCTCCCCTCTCCTCTTCTCTGCTTCTCTCCTCTCTGTGGGGTGAGGCCCATGCCCAAAGCAATCACAGGCAATGATAAAGGCAAGAGCAGACTGAGGGAGTTGTGCCTTGACCCTTTGTGAGAAGATGTCTGTCACTGCCATAAATAACCCTTTGCCAGCATAGTTGAGAAACCTTGAAAACTATTATTATTTCTAGAACTTAGAACTAAGAGTTTTATCCTTGGACCAGCACCTCCTGCACAAACCCACAACAGCAAGACATTTCCCTACCACAAGAGCTATAAATGCTGCCTATTAGGCAGCAGATGGAGACGGGGAGTGTAAGGAGGCAGCAAGACCTTCCCCACCAGCCTGATAGACGCTGTTCTTAGCACAGCAAAACCTGACTATTGCCAAGTTTTTGTAGGTATGTTGAGAAAAGATAGATTTACTGAGGTTTTGAAAGAGGATAATACAAATAAGACAAGAACCATATTCTGGATGATCATGCTTTTTCAAAATTTCTTTTTAAAACAAAACAGGGACAGCAATGCTACTTCTTAAGTCCTGTATTCTGTATTGCGTTGTGAGAACAAACCTTTCTACAGAAACCCTGTTTTATTTATTGCCCATTCAGTTTTCTAGCCATATGTAAAGCTAAACCTTTGCTAGTCTTCCTGGAAACTAAGCCAGCCAAACGACTGAAGAGATATATTTAGGATGGAGGAGTTGTAGGGGACAGCTGGAGCATATCTTACACTCCTTTACTGTAGCACTATTTAGCCTTGTCACTGGGCCTGGAGTGAAATAGCTGGTACCCATATTTTAGTGAATGACAGCCAGGCAAATTCAAGTGATGAAGTTGTAATCAGCTCTTCCACAGTAAAACAAGAATTTTGCTAAACCTGTATTTGGTTTGGACTATAAATATATTGCCCTATTAAAGACCTCACCCAAAGGCAGCCTTAACAATGAAACAACTTGTTTTTCTGAAATCAGGGCTTTCAGTGAGTGCTGTGATTTGGATGTAAAATCCAAGGACAATATCTATGTCTTTCTGATGCTAGAGATTCACTGGGAAGTTTCTGAATTCACTGAGGGGTAGTTATTACCAATACTAGGATTTGCATGGCAAGACTGTGTTATGTAGGATAGATTTGTTCTACAATCTTGTCTCTTTTCTGGGCTCACTGTGATCTACAGTACATGTTTATCAGTTTGCATCCTGCATTCTGAGCAGCCTGCATTGGCAGCAAGACAAATTTTATAGCACCTACTAGTGATCTAAATCAAGCATTCCAATGTTTCACTAATGGCAAATCTGATGTTCATAACCAGAAAGGGGAAAATCAGGATCCTGTTTTCAGCACAACAAGATGATTCTTGCAGAACCTTGTCTCCAACTCTTTTTTTTCCTCTTCTTTGTAGCTGAATTTCTATTTGGAAATGCAAAATGACAGGGCTAAGTTAGAGCCTTTGCAATACACTGCTGTTTGCAAGAAGCAGAAGGAAGACCTTACAGTCTGGCTAAAGCAACCCAATTCCTTAAGAGGGCAGTGTAAGAAATGAGCACTGAAAATTGTTTAGAAATTGTTTTCAGTAACATAGAAGTAAAACTTTCCACAGAGACAAGGTTCCCAGTGGGTTCAGGTAGCTGGGGGGGCAAGCTCTGCATGGAGCAAGGGATTGCACTGAAGCCTGAGCGATTACTGCATACAGGGGTTTGTCCTTTGGCACTCCACTCACACTCGATTTTCTGTCTAAACCCATGATTTAATTTGGGTGAATCCTGATTTATACCTCTACTAATAAAAGGGAGCTGAGGCCATCAGTGGTATAAATAAAGTCTTAGCTCAGTGACAGTCTTGCCTGTGTGAGAACTGCAGGATCAGGCTGAATAGCACTGGCTGATCTTTGGCATTTGATGAGCAAGTTACCTTTATTTATAACATGGTACAGCAGGACGTGTTGCTGTGACTGACTTACAACAGCTGCAAGGTCACAAGTTTGATACGCTGAGGGAAAAGTGTCTTGGCAATGTATATTTGAAGATTGTGTTGAATCAGGGATATGTGAAAGGTTAAATAGGGTAAGTCTAGAAGCATTGGGCTTTTTTATATCTCAGACTAGCTTTTTAGAAACATCCTTGGAGGATACTAAAGAGTGCCTTCTATAGCAGAATGCTGAATTCACCCTTTTTGCCACCTTCTGTGACCTTTTCACCACCTCCTTATTTGTGCTTTGTAAAATAAGAACCACTAAAACAACCCTGTCATCAAATCCACATCATCTATTCCTTCATTGATTCTTGAGAGGCGATAACAAGCTCAGCTAGGAACACATTTTAATAATTATACAGCTATAATTATCATTTTGGCTTTGCTAGGATTTTTGAAAGATAAACTGTGCAATCTATTTATAAGCTTGATAAGCAGGAGGACCTAGTGCCCTTTCCTTCTAGTAAATCCATGGGAAGTCTCATATGCAGAGTGAAATCATCTAAAAGAGCATCAAACTAAACAACGAGGCTTCTAATTAAGCATAATCTTGCAGTAGGTGGGTGCAATAAATACCTCACCAGTGAAGGAAAAGAAAGCTTTGTATTTTGCACAGAAATACAGATGTTTCAGTAAATAGTTGGAAAGTGATGATCTTCCACACTAACACTTACACCAGGACAAATAGTGAGGGTAAAAAGCTACTCCAGGAATACTTTTGGTGTATACCAAGGGGATATACAATTTGAAGGAGATCTCTGTTTTACACAGCTGGTTAGTTACATGATATGTATCTGCTTGTTTGCACAATTGGATTTTGTAAGCAAAAACAAATGGAGAAAAGTAGCAGGAAAGACAATGAAAAATGAAAACACAATTTCAAGGATGTCAGAGCTAGGGCTTTGAGTAAAGTATGAAAGCAGTCCCAAAGACAAGGCTTATGGATGGGGTCCTGATAACTGTTTCCTAGCAACAGGAATACTATTAAGGAGGATGCTGAAGTCCAGTTTAATACATTTATCCAGTGCTCTGAAGAACAAGTAAGTAACATCAAATTCCCCATTTTATACAGGGCTACTCATTCAGGTTGTGTATCCGTCTTTACAAGAAGAGTTTCTACAGAAATCAGTCCTGCATATGTGCCTCTATATATCTGTATATGTATCTTAGTCCTTTTCTAGCAGAACAGAGAAATAATGTTATTTATTGGGATAACTGTTTTGAGTTATTTAATTAGATACGAGACTCCAAATTAGTTAAACACAATTATGTGAGAGTAAACTAGAATGCCTTCTGGTTTTGTTTCTGGGATATTGAGACTGCTAACCATGCAAAAAAAAAAAAAAAAATCTATTGTAGTATTTACAACTGGCTATCACAAAAATTAGTTCATGGCACAGCTTTAATATAGAATAACCATCAAAAGGAGAGGTTAACACCACACAAACTTTTGGGAAGGAATTTGATAACTTGTTTAAAAACATTGTACAATTCAGTACAATTCCTTAGAGTCATAGCTCAACATCTATACTTATATATACATTCAAGTGACTAAGACCAAAACCAGAACTGAATCAAAATGTTTCAAAGCATGGAGGAAATTATATATTCAAGACCCAAACCCTGAAAAAGGTTAGTTGCTGCACATCATCATGCTTATGTCAGTGCAGCCTTACTCTAGTAAGCTTCAAGTACAGATAATTAATGAACACCATATCCTGGGTAGCCTCCCAAGCCAGCCCTCAGGGGATTGCCATTTGATTTCCATGGCAGATGACCTTTGAAAATTATTCTTTAAATTTTTTGGGGGAAGGGGACAAAACAAAATAGAATTACTATTATTACTCTATTCTCTTGCTGCTCAGACTGAGGTTCTAGTTAGTACCAAGTATTTGTAGATTTTGCAGCATTGTTTCAGCAGTCTGATTCTCCTCTGCAGCATTTGACAGGTCCCTAGATCCAAATAACAAATTCTATGCTCCTTTTTTTCCACAGCCCAAAATAAACATGATGTAAATAGGCTCTAAGACCCATAGCCATCCTCTGGGAAAATTTCAAAGTAACCCTAGGTAGACAACTGGTTCGGCATCTTTTGTTTCCCATTTGGAGCAGGATGTTTCATTAGCCAACAGATGCAATAGGCTCAACAGCACTACTGTTAAGTTAGAACTGGCAAATTTTCAAGGTTCTCTTATTATAGCAAGACAACAAGTATTTTTGATGCTTTCCCTCCTTTTCCCTCAATATGAATTGTTGTCTGAGTCCACCCCCGCTTTTAAGGCAGCAGTCTCCACAGGAGCCAGAAGACTGATGCATCCCTACCCCATCCCATTTGACAGGAGACCTCAAGAGCAGCCTGCAGAAATGCCTGCGGGCAGGCTCTCCAGGTGGGCCTGCTGGGGTAATAAGCTGCCTAATGGCATACTAAGCAGCTGAGCAGCTGGGAGTGCTTGAGCCATCAATTCAGGTGACTCATATCAAAAGTACCTGCATTTCCACAAACTGTGGAGATCAGTCATGTCACTTTTTGGGTTTCCTCTCAGGAATGAGATGAAGCTGGCAGCCACACCGGAAACATAATTTCCCACCTAATTTGGCAGGCTTGGAAATTAAAGAATCACAGAATATTCTGAGTTGGAAGGGCCCCAGTGGGATTATCAAAGTCCAGCTGTTGGCCCTGCACAGGACAGCCCCAGGATTTACACCATGTGCCTCAGAGCATTGTCCAAAGGCTTCTTGGATGCTGGAAGGCTTGGTGCTGTGACCACTGCCCTGGGGAGCCTGTTCCAGTGCCCAACCAGCCTCTGGATGAAGAACCTTTTCCTAATATCTAGCCTAACCCCCCCCTGACACAGTTGCATGCCATTCACTCAGGTCCTGTCACTGGTCACCACAGAGATCAGTGCCTGCTCCTTCTCTTCCCCTCACAAGGAAGTTGTAACTGCAATGAGGTCTCCCCTCAGTCTCCTCTTCTCTAGGCTGAACAGACCAAGTGCCTTCAGCCACTCCTCATACAGCTTCCCCTCCAGACCCTTCACCATCTTTGTGACCCTCCTTTGGACACTTTCTAATAACTTTATATATTTGCTATATTGTGGTGCCCCAAAGTGCACACAATATCCAAGGCGAGGCTGCCCCAGTGCAGAGCAGAGCAGGACAATCCCCTCCCTCAACAGGCTGGCAATGCTTTGCCTGATGCCCCCCAGGATAGGGTTGGCCCTCCTGGCTGCCAGGGCACTGCTGACTCAGATTCAACTTGCCATCAACCAAGAACTCCAGGTCCTTTTCCACAGCACTGCTCCCCAGCCTCTTGTTCCCCAGTCTATGAACATCTGAGGATTCCCCATCCTGGGTGCACAATCTGGCACCTATCTTTGTTAAACTTCATACATTACATGATTGCTAATTTCTCTAATTTGTTGAGGTCTCTCTGCAGGGCCTCCCTGCCTTTGAGGGAGTCAACAGCTCCTCCAAGTTTTATGTCATCTGCAAACTTGTTTGGTATCCCTTTCATTCGTGGTGTCCAAGTCACTTATAAAGAAGTTGAAGAGGACTGGGGTTAAGATATAGCCCTCTAGAACCCCACTGATCACCAGTCACCAGCCTGATGTCACCCCATTCATTATATCCCTTTGTCCTGTGACTATCTTTGCTTCTGAAAATTTCTCTCTGTATACCACTCTGTGGAAGTCTGACTAGAAGCCAAGTTACATCAGTTAAAGGATGGGACAGGCACTTTTATAAAAACCAAGGCAACAGACAACTGCTTTCAGACTACATAATTTCTAAAAGTGAAAGCATAGTTTTTAAAAATTAATGTTCTTATCTTTTGTCCTTCCTGAAGAACCTCTGTTTTTTTGCCTGAAATAAACAAATTTTGTCTCTGAAAGGAAAATTGAGATACAATTAAGATACATACACAGAAAGAAACATTCCAGTGCTGAAATCACTTTGTTACTTTGAACCCATCTACAAAAAAGCTTTGTGTACTACTTCTGTAACCTTCCCACAATAAAGAGAACCACTATCCAACACACCTCTATGGAGAGCTTTAGGCACTTTCAGTTTTTATGTGAAATTTTTGGAACACCAACATGTAGGTTTTATCATCACCCACAATTAAAGAGAAGCCAATTTTATTTTTTTTTTTTTTTTGTAGTGAAATGGATTTGATACTTGTTATGGAATCTGCTGCTCCTACTACTGTTTTTCACTGCTCTCAGCACCAGAACAAGAGCCTATGCTACCATTTTATTTTACATCTGACCACTTGCTCACAAAATTGCAGTGTTAATGTAAAATAAACCAAAGGAAGGAAACAGCTTCTAGAGCCCCGAAGAAATAAACCGCACGAGTACACACACGGGTTCACATCTTTTGCAGTTCTAGTTATAAACTGGGGGAGGTTGTTATGATCTGTTCCTCCTTAAGGCCTGATGTTTGAAAAAATGACAACACTTTTTACCACCATTAGCCGGCTGCTCTCCTTTTTTTGTGGTAGTGGAGGGAACTGAAACTTGGGGGATCTGAAGGTGTCAGGCTTAAGTCCCTGCTGAGTTGGATTCCTCACAAGTGCACAGCAAGGAAATGCCAAATGAAAGGTTTTCTGTGTTTGACATTTTTACAGGTTGTTGTAGAATAGTTTATAAAACATCAAATGATAAATAATCTTTCCTTTCCTCTGTTAGCTGCCTAACCCGTGTCTATTTCCTTAAAACACAAACTAGGACAACTCAGCAGACGTAGCTTGCCTTTTACACATTCTTCCAGAAAATCGTAGATGGGGATCCTTATACAGTTGATATGAGCATACAATTAAGCTGTCTAAATTTGATCACATTCAGTCTTGCCTGCCTGGATGTGAGACTGAATGCCACAATTTATTAATCAGTGCTTAAAGATTTCAAGAGACTAAACAGTTGCATATACACTTTGGCACTGTGTCTTACTGTTCCTGCCAGTTGGAAGCAAACACTGAAGAAGGTTTCAAATGGATTAGAGACTGCAGAGCCCATTCTTTAGTGTGTGATTCTTATTACAAGGTTATTTAGGGGCTCTCTTTCGGGGGTATCTCTGGATTAAGGATTTATGGTGCTAGACCAAGGATTTCTTGATAGGCACTTAATAGGTGCATATGTGCCATATGTTGCTGTTTTTGAAGTTTTCCTGCAGTTAATAGCATCACTTTTTTGACTTTTCTTTGACTTTATTTGCAGTTATGTCTGAGGTCCACCACCCCAAATCTGGATCTGAAGGCACTGCAAATACAATAGTGTTTACCCTGATCTGAAGGCATTGCAAGTACAATAGCATCTGAATCCAGCCCTTTTCAGTGTGCATGTATGAAGTTATAATCACTTACCAGGTAAACAACCCAAAACCAGATGTGGATTTCAGGAGACAGATCTGATAACATCAAAAGACACAACTCATACATTACCACTTGTCAGAAAACCCCAGGAAAGATATCAGGGACTTCATGAAACTTATAGTGAAATTCCATTTACTCAAATCAGCATGAATCATGTGAAAGAGGTCAGAAGAAAAAAACCTCCCCAATGTTCAGACTGAAATGAAAACAGTGTTCAACTTAACAACATGCATTTCTACTGTGACATCTACTGAAAATCAGTTGGTTAATGACGGTCAGATAAAAACACTTGATATTTGCCTGTCTACCTGTAATGAAATGGGCAAATACCTATGTGCATACCCAAAAACTCAGATTCCTTGTTCATGTGTGTTTGACTGCACCCTTCTTTGATTGTTGGTTTTCTTTTATCAGTCATATCCTGAGTTTTTACATAATACATTATGGTTATGACCCCTAGGTGTTTGACACAGTTCTAATAGTAAAGGCTTGATTTCTCCACATTAAGTTACATGTGCGTTACTTAATGTGGTGATGGATTTTTGCCTGCAGGAGTGTTTAGGAACAATAAAAAATGCTTGTTCTGTCGAAAACCGCTTTGATTAGAATAGGCAGAAGCTTGATTTTCACCTGCTTGCCTCTTCTGTCTGGGTAGAGCAGCTGTGAAACACTTCATAATTGAGCAAGTGGTTACATCTGCTCTTAAAGTCCCAAATGAAATTATTATAAAGAATTGAAGAATTAATTAACCAATAAGGACTGAAAATAGGGCAGAGTATTTTGCTTCCACGGAGGCTTGATTTTTTTGATGTTGCTAGTTAAGGCAGTTTAAGGTCTTCTGTTTTTGGTCATGATCCCTGTCCATAAGCCTGTTCAAGAAAGTAATATTTAATTATTTTATTTTGAACACTCTACTGGTTTTTGATCATTGTATGTGCTGTTATTGACAAACTACGGCAGAGCTTTCCATGGACTTCTTTCAGAGAGTATCACTCCATCACGAGTATTAGACTGTGTCAGCTTTGCTGCTGCTGTGACAAATTTTAAATTAAATTTTAAAAAGCAGAAGAAGATAATGATTTCCAATAAGTACTGTGACATTCACTTCCTATGGTAGTAAAAGGCACACAAGTTACAGCACACTAAAATTTATACATTTGCTGCAATTCACCTTTAAGGAACGCAAGAGGAAAGTTAGTGATTTTGAATAGTTGATGTGTTTTATTTTATCGTTTGGAAGCATGCCCGTTATTCAGGATCACAGAGCTCATGAATTGATGATCCGAAGGGAGGCTCTTTTACTATTGCTTCTCCTGCGCTGCCTCTATAAATATCTTTTTTATTATTATTCTGCATTTTTTAGATTTGTTTTATGGTTCTGGTTATTAATGTTCTACCTCTGACTGTTACGAGAATTCATAGCTCTGTTAGAAGTCTGACATGTCTGGGATATTTGCTTGTGTAGGTAGTTTTCATGCAGTAAACCAATCTGCAGGACAGGGAGGGGAATATTCTGCCTTTGATAGTGGGTATATTTCTGATTACTGTTAGTGGGAATATGTGGCTTCAAACAAAACCAGCAACCCCAGAAGTTTAAATTACACCAAGTGCAAAGTGTGTAAGCTTTTTGTATGTGATTGCATAGCCTAGACAAAGAACAGGGAAATAGCTACTACTGTTTATTGCTTGCAGAATGAGTATTGGACATGGAAATCTCATGCTCCCTATTAACATCTCTGGGAATGTAGAGGATTGTCCAGCCATAGGACAGGATCTTCAGCTCACTCAAAATTGCAGGCAGAGGAGATCAGTGTTACTAACAGCATCGACCTTCTTTATTGTTTTTACAACCTCCATAGTTTCTATCCTGCAAATACGACTGTGACTGTATTGAGGCACCCCTTCTCCTGCCCTCAGGATATTTTAGAGCTAAGAAGATACTAAAATCTTACAAGACTTTATTTTGTATTTTACTTGCACCATTGGGGTGTACTGAAGTGACAAAACGCAATGATGAAAAAGAGTCAGCAAAGCTGTGGCAACAATACTTTTGTTTCTCCAGCAAGACTAGTAACTTGGAGTCGGCAACCTACTGCAAATCACCTCTAGCAGACCAAACGATTCACAGACATTTAGTGCATAATTGGATAGCTGCTGGTGCAGCAGCTTGACAGCGAGGTCAGTCAGGAGCTGGTTTATCCATGGATGCTACAGTTAAAACCCAAAAAAAAAAGAAAAGAATTTTTTTTTTTTTTTAAGAATAATCACCCGGGAGGTTAGATAACTCCTACCCTGTAGGCGTGATTTTTGGAACACAAGTCAGAGGGAGAAAATGCATGCATTGCTTCTTACAGCATGTTTTGTCATTCTAGGTGTGATGAAGATACCTAGGGGAGCTTTGCACCTGTCAGCTATGTTTATAACACACCTTTCAAAGAGAATTAAAGACCATCTTTAAAAGCCCTAGCATTACATTTAAGATCCTCTCCACACTGGGCTTGTTTTACTTGCCTTCAAGCCCTTTCTTCTCCATGAGGGAGGAATATCTCTTTCGACAGACATCCCCACAGACACGCAGGCATGAGAAAGCTTGTGCAAAAAGCTGACAGTATGATCTGGACTCTCTCTCTCATGGGAGCTTTGCTATTGACTTTAGCTGGGCCAGGATTTCACCTATTGCTTTTGTCAAGTTTGACAAGGATTACTGGCATGAAACTGATCCCGAGGGAGGGAATCCAAACACTTTTCCACACAAATGCCCAAATGTCCAATGTGTACTATGGAAACTGGAAAGATCATAAAAAAGACTAATGTTTTAGACGTGCTTAGCAGGCCTGCTGATGCTCCCACTGAGGCTGTCAGAGATGACTTGAGGAGCAAGCATGGTATGCCAACACAAGCACTTCACCTCTGTCCCTTGCCAGGTTTCCTTTACAGCCATTGCAGGGTAGCTATTTCTTCATTGTACAGCTCCAAATGAAAGAAGCTTGAGTGGCCCAGGAGACATTTAAGCTGGTCACTGCAAATTGATTCACACAAATGTCTCTGGTGTGAGGATGTGCCACTTCTTAAGCAGCAAGAGAAGAGGAAATGAAATGAAGAGGTTGTATGGCTGCTCTCAGGAGAACATCAAGTAACAAGAGCAGCTTGGTGTTAATTTAGCTGAGAAAAAAACCTCTCCTCTTTCAATGCTTGAGGATTTGAGATTCCAGCAACAGGTTGGTGAGGTAGGCAGTTGGTAGGAGTGGGAGGGAGATCACTCTTTCTTAAGCAATTGCAGAAGTGTGGAAGTAGGTTATGGCAGGTAAGGGAACAGGAAGAAAAATACATAAGTGAAAGAAACACTAAAAAAGGGGAGAGCACAAATCTGGGACAACAGCTGGCTCTTTGTTGCTGCAAAGGCATCTCTTTTGGGAGAATAGGGCTTTACTACAAGAAATTTTTTTTTAAAAAAAAAACCAAACAAAACCCAGAAGAACTGCTCCCACTCTGCAGCAGGACAGATTCCATATCCTATCTTTCAACAGGGTAACATTACTGTGGACGCACCATATGGCTTTGGAGCAGTGCTTATTCATGTCAGATAAGACTAGTGCATGGCAAGAGCAAGCTACAATTTTGTCTTTACGTCCGCCCAAGAAAAAGTACTGTAGCCATAATCCCATGTACAATTTGAGCAATTAGCACTGTCAATGAAGCAGTTTCTTGTCATATGCTCCCTAGTTCTCCTAAAAAGTTCAGTGCAAAACCCTTGAACAGATCTGCCAATATAGGCTTGAAAGTGTACCAGGTGGAAATGAGCAACTGTGGGAAGGGGCAGAAGGTTAAAGGACTCTTTCAAAGTCTCAGAGTGTTTGTGAAACTATGGTTGAAGAAAGACCTTTTGCAAAGATAGGAGAATGTGCACCGAAAAGGCACCTTTTTTCTGGACAGCCCAAAATTTCTGACTAAAAGCTGCATTTGAGAGATGCTAGACATAACCGTGAAGAACAGTACTGCTTCATATCTGATAACATGGCATAGTGTATGAATTTTTAATACAATATATCATGTATATGAAAATTATAATAATAAAAACATAGGTGATTTAGAGTCTTTCTGCATCCTAGGGTTATTGTTATTCTGGTTTGTACTGTCAAGATAAAGCAGAAACAAATGGTTACCCAAGTGCTGAGTATCCTTCAGAGAGCAAAAGAACAATTTTCTGGAGATGCAGAGTAGGATAGATTGGCATGAGGTAAAAGAGACACCTGCTTCTGTTCTTTTTGTTGAGCCAAAGCTTCTGTTGATTCAAGAGATAAAAGACGTCCCCCGATGGGATGTGCCAAGAGACACTTTTAATCTCTTTTGCTGGGAATTGAGAGATTCTACTGCCAATACTTGCAGTATGAACTTCATCCAGTGTTTATTTTATGAAAAGACAATATGAAGGTGTAGTTTTTCCCGCACTCCTCAGGCTTAAATAGAGAGCTGAAAAATAGAAACCTCAGAGAAAGGACAGAGAAGAAATACAGGTGCAAATTCATAGGATCAAAATAATGCCTACAACTTTGGAACTCAGAAGATACTTATTTTTTATTTTTAATGTGTCTGATCTCCTGAAGAACGACTGGCTTACTGAAAATTTAACTCAGGCAAAAAAGCAGTTATCCAAATGTCAGCTGATGAAACACTGAGTGAACCGGAGGCCTAGGGCACTTTCATCCTAAATTCAGTGCAGAATGATGTCCAAACGTACCATCTGGGAATTTTCATATCACCTGCCTGGTTACATGAAGGAGATTAATGGTTTCTTGTGGCTCTCTTTTGTGGAGGACAGCAGTTGCATTTCCTTCAGTTTCCAAAGAGGTTAACTTGCATGCTTATCCAAACAGTCAGCTGAAGTGATGACTGGTAGGAAGTGAAATTCATTCTGAAACTAGATAGCTCTTATGCATTCTAACCTAATTTTCGTGGTTGCAGCAGGAATCAAACAACAACAACAACAAAAAGGCACAGGGCAGTGAGCAAAGAATCTCTTTGAACTAACACCCAACTCAAAAGGACTTTTTCTCTGAAGCTGTTCTACTCATCATTCTATACCTACCATATATAGTCTTTGCTAATCTGTTATTTGCTTCCTCCCTCTTTCCAGCATCTCTGTCCTTGCAGCAGTTTCTCCTGCAGATACATAAAATTTCCAGCAGAACAAGGGGTAAGGCAGCTCTGCTCCTGGGTGACTGTGCTCCATCTTTGTGGTGTAGAGGTGAATCTGCTATGGTATCAACTCCCCCATATGTAAGAGAAATCAGAGCCATCTACTTGTTTTCTTGCGACTATATTGAAGTGGGGAACTGTGATTAGACCTTCCCCAGCTGCTGGTTTCAAAGGGGTTTAACCTCGTGTTTAATTACACAGTTATTTCACCTTTGCCACTTGGGGTTCAAAATGCTGACAATTCCAGAGTGCAAACCTGGTAAAGTCTTATTGCATTTGACTCTCACAAACCTCTGGAGCTTCCTGTGGGATGCACATAACCTCTTTACATTTGTGAGACTGCCCCAAACACTTCATCCCAGGCAGAAGAAAACAAAGAGGAAACGAAACAAAAATCAACACCAAGAAAAACACCAAATACTTCAAAACAGTAAGGTCAATACATCCTTGAGTACCTTTGCCATTACAGCTGTGCTCCTGCTTGGTCTACTTACTCCCCTTCTGTGAAAGCAGCCTACTGAGAGATTTGGACATATAGTTTCCTCCCTGAATTTTGTTTCCTATTTGACCCACTCGTTGTTGTATCAGACTTCTGGATGTTATCACCTTAAAAGTAGGCCCTCACAGTTGATGAAAAATTAAGCTCACTGAAATTTCTGTTATCTCAGTAAGCTCCCTATACTCCCCTTTGCAAGGTACTGTTGGACCAGGGATCTTGAAGTAATTTGCATCTGAATGTCCTGTTTTCTGAGCTAGTTTTCTACACTTTGCCTGCATTACACCCAGTAGTATTTTCCTTCAGCTTTGAAAAAGGCTTTGCGGCCCCAAAATGTCCAGGAGTTTTGCAATCATCCTGTAACTTATAACTTAATCTCCCCAGTTCCTCATTTAACTGCTCTCTTGAAGTATCATGTCTCAGCTTATATCCTTCCAACTTTGGATGATTGAACAACACTAAACATCAGAGAGAGGCAAACACTGTAATGCTTTTTATGAATATTCATCTGTATTTTGAAAGGAATGCTGCATTTCCTTGGTTTTAATTTTCACGCCATAAATTTTCTCACAAATATCTGTACAGAAATATTTGCTGAAACAGCATATACTATTATAATAGCATCAAGTACTACTAGAATGTTAATATTCAAATGAATAATTGATATTCACATCAAAAAACTAAATCAAAGAATTATCCAATTGAGGCAAGAAGACACGCCTTGTGATCTCTGTGTTAAATTGGATCAGACTGAATTTCTCTTTTTGAAAACCTGCAATAAGCTGCCTGTGAATGGGCCTAAACTTGAGTTTCACTCAGTGTAAATCATTCTGAACAACAAACAGACTTGCAAAAACATGTTTACAGACAATTTTCAAATGGAAAAGAGGCAAATGCATTGAAAAAAGTATATATCCTGAGATATTCTCCCAGCTGAGCTCTCAGATAGGTTACTGTCAGGCAATCCAGCATGGTGCTTTCCCTTTGCATTCTTTTGCTCTTAAATGATGCCAATTTGAGGAGCAAAAGATTGTTCTTTGACCCTGGCATGTCAATCTTCTGCTCATCTGTGCAGAAAACTACCTCAAAGTCAATGGACTCTGCTTATTTAAAGTACTCTTTCACTGCCTGGCCAAAGGGTGTCCATATAGGGGGTTAAATTATCCATGAGTATTCTTGCTTCACCCACTGACCTACATTGCTATGACCATTACTCAAGGTGATGCCTTCTTGGTATTTCTGCTTCAGTAAATGAACATTCCCAGGGTTAAAATACCCTTTTCCAAGACATTAAAAGGAAGCAGCTGTATGTATGCAGTGGGTTGAACTTTGCTGGATGTCAGACACCCACCAAAGCCTCTCTATCTCTTCTACTTCTCAGCTGGACAGGAGAAAGAAAGTTTAACAAAGGTTCATGAGCTGAGATGAGGTTCAGGAGAGATCACTCACCAAACACAATCATGGGCAAAACGGATTCGAATTGGGGATATTAAATTAATTTATTACTAACAAAATCATAGCAGGATAATGAGAAATAAAATAAGACTTAAGAACACATTCCTTCCCTCCTTCCTTCCCTAACTCTACCTTCTCCCCTGCCAGTGGTACAGGGAGATGGGGAATGGGAGTTACAGTCAGTTCATCACAGGTTGTTTCTTCCACTGTGCACAGAGAAGAGCCCTTCTCTGGCTCCAGCGTGGGGTCCCTGCCATGGGAGACATTTCTCTGTGAACTGCTGCAGTGTGGGTCTCTCTTCCACAGGGTGCAGTCCTTCAGGCACAGCCTGCTCCAACCTGTGTCCTCTACCGAGTCATGAGTTCTACCAAGAAACCTGCTCCAGTGTGGGCTCCTCCCTCCATGTGTCTGCAGGTCCCTGCCAGGACCCTGCTCCAGCATGGATTTGCTATGAGTTCGCAGCCCCCTCTCAGGCATCCATCCACCTGCTCCTGTGTGGGTCTCCTCCACCAGCTGCAGGTGGATCTCTGCACCCCAATGGC
Organism: Anabacerthia variegaticeps; assembly: GCA_035583185.1. Classification (NCBI taxonomy): domain Eukaryota; kingdom Metazoa; phylum Chordata; class Aves; order Passeriformes; family Furnariidae; genus Anabacerthia; species Anabacerthia variegaticeps. Next base: position 99,895,190 of record JAWWEW010000078.1, read on the forward strand.
CCTTCATGGGCTGCAGGAGTATAGCCTGCTTCACCATGGGCTGCACGGGGATCTTTGCTTGGGGGCCTGGACCACCTCCTCCCCCTCTTTCTTCACAGGCCTTGATGTTTGCAGAGCTGTTTCTCTCACACATTCTCACTCTGTTCTTACCTGGCCACAATTATATCTGCCCAATAACTTATTTATTTCTTTTTCCTTCTTAAATGTGGTATCATAGAGGTGTTACCACCATTTCTGATTGGCCCAGTCTTGGCCAGCGGCATGTCCATCTTGGTGCTGGCTGGCATAGGCTCTACTGGATGTGGAGAAAGTTTCTGGCAGTTTCTCAGAGAAACCACCCCTGTAGGCTGCCCCTGCAGTTTCCAAAAGCTGGTCATGCAAACCCATTACAATGTACTAGAAAGGTCACCAGTAAGGAAAAGACAGTCTTTTCCTATGGAAGAAGATTTTACAAAATACTCCTAGTCAGTAGGGAAAAAAGGCAAGCCCCAGACGAGCCAGCATTTCTTTACTCCTCTCCCGGGAGAGGAGGGAAAAGTCCACAATATAAGGGGGGTAAAGGAAAGGTCAAATACAACACGGCACTCCAGGAGTGTGACTGACAGAAAAAAGAAGACTTTGGGGTTTTTCAGAAGCTTGGTCATGATGTTGGGGCCACTAATATGCACGTAGAGACACTGTTTAATGAGGTAGGCTCCCACAGGAATGCACGGAGGGTGTAGTGCTGGAGGTCCTGGGGAGTGCCTGTCCATGTGCCAGCTGCAGTGGGAGGTTTGGAGAGAACCCAGGTCATGCTTGGTAACCTCTAGGCAGACACAATCTATAAAAGTCCTCTAGGAGAGAACAAGGCTAAGGGAGCAGCACTGCAGACCTGTTAGCAAGACAAGGGATGCCAGGCTGCTCTGGGCAATTGGGCAAGTCATTTGCTGTCCCTGCTTGGTAGTGCTGACTGAGAAAGCACATGTAAAGGATGGGAACCATAGTGAGAGATTCAAGAAAGCTACAGCTCACAGAGGTCAAAAGGCCAGTAGGCATGGGAATAGGTGAAATGACTCACAGGGGAAGACACTATACATGCATGGAAATGGGAAAAGCATCTGTCAGGCAGCAAGGTGTTTAAAAAACTATTCAGATCATGTGGAGTTTTTTTGGTTGGTTTGATTTGGTTGATTTTGTTGTTGGGGATTTTTTTGTTTGTTTGTTTGGGTTTTTTTGAAGAAAACAACTAAGGAAAAATCCCATTTTGTACTAAAGGAACAGTAATTTCCAGGATTATGGAAAATGAAATGGCATGACTGGAAGCAGTGCAAGCCAAGTAAGCATCATTTTTGGCCTAGAAGAGAACAGTGCAGTGGGAAAAATATTTGTTTTCCTTTTGGCATGCTGTCCTGGGTTACAAAAAGACTCTGGCATCCACCTTTTCTTCTCTCTTTTCCCCAAATATGCCTACTAATTTAGACTGTGGGGAGGGATTTAATGTAAGGGTGGTACCCTTTAATCCTAGGAGAAGAACATGTCCACAAATGTGAAAAGACTGGAATGCTGATGACTCAGACAATCCATGTGTCGATGTTTGCACACCTGCCACCTCAGGCTGCAAGCTGGGTGTTGTTTCCTTGTCCCTTACACAAATGACTCATCTGTGATAACTCCCCTCAGGGAGGCATCAGGACAATTCACACACATGGCCTGAAGATATTCATCTCTGCTGATGCCCATAATGGTTCCACCTGTGCTGACATAACACGCAGCATTAACATCTTAGAAGGTGTCAAAGACTCTTGAAATGTCCCATGATCCAGTGTTAATCATCAAGTGAAGAACTTCCCACCCCAGGGGAGGCACCAAAGGTGTTCCCACCTACCCTGAGCCCAATAAAAGACCACACTCAGACTTCACTTGGCAGTTCAAGTGTCTTCTTCCCTCACTTCATGGGACTTCTACCACCACCTTGGCAGATCAGGACTACAGTCACCATTGGAGTTACAACAACCAGATCTCATTGCTGGGCCCAGCGGGTCCTTCCAGTTGCCTGGGGTCCACAGACCTGCTCGGACTGCCTGTGACAGCACTGCAGCCTCACTCCAGCACTGATCCTCCAAACTATTCCTGCCAGGTTTTAATGGGTGGAGAGAGGCTGGCTGCCAACTCGTTTTGGTCCAGTGGTCGGGAGCTTGGGAATTTTCCGGTTAGCTTGACCCAGTTTATCAGTTTAGCATTCTTCTTGGTAAAGAGTTGTTTGGTTTTTTCACTTATATCCAAGCGTATTTGATCTCTCTCTCTCTGTATTGGAGAGAACCAGGAGTATTGAATCAGAGTAAGGAGACTTCCATCTGAGGTCTTCATCCCTTCAAATTGTCTCAAACCGAGACACATGTTTTACAAACCCAGTGTCCCTGGAGCTGTAGGTTTTCTGGCTTTCTTAACCCTCAGCCTAATCCTAATAGCAGCTCTGGGCTGGAGCTGAGGTCCCCAGCACCATGGGTGGGTCAGATTAGAAAGGTGTGGCAATAATGTTGGTGCAGTGCCCTGCTCCCCTTGACATGCCTTTTTTAGCCCCAGATCTGGAGATACCAGCTTTGGGGTTATCTGAACCCCAACCCTAATGGCACCTTGGCTCTGAGGGTGAGATCCTCAGCACCATGGCTTACCCTGATATGAAAGGTGTTGAAGGAGTGTCCTGGTGTCCTAACCTAAATCTGATGTCTGCTATACCAGACTACCCTATCTATGCTGACATCCGTGGTACCACCTTTGACCCAGCTGAGTTATGTGTGGATGGAGCAATGTTGGTGGAGTGCCATGCTCTCCTTGGCATGTGTTTTGCTACCCCAGTGTCCCTGGAGCTATAGCTTTTCTGGCTGTCTGAACCCTCACCCTCACCTTAACCCTAATGGCAGCTCTGGGCTGAGGCAGAGGTTCCCAGGAATTCAGGTGGACCAGATGATGAACCATCCTGCAGTATGAGACAGGCTTACTTATATGCCTTGAGATCTGAGACCAGTTGTTCAAATAAGGGACTGTTTGATCAGCTTTCTTATGTTTTTGACACTATGAGCTGCAAGTGGATTGAGGAATCTTGTTATCCTTTGGGTCACCTCATATCTTTTTTGGTGCATTAAGTATAGGAATCCAATCTAAGAATAGGAACATCATATTCCTTGGCTTTTTTTTATTTTTTATTTCTTTTTAATATTGTTCATATCTTACATGTAATAGTAACTCTCTGTTGAAATTCAGGTTCAGGGCTTATATCTCCATTGCCTTTATGTCTACCGATGAGCTATGTGATATTAGGACTGCTCATGAATCAGTGTCATAACACCTACAAAAATCTGTCTTTGCTGTCACTTCTCTTGCTTTTCTGTCTTGTAATGTTTGAGCTAAGAGAAGAGCAGACAAATAGCAATACAAAAAATGCTGCAACAAAATCCTGTGCTAAAAACTCATAGTACCCTATTATTTGGAGAGCTGCCTTCTAAACATCAGTGTTTGCTTGATGCATCTTTACATGCATGGAATCATGAACATCCTCTGCATTCCCAAATGAAGTAATCCAAGAGACTGCTGGCACTTTGCTGCTGCTTTTTAACACATTCTCATTGCAAGTATTCAATGCATAAAGATGTTATTGGGCAGCATATTCTGGGAATTATTTCATCTTCCTACACAAAGGCAAAGCCATTTATCAGCTCGGATCCATTCATTATCCATTTCTATAAGGCAATACCTTTCCACCTAGATATTGTTTTCCAGAAGCCTGGCCATATTGTATGAAACAATAAACACTGGAGCTATCACTGAAAAGCATCTTTTCTGGTTTTGCTAGCAAAGCTTCTCTTCTGGGGAAACGTGTTCAGACAGGATGCTCCTCCTTTTCCTTCCCTCTGATCTCCAAGCCCACAGCTGTCTGGGGATAAGAGGCCTCACCTTATCAAGGCTTCATACTTATAGGTACACACACCAGTACCCAAAAGTGTTCTTGTGATCCTGCTAGGAGGAATAGTCTGTGGTGGCTTGTGAGATGAAGGCCTTCAATAAAGAATTAATTTTTTGAACTTGCTGAGTGTACTTCTGTCAGTTTTTTATTACCTTTTTTTTAATACATGGTAAACTTTCTTTACTTTGGATGTATTTGGCTACATAGGTTGATTTTAAATGCTCTACTAAATGAACCTGGTATAATATGCTGCGTGCGCAAATGGAAGAAGACTGTCAGTGGTATTTGCTGTGCTACTAAAGCACTCCTTTGATCCGGGTAGAGGAATTTTGAAATGACATGTGTACTAGCATTAAACACATTTCAGCACCTGGAAGATTTGGAGGCCAGCCCAGGGTAAGAGTGGGACCTCTGGGTACTTGAACTTCACACTGATGGAACTTGAGGAGCATCTTGACAGTGATGGAAATGAACTCTAGACTGAAAGCTGAAGTGGAGAGGAGCAGTTAATTTAATGCAACAGCTATCCAAAGTACAGAGCATCTCTGGAGCCAGCTGCGTCACAACTCAGATTGTTTGGGAAGGCAAACCACCAGCAGTGCCACTTCCATTCTGGCAACTGGATGCTTGGACAAAAAACCATGCATCCATGGAAACATTCATCCATGGAAATATCTTCTGTGTTTGAAAGCTGACATGTCTCCTCAAAGTGTACTTCATAGGACATGGTGCTATTTGAAGCATGCATTCTATCTGAAGCAAGGCATATATAAGGAACTAATAAAAACCAAAGGTAAGGTAGAAAATGGAGCCCCAGAAGGAGCTGTATGCCCACATAGTTTCATATTAAGCAGGGCAAAAGAAAAAGTATATATTGACTGTCGATGTAGGATTTTGATGATAATAAGAGTCTTTCTGTAGTTAGCCCCTTCATTGCTTGAGCACAGAAAGATAAATCAATTTGATCCCTGTCTGATAGGAAGCCTGGATCTGACCTGACTAGCCTACAATGCTATCTAGGTAACTTAGCAAGCTGGTTCTGTCCTAGATACAACACTGCAGCTGCTAGCCTATTCCTCTGAACATGGTGTGCACCTGGATCACTGCCTTTTGGCTCTCCACTAATTGGATGGACTAATCCTTCTTGTCCTGGATAGAGGTAAACAGTTCAGCTGCCCAAGAGCAATTCACAAGCATAATGATGCTTGTTAGTGTGTGTCAGTCATTACCTGGGGTTTGCATGTTTTGCCTAGTGCTCACAGTCAAAACACATATGCGCATGCATGTGTGAACATAAGCTCATTTGAGCTTTCCTATTCCAGTGACTAAAGAGAGCAAAGGAAGTGGTTTCTCCTCAGATCATCCCAACTTGTCTGGAAATACATGATGTTTTGAGGGTTCCAAATCAATCAGTGGGCAGAGAGGGGTCCCCCTTTCTATGGCTTTCCAGAGCGACTGATCTAAATGGTTCTCTGCAAAAGTGATGCATCTCATATATTGTTGTTCCTCTGTGGCATGAACACAGAAAGAAACAGAGGAAATTCATCAGGCATGTATCAGATTTGTCTGTGAAGGTGATAAAACTGAGAAGCAGTCAGAGTATTCACTGAACTACTAGTTACATATGACCTCAAACAACCTGGTATGACCTACAGGCTCAGCTTAGCTTGGTATGAAATTTTAGCAACCATTCAGGAAGAGTCAATGAATGCCTGGTTTACTATAGATAGGAACTGCTACTTTGGGTGCCTTTGGCTACTGTCTGGCCTGACATTATGAAATCTAACTTAACAGATTCAAATGTATTTTGCATTTCCTTGGGTCAAGTCTGAATTTAATTGGGGGTGGGGGGGGAAAGAACGATTATTTAGGGAACTGAAAATGCCAAGGGAGCTCTTGGATGCTATGTTTCTCTTCCCCATCTTACTGCATGCAAATAACAGCTTTCCTTACAATTTCCGACAGAAAGTATTTGGAGCACTCATTTTGACTTCCTGATTTGAGTGTGTGCTTGACTCTGTGCAAGTGGCTACAGTTACCAAAAGCGCTGAAACAGAATGCTGTGCCTCAACATGAATATTCAAGTTCTTTCAGGAGGACACCACTAAGATCATTACAATTGCTAATTATAAAAGTGGTAGCCAAAACTCCCGCTTCCTTCTATTATTCTTACATCCTGCAGATGTCCTGATTTAGCCAGTTAATCATCAGATTCTCTTGGGAATCATCGGGTCGTTCAGTCTTGTGTTTCTTTTTTTTTTTAAAAAAAAGAAGTTGCTTTGAATTTTTAGTGTGGTGTTTCTTATTTTCTCAAATGTTATGTTTAATTACTTAAATATTGTATGTGATGTTGCATTTCTTAAATACTGTGCTTGGCATGTGTGCATGCACTTAAAAGGTCTCCAAGCCAGATTCTAGTTCCTGGGAAATCAGCACACATCCCTTCAGTCAAAGCAGACATTTCATTTTGCCTTCAATCATTATCCCACTTGCTCGCCCTCAGCTGCAGCAGCTCTTTCAACAGCTCTGTCATGCGGCTTCTGTAAGTTTTGTTTACATCTGAAAATATTGCTCCTGTGTGGCAGCACTTGTGAGACCCATACCAAAGACTGTGGTGTGCTTGTGGGCTGCTGTGATCCCTTCACTGCAATAGCATCTTGTGAAATGATGTTTGGGGGACTAGCAAGGAGAGTGAATGGTTGGCCAGAGTCCCCTGGCTGTTCCATCACTTTTGTGCTACCTGTCAGCTCTAGATATCTGAATACCTCCTCATCTTTTCACATGCTCTAGTTATCCCATAGTTAATGAGATAGCGTGGGACTGCCACACCATAATTGGTGAGGAAAAGAATATGAAGGGAGGAAAAGTCGCCCATTAGGAAAGCACAACCCCGAGGCCCAGGAACACATAACCGTTGTGTTCCACCTACTGTCGCAAGAGGCTATATTTGTAAGTCATTTATGCTGTATTATGTTTGTAACACACTGATGGTGTGGTATTCACTGCATGGCATAGTCTGACACTGTGAAAACTCATATCCTTTGAAAAGGCCACTAATGGAGATTGGGAATAGAGATAATTACAAGAGTTGGCAGAGCTAAACCATCAGAACACAATAGCAAATTTGGCCACCAAAATGATTAGCAGCTTGAGAGACTCTTCTATACCAGAACAAGTTCTATTTTTTTCCTCCTTCTCTCTTTCCAATGAGCCAACTGAGCTCAGCTCCATGTTTGCAACAGAATCCACAGATTATTCTCTGTGCTTAACTCATCTCTTTTGTGTTGATTTTCTTTTCAGTCGATTTTCTCTCCAGCAAACAGTGCAAAAGTTGTGTTTATTTCTTCTTTGTGGGTTAATGTATCTGAAGATGAATTCTCTGTTTTTTTCTCCACATGCACTCAAACTCTGTGCTGCATTACCACCAAAGATTCAAGTCCCAGAGCATGTGTATAAGGGTGCAAAGCAAAAATCTCATCCTGTTTGTATTACTTGCTGATTTTTCAGTCAAGCCTAAAACTACTGACAGGTCACCTTCCTGAAACACTGGAGCTCACTGCCCAGAAGCTGGCCCCAGGGACATGCTCCAGGCTCTTCAGAAGTGATAGCCAAAGCCATGAGAAGAGAGGATGCCTAAAAATGGAAGAGGAATGTGAAAAGCAAGATAGGTGGGTAAAGTGGGTGATAAAAGGGAGAGTAAGGGGAGAGGGAAATAAGAGAGAGAGATATCTCTAATGAACCTTGGAAAAAAAGATTTCATGCAAAGAGAGTTTGAGGGACTGAAAAGATGCCAGATTTTTCTTTTGGGGTGGGGGGTTGTGGCAGGTTTTTTTTTTGTTTTGTTTTATTTTTGGGTGGTTTTTTTGTTGTTTGTTTGTTTGGGGGGGTTGTTTGTTTGTTTTTGTTTTGTTTTGTTTTGTTTTGTTTTGTTTTTTGTGGGTGGGGAGTTCCCCCCTGTGGATGAACCTAGAGGAAAAAAATGCATCCATACTGAATGGATGATATTACTCTGGAATGCATATTATCCAGCTATTTGGACGTTGTTTCCTATTTCCTATATCTGTGTGAATTTATGATACCATTATAGAGAACAGATCCCGAAGCCTCAAAGCAGCTGGGGTTTCCCCTTGCTGCCATCTTGTACTGCAGCCCCTCATCCACATCAGTGTGAAACACTGCCTGTGGGGTTCAGCAACTGGCAACTTCTGCTCTGTGATGGAGTAGATAACTGCACAAAGTATCCTGTCCAAGGCCATCCCTTGCGCCCATGGTGCAGCCCTCACCCAACCTCTCAAGCCCCATTTCTGTGTCTGAACCTTGGGAACAGCCTTCCTCTCCTGGAGCTATGTGGTGCACCAAGTTGTCCTGTCCTCATGTGAGCAGATGGTCTGAAGAACCAGAGTGAGCTGCTGTGCAATGTCACACATGAGAAGTACAAGTAAGCCCTTCCATCCCCAGTTGTTTTTACTCAGGAGTACTGAGGGCTGAAATGATATGAATGGGCAAGCAATGGGCCTTTATGATGCCACCAGAGCTCCAGTCTGCTGGTCAGTATAACAACAGGTATTTGATCTGTTTGTAGTTTTCCAGCTAGGCACCAGAGGCTTGGCAGCCACCCAACATACATTCTCTCCTGTTTGACTGCATTATTCTACATTGACTGTTCTATACATTTCTTTTAACTTTGCCTTTTTGCAGCAGTTCACCTCTGTGCTCAGCAAAATCAAAACCTTAGACAGCTTTCTTAATCATGGTCGAATTCATTAGCCCAGATTCTTCTCTTGGTTACTTGAGACAAATCCAAATGTTCTCTCAGGTACACCACAGGGGAAGACTTTATTCCTAAGGTTTTTGAGCCTCTACCTTTTGCTGTAAACAGTGCCCTTGGAACAATTCTCTCCTCTTTGTGAACGTCTTTTTCCCCATTTGGAAATACTGACTAAGCTGAACAACTTGGTGGCACATTAAAGCTTGTTTGAAACCACACATGAAAGATTTTGTGCAGCTCAAATGCCAGAGAGACATGTTCACATGTGATTGAACACAATAGTCCAAGGTTAGAAAATCTAGCAAGATGCAGGAGGGATTAAGAGCATGGTCTTGTGAAAATTGTCATAACTTTGGATGAAAGCCAAGGCAATGAGACAACCAGATGAGACTAGTTTGTTGAATTGTATCACTTTACCACAAAATAAGCAATGTAAAAAGAAGACTTTGCTCTTTTCACTTCCACTCTTATCCTGCATCTAGGCATGCATATAAATTTTTAAAACCTTGCAGTATTAAAGCTATATATTTGTGTCAGCAAATTGTACATAGTCTGTTTTGTAAATATTAGGAGCTCTAAACCCTTGGGCCAAATTCTGCAACGAGATGCACAAATACAACTCTTCAGTTGAAGCTCTGCATGAAACAACAGAAAGCATGATTTGATTAAGCCAAATCCATTCTTTTTAGTAGCATAAAACATTGGAAAATTAAGTTGGGCTAAATTCTGGTCTCAGATGTGTTAATATAATTGAGATAATAACACAGCCAGCTATATTACTCTAATTTAAAAATATGCTAGCAAAAAAGAGCAGAATTAGAGCTGTTTGTTGTGGAGTCTGGTGGAGTTACTCCTTGATGAGATGCTGGGTCTTCAAAGAAAACATTAACACCAGTGTTCAAAAAATTAAATTCCCACCAATGTAAAGTGTTTTGTTCATTTTGGAGTGGAACTGCAAAGGAGTAAGTCATCAAAGACATCTCAAAAACTACATTTTCTTGTTCACTCCACCTGAAGGATGAATCTATGAGATCAGCTAGATTGGTGTGTGATTCTGTTATTACTCCTCACTAGTGAAATTAATAAATGAGATTAAAATTCTCACCCACCGTATCCTGAATAAACTAAAGTTGTATATTCCTCCTCTGAAACTTTTTTACACGTAAGTGCTGGCCTCCATCCCTCTGTAATGAAGCTGGAGCTTGCTGTTGTAGTGACACATCTCTATTCTTCTGAAATTTAAAAAAGTTTGTGTGTCTAGGATTTTAAAACCATCCCATACTTTTCTAGTTATGTAAGTCTCTAGAAAAGTATTCATTCCAGAAGAAGAGCTCAGTAGCTCAAGATGAAATTTTTCAAACATTTTCATACTTTTCCTCAGCTCAACATTCTAACAGGACCTTCTAGTTCCCATTTCTTGAGCAACAAAAATGAACCATGTAGTTCTGTCTTATGATGACCTGAATTGAATGATCTGGTCTTTGGCACAGGTTTTAAAGTGGAATTATTTAAATTCTTTTCATTTTCAAGGAGAAAGATTTCCTTCTTTATATTGCCTTGTTTTGTTGTTTACAAAACTAATATGTGGACCTAGAACTAGAATTTAAAAACCGTGGTTAGGAGTCGTCTGATCTAGGGAATGGGTTCACCTCCTTTTATCTCTGTGATTTATACTGTTTTGTTGCAAGGACAATAAAGTGTTATTACAATTCAGTGTGTGTTACTACTCTCTAAGGAAAGGGCAACCTATTAGGAAAAAGGCACAAACCCCAATGTAATTTGAAAATAACACAGCATAACTGATATTTCTTTAGAACAGGCTTATATGGAAGGGAACCAGAGGTTAATTGTGCAAAATAGTATCACTGCACATCCAAATGGCATTTCTAAATGTTATAGTACATTAAAGTATACTGCAGTGAATTACTAGTCCTAACAGTGATGATGAGCATGAGTGGACTTGAGGAGGTATCCTGATGCTGCTTTCTGTCAAATACAAATAATATTAAGGAAACACAGACCTCTGTTTTTGGCCAGAGTTAATGAGATATTAACAGTGAATAAAGAAAATTTAAACCAAAACTTCCTTACTGCATTTAGCAAAATATTGGCAAACACTTTTTCTGTAGTGATCAAGAGGGAATGACCTTGCAGAGAAATTGGGCAAGCCTGTAAAGTGCATGAGTTGCTTTTTTATTTAAGGTATCACTTGTAGGGCTACCTCATACCATGCAAATGTTCATCCAGCCTATCTTGGTGAAGCCTAATAATTTTTTACACACAATTTGACACCGCTGTCAACATTGGATATTGGTGTAGTGCTCCTGAGACGTCTGGACCGGTATTCAGCAAAACTCAAGCCAGTGCAGCAGAGGCTGAACAAATAATTCTTGCAAATGGTCACATTGAACTAGCAACTTTCATCTGCTGAGGCAGTAAGAGAAACAGCATGGGAAATGGTGACTGAGTGTCTGTCATGGGACCCTTGTAACTTTCATTGTCACCTGGCTTGTAATGCTAGAGGTCACCTTTAAAGGAAGTTATTCAGTGCTGTGGAAGGGTAAGTGGACTTTTACAATAGTTCTTCTAAGGTAACCAGAGGGCTCAGATGCCAATTATCTATTTATTTTCAGAAAGTGTGGGGCACGTGCTCTCCTTTAACAAGTTTCCACCGAAAGACTCCGGAAATATATTGGAAATTCTATTGCTCCACAACTCCTCCATAGTCCCAATGCTCATTGTTGCTGGACAGGTCTAAGGGAAGAACAGAGGCAAAAGGCTCTTAATGGAACGTGTAGTGCTTCAGGAAGTGTGCGGTTGTATTTATAAACCCAGATTAGAGGAGTGACAAGAAAGAAGCGATGTTCCAGGTGGCTGAACTGCCCAGTCTCTGTAAAAGAGATGCAATTCACTCTGGTGCTCAGTGCAGTTTGGAGCTCTGTGCTCCTAAATGTGGTTGAAGATTCCAGAGATATTGAATAGCACAGAACTACCTAGTACAAGAATAACACATTCTGCCAAAAGAAAAGCTTCTCTGAAGATTGACATGCAAGTCACCACTGTCTGATTGTAGGAGAAACTTCTCTGAGTTTCACTTGCGTCTCTTAAGGAAAGTTCTCTCACGTAATGAGATACAACAATTTCTTTTGACTTTCATATATGTACTGATCTATTATTGCCTTAAGCAAAAAGGTATGGCATAAATCACTGCATTACAATGCAATGCACACTCTAGAGCATTGTAATCATAGACACAATTGTAACAGCAGGTCTATGTTGTCCCGTTAAATAGAGATCTGAAATTCAGACCATGCAGAATTGAGTGTGGCTTGTACCTCTTAGGATCATAAATCAACAGTGGGAGTTTTAGTCTTACATCACAGCTTTCTTCACTATGGGGATTGCCATCAACTGCAAGGATAAGCTCCTACATCAATTCAGTGTTAATAGGACTCCCTGGATATCATCCCCTAAGTGTCTCTGACCAATTGAAGTTTTTCACTTAGTTAATCCAGCATAAATATTCTTTAATACTAATTAACACAATCTGTTCATCATTATGATAGTTTTACAATTGTGCCAGCATTTGCAGACCTTGGAATACAAACAGCACGGAGAAAACTCCACAGCCTGAATGAAACATCATCTCGTTGTTGAAATAGCATCCTGATATTTTTACATGTAATGTTATATCAGAGAATGCAAGAATGCTCCAGGATAGATGTTCAATTAAATCCCTTGTTTTTATTCCAGAAAGACTGCAGCTGTACATTTTAGATTGTTCTGCTGTGCTATATTATTAGGAGCAAAATATATTATTAAGGTTAGTTAAAGAAGGTATCTCTTCCCTTTAAGCTAGTGGTGCTGTGAGGGTTTGGGGATATTTTTTCAGCCCCAACAGTATTACTTCCCCCAAACAAGATTGTAATTACAGTGTAAAGGAGAAAAAACAGATTTATGGTTTGATGACAGTGAAGGCAATAATCCTAACAAATAGAGAACAGAGCCCAATAAAAAACAGTTATGATTTTTGCCTTGTCCCTGACTATGTAATTTCCTTGTTGTATCTGTGGGAGGACATACATTGCCTGAGCTACTCCTGAGGCTCTCCAAAGTCATCTTTCACTCTTACATTTCAGCAGCAAGCACTTATAGCAAACTTTCATTCCATATAACAGCTACGTATTACCTAAGAAACCTCAGCTGCAAGATTGTTCAGTGTGATTCTTGGAACATAAAAATGATTGTTTTTCATTGAAATGTTCTGGTCCAATTTGACCCACTGAGACCAGCAAATAGTGAGTGTCTGAAATAAAGCATTTTCAGATGACAGGAGGAAAGGACTGGGAATTAGGAATCTGAGGGTATTAGTTCTTGCTCTGCCACTGGCTGCCTATACAACTTTGGTCAAGCTGCTTTTTTCTCACGTTTTCTCTTCCCCTATTCTCACTACTTAAGTTGCAAGCTTTCCCTATTAGTTTGCACAGACTGTAGCCCAGAGCAATTCCATCTAAGAAAGGACACATTTACAAAACCAGGCAGGCTTTCTCTCTCATTAACTTCACCAGTCCTATGTTGTTAGGGGGCTTGTTGGGGGCTTTTTAAGGATGAGGATTCAGAACACCAGTTGCTGAAGCAGTATATTTTTGCTTTGAGAAAAAGTAATATTCTCTGGTTTGAGCCCACTTCCTCTTTCCTGCGGAGCTGTGGGTGCACCAAGGTACATGTATGGATGCTGGGCAGCTGGAAAGAGCTGCCAGCAGCAGCTGGTGCCTACTCCACTCCAAGCTACTTCCCTGTCCTGGATCACAACCAAGAGGGGACTTTCTCCACCTGACTTCAAGAAAACACTGCTTACTTGGCTCAGACAGAATTCATACACGAAATTGGTGGAAGGATTACAAGGGAGGTAGAAAACAGTGAAGATGTGAAGTCCCCCTCATGCCTAGATTGCACTGGGATTTGTATCCAGAGAGGTTTTTAGCCTGCTTCAGTAATTTGAGGTCTTCAGTAATTTTCCTCCATCACTGGATTGATTGAGACAGGGTGAATTTTTTTGCTTTTCCAAGAAACCTATCTGGGTCACTTGAAATGGTAAGTTCACACTGGCCCATTTCAGGTGACAGACAGCCACTTCAGACACTTATCTGATTACAACCTCATACCTTGTTTGATAAACCAAACCAGATCAGAGAACAATAGAAGGGAAAAATCTGCTTTTCCTAGGTCTTAGTCCTTGCGTGATCAGAGAGCCCCAACATTAGGCTGGGGAGTAGCTGTGGAAAGGAGCAAAGGAGATCTCTGCTGGGCAGGGAGATGGCAGGGAGTAGGGTGGAAGGGAAGGAGGAAACAGCCTTCCAGCAGGTGAAAACAATTAGGGAAGAGACTGTGACCCATCCTGCACAAGTTATTAACTGTTGTTCCCAGATGGTTTTTTTAATAAAATTGTGGCCTAATTATGCTGCCACACTTGTATTGTGTTTTACTTCCTATGCTTCTGGGACAAGAAGCAAAGTATATTCAGGAGAAATGAGAAGATGGTCCTGGAGACAAAAATCCATGACACTTTTAAAGATATATTAACCAATACAGTACCAACTTTGCTCATGGGAAGCAGACAAAATTGTAAAAACATGGAGATGGAGACTAGAAAAAGAGAAGAAACAGAGTTAAAGGAAGAACAGGACAATGTGGAAGAAATGAAGGACAGAGTGCAGCTTCTTAAGCTGTAAGGGAAAAACGTTATTGTCAAATACCGTGCATGACATGTACGAACAATGAATACTTTCCAAATCCTGTACAGAAGCGTGAAGGGTATGTCTGCCAATATAGACTTTCCTAAAAAGATCCATCCTTCCAGGCCAAAATTATGCAGGCAGCCTCACAAAAGCCTGCTCCATGGAGACCAGTCCTGTCTCCCCTCCTGTCCTCTGGTGTTACTAGAAGAAGAAGAAAACCTGGAAAAACTCAGCTGTGCAGTACACAGGTCTTAATTTATGAAGAGTTGTTCTGAATAGTCCTACTGTAACCTCAGTGTACCTGGCAAAGTTGAGGTAGTTCAAAAACATTGCAGGCTGAAGATGTCTTCTTGGTTTTTTATTTTATTTGGTTTTAGTTTGCAGGCTGCTTTTAAAAGGCCTTGTGTTACTATGGTTATAACTGCGATGGTCAAAGGACATGGGTGACCTAAAACGTGCAGGTCTTTAATGGAAAAAGTAATACAATGGGAAAAAGGAGATAATCTTCCTGGTGTACAAGCCCTTCCTGTCTACTTTTTCCAACTCTAGGGGTTTGTCTAATAAAAGATGCTACTCCCACTCACAAACCTTATCTCACCTGCAAAAAGATTGTAATTCACTTACAGCTCTAAAGGGCTCAGACTATTTATTTTAATGCTGGAACAATCCTGAACAATGTGCTTGTGTATTTGATAGTCTAAATTTGAAGCACTAAAGGCAATTTGTGACATAACTCACTTAGGCTTTTTTTTTTTTTCGTCTCAAATGCATAGCTTAACTCACATAATCAGAAAGTGGATTTACAGAAGCCATTGTAGCTTTAATAGTTGAAGAAGCATTAGCAATTTAGGAAAAGGTAGTAGATAAAAACACTGGAAATTTTATAAAATGTTAATTCTTTTCCTTACTGAAATATACTTGCCTTGCCTGAGGTATCATTCCTAGGAGGGAAAAAAAAAAAGAAAAAAAAAAAAAAGGAAAAAACCCAAACTGCATTAAAATTTAACTGCAGGATTGAATTTATTTTTGCTTTATCACATTTGTACACAGGAAATGTATATAAGTGAGTCCTGCGCCTTCCTGCACAAGGTATCATCAGAGCATTGTGTGACATGTTTGTAATTGCTTATGCAAAGACTGAAGAATGTGATGGGGAATGTTATGTCCCAGCAGTTGTAAGCTGTGTTAAAATCCAGTGTAAAATCAACTATTGCTAGTTAAAGTATTTGAGAAGACCAGCTTAAAGCACATTCATTGCTGCTTGTGCAAGAAGAGCTCCTCTGTGAACATGAAAGAATTTTGCTCCTCTGTAGTATGTAGTTATAAATTATTTATATTTGGGCTGGAGTCCCATCCTGTTTTGTTTTTTTATGAGAGTATTAAGCATGTTTTTGATACTGGATAAGTAATGAAAACCAACAATATTAAGGACATAGCAATACATCCTAGGTACCTATTGCTGCAGAGCACCTTGACAGATAGGGAAAACGGAGACAGAGACTTCACAGATTCAGCTGTCATTTTCTTGTATTAGCTTACTTTTAAACCTGTCTGGAAAATAAAGGGAATAAACTGTTGTTTAACATGCATGCAAGAAAATTTGTTCTGCTGCTTATGTGCATGTTTAGATTGAAGGATTTCTTTGGGGTTTATTATTAGCATAATCAGTAACATTGCACTCCATCATTTTGTGATAGTAATCCTTGTTGTTGTTATGGGGCGAAATAGACAGCAGGATAAATCCTTTTTTCACTTACACAGGGGCAAAGCCAAAATAATCATGTTCATAACAGATTTACTCTGGAGTGTACATTGGGGTAAATGAAATCAGAAAACATTGCAAACATATGTATTATGGACAGTAATGGGTACCAAGTGTAGAAAATGCAGCATTACTATTTGAACTCAGTTTTACCTTTCACAGTATTATTGGACTCCTTTTTTGCTCATGTCAGCTGCTCTGAAGGCTAACATCCCTTAGAAAAAAACAAAGTGCATTTTATATAACCAATTTCTTTAAATCCTTGGATTTCCAGATTTCATGCTCCATCCAATGTGATTTCTTATGAGATCCAAAATCCACCACCTTTTAAATCAACAATATTATAGCTGAAGCAGAAGTTAAATAGAGCTCCTAGGACTGGATTAGCATTTTTTCTGGCAAAGAGGCAAAATTATATTAACAGATTTTGCCAAGGACTCTGCTATGTATGCTTAGGGAGCAGGCAGTCTGAGAAGCAGTCAGAACCTCCAGAGAAGTGGTTTGTCATTGGCTGGGTGGTTCGAAATGTACCAGCTTGTTTAAATAGCAAATGATTTTAAATATGAAAGGAGGCTTCTTCCAAGAATTGTTATATTGAGCATCACAAAATTGCTGGTGTGTATTTTTTTTTTCTAGAGAACTAGCCTCCATCTGTTTCTGAAAGAGCTTAGCATTCATGAAGTAAGAAATTATATTTCAGAGCATAGCTTTTTATCACTCACCAGTTAATGGGGCTAAGAAAAGATTTGAGAAGATTCTTCTGACTGCAGTGCAGGCTAGAAGGAAACAAAAGCAATTGCCTTCAGATGTTGTGAAGGTATAGTTATTTGATTACAACTTAACCTCTTGCAATCAGAAAACAACAAAAGGACACATGACATTTAGGCCACTACAGAAAATGCTGGCATTTGGCGGGTCATATTTCAACTGACTTCTGAAGACTGAAATGCTATTAGGCAAGCAATGCATTGGAAAGAACATAAAAAGAGAAAACAATGAAAAATGCAAGAGACCAATAGCAAAGCACAACAGATTTTAGAGAATACACAACTTTCAATTCCCTCCTCTGGAAGTAGTGATTATTTGACATGTCATTTACCAAGTTATTTCAGAGAGAATATAGTTTTGTATTAACCACACAACTCCTGTTTCTCTCTCTTGTTGATTGCTGTTGCAATGTAGATGGTTGGCTACTGTATATTCATGGCATATGGGGGGTGTTGCCTTAAGGAAGGGGGAAAAAACTTTCCTAGACAACATTATGTGGATAAAGTAGAGTTCTTTTACTTATAGAGTTTTGGGGTACAGAATATAAAGGAGTATAAAAGAGTATAAAAGAATATAAAAGAGTACAACATGTGTTGATAAGTAACAGATAGAAAAGACCAGTGCTAGGTTGAACTCACAGCCTGAGGAATACCATTTGAGCTCTTTCCAAGCACCACCGCTTCAAAACATGCAAAGTAAATTAATCCAAAAAGCGTCCCTTTCATTCCAGCTAGACACATACCCAGCCAACCCGAGCCACTCTGCCATGTCTTACCAAAGCAAACAAGGGACAACAACCTGCCCCTCCCA
>JAWWEW010000078.1:99913430-100216782 GCA_035583185.1 Anabacerthia variegaticeps
AACTGCTTCTTAGCAAAACTCTTCTCTGTCATGCTTGGGGTTTTTAGCAAAAGCACTCCCTCATTTCCCTTTGGTTCCTTGTCCCAGTGAAGACAATTGAAAAAAGGCCATCCAGTGGGTAAATATGCAGTGCATCTTTCTTATCCAACCCTTCATTTGATACTTTTATGTGTTGCTTGGTCTGAACCTTGAATACTCCAGAGAATTTTTATTTTCTGAGTAGGTTAACTCATTTTAAGAATTGTTTTAATCACAGCAAAGAAATCTCTCTTGTCATTAGCTGAGCTCAGCAACAAGAATATTTATTCCCTCCCACCCTCAAAACCAAGCTTCAGGCATAAAAAACCCATAAAAAGATCACAGTTAAAAGCAAATGAAAATTTGAATCTGATAATAGACAATTTTTGGTGTAGCTGTCACTGCTGGTAGTAGGTGAATCCTTTTGTAAACACTCCCACACCTCTCCAGAATGTACACAAATGAACATATAGCAAATAATAGCAAATGTTGTAACCATGACAGTTTTATTAGTGCTAATGATACTAATTTATACACTCACAAAACATATGGCAAGTAAATACTTTTAAATTGGCTAAATCTCTCTAGTTTGACAGTGCTATACTCGCTCTGAATTTTCAGAAGAATTTATTGCCATTTTGGTCCCCCACCTTCAGGGCAATCACTTAGAAAAACCCTGGAGGAGTTCGGTATTTAGAACAGATCAGCACTTCTAAGGGCAGCTCCTCCAAGGTAACTCACTTTGCAGAAGTCTAAGCATAGCACACATATAGCACTGCCAACAGCATAAGAACAGCTGTGGTGCTATTCAGCTGAAACGGGGAGAAAGGATGCATTTAAGGAAACACAATACATTTCTCTGGTTGACTTGGCATAACCTGATGCGATTTTCCTTTCAATTTGCTGCAGTCCCACGTGTAAGTCAAATGGAGCAGTAACACATGTATCTACAGCAGTTGTAACAGCAAACTAGCTTGCACACTGATGGTTTGTTGGGAGGGGGTTGTTTGCTTGTTTTGGGTGGGTTTTTCTAATGTGGCACCTTTGCTATGACTTCAGGATAGTGACACCGTTTATTTTAATTTAGTATATTTTGACCTGATAATATGTTGCCCTTAGGGTCTGACTGATGTGCTTACTCGAACAGAAGTAACATTTTCCCTTTCTTAGGAAACTGAACATAGAAATAGAAAAGAAGGTAGGGTTTTGGAGGTTATAAAAACTTGTTGCTGTATGCCATCTTTTTACTGCTGGCATTCTTGTTGCCCTTGAACATTCTGGCTGCCTCACCCACACTCAGTCTGAAGGTACACTGGAAAGTCTCATCTTTCAGCCTAAAATAGCATCAGTCTTTTCCATTGCAAAAGCAATCTGGAAGACTGAAACCTCTACAAAAACCAGTTCACTAGGTTAAGTGAGTGTTGTTCGGCTTTCAAATACCTCATTGTGAAATTCCCGTAAGTGAGGGGAGAGTGGGAGGGGGAAGTTTGTTTCCTCAGTGTTGCAAAAGCCACATTTCTGCACTAGGAATGAGCGAGAATCCATATCCACTGGGAAGACACACCTGATGAGGAGCTCCAAGGCTCTGAGATCGTACAGTCAGTAAGTGGTACTCAGGAGCTGCTGTTGGAAATCCTTGCCTAGAAATCTTGTTGACTTTACCAGTTTAACAAAGATCTTCAACCTGCTCCCGGAAACAAACAAACAAACCAACCATTAAGTCATCTACTGCACAGAGAGTAAAAAAGGGGGAAATAAAGCCTTGCATACTGCCCTGGTACACTGAGTATGACCAGCGTACAAAGCACACAGCACACACTGAGCAATTCTTTTTATCTTTTGGGTATCTGCAGAAACGTCTGAGAGCAGCATCCTCCTCCTCCTCAGTCATCTAAGTGTTCAGCAAATGAGTTTACATTGTTGATAATGGTATATGATTTCTAATACCTTTTAACTCTCACACAGTGAGAATGGGGACAACCTCTAGAGACAACAGTAAGATTTTCTGAAATGTGAGTGATAAAGATACTGAAGTCTGCAGATGTAAATGGTTTTGAATGAGGGAATCTGAAAACAAGAACAATATCAGCTGAGCTTACTTTTGGAGTTCTTCAATTGTACTTTATGAGGGAGAAGAAAGCAGAAAGCATATTTTATGCAAAATCAGAAGAAAGCTTTAGGATTTTGATTTTTAAAAAGTAAACCTTATTATTATTATTATTATATAGTTAAAAGCTGAAAATTATTGCTTCTAAGAAACTTTTTTCCCTTCTAACCAACAAAAAACTGAAAAAGATTAACTAAACTCAGAATCCCTCTGTATCCAAACCTGGAAGGTTTGAATAGACTAGTAAGACTAAATGAAAAGTAGTTTTACACTGAACAGAGTGAACTAATAATTTTTACAATTCAGCATATTTAAAGGCAGCTACAAGAAGCAGAAAATACAGGGAGAGGGAGAGAATGAGAGAGAAGTGTGAGCACACATGCCTATGCATGTAGGGGTGCATGTAGGAATGTGTGTTTGCAGAATGAATCAGGAATACACAAAAAATGCATATATAACTGACCCTACTGCTGCAATCTCAACAGATAAGGCAGTTGGACAGGAGTTGTCGGATTTTAGCTGCCTCTACTGACTGTCTTTTCCTTCACTAATACTTCATGTTTCGTTTTATTCGGGAGGGAACTCTATTTTATTGGAAGGCACCAAAATGCACACAGGCATATTCTGGTTTCAGGCTTAAATCATAAAGAAAACAATCTCATTCAGTAGCATCAGCACTGCTACTGTTACTACTATGTTTCTGCTAAACAGGTAGTCTGGTCCAATGTGATGCAAAAGTAAATTCGCTTTTTGTAAATCCTAGAGATGGCAGAAATACTTCCATGGAATTCCTGCAAGAACTGTAGTGATAAAACAACTGCCACCACCAAATCAAAGAAAAAAGAGACCACAGAAATTCATACTTTACTGCGTTTGACATGCTGACATGTAAGAAAGTCTAACTGAAGTAAACTGGCAGAGCTGTAGTTAACAGAATTTTACAAGCCTTGAATGATGTCCATCACCATCCTGACTGATCAACACCACCAGGAAGCTCACACCTAGAGCTAAACTAGGGTGACATATCAATGTACTGAGGGGCGTGGTTGATACAATCATACAAGGCTCCACAAAGAGAAGAAATGGGTTAACAGGAGCATCCTGAAGTTCAAAAGAAGATGCAAAGTTCTCCTCCAAGACTCCTGTGCTGTAGAAGAGGCTTGGGATTCACAAAAAGGCAGTTCTGAAGAAAAAGACTTGACGCCTTGGTGACAGCAAATTGCACAGGCATCAGTAATGTACCCCTGCAGGAGTGCAGGTGGATCTCTGATTTTGTTGCTTTAACACAAGCATAGCCAGTGAGCTGGGAAACATAATTATTCTCCTCTATGTGGTGTTAGAGGGGCTGCAAAGGAAATACTGCACTCATTCCAGGGCCACCCAGTTCAAGAGAGACGTGGGCAAACTGCACCAAGTTCAGTGGAGGGCCATCAAAATACTTGGCAACTTGGGGACAAGACACATGAGGAAAGGGAGATGTGGTTGCTTTGTTGCAGAAGACGAAGTGGAGAGCTACCTACCTTCCACTGCCTAAGGAGGAGTTACAGAGAAGGCAAACCAAACCTTTCTCAGAGGCACAAAGAAATAGAATAACTAGTTGCATACAGGAAAATTTGGTCTGGATATTAAAAAAGTTTTTCTTTACAGAAAAAGTGTTTAAGTCTTCGAGCCAAGTAAGTTTGTGGAAACTCCACCACTGGGGATTTTAAAGCTTGACAGGTAAAGGCCCTGAGCAACCCTAATCTAACTTTGAAATCACTTCTGCTTTGTAGCAAGGAGTTGGACAGGTTGACCTCCGAAAGTCCCTTCTGATAGAATGTTTCTATGATCGTACACTTCTTTGAAATGATTTATTCACACAGGGAATTCATCTGACCAGGAGGAAAGAAAACCAGAAGTTTACAAAATCCTATAAAACTAGCAGAACTAATTAGAATTAGAAAACTGTTTCTGTATCACTGCCTTAGACTCTTGACTCATACCCATATAACTAATTTGGCTAATGTAAGCACTCCAAAGACTAGTTAGTCATTAGACTAGATAATCATCCAGATCCAGAATGGAAGTTTAATGTAGCAGTATGGTGTGGGTCAGTCCAGGCACCATGAGACAGGGAACATCTATGTTTTTCGCCCTGTCAGCCTCTGGAGATTGATTAAATGCTTTGTCTGAGTGCAGGTTTGCATCCTGACAGTTTGGCTGGGGGCATGAAAAATTTGAGTTCTAATTCCACCATACTCTTTGAAATACAGTGAGTAGTTGCCTTTAGGCTCTCAGTGGAATAAGCACGTGAATCTGGGATCTGAGAAGAGAACTGCCTATGCCAAGAGACAGAACAGAGATTTCTGAGCAGAGCTGTGCCTTAGGTCTGCAGTTCTGGAGACAGGAGAAATGGATAAAGAGCACTCATATTCCTCTCCTCACAGAGTTTAGAGCCTGACACCAGCTGAAAGTGGGTATGGCCAGACTTTGCTTCGAAAGAACTAGACAAGGGCAGAGGACACTGTCTCTTTACACATTAGCAGCAGTTAGCAAGCTCTTTGTGGAAGCAAATATATGCTCAAAAGCAATACCCTCCCTCCCACCCCCAAGCTTGAAGTGTGTCTCACGTCTTAGGACATTTGCTAATTGTCAGTCTAGAGCTTTGTGAGGGTGGGAGGAGGTGAAAAGGAGGCGTTCCCAACTCTGCTGTGAGAGCTCTTCAACTCATGAGAATACAGTATTTTTATTTTAAAGGGAGGAAGTTTGGTCACATCTCAATGTTTTACAATTATACATACATGCTTTCAATAAAGGCTGTCTCTGTGGCTCTTAGCAGTTTTTGACTGGGTGATTACTTACTCAAAGACATATACGCAAGCCAGAGACCATTAGGTGTGTTGTTTCACTTTTGAGAAGCACGTTCACAGAAACCAGCACCCCCAAGCTCAAGTACACAGGGAATATTATGCAGCTCCAGCAACCTCATCCTTGCATGATCCCATGGCACCTTCACATTCTCATTTATATGAGGGGCAAGAGGAGGAGGTCATTCATTTTACAAGTACAGCCAAATTTTTTTTCATGGTTGATGCTTCAGATGTATTCCACAGTGCAAGGCACAAAGGAAACTGCAGCACTGATTGCACACGTAAGTAGTGGCTGTGCTACAGAGGAGAGGTGGGAGTAATAGCTCCTGATATTCCCTAGTAAATATGTACTAGAGTTTTTTTGCTTGTAAACTGCTGCCTGTGCTAACGATATTGATGAGTAGTTCAGTGTTGTGTGGTCGTCTTCTATTTTAACAGTGGCAGTATAAACCAGAGTTAGTTCCTTCTCATGAAATAGTAGTTTTATCTGTGTAAGTCTCTACATACCTAGCTTCACTGTGTTTTAGGGTTTTAATGCTGACTAAATTATAGTCTCATTCTATTTTATCTACTAGACAGAATATTTACTTATGTACCAAACTAAACAGAGAAATATTGTTTCTGTTACCAGGCACTTGATCTACTAATGCCCTATGACTTCAACAATAAATTATTTCAGTTTTGTGATACCAAATATCTGTTTGGTCTGACTACACAAATAATACTGACTTGCCCCTTTGCAATGGCCTTGTGAAACATTACCAAACGTTTTGCATGTTTGTTAGAGATTCTTAAATACTTATTGATTCAAGAAAACTCAGAATTCATACTGTTAACAATGAACTTACCTGCAATAAGTGTTTGGGTTTTTTTCCCAAATAAGTTGGTCCAAGATGGTTGCTTAAGACATAGGAGTGAAATCCATGCAGTCTTAAATTTGGATTTTCATGAAAGTAGGTCCTTACTTCCAGACTCCTATCCAATCTGCTTATGTTCTTCAAAACATGATGTACCACATCTTTTTGTCACAGAGGTGAAGCCCTGAGCCTATCAAATGAAGCAGAATGTAAGTTAAGATTAGCAGGGATATATTTTTAAAACCTGCTTCACCAATGATCTTCAAGCTGTAACTTGCTCTGGTTACTCTGACAGCTTCAATCAACCTGAAAGTTCATTATTTATTTTAAACTTATAAAGGCTGCATTCATATCATAAAGCAGAAGATAATCCTTGTGAGTTAAAATAAATCCATAGACAGTACCCACTTTAGTTCTAATTAGAATCTGCACATTTATTATGGAAAATGTAAATTGTATGATTTAATCTTTCGTATTGACAACACTGACCATATTATTTCTGTATTATAAGTTTGCTTTTCACATATATAGCAATATAAAAAGGATTATTAACTTAAATCCTGTATTACAAACACTGATCCATACAGTGAAGCAATTACATTACAGCAGTTAAATATATAAGGGCATAGAGCTCTTCCCACCACAGTCAATAGCAATTTGGCCATTAACTTAAAAGAAAGCAAGATTAGGTCTAAAAGAGGTAAAATGCATTTTTTATAGCTACAGTTAATGACAATGTCAAAGTAAAAATAATGAGTCAAATCATTCATTGTGTACAACTGTCACTGCTACCTAAAAAAAACCCATTCAAACCAAAAATCCTTATTGATAATGGCATTTATATCATCAATCAGTTTGCAACGTCAATTTGCAACATCTGGAGAAGGAAATAATTGCTTCAGCTTTGTTCTAACCTTCATCTTGGATTTAAGTCCAAACAGTAATTAGCGGGGGCTTACCTTCTTCAGGTCTTAGAGACATCATAATTCTTTGAGCTCCTGGGACTTATGCCTACCAGCTCCTCACATGAGAGGAGCACAAGGCCATAGATGGTCTCTGAAAGCACCAGTTGTCATTAGTCAGAGCTGCCTGTCTACACAATCTAGACTACTCACTAGCTTTCCTTAATAGAGGTTATGCAGCTCCATTTCCACTCATATGTATACACACACACACACACACACACACACACACACATATATATATATATATATACATACACATATGGTATATGGGGTCCTGGTTGATGGGAAGTTGAACATGAGTCAGCAGTGCCCTGGCAGCCAGGAGGACCAACTGTGTCCTGGGGGCATCAGGCAAAACATCACCAGCCAGTCGAAGGAGGGATTGTCCCACTCTGCTCTGCACTGGAGTGGCCTTACCTCAAATATTGTGTGCAGTTTGGGGCACTGCAATATTAGAAAGATAAAAAGCTATTAGAAAGCATTGGTGACCAGGGACAGGACCTGAGAGAATGGCCTGAGGTTGTGTCACAGGAGGTTTATGTTTGATATTAGGAAAAGGCTCTTCACCCAGAGATTGGCTGGGCATTGGACCAGGCTTCCCAGCAAAGTCGTCACAGCACCAAGCCTGACAGAGTACAAGAAGCATCTGGACAATACTCTCAGGCACATGGTGTGACTCTTGGGGATGGTCCTTTGCAGGGCCAGGAGCTGGACTGAAATGATTCTATGATATACTTAAGGCTGAAAACTCACACCTTGAAAATTAGAAACTGGGGTGCAACTATCTCCTCTGTTGTGACCCTGATGAAGGAATGACTGGCCTAGCTCATAAACTAATCAGAGGTAGAATATACTCATCTACTGGCTGTTGAAGCAATTCCATCACACATGAAAAACAAATGAGGAGATGAAAAGTGAGCATGAAGGATCCTACCTGTACCTGCAGAAGACTTACGTGGTCACCTCTAAGTGAAGTGAAGAAAGTTTCTTGCTAATGGCTCTCACAGGTGTGTGAAACTCTTGTTCAATATAAAATGTCTTCACCGAGAAGTGCTAAGGCTTTCCAACTTTGCTTGTTCTTAGCTATTCGAGGCAATCAGCTTAAATTGAGCATGTAGCAGGATTCTCGGTGATATGAAAAATTAGAGTTTGATTTTTCCAGGCTACGGCAGAGAAATAAACTTGTGTTTCTCATAGCCAGTACTCTGACTTCGGCATGGTGTTAGACTTTCTAATCACACTCAGGCTTTGGACAATTTGAATGCAGATTTCTGGCTTCATCTCTATGTGGAGCAAATCTGTGCAACCTCTCTTAAATCATTTGTAAAATGTGATAGCTTGCTAGAATGGCAGCTGTAAGTCTAAAACAAAAGCTGGGAACTACTAGGAAACATACGTAAGTCTTGGCAGAACTGGGAGTTAAATGCTGGCTTCCAGCTCTGAGCAGATTCCCAGAGGCTCTTAGGCATTTTGTATTTTTGCAGAGCATTGCCTGTCTTTGCAGTGCAGGAGATGAGGCAGCCAATATGAAGAAAATATGGCAAAATCCAGTATACCTAAGGGGAATGAAAATACCATGTTTTCTGCCCCAAGGAAAAGCTCAAGATTAAATGAGAACCAGGCCTACCTCTTCACGTATTTGAAACCAAACATAATCAAGAAGGTTTTTATGCCTGAAAATACCTCTTTTTTTCTTTTCTTATGGACATTGCTGAAGAAATGAATGGGTGGTAATGTATTCAAAGCATGTCTTGTAATGTCTAATTAACTATATAAGGAAATAAAATAGCCTTCTTCTTCAAATATATATAGAACATTAATAAGAAATTATTATTTTATTGATAAAGCTGACTATTGGCTAGGAGAAGAAAAATGTTCTTGAAGCTAATCAAGATTCAGATTTTCCAAAATGTTACAGAGGACTGTTATCACTCAGCTGTCTAAAACAATGTTCAATCAATTGATTTAATAAAAACACTATCAATATAATAAAATAGTGTAAAAGAATACATCTCATAATTTGAAAAACTGTGCCTGGGATTTTATTTTATAACTGTCCATGATTTGTCTTGGGCATTTTTAATCTCACAAATGGAGACCATTCTCTTATGACAAAGTTCTAGCCAATTGACTTTATCTCTTAATTATTTTTGTAACCTATTCATTGCAGAATTTGTTCAAGTAAAAAGTTATTCTTTAATTTCCATGATGGAAGTGCTCATTTCATGAGTATTAGATTAGTGGAGAGTATGCAATTTGTATTAACATGCATATGTCATTAAAGAATACATTGTTTTCCAGCTGTCTTCAAACAAAAGCAAGACTATGAGATACTGATTTGCTTTTTCAACATCTACTCCTGTGGATAGTTCCAGTTAATATTCAAGTGAGTAAGGATTACATAATTCAATCTGCAGATTTTGCATTTATTTTGCTTTGTTTTGCATGATTTTTCTTCCATGCTCATTCTCCTAGAAAACACATACACAATGTTTTCTTGAGATTGCTTTCACAGTGAGATTAATTTTTAAGCTAAATGCAGCTAAAAACAAACCTACAGAGCAACATTTCTTGCCTAAAGAGGATGGACATTTCTGTGGTGTGAGGGACAGTCTCAAACTTCTTGGGAAACCGAAGGGTAAAACTAGCCATAGGTCTTCATTCTTTAAATCCCTTAATGTCAATTAATTCCTGTAACAAACAAAAGGACCAAACCTTTATAGGGCAGCACACACTTCTACAATTTCATGCCAAATTAGTAGTTCCTATATTTTCTATTGTCCTAGCAGGCAGGAAGCTCCCGTACACACAGTCATGGGTGTTCCCAGTTCAGCCAGTCCATTGCTCCCACATTCATCCCCAAGGATTATGTTTTATGATGGCTTATGGCTCATTGAGATTTAGAGTTCTGGAAGATGTGTGGGCTTCAGACAGACAAAAAGATCTCTCTTAAATTGCTGGGGCTCAATTATGCTTCTATATCAAAGCTACAAGGCGAAAGTGATAAAGAAGGTAATACTTTTAGTAGTCTTCATGCCTACCAGATCTAGGCTGGGATATGCTGAATTCCACTGCATCACCCTGCACAAAAATCAGGGCACAAAGGGACCACTCAAAAAGATGATGTACAGCATGGTTTGTCTTAAAATGGCAGAACTGCCTGATTATGGATTTCCTCATTTATAGAAGGTAGGAAGAACTCCTGACTTCCACAGCATAGATGTAACTTTGGTTACCAAAACAGGATTTAGTGCCTAATTTCGAAACTATTACTCTGTCACTGGCATTCATCAGTCCTTTAATCCTGGTGGCACCTTTACTAAGTACCTCTTTTTTTTTGACCTAACATGCTGTGAAGCTCAGGTTCAGAGAAGAGCAATGCCTCAGCTACCTGATGTGATGCTAATATCCAAGATCTCAAGTCAGGCATGCTTTGGCATTGTATCTTCCGTGAAGGTCACTTTTATTTCTTTACTGTTGTCTCACTTCCACAGGAAGAGGTAAAAATAGGTCTGAGAAGTCTCAGTCTGGTGGGCAGGTTTTCCACTACTCTGACAGACATGAGCTATATGCCAGTACCCACATCTCCCATGCTCCAGAGTAAAACAGTGCTCTGTGTCCCGCTCAAACAAAGAAGATATGTGGGTCACTACCCTCAGACAAAAGTTCTACCTGTTGGATCCAGGGACACAGCAAATCTTTCCTGCAGCTTTGGTTCAGGACACAGGATCTGAGCTGTGGAGTGTGATTCAGACACTCCGCTGTGCCCAGGGTGTCCTATTAACTGCACTAGGCAGTTTCTGTTCTCCTTTTGGGACACTCATCTCCCTGACCTGAAACACCACACTATTTTTTTTGCAAGAATGGTGCCAGTTTCCATGCAGGTGACCAGGCACCTCAGGGTTACACTTTTTGGAACCAAGGCTATAGTTTTTAATAGGGCAGAGTCCTATTTGGGTAAGCATAAAGCAGTTGAAAATCTTTTTCTTTATTTATTTTTTTTATTTTATTTTTATGACTTTATCTTCAATAAGATTCCAATTGCCTTGATGCTGGTTGATTTTAGTGGAAGCTTTCAGCAGCTTTCAAGATAGGCCTGCATTAAAAAACCAGCTCATGCATATGCAGCTAGTGGTAAATAAACAACTATCTCCCTAATTAAAACACATCTAGGAAAGTCTAAACTAATTTAACATCTAAATGATGCGTTATAAAGAGGTAAGGAAAACCCAGAAATATTAGCCTTTGAAAAAATTGTTTGGCATAAGAATTGTAAAATGAATGGAGATAAACATCAAGGCATCTAGCATGAAAAATTGAATGAAAAAAAATCACTGAGACAAAGTTATGGAAAGAGATAAAAGTCCATGTGTGCTGCGAGTGAAAAGACATGGCAGAAACGTGCTCAGCTTCCCCAACATGCTATTAACGTCGAGAGAAAAAACTACCGAAATGTTACAAACTAATTAAATTGGGCATACAAGGGAACCAATGGGAATATATTATTATGCAAATGCAAGGTTTTCCCTAAATAAAGCAAATGGTAGGAGTTGGTATGGTGGCACGCCATGAGCGGGGTGGATGCAGGGCTCCCCAGAAGGCGATGCTCACACCGGGGGACCCTGGTGCTGCAGCATGGGTGGACCCAATCACAGAAAATGGGGTAAAATCCCACAGAATGAGATGGCAGGAAGGAAAAATGTACCTAGGACTCCCAACAAAGGGAAAAAGAGACTGATTCAGGACTGCTAAAGCAACAGTGCCATCTACTGCATACTTCCTTATGGCAGCCAGATGATTTCAGCTGTCTCCTGCTCGGCTGCAGCGATGGCAGCAAATCGAAAATCCCCCATGTAGCACTGAGCTGAGGAGGGCAGGATGAAACCCAGCCTTCCCTCTGGCCCAGCCTTTGTACCCAACTGTTTATACAGGCCTCCTGGAAAACTATTTCTGGGCTGTCCTTGTCAGAGACATTACCCATTTAAAACAAACAAACAAACAAGCAAACAAACAACAAAATAAAAGGTTTTCTCTCTCTCAGCATGACAGGACCCTGTGCTCAGGCACTTTTGAAGGATCAGTCCGCTATAAAGCTGTCCATCAGCAAGACATGCGTTGTGAATGTGTAAGGAACCAAACAGCTGCTGTCCAATCCCTTTCCTATGATGTATTTCTGTCACCTTGTAAAAGGGCTTTTTATTACTTGTGCAAATCTGGTGTCGGTTTCAATCCATATTTTTATACACAGTCCTTTTCACAGTGTTCATTACATCTCTGAATGCCTTTATATGTTACATCATCTGAAGCAATTATAACAGAAAAGTCTAATTAATATTCTGAATTTTTATAATGCCTTCCATCACAGCTCTCAAAACTTATTTCTAAATATTGAATCTGACAGAACTCATTAAATACAGGTCTAGCCACTCCATGCACAATTCTGGTGGATTTAAGTCTATAATCCATATATTCATGTTTATGCATCTAATAATTTTAGCCTTTACTCAACATCCTTACTTTTTTAAAGAGTTCCCCAAAACATATCCAGGATAGAGTAGGAATGGAGTTTTGGTAAAATGATTTCTCTCATCATGAAGGATGTGACCTCCTTCTAGATGTTTAACCTATTCCTTAAGGACATTTTGCAGGATGGATAGTCTAACCTTATTAGCCTAGGCGGTGTTGTACTTAATAGGCCCCATTAAAAAAATCTCCCATACTAGGACATTCTGCTTCAAAAATGTTTGTAGGCAAAAGGCTATTCTTGACATACTTCAGCATCTACTGATTTTCCTCATTAGACCATTGCTCAGGCACCTAATCTTTCCATACATGTGCTGCAGGATCCCTACAATTTGTCTGCTGTGGGTGTTCAACTTTGGTTTTCTGTTAATTTGCAGACTTTCAAGCTGTCCTCTATGTCCTCTGCTACTCTTCCTAGACTCATTAACGATGTGTGGAGGCGAGGCTTTTGGAATTAGACAATGTGGGATTCTGGGGCAACAGATGCTCTGTGTTAACTCAGAGATGCTTCATATTTCAGACCTGATCTTCACAATCAAGGGTTTAAATTTGAATTTCAGAAACAGATAAAACTTGCAATGAAGAGTTTGCTATGATGAGAGATGACATGCAAGAACTGAAGTCAGCTCCTGCATGGGTTCAAAATATGAGTCCCAGTCTATAATGGTAATGAATGAACACACACTCCATCGTTAAAGTACCTGAATTTCTGCCTTAGCACACATGCTGCATCAAGGATGCATTTCTTCTGACTGACTCTTTCTTGGCTTCTTAGAACTTTATATGATTACTTTAGATTGGAAGATCTATAAGATTTGGAGGCTTCACATTAATTATTAACCTCAGTATCTGACTCCTATATTTTAAGATCTACAGCTCAGAAAAAGGAGACACTTCTGGCAATAGCTATCTTGGGAAGGTTGAAATTTATTAGAAATCAAACTAATCTATACTGTCTCCTGCTCAGGAAATTGAATTCTAGAAGTTTGTAAGAGTCAACACAGAGTTGACTGAGACTCCTAATTCACATAGATGAGCAACATTTGCATTGAGATATGAAAAATCTGTTGATCTGTTTCTTGTTGCAAATCAAATTTAGTCATTCTGGAATCCAATATACCATATTTAAGTTAGTTAGCGGTCCCTTCAAAAATGGAGAGCAGAGACTTTGTTCTTTAAAAATAGATGCAACAAGATTATCTGTTAAAAATAAGAGACACTGACTTTTTTGCATATTTAGCCAACAGATACTTTTAATAAAAAGGCGATAACAAGTTCCCATTATTTTGTTATGGATCTTAGCTGGCTGAGATTCCACAGCGGCAGTTTTTGAGAGAGTTCTTTGTACTCATGACCTTAATCAAAAACAAGACTCAGTTCTGTATTTTCCTCCACAAAGTCAATGGCCTAAACTCATCAAAGTCATAGGGTTAAAATTAGCTCAATGTGTCTTTGTTAAAATGTTTATAACGCAAATGGTGGCTATTCAGAAAAAGAAGTAACAGAGAGTCTGTAGATGGATTTGTTTTTTTGTTACCTCACTGGGCAGCTGGAAGATATGTCCAGGAAGAAACATATGTCTCCTTGTGAGTATGAAGAAAACCCTACCCTCCTATTGTGTAAACTCTTGGCTGCCCATTTCCAAGAAGATGGTGGACATCGTTGTGCCAATGCTTATTAGCTACAGTTAAGAACATTATTGAAAGCTCACAGATGCAAGTTATTTCAGCTAGCACAATAAAACCTAAATAAAGTGATGGAAGTTCCCTCTGAAGTCAGAGGTTTCAACACTTGCTCTGCCTAACACCTGCTGAGGGAAAATAGAACTGAACTTCGGTGAGGGATGGCTGTGGGAACTGTCTCTGGGAAGTGAGGATTGACTGTAACCCCTGCAAGTCACGAACAACTGGGCCCAGTCTCAGGTGCCTTTGTCACAGCAAATGTCTGCAGGGATCCAGTTTGCCTGGAAACAGCTTTCTGCTGCCAGCAACCCTCTATGAGGGATGAAGGCATCTGACACTAATGTTAAATGAGAAAAACCTTTTGAAGCAACTGGATCCCAGTGCTACAGGCATGCTCTGGCTTAGAAGCAGACAGTGGGGAGAACTCAGACAAAGGTTGGAGGGGGTGTATTAAGCTGTTAGCAATATTTCCATGCTCTGGCTACACCAGTGTGGGTGCTGCTCCAGCTGCTGATGTGTTCTGTCAGCAATGTCTTAAATTCTTAGAAGAGACAAAGCTGAACACCATTTCTTGATTTCCAGCTTTGCAAACACCTTTGACCAACATCTCCAAGTGTGACAGCCTGAGAGCATATTAATGAGCAGCTACTTCCCAATGGGAACTGTTATATCAGCATTTCTTCTCCCTGTACTCTTTCCTGCCACTATCATGAGTGGTAACACAGAGGTACATGAGCAGCTCACAGATGACTGCAGCAGCATAGGCATCTGAAACAGCCAGGAGGGCTTGGGATATGGCAGCAGATATTCTGACCTTGGAATGACAGCTCTCTTTCCTCTGAAGATAGGGTTACGAATATAGCATTTACTTTTACAGCATCAAATAGAAATGATAACATAATGGACTGGCACTTCTGCTGTTATTCTGCAGCTACAAAAGCACATAAACTGAAAGGCCAGGGGAATGATTCTTTTCCTTAATTCCTCTGCAGATACAGAAGTATAATGGGAAGTCAGAAACGGACCTCTACGATGACCTATTTAACCTATGGGAATCTGTCACTAGAAGAAGGGGTGGGCACACTGTGTCAGGAATTATATACAGTGCTAATGATATATTAGACAGGAGATAATAAGCCTTTTAGGGATTCCTAAATGTATTACTTGTTAATTTAGGAGGTACCCTGGGTGCAGCTTATGAGGTGGTACTAATTTAGAAGGTATCATGAGTAACTCTGCTTGCTGGAGGGCTGAAATGTAAATCCCATTGTGCAACAGGGAAAACGAAAACGCTCCTTCCATTAAGTCTGTGATCTGTCCTGCACTTGCCACAGGGAATAGCATAATTTAGAAAGCTGCCTTCTAGTATATTGAACAATCATGCCTCATCAGTGAGATCTCTAGATTAAAAATGTGAACATTTTTACATTACTAGAGGGATTATTATATTTTGCTTAATATTTCATGTATTTGACATCAAACTACCACGTAACGAGTATAATGTATTAAAATGTCCTTCTAGTCATATCTTTTGCTGCTTTCATGTAATAGGACTCCAACTGCATTTGTACTGAGGTTTGATTTATGTTTTGTAGTGTCAGGCAGAAAGGGACTTAGTAAAACTGAGTGTCATAGTCAGTTCCGATCTGTCTCTGAGTTTCTATGGATCCTGAAACAGGAAGTTCTCCTTGGAGGGAGAAGAGTTTTTGTATCCTTCCCTTTAATGTAAAACTGATGCAGCCCCACCTTCCATAGAGCTGAATGCACCTTCAGGCACTCAGTAGTTTTCAGCCCTGATTGATTCCTTCCAGAACTAGGAAGAATTCCAGGACTTTTGGGTCCATCCCTTTCCACTGTTATATACCTACAGCTCCCACTGTACTCAGTGTGGGGTGAAGCTGGTTGGAGCTGTTCCCTGAGTTCTGCTTTGCTGGGGTGAGTACCTCATGCAAGGAGACCCCATCCCAAAAAAAAATCAGCAGTCAGTCATGGCAGGGCAGTGCTGAACTCCACACCACACATGCACATCAGCTAGGTCAGTTCAAACCAAGTCTGTGCTTCTTTACTGGGTCCTGTTGTCTTCCCTTTCTTTATTCTACCTTTTTTTTCTCCTGTCCTGAAGTTAAAGAGAGTACCACCCTGTGAACAATGTAATTGTTACCGCTCTGTAGTTGTGGCTATGCATCGTTGCTCCAGCTTCAGACTGCAGCTTCCTTTTTATAGGACTGACACCAAAGAGTAGGAGCATTAGACACAGGTGAAAGAGAGTGAGACAGGCGTATTTTTACAGCAGAAAAGGAGAACTAGACATAAATCTCACTGCTTACAGCACACGGTAAAATTTGGGGCTAGACAACATAGTGTTATGTTCTGTATTTCTAAATGTGTTTCTAAATCGTTTTGTCCCAATATGACAACAAGAGGACCAAAATCCATCACTTCCAAAATACAGGTAGCAGAGGCAGTGAATTTGTGTGGAGCTTCACCAGTAAGAGGAGGGAATCTCTGGAGAACATTAGGAGAGGACAGGACTTCTTGTTTCTTCAGAGTGGCATATGGAACTCTTTCCTATGTCTTTAATATTTGCAGTAGCCCTTTAGGAGCTGGGTAACATAAATGTCCATCTAGAATCATACTGGAATCTGAGGATTTATGAGATGCAGGGACACAGAAAAATGCCACTAAAAGCTAAGTATATCCTGCTCTTCAGGCCAGATACTGCTTCCTGAGGTCTTGTTCTAAAATTTTTACTTATTCTAGTTGGATTTGGTTTTGGTTTTGGTTTGGTTTTGTTTTATTTGGTTTTTGTTTCAGTTTTGGTTTGGTTTTGGTTTGGTTTTGTTTTATTTGGTTTTTGTTTCAGTTTTGTTTTGGTTTTGTTTTTTTGGGTTTTGTTTTTTTTTTTTTTTTTTTTTTGCTATCCCCCTGTGTAGCTGATGAAGACAGACCTCTGCTAATGATTAACTTGTTTTGGATGGCAATTCAGAAAAGGAGGGTTGAACTGGCATCAGTCAAGGAGTCAACTTTAATTAAAAATGTTGGAAATAGCTAATGACAAACAAAGACACACAACAAAGGAAGGTGTGTGGCAAGCAATAGGAAAGAGAGAGCATAATAAAAAAAGAATGAAGGAGGAGTGAAAGGAAAAGACAACAGGATTAATTGATAATGCAGATAGCTAGTATAGAAGAAACTGTCTATCAGTTGTCCCAGCTTCTTACCAAAGTGACAACGTGTGCCAGCAGTTGCTAAGTGGAAATCCTTTCCCACGTGGCCCCCTTATATTTGTTAATTATCTGATATTTTAAAATATTCTGCTGCTAATATGAACTGCAGCAAGACAACTGTGGGGTATTTCTGCTGTGCATTTGTTATTGTATATGCACACAAGCCTAGGTCCTCCAGAATAGCCAGCTGCTGGTTTAGGGAGTACAAGAGAGCACAGACTGATGCAGACCGTGGGGATAGTTTGGTGATCATCACCCTGGCAACACTGGCAAGAGAAAAGCAATGCTTATCTTTATCCAAATCTAGACTATGTTAAATTGATGTAAATGTGAAAATTACTGACTGAGAAAAGCTATTAGCTTCACTAAGAAGTCTTGAAATGTCACTGCTTTGCAATATATTAGCCTCACTAAAGAACATTAAATAGCCTCTCTAATGGACACCTGAGACACCAGGGAGAATTCTGAGTCTCTGGTGAATTTCCACATCCTCCCCTAAGGTTAGTCGTTATGAAGATTTGGACATGCTGGATGAATGCGTTCACCCATAGACTCTAATATCTGCATTCCAGTCCAAGGAAGATGAAACAACAACTGTAAATTCATAACTTTGAGCCAAACGATAAATAAACCAAATCTATGTCTGACATGTGCTTTATGAATCTGAAAATTTACCAAGTCTGAGGGCATTGGTTTGTTTTCTGTTCTCCAAGTTCTGCAGGATCATTTAGACCAGAGCAGCCTCTGGCCCTCCAAGTGGGACTAGAAAATGTAGAACCTGAAGTCTGTGAGACACCGGCTTTATGATTTTACACAGTATAAAAAGAGGCTATGTAGATTCATAGTAAAGACTGCTATATTTATTTATCCAAATAAAATATGAATATTGAAGCATAGGGTTAAAAGATATATATCAGCTTTTCACAGACAACCACCTTCTAAAATTCTTCTGAAGTTAAATAAAATTTTGAATCAGCTGTCTCTAGGAGCAGCCCAGACAATTGAATGTGAAAATTTCATTTGAGCCTTCTACAAATATCCAGGCCAAAATGGACTCCAGAAGCATTCCGTTTGGTGTTAGATTTTCTTAGACAAAGCAGGCTGTGTACAATTTAACTTCTTTTCTTCTTTTATGGACTAAAGAATGCATTTCAAATAGTTCACTGTAAGACCTACCAAAATTTTAATGACTAACAGAAAATGAATGTGCCTGCTTGTATGATTGTTGATCAATTAAAAAAAGACAAAATGTGAGTTCTTGCATATTTTAAACCCCCACATCACTTGATAAAAATGCCAAAGAACTTTGTGATATCTAACGCTAAAAAACACACAGAAAATTTGATGCATAAGTACTTCAAAAGGAATATAATTTACCATCATAAGTTTTAAGTCCTGTTTTGATGCAAAATATCAGCATTTTATTTGGAGCAGAAAATGCTACTTTTCAGTTGGCAAAAACATTGGTAACAGCTTCCCAAATACCTCAAAACATACGCACACACAGAGGCACACACACATATATGTGCTTAGAAAGATTTCATTTAATGAATTGAATTCAAGGTTAGTGTCTTTGTGGCTTTATTTGTATGTAGACAGAACACACAAATGGCATTCTTCACAGTGTTGTTTTCCAACTGGAAAGAGAAGGTAAGTGTGCTGAAAGATACACAGGACCCTTGTGCATAGAAATGGCTGTGGAAAGGCATTATCTCAACCAAGTCACACTCAATTGAATGAAATTCCCAAAGTGAAGCTTATATTCTTCTGTATTCTTCAGCTTTCCTACCAGGTCTTTCACAGGGCACTATATTACTCTATGCCAGAGAGGCTTCTCTGCTTACACAGGCAAACAATTTAGGAACCACTAATAACCTCTGTTGTTCCCTATAGTGAAAATACGTACACATGCATGGACCAATACAAGACCCCGTATATACACACAGAGACTTCCATTACATCTTTAAGAACAAAAAGGACAAAGAACAAGCAAAGAAAGTATGATTAAAATAACCAAATTTTTTAGGAAGCAATTTTTTACTGCAGCAGTTTTGCTGTTACTCACTTGGTAATTTCTTTCAGCTGATTTTGGAATGCTGTTTCTGAAAAAATACAGGTGCTGCTTTTCAACGTGTCCTGCTTCCCCCTATTTTGAGGTGGAACATTTTAACAGCTAGAGAGAAGGAATTTTCTGACAT
Organism: Anabacerthia variegaticeps; assembly: GCA_035583185.1. Taxonomy (NCBI): domain Eukaryota; kingdom Metazoa; phylum Chordata; class Aves; order Passeriformes; family Furnariidae; genus Anabacerthia; species Anabacerthia variegaticeps. The sequence goes on from JAWWEW010000078.1 coordinate 99,932,857, forward strand.
CAGAACATTTGGCACAGGGCACTGTAGGTGTGTTGGTGTTCTGTGATACATCTTAGCAAATCTGAATGTTAAATATATTGACAGATAGTACTTCAAGCCCTCTGCACCCATGCTGCTGAGGCAAGGAAGGCCAGGCAAAGGAAGACATTTGTGCCCTACAGCTTCACTGACCTTATTTCAGATGCTTAAATCAGTCTGTAGGGGTCCCAGAGTTCTCTCAGGCCAGAGGGGAGGGACCCTAGCACAGTATGGGGTACTTAAGCAACTCTCCTTTCCTGGTGCCTCTAAAGATGACTGTGTCCATCTCTATCAACTATGGATACAATGTCTTGGGATTAACTACTGCTGGATACCTTAAAGGCAGGTGCATAAGGCTGGTGTCGTGAGCACCACACCTGTTTTGGGTAGGTTATCCATCCTGTGTCCAGTGGTTGTGGAGCCTGCCAGCCTCCTCTGTTCTGCACACCTTGCATGAAAGGTGAGAGATAGGACTGTCTGCACACTTTCATGCCCATCCACACCTGGCAACACTGCCTTTTCAGGAGAAGAAAAGCAATTAGTTGCTTCTATGAACATGCCAATGGTGCAAAAGCTGGAAATCGGGAAGAAAATGGAGCAATACCTATTTCCCTCAAAGAGTTGCATCAATAGAGTAATTTTTAAATTTTTATTTAATGTCTGGGAAGTGGAAATTAAAAACAGGCTGTCCATCAATGAATTTATGGTATCTGAAACTCCTCTGAGACCTAGGAAAACACAAAGCTCTGCCCTTTGGTCTTCTTTTCAGTCTGCCTGGGTAAGTTCACTTTATGAGGCAGGATAATTTGCAGCGACCTTTTCTGAAGCTGTTGATACACTTCTTGCTTTGCTGGAAACCACCTTTTTATCCATGGATAATGTGAATTCACATACATTGGGGTATAAATTTCAGGCTTTGTCACTAAACCCTGCAAAGTAATCCTGTGCTGTAGGTGGCTGTACTGCTGCAGGATACTGTCGGTACTGCTGGGCTGCAGAAGACAGTGCTGATGGATGGTTTCTGAAGGCTGCTTGGCCCTTATTGCACCACAGATAAATGCATGGAATGAGTGGGGGAGGAAGACCTTTTAGAATTGTTATTCTGCCTCTTGCTTCTACAGAGGCAGAGGTCATGCAATTTTGTAAAAGGATTTTCTGACTTACTCCACATGTAAGTATTTAAGTATGCCTCTGTACCAATGTATTTAAAGCCTTATGCCCATTTAAACATCTACTGAGTTTTTAAATCTTGGTTTTGCCACATATAAAATGGGAAAAGTACATATTCTCCTACAAATGAAGGTCTTCTACAGCCAGTTTTCCTTCAACTGTAACTATTTCAGGATTTCAGGTCCCACATGAGAGGACTGCAAAAGCACACATGACATAATAATATGCATATTTTCTTTATATTTTACAAATTATTGTATATTGTTATTTTTATAGAATTATTTTCATGCATACTTATTATACTTTGTGGTCCTGTGCAAGGCAGTCTGTAATGCTCCTTGAATCACTCAAGAACTGCCATCTGAAGGCTACGCAACAAATTTACCCTTGAAATTTCGTAAAACCACACTGAGCAGATGACTGGTTATTTTCCTTTGCTTTCTTTTTTATCACTCCTTATTTACTTTTATTTCTCTCTCATGTGGTGAAGACCTTTGAGGCTTCTTTTTTTTCCTCAGTGTTTAAAGAAATAAGCTGAAATATCAATGATTTTTCTACTTGCAGAAATTATATGCTGTGGTAATGTGCTGGCTTAGCAAAGTAAATAATGAGTCCAAATGTGTCCAGAATAAACGCAATATTTTTCAGATGCATCCTCCTTCACTGAAACGATGACTTGAAAATATTAACTGAAAGATTTAGTTTCCTGAAGCTATAGAGTAATAACAGGAAATTGATTCATTTGTATCCTAAAAAGTTTAAATTGCAGAATGCGTATTATTGCAGAATGCATATTCTTATAGTAAAGAAACCCTAGAAACTGTTCTTGACATTGACAAAAAAGAGAGGAATTTTAATGAAAATTAAAAAAAGACATTGAGAAAAATATTGGGAAGTTGGCAAAAAATAGTTGGCATATTTTTCATCATAAATGTTTTAATCTGAATCTCAAGGGATTTCACCTCGAATCTGAAAAACTGTTTTGAAATGCCACATCAGTCCACATCTTGAAAATTTTCCACATCCTGGAAATTGGTCTTTGTAGGTTCTTGAGGCTTTGCTCATGTAATGGGCTGGTGTTCCTGGCCAGGTTGCATGCCCGTGAGTGCACCACTGGGCTGTTGGCACATAGCAATGGATTTTGGGAAGTTACCAGTCACAAGCAGCGTGGAGAAATTTCCCAGCATGACAGAGTTGGTCAGTAGCCTCAAAGCAGTAGGTACAACACATTTCAGCTTTAACTTCCCATGAGGTATTAGAGCAATACTTCAGATGAAAATGTTTTTTCTTCAGTTAAAGGTTGAAACACTAACTTTGGTTAGGCCAAAAGCCTGAAACCTTAAAGGGCTTTGCTTGTTTACTAGACTTCAGATTTTTCACAGAATGCAGCTTTCTTTTCAAATGTACTACCAGTGTGTTTGATGAGAATTGAGCAACAAATTGTATAGTCCTATTGAATATTGCATTTATCCCAACCATTCAACCCCTTTCTACTTTGTTCTTGTTTTTGCCCTTTGTTTTGTCCACATCAAGAGTTTTTCTAATCACTTTGAGAGCTTCTGAGAGTGGTAGAGTCACCCTGCCAAAAGAGTATCCTTTCTACAAGCGGATCCCACTTTTTCCATTCTTTTAAAGAACACCACCAACCAGAAAAATAATAGATGCATTGAATATTATGCTACTCTGAGGCTTAGGAGGAGAAAACTTCAGTGTGAACTAGAAACAAGCACAATGTTCCGCATACAGTTCTCTGAAAGATTATAAAATGAAACTTGAATCATTTGATACACATAGAAGTGGTATTGTTGTGATGTATTATGAGATGTGACTACAGTCCCTGCACCATTTCAGTTCATTTTTTCCCTGCCATCTGCACAGCTAATATCAGATGACAATGCTGAGATCCACCAATTCTTTTCTAATGCCCTGCTCAAAACTAGAGCCAGCATGTGACATTAAGCATTCCACCTCCCTCCCCTGTCCTTGCTTGCTTTCTCTATCTTGCTCTGTCTCAGATGCAAATACTATATCTTTATTTGCCTCTCATGCATCTTTCTATACTTTTACAGGGATATGCAGTCTTTTCTTTTAACAAGAATTCAGAACACTACCTCCAGTCATGTGAGATAATTTTCAATATCTCTGAGAAAGGTATTTATAAGGGTCTTGACTGAGGAATGAAAGAAAAATTAAAGCAGATCAGTAGAAATTATTTTCCTAATGGTAAAATCTGAATTATACATTAAAGTACCATTTATTCAATCAATTTTATTATTCTGTTTTAAAAAGACAGTCACTTTTATGTGTTTTGTATGCTTGCAAAGGTTTATTAGCTTGAATAAGAGGTTATTATTATTCAATTGAATAATTGAAATTTAAATTATTTGTATTGCACTTCATATTATAACTGCTTTCCTGGATGCACTTGATTATGTCAAATTTACCTTTTAATCCCCTGTCTGGAGACCATTTTCTTTCTCACCCTTCATTCTTTCTCACCCTTGTACTGATATCCTAATGAACACACACAGTCCAACCTCACATCTTCCATGTAAATTACTTTGCATACCTCTCCTAGTCAGATCACATCAGAGGCTATCTGGTGTAATATAATCCTGGCTACTGATACGTGGAAAATCTTTTCAGGTGATTAATGCCATAGGCATCTAATTTTCCTGCAAAGCAATATTGCAGTGTTTATGTGAATGCCAGACTTAGGGATATGAAATGGACATTTAGAAAAGTTAATAATCTGTGCCTAATCCCCTCCAAGAATTATCTGTTGGTATTTCTATAAATAATTGCAGCTTTATTTCTTGTCTCTAATGGAATCACATACTAATTTATTAGATGCACTGTTCATTAAAAACTTGGAACTTTGCTGTAAATCCATTGCATGGGTCAAATAAATACATGTAAAGCTACACATAAAATATCTTTGCATTTGAAACATATATTAAGTAAAAAAGGTATAAAATAACTGTTCTTTGGTGTTTGTTTTCTTGCTTTGTTTGTTTACTTAATGCTCAAGCAAATGTGCCCTTCAAAAAGGTTCCATGTTCGCTAGAAACATAAAGTTTGTTCTTGACTGCACACTTGGATACTGTGACTTCTGGGCCTAGCAGTGAAAATCTCAATTAAGATGACAAATCATACACAAAACAATCCAACATAAAAAAAGATCAGGGCAGGCAGACCCAGAGTGGAATATTCTGTGAGCATTCTTCATAGCTAGCATTGAATATTGCACTGATAATGTTAGGGTGACCAAAGGTGCTGCATTTATTTGCATGTACCTGTGAATTACATAATTGTCTGTTGTTATCAGTCTGCTCCTACCTCTGCTGAAGAGTTTTCCCTCAGTCAGGAATTGTCCATTAGCTTCACCAGAAGCAGGATTGGCCTTTCACAGCCTCCCATAATTTTAATCAAATTATATTTTAGAAAGTAATCATTGATTCCTGAGATTTGACATAGGAAGCACTTTAAAAATGGCTTTGAATACTCCTAATTAGCCCAAGAATTACAATCTCACTCCTCTTCTATGCTGCTATTACAAGCATTTATCTCAACTGATTTCAACAGAGCTGCTTTTGTTTTACACTGCTGTGAGGGAACAAAAAAACCCAGGTTGCATAAATTGTTAACAGCTCTTTCATACTGCCTCTTTATTACCAGATAAAACTTTGATGAAGGACATCCACAGAGGATCAGTATGAAAACCCACATAAGACCCAACTTTATGCTACTGGCTAATACTGAAAATCACAGAAATAACTACTTGTTTTGAAATATTATACTTAAGGTGATGACTGGTTTGATGCTGCTTTTCCTGAAAGTAATATTTCACCTTTAGGAGACATACAGCCTCCCAAGTAAAGTTACTCCACGGCTCCAGTCAAAAGGGTGCAGGAAAGGGAATTGAGAGCAGTTGTACATCTAGCAATGAACAACTCTATCTTTTGTTTGAGGGAAGTACCCACTGTCCTTTCTCTGCTTTGTGCAGGTGTCGCTTCTGGCTGATGTGATGCACTGCTGTCACCATCCTAGGAGGCTCCATGAGAAGGGCTATGTGCCTCATGAGAGGATCTGAAGGTTTGGGGAAGTTTGGGATCCTCTTCCAAAGAACTGTGAAATGGCCTTATCAACAGCAATCTTTACCTGTAATTTATAGAACTGTGGGGTGAACAACAAATGGTATTGAACTGGCTGGTAATATATTGTCTGTGAGCTAATATAGCTCAGGATGTATTCACTGCCAAAAGCAAACATTTTCCTTGAGATTCGCTTAGATGACAGTGTCTATGTAGTGGTTTACCTGTATATGAAGAAGCAAGTAGGAATAAAAATGCAATTGCAATCACATATAGTAAATCCAATTTATATTAATATTTCTCAAACCTAATGGCTGTCAAATACACGTTTCTGCCTGTCTGGCAGTCTGCCTTAATTTGTTTCTGTCAAATGAAGAGCAAACATTTTATCACAAGTTTGTTGTTTTTCTAAAAAAAGCCCAAGCACACCAACACTGAAGGTTATAGCCGTGGCTATTTTTAGGAAGTTTGTTCCTCACACAAGACCATCATACTTTACTTGCTTTCCTCCTGTTACTAAAGCCATCCATAGCCTTCGAAATCCGAGCATTATGAAGTGGAAATGCCTGTGCAGGAAAGCTCTCCGATCCAATTGAGTCTTGATGACAGGCTTAATCCCAAAATCTGCAGAAGCTCAGTTGTGCTCCTTTTTGTCCCTGAGGTAGTTGAAGAGGACATCCAGCCCACCCTCAACGACCTCGGGTAGGGGACGGGACAAGGGGTTGTGGGCGATGTGAAGGCCTTTGTCCATCGGGTTCCAGGCGATGCGGCGCAGCCGGCGCAAAAGGTAGAGGTCATCAGGGAGAGTCTGTAGGGCATTGTAATCAACGTTTAGTAACTCCAGAGTGGTGATGTAGCAGAGAGACCGTGGCAGACTGCGTATGTTGTTATTCTCTGCAATAAAGATTTGCAGATTGACCAGATACTGGATACTCTCTGCAATGTTTTCCAGCTTGTTGGAACCTAGGTGCAAGAAGTCTAAGCTCCTCAGTGCAAAAATGCAAAGTGGAATTTGCACAAAGCGGTTGTTACTGAGGTTCAATTTCCTCAAACTTGTCAGGTCGGTGAAGCTCAAAGGCAGTTGTGAGATGCGGTTGTGCGAGAGGCTCAGAACCTCCAGCTTCCTGCATAAGCTGAGCTCTGCTGGCACTTCTGTCAGGCAATTCGTATTGACAAACAAGACCCTCAGGTTCCTCAGCAGCCCGATCTCTTTAGGCAGACTCTTGAGGCAATTGCCAGCCAAGTTCAGCACTACTAGCCTGTCCAGTTTCCCCAGCGAAGGAGGGATCACCACCAACTGGTTGCGTGAAAGGTTCAGCTTTTGCACCTCGGGCAGTCCCCACAAGAAGTCAGGCGTGCTGGTCATCCCTTTCATTATGAGGCTTAAGCTGACATAACGCAATCCCCGTTTCAGCAGTGACTTGGGCTCTCTCCCTGAGAGAAGGGCGTCTTCCCATGCAGGCAACTTTGGACCCTTCCTAAGAAAAACCACGCTCCTTCGCCCCTCGCTCTTCGAGTGCTCGGTTCCCATAACACTCTGATTCTCTCCTGAGAGAAGTGAAGTTTTCTTCCCTTGCAAGTGCTAAACCAATATGCAAACGCCAACAGAGGATGACAGCTTGCAGGAGGCAGGAAAGTCAAAGCAAGGAGACAAGGAGGAGCCTGTGAAGTGCATCTCAGTCCACCAGAGCAGTTTCCATAGCTGCTAAGGGAAAGTTTCACTTTTGGGGGCTTGTGTTGATCTTGGTGCAGAGTCTGTAATGAAATACTTGCTCCTGACTTGCAAGCAAACCTGTTCAATTCAAACTGAATGCCACAAGACAGCTGTCACTGTCATTTGGCCTGGGCTTTATTGGACAGATATGTATCTTCACTGCAAAAAGGTCACAAGGATGCTGTATATAACTTCACCATGTCAGCTTTCTTGGCTATCTGGTACATACCATGGCTGCAGGACAATTAACAAGAGAGATTTAAAAAAAAAAAAACAAACGAGTAAGCTAAGGAAGAAAACAAGCAAAGAAGCCATCATTACAAGTGAGATTTAAAGGACATTTTCAAAATTATTTTTATTTTGATGTTCCTGATTTCACTGAAGTAGTTACTAATCTACCAGAAAATTTTGCTTGCTGCAAGACCACTGGCAACACTAACTTTTTAGCTCAGTCCTTGTTTCTGTTTAGTTAAAAAACCAAAAATTACTAAAAATAAAACTACTCTCTCAAAAGTATTAGCTTTTATATCTCCTTTGTGGTGAGGATAGGCCTCTTTCTTTTCAGAAAAGGTACCACCTTCACTGCTGCAGTGACATTTTCCAGTGATATCTGCAACCACTTGGATGATCGCTACCTATGTTGCCAACTGTGAGCAGTCATACCTCACAGTTCTTCCCAAATTACTCTGTCCTAAATGTCCTCTGCTACTTTTTCATCTATCAACCAGATTTTTGGGGTCTGGTTCTTTTGTACTCTGGAGAATAGAGCCTCTTGATGCCCCTTTCCCTGAGAACTTTCATGTCTTTCTGGGCTATTCTGTGGTACAGGGGGACTATCAGTCAAATAGCCTGAACTATAAATGACGTTTGGATCTGAGATAGTAAAGGACTGATGGGAGAGGAAGGAAGCTGTGAGTTATAATAATACCCAACAACAGCTGAAGCAAGCTCTGTTGGTGAAAGGAAATTGTATTGCTACTGGAATATGCATGCAGTGACTTTAAACTCAAAAGGACCCTAAAAAGGATCTGCAAAAATTTTAGGCACCATTTAAATTAGGTGAAAATTGCAACATATAGTACAAGACTTTCAGGGCTTTTCTTCTCTCTCTCTCTCTCTCTCTCTCTCGGTTGGATAATCCTTGATGATGAAGATGTGTTGCTGAGAGATTTGATGATGAGTGCGCTCTCCCTTACCAGCTCATTTCAGAGATCATCACCTTAAAATCTAGCATTAGCTCAGATGTTAAAGGATTATGCAGGAAGTTGCAGCTGGGAGTCAAGGCACTTTAGCAACTTTGGATTCAATCCCTACAGTCCCTCTACTTCGAAGTACCACTCAGTCTCCTTTGAGCTTTGGGTCCCTTCTAGAGCTGCATCTGCTTAGGAAGAGAGCGTAGAGAGGGGCATCGCTGTCGTTGTGTCTGGCAAGCCTCCTGGGTCCTACAGGAGGACAGCAGTCAGGACTACACTGGGCAGCACAAGATGGTGGCAAGCTGAGCGAGGCATACAATTAAAAAAGGACTGCCAGCTAGTCCTGAGGCTGAAATATTACATTCCCTGGAGTGCCTGGACAAGCCTGGAAAGGGCTGAGGCTAGTTTTATCTGTTTGGTTAGAGTGGGTTGGCAGCCCGACTGTGAGTCACAGATCCCTCCCTTGCAAGCACGTTTTGGCAATAGTTGTCAGTCTGCAAATAATTGTTATATTAAATGGCACTGTGGCCATAAGATCTGACTCTTGTTAACCATCATCCCCACAACCCTTTCTAGTCCTGCCCAGAGTGGCAGAGATAACCCTGCCACTGCAGGCAGAGGAGCTGCTCAGCAGAGGAAACCCAGCATCTGGCTGAGCTCAGGTCAGATTGGGCCTTGCATGATGGGGAACATGAGCCTAAAATTTGGCCCTTGAGCCCAAGGCCGGCGGAACAGCAAAAGCAACAGCCTCCCATGAGCTCTGCCTCTGGGTTGTCAGCCCAGCTGCTGTCAAAAATACAACAATTATCAGAGAGCGTCCATGGATTTGAACAAGGCAAGAAGAAAAAAGCTTTATAAAGAGCATTTATAAAGTTAGGCATTTCCTTTCTTTTAGTCTCAGTGCTGGAATGAGGAGGCTGCCGCAGCTCTACTCAGAGATCAGCATGGCTCCCCTTGACTGGGCTCCCAGCTGCAACCGTGGCCACATGGCCACTTCAGAGCTCTTCCTTCTGCAGGTCACTTTTAGTAAAAAACAAAATCAAAACACAAAGGAAACAGTCTTCCTGTAGTCACTGCCTCCCACCATGGCTGTCCAGATATTTTTGGATGAGAACATCATCCCCATCTCCAAAACACACTGGAGTTCACTGCCTGGGGACTTGGCAGTGCCCACTCTGGCCTCTCACCACAGAAATCCTTGTTTCCTAACAGCGTGACTCAGCCAAAGTGCTCTGTACCCTTTCCTGGCTTTGCACCATGCTGTCCATTTGAAACTAAGCCTGTGATACAGCCCAGCACAGTCTGGGCTGGGCTGCTGCTGGAAAGCTTCACCCGGGGATCTCTATCAAAGAAAAATGCTTGCTCTGCTTCAGCCTCAGAGGATCTCCTGCTATTACACTGCTGTATCTCCTCTGCCTGTCAGGCAGCAAACAGCAGCAAAGGGGATTTAGAAAAGGAATTCCACATCTGCAGCTCTCATTGTCCGGTTCCCTTCCTGCCTTCATGAGTACCATAACTACCATGTGAAATTAAAAAAAAATAAAAAATAAAAAAAATAACCGTTTCCTTTTCTTTGTTCTCCAACAGAAAAACAGGCTATTGAGCACGCTTGCACTTGTGGAGACAGGAAACTCTGAGGTAACCAAAGTAAATTTCTTTCTTGAAATGGAGATAATATAACAACAGTGGCCTCATCTGGACATCTCAGGAACTAAAACTCTGAACAAAAATAGTCCCTTATCCCTTGGTGTCCTGGACGGGTTTTGTTCAAACGTTTTTCACTTTGCTTTTCTCTGCGTTGCCTGCTGCCCTGCCCCACGCTGTGCTGTGCTGTGAGGATGGATTGATTCCTTTGGGCTGCTTCTAGGTAGCTACACCAGTAAAAAAACCCCAAAAACTGATCTATGTCTGCACAGCCTGGCGGAAAGCAGAAATGAATTTCATGCATGCAGGCTTAGAAGGGAAAATAACTCAAGAAAATTGCTGGGCTTTACATGACACAGTGTAGTTGATAATTGCTTTGTAGACTAAACAAAAAGGCTAGTGAGCAAGGAAAAAAAATAACCCCAAACTTGCTAAATAACTTTTTAATCTAACTAAGAGAAACTGCACTACTAGCAATGACAAAAAACTGATAAGCTGACAAAAATGACAAGCTATATTTTCTGACATTCTTTGACAATGCAAATTATTAGCTTTTTGGGTTTTTTTCTAAGGAAGCAGGATTGTCATCCCTAAGAAAAGATGAAGATGAGTTCACAATAGACCTGGAATTTGAAAGTCTATTATCTATGGGTCCTTTTATTTGTCTTCAGGTTTGGAGTCTATAGAATGCACCTGGGAAACATTTTCAAGCTTTTCTCTGCAGCCAGGCAGGAGTTGCAATACAATCAATTGCATTGTTTTAAAATAAAAGTTAATATCATCACATAATTACTTTTCTATAGGATTTGAGCTTTAATGAAATATCTGATAGCACCAGATTTTTAATCAAACCATAGTCATTGAATCATATACACACTGAGTATAAATTTTGTTTTGCTTTAAAACAAAATCCGGTCATTGTCTTTTAAACTGCTGACCATACAGTAGGTATCTACAGTTTCATTAGCATATATCTATTGGTTCATAATAAATTTTGAAGCAAGTTTTATGTTCTCTATGGAGTCAAAATCCTATACAGTTCCTCTGTCACAGCATTATTAAAAATATATTAATATCAGAGGGAATCCTTTAGATCTTTAAGCATAAACTTTTCTAAAATTCTGATAAGTTCAACTTCTCAGAGAAGTTCAACTCTTTTGGAAGAAATTGCCATTTTCATTCATTATGTAGGCCTTATAATAAACATCCGTCTAAATGAGGATGCAGAAACGACATAACACTTCATGTGACAGGAAGGATGCTTTGGCTAAAAGGGGTTAACTGGTTTCAAGTTCAGCAGAAAGCAACAGTCATGCTGGAGAAACATTAACTACAAATACAGCTGCAGCTACTGAACCATCTTCTCTTGTGCTATTTCTTTCTCCTGAGATAAATAAAGGGTTTTAAAAGCATCAGTGCTATTCAGACCATTAGAGATATCCTCTAGTCTTAGTGCTAAGGAAGAAAATTTTTAAGGTTTTTAACTACTTTGCAGAGGTTTGTTGATCTTGCAGCTATTCTCAAATACTAAGTCAAATTTCAAAGGTAATTTGAGATTTATGAGATGTGACACAGGACAGGAACAATTCTTAAGGCAATTTCAGATTTCCTGTTAATTTGTTTTTAATTATGGTGCTGTTAACAGCCTTTAATGACTGTCTGTCCCCGGAGTTTTTTTGGAATGTTTTATTAAGGCCCCATGTGGAGCTGCTGGATCACCTGACCCATGAAGAATTGGACCTGGAGGTGAATGACTGCCTGTGCAGGGGTTCATTTTTCTGCAGACCTCTTGACAGAAGACAAGCTTGAACTATCCATAGTATGGAATAAAAAGAGAGAGATTTGGGTTTGTATGTAGCATAGAAATGACAGGCTCTTCCTCCTGGTAGTTAGGCCAGCAAAAATTTTCATGTTACGTAGAATTACTGGAAGTTTTATTTCTTTCTTGCAAACTTGCCAAAATATTTTAGAATTCCAGCAAATGTGTAAATGACTGGTTAGTCACCTCCTACTTCTGCCATGATTTTCCTGTGTTTATGCAAGCCAAATAGCTGGTCTGTGTGTCTATGTTAAATGGAGGCAATCCATGATGCTGTACTGTGCTGTCATCCATGTTCTCTGGGGCGCTATTTCATCCAGTGTCCGTGACAGTTCTCCCAGGCACCACGAAAACCTGCTTGCTTTAGGTGCTTACCCACTCTTCTGCAGGAGGAGGAGAATTTAGCACATGGACATGCCCTAGGACACACCACCATCCTGCAGGAGTACACAGAGGGCCCTGTCCTGCTTTATTTAACCATCTGCACACAGCCTTTGTGTCTCAGTCTCTCTCTCCTCTTATGGCTAGTGTGGTGAGAGATTTGGCCCCAGTTAAAAATGTATTTGAAGTCACTACATGGAGGATACCATTGCAATATAGAAAGCATATGCTGTTCTACTTTTCGTCCCTACATTTATGAGTAATCACATTTACATCCATAAGTGTCTGTAAAATAGTCTCTACCTGTCTAGTAGCAACATAGATGTTTGCTAAATGCTATTCATAGTCTGTGGCTTTCTGAATCAAACTGAAAAAAAGTTGGAGCAGATTGTCCAAAGTGGATGAAGTAGATTTTAGTATAACTGCTGTCACATCACCTCTGCCACAGGTACTCTTTTTCACAGGGCCCTTGAAGGTAATTTTCTTGCATTTTGAATGTATCATAAGAAAGAAAACAGCAATTCTTGGAAAGTAGAAGAGACAGCCTGAATTATCCTTATCTAAATCTAATCTGATATATTAGATACTTCTTGGCCTGTCTCACAGGAGTCAGATCATGTAAGTATCCATCACATGCCTACATGGTTGGCACTACAACTCCTCCCAGACGTATTTCGGTACCCAGAGCAGATTCAGTTCAGTTGCCTGTGGTGTACAATGCCCAGCTTTCTGAAGCATCTTGTGACCAGGGGCTGACGTCACTCTGGGAGGAGGGAATATCCCCACCTCTTGTAAAGTTGTTGCTTAAATTAGCAGGGTTTTCTTAAACATCCATGAGTGCCAAGAGTCCAAAAATAAGCATGAGTCTATGGCAGAATTCCCAGTCCCTCATCCAAAGACTGTTTAAGTATTCTACATTTAATGGGTCACTGTACTTACCTACTTTTCAGGAATATGAAAGCCATGCTCTGCTCTGGAAACAGAAGGCAGAGATAACCCTGAGGGTCTTGAGCAGAGACAGACATTTCCATGGGGTCCTACACATGGTTCAGAGACAAATGGGATTTAAGCAAGACCATTAATTCAGCATTATCTAGTAAGAGTCTTAAAGACTCTCCCAGCTCAATCTGCCAATATGCCAATTTTGATAGACTTCTCAAAATAAGCAATTCTCTCCAGGCATTGTAAATGTCAATGTGTTTGAGTCCTGGCTCCATGAAAATTTGCACGCCACAGTAAAGACCAGGCAACTGAATGTTATTGCAAAGTTCATTGCGGCTGTGCCAATACTACTCATTTTTATTCTAATTGTTTAGGTGTATTTGAAAATGCTATTTTATCATAAAGTCTTAAGGGAAAAAGCCAGAGGGAAGTTGAAAACTTATTTTAGAAATAAAATAGAACACCAAGTGATCCAGTTTTCCATGCCTGATTTGGTGTTTAAAATAAATGCATGCTTCCCCAATTGAAAGCACAAGCCCTTTTCATCTTGGTCCTGATGAAATTGGGCAAATCAGTACTGCAAATCAATGCAACCCAGTGTGAAGGGGTTTAGGTATTTCCATCCAGAATCTATTACAATAATGATTGCAAAAAAGAACTTAGGAAATAATTCAATCAAGTTTGCTGTGGAGCCTTAATCCCAGATCCATGACTCTTACACAAATTTTACTGATAGAAGAAGAAACTCTGCATTTACCTTCATATGCTTGATAAATGATAAAACAGAATCTAATTAAAACTCCCTAAAACACATACCAGAGTCTCAGTTTGGGATTTTTCAGAGACATTATCAAATGAAAGGGCAGATATCCCTCTAGACATTTGAAGACTCAATGCTGACAATTAACAGCTTGACTTTTAAATGTCCAAATTCTGTCTTAAAGAAACATATTGAATGCTTAGCTCAAAGAGCTTTAATGAACAAATAAAACTTCTCAAGCAATTGGTAAAGCATTGCATCTAGGTATTATATGACACCAATATCTGAAATCGTATTAAATAATATGGGTCACTGTATGGTCAAACAAAGGCTGGTGAGATCTGAGCCAAGTTGCAGGTAAGGGATGCTAAGGACATCACACGGAGCACAGCCTGAAGGCAGAAGATATAGCTCAGTGGGTGAAAAAAGCACATGAAAAGCAGCTGGCAAAAAAAAATTACCTTAAAAGTAATAAAACAGAGCAAATCAAAGGGAAAATACAATCTTCAACCCCAAGTACAGGCAAATAAAAAAGGAGAAGAAAGGCCCACCCATAATTGTCATGTGTCTTATTTTACAACCTTTAATGAGCAACTTCCCAATAGAGAGAATCAAATCTGTTCTGTACGTGAATATCAGAAGAGATTAATTGGGGTGTACAACCACAGGGTTTCAGCACTTATTGGACTGTGAGAAGACAGGATATTGTAGTTAATGATTCCACCTGGGGTGGAACGATGGCACATTCGGCAGCTGCGGAGGTAAGTGGAAGGGGAGGGCTGATGCTCTGATGTGTGGCCAGGTCAGCTAACAACAAGGCAAGCTTTTTCAAAAATGTGGAAAAAGATATGTGGCTCAGAAGGAATGCAAATGACATTTAAGAATGAAATTAAAACAGGAGGTTGGATTGGGGTGAGCAGGCCAAGAAGTTGTAGTATTTTATTTTTAATCATATCTTCCTGGACTGGGAAAGATGAAAAGCAATATTTTCAGAGGATTTGAAACAACAGTGTCAGCCTGTGCATTTGTCATTAAAATTTACTTCACGCAGAACTCAACAAACTGATGAAAGTCATTCTACGATATGGTTGCCTGAGAGACTGGAGACTAGACGTGGTGACCCATATTGTCTCTTCCCATACTGTGGTCTTAAATCTGACCTCTTCTCCTGCAGTCTTCACCTCCCCTACACGTGCAAGATTCAGAAGCCTTGGTTCACAGGCCACTGCGTTCACATTATCTTTGGTGCTGATCTACACATTTTCTGCCTCACTGCATTTCACTTTTAGCTTATTGGATTTGAACAAATGTAGGCAATTAGATGAAAATGCAATTATAACAGAGTTGCAGACAGTTGCTTTCCAAGTGATAAGAAATCTTATCTGTAGCCAGGACTGAGTGCAGGCATAACCTGGGTTGGTGGGCTCAGAACAACATACTGGCAGATGCCAGGAGGAGGTTGCAATCTGTTTCCCTCCCTCATCCATGGAAAGTCATTCTAGTTTTCCAAGGCTAACGAACTTTGCTAAGCCATTTCATGAGTTTAGGTTTAATATACAATGTGTTGCAAATATCTTAATTGAGTCAGTTTGGCAATCCAAAAGTGATTATCATGAGATGTATTTAACTAGCAGTCTGGAAACCCCCAGTGTTCTACGGGTTTAGACAGGTAGCATATCAGGAATATAGATTTTGGCAGCTTCATTTTAAAAGCCACTGGTGGAATGGAGCAGCAAAAAAAATGTTTCTAATATGACGTTTTTACCTCCTGCTCAAATGATGGTATCATGATACTGAAGTAATAAATGGTAATTTATGGTGACAAGGGAACAGTGTTATTCCCCCACTGATAAGGCAGAGTGAACACTTGTCTGCAAACAGCTGTTCTTGAACTTCTCTAACTGCACTTTTTCACTGTCTCGCTCTGGAGCAAGCTATGTGAAATACAAGTGGAAAAGAGCTAAGTGCACTTCCTTGGGTGGAAAGTGATATGGAAACACTGAACATTGTCTGCTACCTGACATAAATACTCATCTAAAAATACACCACCTTCCCCCCAAACCCTCACTTTACATCATAAATGAAGCATAAGCAGACCCCAGAAAGATTGAAGCAGAACATCTCCTGAATTTATGATTAATAAGCGTGTCAGGTTTTATAACAGCATCCTTATGTGGACACAGCTAATAGCCTTAACATTGCTTCCAGAATCAAAATTGAATGGTTGAGCAGATTTAGCCTCAGGAAGGCCCATACTGATAAGGGAACCATCAGAGAAAATAGGTGTACGCATTTTTCAACCTGTCAAGTGAAAAAAATCACAGATGATGATAAGTCAAGGATATGCCCTCTCCTATACGAGTTGCACGAATGTTTGTGCTGAACAAGGCTGCTTCCTAAACAAGAGGGAAAAGGTGAATGTAAGCAACAGCAAGCTGCACGATTATCCTTTAAATTACACTCACCCAAGAGCAATAATTACTTTGAATCAGCACTTTAAAACGAAGAGAGTTGGGTTTTGCTGCTCAAAGCTGTTGTAAATTGCTAATCCTGTAAGTACAGGGAGAAAGAAGCACACAGGTAGGCACGGCAAAAAAGGTGGGCACAAATTTGGACAGAGCAACACAGACTTGAGAATTATGCAGATTTTTTGGGGAGGAAGAGTTTCAGTTGTCTATTATCAAAGGCTCTAGGAAACATCTCAGGCCTGAGGGACTGAGGCAGGTTGTAGGTACTGAGGATTAGGAAACTGTAAACTGGAGGACAATCTAAGGACCTGCCAATGTGATATAAATTTGCCTTCCTCTGAGGCACTTGCTGCAGAAGACAGGGCTGAAAGGACTGTACACCAGCCAGGTCTCACACGGAAACACTCAGATGTAAACACTCAAAAGTAGTTCTTTCTGTTTCTAATTAGCGAAACAATGTGTACAAGCACGGACACAGGTAAAATGGAAAGCACTGGACATGGCATGTTGTCTTTTAATGTTGATAATTGCTGCTATTCTACATCAGTCTTCTGGGAAGAACAATAATTGACTAGTTAGAGATGCAATTTGTGTCAACTCAAACGCTCCTTGTAAATCTCATAAAGAAATCTAAAATCTTACTATAATGTTTACATGCTTTATTAGTTTTCAAATAAGGGCTTTGAATTTAAAAAAAAAAAAAAATGCCGTAAAGGTAGAAGTCATAAATTAAGGTGAATTCTCCATTAGCAGCAGTATACAACCATAACAGGTCCTTGCAGAAGTGGTATCCAGAAAACTTATTGAACTATTCTAGAAATCTCTGAAAAGCATGTGAAAAGCGACTGCCATCTGAGTTGCCTATGCACAGCATATAACATCTACTGCAAAACTGTTCACTAATTTTCTAAGAGATTCTGTTTCTATGCAGCAAACAGAGCTCTGCCCCACTGGTTTCTCTGAGGGACCAACAATCTCTCTCTCATTTCACAGCCTGACAAACTTTTTTCCCCACTTTGTTTTTATTAGGAAAGCCTAGCCATTACCCTTGATGTTTTTACCAAAGAACTAACCAGCAGCACCTAACATTGCAACAGAGGCAGCTTTTTCCTAACTAGCTTCTGAAGGGTGGTTGTACTCAGGTGCAAACAGGTCTATATTCCTTCCAGTAGAGCTTGTAGGAAGTTTTACTATTGCAGCTTTAAGAACAAAACAGAAAAAAACAACCAGGGAATTAGAATTAGGCAAGACACTGCAACACTAATCCCCAGCCTCCTCCTTAAGTGGTCCATAGTGAATCCTTCTCAGGACACCAATGAGCACAGTTCTCACTGCACGGTTCAGCTGAGGTGGAAGCTGTGGAAGCACCACATTTGTAACAGTGGGGCTCCAGTTCCTGCTCTGTGCTGACTTGAAGGCAAGGGTGCCCCCTGATGAAGGCTAACTAAGCGAGGCCTCTAGGCAAGTTGGGATCTTCTAATACAAGTGCTGACAGATGAGGTTTGTTCGAGAGATGAAGAATACATGTGCTACAGCAATAATTCCCTCTGTTCCGGGGAGATCCCAGTTGATGGAAGGTAAACCCGCCTACAAGACAGGCTGTAAGGAGGATCAGATCGGTGAAACTACAGGCCTGTCTGTGTGCCCTTGGTACCAGGGAAGGTCATGGAGCAGTACATTTGAGTGCCATCATGTGGCATGTACAGGACAACCAGGGATCAGGTCCAGCCAGCATGGATTTATGAAAGGTCCTGCTTGGCTAATCTGGTCTCCTGCCAGTAAAAGGTGACTCAGTGTATGAGACCCAGAGGCTGTTTCTACCTGGACATTCGTAAAGCTTTTGACACCACTTCCCACAGCATTCTCTTGTAGAAACTTGCTGCTCGTGGCTTAGATGGGTGTACTCCATGCTGGGTAAGAACCTGACTGGATGGCCAGGCCCAGAGCATGACGGTGAATGGAGTTGTATCCAACTGATGGCTGGTCACAAGTGGTATTCCCCAGGGCTCAGTGTTGGGGCCAGTCATGGTTAATATCTTTATCAGTAATCCACACGAGGGGATTGAGTGCACCCTCAGTTAGTTTGATGATGACACCAAGTTGGGCAGGAGTGTTGACCTCCTGGAGAGTAGGAAGGCTCTGCAGAGGGATCTGGACAGGCTGGATTGATGGGTTGAGGTCAACTGGATGATGTTCAGTAAGTCCAAGTGTCAGGTCCTGTGCTTGGGTCACAGCAGCCCCATGCAGTGCTACAGGCTTGAGGCAGAGTGTCTGAAAGGCTTTCCATCAGAAAAAGCCCTGGGGGTGCTGGTTGATGGCTGGCTGAACACAAGCCAGCTGTGTGCCCAGGTGGTCAAGAAGGCCAATGGCATCCTGGCCTGCATCAGGAATAGTGTGACCAGCAGGAAAGGGATCATCCCCTTGAACTCAGCACTGATGAGACCACACCTCAAATCCTGTGTTCAGTTGTGGGTCCCTTACTACAAGAAAGACATTTTGGTGCTGGAACATGTTCAGAGAAGGGCAACGAAGCTGAAGGCTCTGGAGCACAAGTCTTATGAGGAGCAACTGAGGGTGCAGGGTTTATTTAGTCTGGACAAAAGAAAGCTCAGGGGAGACCTTACTGCTCTCTATAACTACCTGCAAGGAGGTTGTAGCCAGGTGGGTATCAATCAGTCTCTTCTCCCAAGTAACAAGTGATAGGACAAGAGGAAATGGCCTCAAGTTGTGCCAGGGGAAGTTTAGACTGGGTATTAGGAAAAATATCTTCACCAAAAGGGTTCTCCAGCACTGGAACAGGCTGCCCAGGGAAGTGATGGAGTCACCATCCCTGGAGTTATTTAAAAGATGTGTAGAGGTAGCACTCAGAGACACGGTTCAGTGGTGGACTTGACAGTGCTGTGTTAATGGTGGGGATCAATGATGTTGGAGGTCTTTTACAACCTATATGTTTCTATGGTTCCATGATAATGAAAAAAGTTTTTAAAACCCCAAACATAGTGCTAAATATTACCATTACCTCTAGCTATATCTCTTTATTGGTGGCCACTATTTTCATAAGGCATAGAGCTACACTGTGTATTTCCAACATGATTATTAAAATTATATTAACATTGTATTATGTTCCATGTATATCTTACGTATGTAAAAATAACCTTTTTATGGAATCTATCGTATTTAGACAATTTGAGAATGCCTGTGACTGTGTGAAGCTATTTTGTATTCTGAGGCATTAACCAGACAAAAATATTTTCTAAACAATGGGCCAAATTCAGAGTCAATGTCAGTCAATGTTGTTTATTTTGGAAGTAACACCTGTTACTTCTTAGCTGAAATGTGAGCCTCTGGCTTTAAACATTCACACTTATGTGAAAGTCAAAAATGGAGTGACTTTCTTAGACCCTTACAATCACATCTCTGCGTCCCTTCCTTACTTCTGACAGTAGAAAGAGCTCTGTCTACTGATTAATGGAAAACTACACCTGAACAGCTAATTTCCTTTTATTTAGATTCTCTGTTGACATTTTAGTAGGAAATAACTGTACAAGATCCACTGAATTTGTCCAGTTGTTGTGGCAGGTGAGACAGAAATGTGTGAGTCTCTACATCTTCATTGAACAGAGGATTGCACACATTGCTGAAGTTATTAAATGCGCATCATATAATTTATTAACTGAAAGCCCATTAGTTCCTGACAGAAGCTATGAAAAGGAGTCAGTGTATAAATATTTAAGGTATTAATTAAAAGACTTTTAAGGAACATGCAGATGACACTGTATAGGAACCAGGCTTTGTGTAAGGCTTGCTATTGCAAAATTCATTTGTGAGATTTCTTCTCTCTAAACCACTGAGCATCCTAGTAGAGCATAAAGGAGCCATTGAAATACTTAATGAATTGTATAAGAATAGGTGCTTAGATATATCAAAATACATGTACAATTCAGGATTTGTGGTTTTATTGATTGCCTCAACTGATGATTAAAATATGCCAGTGTTTTAAGGAAATACTCAAATTCTGCAGGTATTCAGATTACAAGAAATAAGACTTAAAGCCTTTTTATAATATTGTGGCATTTTGTCAGAATACTTCTTATTCAGAGAGATATTGAAACCAGGATCTTCAACATTCCTAGGTGGCTTACGGCATTGCCCTCCACTGGCTCTGACTATTACTTGCTCTTCCAGACAGACTGGGACTGCCTGAGAAGCATGGCTACACACATTTTATTTTTTTCTCTTCTGCCTCTGGAGGTGAAGAAGGCAAAGCCTGGCCAGACAGAGAGCAGGCAGGGCAGACATGCTCTGCCTAGTGGCACAGACATGGCTGGGAATCTGGTAGCTGGAGCAGAGCCACTGGGTACTTGTGACATGGAGCTTTTATTTCAGAGGTGTTACTCTTGGTTTAGCCATGTAACTCCCAGTTTATGTGCCCTGTATGCACGTCACACTGACTTTATATTAAACCAGGTGCATTTCTGCATCCCCAGCACTTCTGCAGGAGGAGCTTAGGTGGTGTATGGCTACCACTACCCTGTACCCCAATCCCTTCAGTGAGTCACCGGTCATTTTATAACTCCGCCCTGTGAAATCTCCTCTATAAAGTATAAATTTGGTACACTGGCTCTTCAGAGAACAAGGGGAATTATGATAGCAAAAATATTAGTCCTTCAAACCCATTTCCTCACAGTGCCTTAGTCCTGATTCAGAAAGATCACTTTTAGAGATAACAGGATAATTCAATCATGATTTAGTTTCTCTTCCTCTGAGACTCCCAGCCAGGAATGATTTATTGAAAATTGTCATGATAGCTGTTATGTTTCAGATATTCTTGGAAAGGCTCTCTCACAGTGCATAGCCAATTCACATGGGCACAAAAATTAACTCTATTTTAAAGACAGGTGCTTTAAAATATGTATTAGAGGAAAAAAAAAAAAGACATTTGAATTTAAACTGAATAGCTATTAGTTTCCCTAGATAGTCTTTTTTTTTTCAGTAACAATTACCTATTAATTATTTACTGCTAGCAAAAGATTTGATCTCAAGCAAATTCTTTGGATTTTGTTGGCTTTGTTGCAGTCCCTGCTGCAAAGTCTGGCACGTGGTAATTCCAAATTCCAGGCTCAGTTATTCACCTTTTTTTTTTTCTGTGTTAAAGTTCAGAGTGATTCTAATGAGAGATCTGCTTCAGGATGGGATGTGGAATTTTGTCAGTATTACACCATGTTGCACAATATATATTAAATTCATTACCTTGGCAAAGCAATTAAACTTGTGAACTTTGAAGGTGTCCTACTTGTCAAATGCAAATGGGCTAGGTCAGTAGGTAGGAGTAGGTCAGTAGGTACCAGGAGGAACCAAATATTAGAGATTTTTAAGGAACAAATGGCTCCATGAAAGTTGTTTTTCAAAGAGGTGAGGGTAGTGTGGCATTGAGATGAAGCAAAAGATAGATATTAATCCTTAAATGTAGTGAAATGCTACAGCCTCACAATAATTTTCAAACCTTGCACATCAGCTTCTGCACCCACACCATTCTCCCACCTACACTTTTGCAACCTTCCCTGGACTCTGCTTGTTATAGAAATACTGTCAGTGGAACAGTGTGTGAAATAAGCCTGATGCTATCAATCTTTGGGGACTATATGCGTGTTGAAGATACTCACACAGCTAAGAATTTACATCAGGCTGGTGAAGAATAAATGCATGAAAGTCACGCTTTATGAAATAAGCTAATGTTAAACTGCTCAGGAGCAGGAAAACACCCCTACAGACAGTCTGCCTCATCATTTTTTCCATCAGAGTGGCTGTTTTGTCTTCCTGAAGCATCCAGAGCTGGCTAGTCTCCTGCCGGGTGCTGCCAGCACCAGGTCTCTGCCTGCAGCGGCGAGCAGCAGGGTCTGTGTGACCCTCAACTCGGGGGTGTTGATTTGCTTTGGGGAAGGTGTGGAGAATGAAAAAAAATAAATTACCATTAAAGAGGAAGCTGGGATGTGCTTTGTGACTACTGGTTGCACTGATTTCAATCAGCACATTGAAGTCCGTGTTAGCAGGAAAGCAGAAGTTTTGACTTGCAGTTTTACAGTGCCATCCTGTGGCTGCCTTAAGTGCTGCAGAACTATGTAGCAAGATGTTCACATCTTAAAAGTGAAAGTACATTAAACTGATTAATAGTAGTTTATACTCCTTATTTTTTAATAATCACGTTTTATTGTAAGAATTTACTCTTTATTATGTTTTAAGTACTTCTCCAGTTTTAAAACAAATTTACTTTTTTATTAGTATTAAAAATTTGATCAAGAACTCAATTAAATATCCTGTAAGAACACAATGCTCCAAGGCGCAGACTTGTTAAAACTAACTTAGCAGCATCTGAAAATTGGACTAGTGCAAAAACTTCAATACTTAAAATAAGATTGCCCCATAAATTTTGTCCTTTTGCTCATATTTATTTATTTCTTTATTAATTAATAGGGCATCTAATTTCCTCATGAAGCAAAAGATAGATGTGTTCGGTTCTGGGCCTCCCACTACAAAAAAGACATCAAGGTTCTGGAGCGAGTCCAGAGTAGGAAGGGCAACAGAGCTGGTGAAGTGTTTGGAGCACAGGGCTTATGAGAAGCAATTGAGGGAGCTGGGGTTGTTTAGCCTAAAGAAAGGTGGGATCAGAGGGGACTTTATTTGCCTCTACAGCTACCTGAAAAGGGCATTGTAGTGAGGTGGGTGTCAGTCTCTTCTCCCAGGTAAAAAGTGACAGAGAAAGAGGGAACAACCTCAAGTTGTGCCAGGAGAGGTTTAATTTAGATATTAGGAATTTTTTTTTATGGACAGGTTTGAGAAGCATTGAAACAGAGAAGTGATGGAGTCACTGTCCCTGGAAGTGCTCAAAAAACATGTGGATATGGCACTTGAGACATGGCTCAATGATGGACATGGTAGTGATGTTAGGTTGATGGTTAGACTTAATGATATCAAAGGTCTTTTCCAACTTTATTGATTCTATGGAAAAAAAAAAAAAAAAGCTAAAATATTGGGGAATTTTTAACATACATATCAGTCCTCTGGCATGGGATTTAAAGTTTGGGGTTTTGTCCTGTAGGATCTTTTGTTTGCAGCTTCATTGTCAAGCTAATTAATTGATTCTTAGATACTGTTTGTGTCATCAGCTTAGAGAGTTCATTGGGTAGTCTGGAAATGTTATAATATAAAGTATTCCCCCAAAATCATGGTGTAAACTCTATGGCTGACTTGTTTATTTTATAGTTGGCTTGTGTTCAGTCATTCTTTGTCAGAACAACTTCCAATCTTCTGTAGTTCTTGATATTTTACAAAAAACCCTTCAGCAATAATAGCTATTTTTCACATTCCTTTATAGCATTTACAAAAGAGTCTAAGGAAAGAAAGAAAGAAAATAAAACCTTGCTTAGTTGTTATTGTGCATGAGATACCAGTCAGGGGTTTTTTTCTTGCCTTTTCAAGTGAGGAAAGCTAAAAAAAAAAAATAAAAAAAAGAGAAATCCGTGAATTTGTGGGCAACTCACAAGGAGATACACAAACATTATCTTCAGGCTGATGGAGCCCTGAACCAGAAATTTGTGCATTCCTGGGAGTACCCGTGGTGGGGTCACCTTGGGCTGCAGGGTAGTGGAAGGGAAAGGAGAAAGAGAAGAAAGTTTTTGCAGATGGGGAAGAATTTTAATTGCCTCTCACAGGACGGCACCTCTGCCTGCTCCCTGCAGACCACCAGAAATGTGCAGGGAGGAATCCAAAAGAAGTAAATCCAGCACTGCAGTGTAGCTGCAGATAATCATTGACTAAAGTTTGCTAATGTTTTCATTTGTTTAAACACAGGCATTTCTTGATGGAAGTCAAAGACAGCTAGTGAGCTCAGCTCTTAAGCTCTCTACTCATCATACTGATTGGCTTTGTGTCTTGTTCTTCAAAAAAACCCTCTAATTAGCAATGGAGTTTACACAGAAACATCACCTTAGTAAATACAGCTTGACGATCCATCCATCATGTGTATAATATTTACGTAGACACAGTTGTCTTTTTTTACCAGGCAATTCAGATTCTAAACATTTCCAGTATATAATCAATTTTTAATCACAGTTCTTTTTAAAATGGTGCTGATACCTTGCTAGATATCAAAAAATGTTAGGCTGCTTCTTCACTGATGAGCGTTTGTTTACATAGCACAAGAGAGAGCAAACACTACTGCCAGCCTTGGTAGCATTTAACACAGACTTTGCACTGTGGACAGCTATGGAAGTAGAAAGGGACCCAGAAAATAAGTTCCACTTAGTGCAATTTCACTTCACAGGACTTAACATAAGATTATCCTATAAACTTTGTCCTTTTGCCATATTTACTTATTCATGAATTAATAGGGCATCAGATTTCCCCTTTTATTCCAAGTCAGGCTATTCTTTCAACACAGCTTAAAGACTGAATCCATAACTACCTGCAGTTAGTTAAATGCAAGCATATTTAATTCAAAAATCACACACTTCAAATCATGAGAATTCATTTTAAAGATAAAATGTGTTAACTCTGTTTCCATTCTGTATATATTAATGGTAATGTTTGAATAGCAGAGGATCTCCCTAAATAGCGTTAAAAGGGTGAAGCACAGAGATTTCCATACTACAGTTTCCTCTTTTTATCCAGTTGTGAAAATTCAGTTGAAATACATGTAATTATGCCCATAAAATAGCAGAAAGGCACATTTACCCTCTTTTATAGAGAGAAAAAAGAGGTGCTGCTTTTAAAATAATGCTCCCTGAACCACACATTGGGACACTCCTAGCGTTCCTCAAATTAGGAACTTGACATAAGTTTTTGAATTATTTTTTAAATGGCTTCTGGTTTTAGTCTTAGACGGGGCTAATTTCTTGCAAATTGGAAGTGATAAATTATTCAGTTTGCTAATAATGGCTTTCCAGATAGGTATAAGGCACTTTCTTGCAATAGCAAGAATGGCAGTTAAGATTAAAAAATAGTTCACGTTATGCTCATATTTCCTCACACATTAATAAAGTTAAATTGCCTCTTGAACTAGATTCTATGGCAAATTTCTATTAAAGAAGCTTAACGCTGACATCAAATTTATGTTTAAATGTATAAATAAATTACTTAATTTTAAAAGCTTTAGAAGACAACTGGAGATGTTCATTGTTCCACAAGTTGGACTAAGGTCACATATTTAAGCCCTTGGTCATCTTGACATTTTGGTCCTTGAATTATCTCTACATAATCTGCAAAATAAAAAAGGTGATGAATCCTTGCAAATCTCACATCAAGATCTTTTAACACATATTTTTTACATAGGCAGGTATATTCTCTGAGCAGGAAAATCTGAGCACTTGCTGTTAAAAGCTCAACCACCAGAACAACACTGATGTCCAACAGATCTTTTCCCAGCTGCATACCCAAATACACTTGAAAAGAAATGCAAATTCACTGAAGAAAAGATAAGAGGGTATGATTAACTGATTAACTCCTATGTAAGAATTTTTACAAAATAATAAGGAGGCAAAAATTTGCCACTAACTCCAACTGCTCTCACAAATTAATTGTGGTTTAAAAGTGTGAGCTAAATTATTTTATAAATTCTCTATTGAGATATTAGGAGCACAAATTAAAAGCCATTCAGCTGACACATCTCCGTGAAGGCCAAATTGCATTCTCACTGCTTCCTAACACAAAATTTGAGGGGGTAGGTTTGGATCCTTCAAGTCCCACAAGTCCTTCTAACAAGACCAATTTGGAGATGATCAGTAAGATTTTTCATGCTGTTAACATTTGTTCTTTGTGTTATAGATGTCTCCCATGAATTCAACTGTGGCCATTACTTAGCCTGCATGGACTACTGGAGCCTTCAAGGTCTTGCTTAATCAAAGGTCAAGTTCAATCAAAATGTAAGGAAAAGTCCCATGCCCAGACAGGGAAGAGCATTATGGAAGGGTTGTTGGTGATTACCAGTAATGACAGTATTGTATTCCTTATAGCATGTGGGTTCCATTTTTTTTTTAAAAAGAGAAATTAATGTGAATTCACCGTGATCTTTTGGGGAGGATTGTATTTGCCGTAATACAGTATACCATCCAATCATTCCTGTTGTACAATAACAACAATTTCCAACCTGTGACCTGTTCACAAAAAAACATGCTGAGGTTTGCCTTCAACATCATTGATGCCAATAATCTATTCTAGCACGAAAACAGCAGAAACCAATCAAAAGAAAAACATCATCCCTTATTTTGCAATGTGAAATCAGCACAGCTCTATTAACCTATTACCAAACCATGTCACCCTTTGCAGGCACATCTTCCTGATGCCCAGTATCTCTTGCTGCATGCATTCTCCTGCTTTGGTAGCCATGAAGAGACCAGTTTTACAAGCAGTGTCTCTCTAGTTGGATGCCTAGGCACAACACAGGCATGTGATGTATTTATCACAATATAATTAAATAGACAGAGAGGGAGGGCAGGGAGTCTGAGTCAACTACACTGCTTTCATCAGGTCTGTCTGACGCTGCATCAAAGCAGGGTTCCCAGGATGAAGAGATCTAGAAATTACTGTCTGTATTCCTCTCTTATTAGTATTTTATTTTTAAAGCACTTTTGTTATGCTATTTACTGTTGTTCCTTTCTTATTTAGGTTGGAGAAGGGCCCAATCTAAATACCACATTCCGTATTCACAAACAGCCAGCGATGATGCTCTCCTAACTCCCGCACACATCTCCTTGGCAGAACTTTTGACCTCTGCTGAAGCCCTTGGTATCTTCTTCCCAGCAGCCTGTCAGGGGACGGCTGGAACCTCTGCCTTTAGCAGCTGAGATGGGTTATGTCTGGTAAGAGGAGGGGGTAACTGGCTGTTCACAGCCCCTTGAAAGTCTGGATGGAAGGGTACCACTAATCCTAGGTGCTGTCAGTGTGAGGGACATGGAGGTACATGAAGGCGGGAGTGTGTACCACGCATGGGTGATAGCCCAAGCTTCAAAAACCCTCTGTTATGGGACTTTAGGTTCTAGGACCACTATGGATTTACACAGTTCTCTGTTTTCTTTCTTCTGCATCTGGACTTTCTTGAAGCTCCTGCTTCCCTCAAAAGACAGCCCTCCTCTCAAGTGAGGACTTAAGTCCAGGCAGCTCTGGAGGTCAGTGAAGCCTGTACCACAAAGCAAACTCTTGAGTGATCTTGTGCTCAGGGGGAGCTGGCGTGGCACCTCTGCTGGCCAGGCAGGAGGAACTCCACGTGTTGTGCCTGTTCCACCACCCTGTGACAGCTTTATGCAGGCTCCTGGAGCAGCTGTTTCCCAGATTCCTCTGAAACAGGAGTTTTTCTCTAATACTCATGGAAGCCTTTGTCATTGCAGAGACAAATGATTCTAACACAGATTTCAAATTACAGCTTGAAATCACTTTCAGGAATAGAAAGGTCAAAGACTTTTGCTGCTGAAGCAGAGTGTCAGGCTACCAGCTGAGGAATACCAGGAGAGACCTGGGAGATGCCCTGGCCTACATCTCTCCTTGGTTTGCACTTCCACCTTGTCAAGCTGCAGAGGTGGTGTTTCTGTTGAGAGGAAGTTGTGGGCAGGGTGTGCTGTGAAGGGCCTTTTGCTTTGAATTTATTCCTCTCTTTAGTCTGTCACAACTCAGATTTATTAACTTCTGGATGTACTTCTCTGAGAGAGGCAGAAAAATACTTGAAGGGTTCTGGAAAACAGCTGAAGAGTTATCTAAACCAGCTTTTAGTAGTGACTGAATGTTTATATTAGCAGCAGACAGGCAGTTTACTGTATTGTTTTTTCCTCTGATTACAAGTGATAATTATTTCCAGAATGCTTCTTCAGAACATTCGGGTGGTGCTTATGAGACAATGAGGCAGAGAGACAGAATGGATAACAAGTGTGTACAAAAAGCCCAACCCAAAGCAGTTAAAAATTAGAAACCCTTTGTTGTACAGTACAGCTATAGATAAAAGCCTTATTTAGCCATTAGATGTAGTTCTGGGTGGGTTTATTGACTGGTTATAATAGTATACCTCCTTCTGGAAACTATTCCGAATTCCCTACCCCAATTCCAGCAGCTATTGAATCAGTGGTGTTCACAGTGTAGAAATGCCCCTATATGCATTGAGGATAAAGGATCCTTGGGATTGGGATGGATGATAAGGTGGAGTGGTGGGACATGCAAGTTATTAAATGGTATGGATGAGGAAAGGTACGACACTGCTGACAGCTATGAGTGCCCCCGATGCCCTGTGGGGTCAGGAGGTGAACGACCTCGTGCTCCTGAGGGGCCTGAAGGGAACCTGCCATTAACACAATAGATCTGCCTTAAGCACAGCAACACAGACAAAAGCTGAAAAAACATATTTGGTGTTCACTTGGAGTTTACTTAGGTGCAGGATACCAGAGTGGTTCCATTCAGACTCTGTGTTTGGGTTTTTCTCTGGTTTGAACTCTCCCAAACCTCTGTTTTTGCCAATGGCAATGTTTTTATCCATAGGTTGTCATCCACAGATGTTTGAATTAACATATTTACTTTGTGCTGCAGCATCCTAAATATCAGTATTTTCTATTTGCTGGCAACTGAAACACTCAGTCCTTAAGGTAATTCTAATTAATGAAAATAGTGAGAAAGAACACAAGATGTTAAGCTCCCTATAACCACATCTCTGAGTATTTTCTGTGTATTTACAGATTTTTCTCTTACATTTCAAATTTGTTTGTTCACTTGTTTCATTTTTTGGTACATTTCAATTAGCAAGACCAGTAAGTGTGAAGCATTCAGAAATTACCATTCCTACAGTTTGTGCAATCTCTTTTTTTCTTTTTCAAGTGAAGTTGGAGCAATAGTAACTTAATTATTTTACAATACAGATGTCTCCTGAACTACTTGAATTTGTAGTTCTAGTACCTATGTTATGCATATATGACGTAGTAACACTCAGAGTTTCAGTTTATGCAAATGGTTTTCAGGGAATGTGTAAACACACACAAAAGTGCAGTGCTTTGAAATTATCTCATTCTAGTGCACATTTTTTTCACTCATTCATGGACTTTCTAATCTTCAACTTATAACACATGATGAACTTGCTCCAGGTACATGTGAAGTTACACTTGCTTATGAAGCTGAAATTTTCGTCTATAATTGTGGTCATTCAAAGATCACTAGAAACCTACATTGAGAAAGAATTGTATTAATAGTGCTGTATCTTGCGATGGGGATCACTGTGATTGTCTGGCTCTTTGTAATACCAGCAATGAACTGTGGAAAAAGAAATAATAGAAAACATATTAATCCTCTTCTCCAAGAAGGTACATACTTAAAAGAAATTTGAGAAGAGTCAGTTTTCTTAGGGAATGATTATAATGGACACTGAACAATGGTGATGTCCTTCAGCAGACTAATTTAATGTATATATTTTGCATTTACAAATTGTATAGAGATGTTTTGTTAAACTATATAATCAAGTCATGCATGATAAAGTCCAGAGACGGATCTGAATATACATTCTCTAGCTCTTGTGGAATAGTCTGATGAGGATAGATGCATGTAATAATAAACTGGCACTTATCACTGAATGGGTGCAAGATAGTACTCCTGAACTTGCTACTATTTGAAGAAATGGTTAAACTGATGATAAAGCTGTAAACTGACAGGATTTTATGCTGCACAGATGCTCCCTCTTTCTCTTTCCTTTGTACTTGGCTCCCAACTGGTACTTATGATCCTGCGCAGAGGACTCCTTGACCTGACCTCTATGATTTTAGAAAAAACGACACTTTGGCTCTTGAAATTTGTTGACTTTTCTCTCCACAGATGTTTTTCTTTCCTCCTCCTTGCCTGTCCTGAAATTTAAGAAGTTCCTGGTGTGAGCAAAGAATAGATC
The DNA here is from genome assembly GCA_035583185.1 of Anabacerthia variegaticeps. Lineage (NCBI taxonomy): Eukaryota > Metazoa > Chordata > Aves > Passeriformes > Furnariidae > Anabacerthia > Anabacerthia variegaticeps. The sequence continues at coordinate 99,962,960 of JAWWEW010000078.1, forward strand.
TGTTGGAAGGGACAGATGTGGAGTGTTATTTATTTGCAGTCTTGAAGGCCTTTGATAAGGTTTTATGGCAAAAATTTTTCATTTTATATCTCCTTGACCCATAGATTTTTTTGTTTGTCTATGTTTTGAATATAAGCATTGCTATGCTTTCTTAAGTATAACTCATAACTCTGAATTATATGATAAGAAATAGCTTTATTTTATATAAAATATGCAAATTAACTGTTATTTTCCTGACTTTCTTTACTCCAATCTATAAAAAAACCCTCCAGCCAAACAGGCTGAATTCTGAATTCTGCAAACAGCTGCCCACAATTTGAAGAATGCACTTGCAGCCTAATTCCACTCACGCAACCCATACATATTTTTGTATTTTGAAATATGGTTTCTAATGCAATACCATATATAGAAGGACAGTGTTTCCCTAAAAGATAAGCAGCGTGCATTGTCAGAGGGGATTCGCATTTGTGGGATGGTATCTTTGGGCCAAAATTCCACCACCTCAACCAATTTTGACATACAGTTCTTTTCTCAGGAAAGTCTTCACTGCTGCAACTTACTCAAAAAAATCGTTAAGGAGTATTGTAGATACGAGCTCTGCCACCCGACAAACCTGAAAGTAAAGCCTAAGGGGGATGAACTTCCCTGAAATATTGAACAAAAGTGTCTATCTTGAAGGAACTCTACAATCTTTTTGCTATGCTTTATGCTACTTTCATGAGGGAGCTGATCATTAAAAGCTGCAAAGATTTCCTACTGGACAAGAACTAACCCACCTTGTAGTTTAGCAACTGAAGAGAGAACTCATTTAATTTACAAACATGGCTGATTTGTTGTGTTTATGTGGAACAGAGGGAATATCAGCACGGGAATGAAGTGTCAAGGGGGATGAAAAATTTGCAAGGAAAGCCTCAACAGACCATTATTTTATTTTTTTTTTATTTTTTTTTTGTTAACACGTGAAGATATCAGCTGCATAGGAAAGTTGTACATTGGATTAGCTTCGCGATGCTTTCTCACTCCCCACACTTTTACATAGTTATTTCTCGCACTCACCTTTCCCTTCTCCCCCTCCTTGCAACAAGTCCCATTTCAGTAACTACAGCTTTCCAGAGCCCCTTACCCGCGGGACTGCGCTCATCGCACCCCGCGCATCACTCGCGACGCGCACCCGGCGCTGCAAGTGCTTCGGGGCCGGGTTTGCGGGGCCGGGCACTTGCGGTGCGGGGCGCGGGGACCCTGACCGTGCGAGCCTGCGAGGAGGTGGGGTGTGTGTATGGGAAGGGGGGTGTGTGTGCGGGCAAGCCCCCGGTGGTCCGGGGCGGGGCGGGCCGGGGGCGACGGTGGAGCATATAAGGCGGGCGGGCGGTGCGGGGCGAGCAGGGTCCCTCCGGCGGTGGCGGCAGCGATGGGCAGCACCGGGTGGCGGCGGCGGCTGCGGCTGCCGATGGCACTGCTGGCGGCCTCGGTGCTCTGGGTGCAGGGGCAGGGCCAGCCCCGAGGTAAGCTCGGAGCGGGGGTGCGCGGCTCTCGGGGTGCGCGGCCGAGCGATGCCTGCGGGGTTTGTCCGCAGCAGCCCGCCGCGTCCCGGGGCGGGCTTTCGTCCCCGCGGGGCTGAGGGAGCCTCGACGGAGTGCCGGCCGCCCCCGCGGGGCTGAGGGAGCCTCGACGGAGTGCCGGCCGCCCCCGCGGGGCTGAGCCGGGGCGAGGGGAGCCCTGCGGGGGGAGGCGGACTGGGACCCGGCGCTGCCGCTCGCCTCGCTGCCGCACTCTTCCCGGCGGCCCCCACCCCTCCCCATCTCCTTTATCCCTGTTCTCCCCCATCTCCACGCTTTGCAGCCGCCCTCCCCCACTTTCCTGGAGCCCTTTCTCCTCCCTCGGCGGCGGGGGCCACTCCGCCCGGCCGTCTCCGGGGCCGCCCACTCCCTTTGTGGGAGCGGAGAGACGCTGTGGAGCGGCAGAAACCCTGGGGAGGAGGGAAGGGGCTGTGGCGGCCCGGGGGAGCCCCCAGGACAGCCTCCGTCCCGGCGGGAGTCGGGGTCGGGAGAGGAGCCGGCAGCCCCGAGAGGTGCCGCCAATGTAAACTGGATTAAGCCCTGTTACAAGGAGCTAAAAGGGAGCTAAACCACTTTCCGGGCACGAGACGGAGGCAGCATAAAGATGTAATAGAGATAATTTAGGAAAGTTGGGTTTTTTTTGTGTGGGTGTTTTGTTTTTTCTCTTGCACGTGGTCTGGCCGGTGCGTTGCGGACGGGACACCGGAACGCTCCGCGGCGAGCTCTTCCTCTGCGAGTAACTTCATCACACGCATCCTCTTTGTTAGAAGTGCTGTGGCTTGGGTTTTCCTCATGAGACCGAAGTTACCGAGCACACCGGCTCACTCTGCTGCTGGGTTAACAGGAGCTGACTCCGCGCCGTGCTGGGTTGTGATGGGAAGCGCTGGTAGACACCAGGCTCTCACCTTTGGCGTGATTCAGCTCCTGCTAGGGTCTACAGCAGAATTCCCTACCGTTTCCTACTCCCTGCACACGAATCCCCAACCGCATTAGGTCTGTATTAGAAAACAAAAAAACCCCATGAATGGAAAATGGTTGGAAGGCATATGTTGTGCAGATGCATGACTTGGCTTTCTTTATGGTGAAGTGTGGTGTTTGAGGTGTATAGTGTGGAAAACTAGCATCTGGATGTTTACAGGCTGCAGTAAAAGAGAGTGTTTATTAATATAATTATGTGTACAAAATATCCTCTAGGTGAAGAGGACAAAAATCAAGCCCAAGTAAGTTTCAGAGTCCATATGTTTCAGCCTGTAAATAAATACACTTCACCTTGGTTATGAAAACTCAGAAACAAAAGCCAGACAAAGTGATGCAAAATTCACTTTTAAATTTTTTTTAGTAAGGTACCATCTTACACACACCAAATAACTTTAATTCAATATTAACTCCTCTATGTGTTAGCATGCAGTTTAAAAAGGTGGGAATTTTCCTGAAGCTGGTCAAACAAAGGTGACAAGAGTCCATACCTTTTTCTCATAGAAATTTGCAATGACCTCATTGCAGTAATCTGCAGTGATCTTCAGCTTTTGCAAATAGCTGATATTCCAACTTTTATGTAGCAGCTCACATTGTTAGAGGCATCTGGTTAAATTTTTTTTTTGTTTTTTTTTTTTACATCGGTGATTGATGCCACCAATATAATTGATTGCTTCTAAACCACCCCTCCTGGGGATATTTAAATGCATAATTATATTTTTCAAGTTGAAAGATCAGGTCAGGAGATCATTCTTCCTATGAGATTAAGTTGATAGAATTTTTTCTCAGCATGAGAGCACAGATCATCCAAGGAAACTGTATCAACCCCCTGGTGGAGAACTGCCTTACAAAAACCAGAATTCAAGATAACTGATCCTAAAACAATGTGAAGAATGCGATGCAGATCAGAATAGCCATGTTGCTTTTGTAAAAAGTAAATAACTGAAGCCCAAACTTGTAAGCATCATGATGATGTAAAAATACAGTTTGAAGTGAGGCTGGAAAGGTTTCTCAGAGTCGTTGTCAAGAGCACTGGAGAACTCTGGGGAAAAGTGCCCATGGAGAGTGCCATGTAGAACTCAAAGCATTTTTTATATTTTTGTTAAAGTCTGCTTCTGTCCTGGCAGTAGATGAAGAAACTGGTGTGTACCATGGCTGCAAGGATCTGTCAGAAAGTGCTGAGGTCCAGACTAAGAAAGAGAAATGCACAATACTAAAGTCACTGCACTGAACAAATTTGAAAGTTAATGATTGGTTCTTTCAGCCTAAAGATTATTATCTACACAGCTATAAAGTTTAGTTGGTATTTTAATTGCAGATATTTTGTTAAAGTGACCCCATCATGTTGAAAAGTTGAGGTTGTATTTTCAGTTCAGTCCTTTGTATCTACTAATGGAATAACTCTGCATGAAGCATGTATCACTAGCGTTTGACTACAGAAGAGTTATTTTACAGCCTCAGAAGCAAATAGCCATTTTGGAGGCTTGTTGTAGCAGCTTTGCTCTGTTGGAATGCATTCTTTATTATGCTGTAGTTAACTGATACACATCTACAAAGCTGAGAGGAAAAACAGTTAATGATTTTGAATGCTATTATCTATATTTCATAAATTTGATTCTATGACTGTCAGGTGATTTTTCTATAATTAAAAAAAAATAAAATCCTGCTACTGTAAATGTGTGGTAATGATAATTTTCAAGGCTACAGTCATATACTAAATATTTCCTCAGCTACATCTCGCCTCAGTTTTTGTAAACTAGTGTGCTGAAATAACCTGCTCTGTTGTTCCTGCCTGGGGTTTTGGATAAGTGCTGATGCTCAGGGAATTGAATGGCCCCAGGAAAGTGCTCCATCTGGGAAGAGCAGAACACAGGTATTTTGCATGCCTGTCATCATTGAGGCTTGAGACCTGCCTTGCTTGCTCCAAGAATCTGGTTTAGTAAGTATGCTTAGGCTATGACTAATACACAAATTATGACATTATGGTCAGCAACTACATTTTTTTTCTCAAACATAAGTTATGTGGCTTGCTTATAAATCATATTATTAGAGCACTTTCCCAGGAAGTGGGAGATTTATATTAGTTGCCTTAGTTTGAGGTGGTTTGAACCCACATCTCGTATTTCTGAATGGAGTGCTGTATTGTCAAATTGCTGTGACAAGTAATGCAGGGGAGGAGGAGGAGTGTACCAAGTCTCTCCAGACCTCCATTTGAAACTGAGCTACTCTTCAGCGAGTTTAATGGGTGCAGAAGGAAAATGGGCAAGGAAGAAGTTGCTGATGTAGTTGGAGCACTAGGACACTCAAAATGGAAGGAGAATACAATTGGAGGCCTTCCTCTCTTTTATTTGCTTGCTGCATGCAGCGATCAGGTTCAAATTCAGTAGAAAACCTTCTTCTATTGTACCAGTGTCCGCTAGTTTGTTGTTGTTGTGTTTTTGTTTGGTTGTTTTTTTGTTTTGTTTGTTTTTTGTGGTTTGTTTTTTTTTTAAGTGGGTTACTCAAGCCTGACACAGCTCACCTGGATGGCTGTGTGTCCCACTTAGGGGAGAAAGACTCTTTGGTGGTCAATTCAGGATGGTGTGTTCCACCTTAGAGGTAATGTGCTTTAATTGTAGGAGTGACAGAATTTGAGAGAAGTTTGGACTTTTGTAGGTCTGACTGTTAGTCTACAAGCCTAGGCAGGTGGATCTTAAACTCTTAGTTGCCTTGCTACAACCTCATCCATTCCATGGTTCTATATCTGCACTGATATAGTTTCCTCTGACACTTCTGAAACTGAGAGCCAGACTTCCAGAATGTACCTGGATGTCCATAAAACTATGAAGAAAGTTTTCTTGGACTTTCAAGATAAACTGGTTGTTGTATTAACAAATGCTTTATGTGAGAGATGAAAGTAATATCAGTACTTTACCATATTGCATCTTGGGTTTGTGTATGCTAATGGCTTGAATAGACCTTGTTTCCATCAGTCTTAAATACCAGTTTTTTTTTCCCAATATCTGCAGCTAAGAGTTAAGTGATGTGGAAAATGGGAAATTTCCATGCCCCACATAGTTTGTCTTTATTTTTAAATAGTTTCCTTTAACATTTCTTCAATACTTCCACTGATGTGAATATTGTTTCCTAATACAAGAACACTAAAAGAAACCTGAAGTCCCTTGAGACTTGTGGAAGACCTACAGGCAGTGCTGAGGCAGGAGACCAATGAGCTACAAATATGACAGGATTCTGTCTGAGGCAGAATCACTTAACATGGTGGTAAAGGTGAAAACTTCAATTTTTGTCAAAATTGCGTAGAATGGTATACTTTGCTTAAGTTCCCACATTTTCCCGGGCTTGGAGATCTTGGTTACAGTGAACCTATATACGTCTTGTGTCTTCAGGTAGGCTAAGTGGCAGGGCCATGTGATACTTATTAATTGTCCACATTCTGTTTAACTTGTTAGATTACGTGGTAAGCCTCACGTCAATGCACAAAGGAACACAGAGGAGCAAGTTGGGGCAACACCAATAATGAGCCCGTCCTAGGGCTGTCCTGTGACAGCTACTGATGTGTTATGGGAGCAACAATCCAGAGCTTATGGGGTGGGGATGGTGGCAGTCCACAGGTGTATGGGACTCATCATGGGATGCAGGGAAAGAACATTTTAGGATTGTACAAGACTTATTTTGGGATAAATAGATGGAGGGTTTAGGATGGGATGGGGATCAAGGTGATTTAGGAAAGAATAATTATGGGGGGTGGTGGGGAGAGGTGTAAGATGCTAAAGGAGGCCAGTTGTCTGTAAACAGATTGCAGTCAGTGTGCTTGTCTCTCCGTGCCCTGTAGTTCATCGGTATGTGTTCCTGTAGTGATGTACCACATGTCTGTCTTCTTATTAAACTGCTTCTCCTGGGTGAGGGACAACAGTTGTGGTCTCTGCTGTGTGCATGAGATATAAGTGCCATTGGGGAAGTCACCATGAGTTACAAGGGCCTGCACATCCCAGGTGCCTGTGGCTTGAGAGTCCAGAGTGTGTCTGTGTTGTGTTGGGTCTGTGTCAGTGTGTGATCTCCAGCAAACACCACGTCACACCAGCCCACAGGATGAGTGGCTTGTGAGTCAGGTGTCAAATCAGCCATAATTCTGAGATGAATACTGGTGATACCAAAGTGTCTGCAAGTTGGCTACTGGAGGGAACAGGAGACCCAAGGCAACTAGTGGGCAGATCAGGGTGTATAGAGGCCAGTTAAGAGGTCCATCTGCATGCATGTGTGTGAGGCAACTGGTGATCCAGGGGCAACTATGAGGTAGAATGTGTGCCTTGGTCAGTAACTGTAGGGATCCATAGTGGATGTATGTTGAGTGTGATGAGGGGTTGGTAAGTGTGCAAAGGAGTCTGTGGACCAATGACCGCAGTGGAGCTGTGGACCTCGGGCTCATATGCCCAGGTGCCAGCAGCAGGGGAGATCTGAGGGGCAGGGGGGCAGTTACTGAATAGACTGAATCTCTAGCTTTATAACATTTGTGGATACATTGTGGATTGGCATTGGAGAAATCTGTATATGAATATGTATTTTCTATTTAACGTCTTTCACCCTGTTCACCTGGAGCAGGGAACAGGATGAAACTTTTGTTGGTAGTTGCTTTTGTGTGTTTCAGTCTTTGCTCTGGCCATATACATATGGCACATATATGCATTGCATTTATTGTGTGTGGCTGTAGATGTGCATGTTGGGAATACATGCTCAGCTTTACTATTGACTGGACCTGCAGCAGCTCCCTCCCTGCTGGGCTACAGGACTTGGTACACCCCAGCAAAACTGTAGAAGAGCAGATGTTGTTCTGGTGCTCTGGGCTTTGTTTCCTTTGAGATCCTTTGGCTGCTATAGCCTTGATGTATTAGACTTTTTTAGAGTACTATATAGAACAAAGTCAATTTTAGATGACCTGTTTATGATATTACCTCAAACAGAGGCCACATTTCATGTCTCAGGAATGCTGACTTTTTGATATTATGTTTCCCTAAATTCATGATAAGCAACACAAATACATTTTGAAACTTTTATTAAATAGAAATGAGGATCATATTAAAAAGAAATCTGTAGTATAAAAGGAGTGGTGTAAAAAGTAATGGATCTCAACTAGGGGCTAATTTTGCTGATTGAGGCCTGACTTGAGGTTGGGGGAGATGAAGAAAAAAAAAAGGCAAGAAATTTCATTTTTTTTTTCTGGTGGTCTGCAAGGAACATCTTGGACATTGTTTGGGGAAAGTGTTGTGCTTGGCATTTATTAGAGTCCTGAGTTTAAAATCTGCTTTGTTTTTTCCTTCACTTATTATGCAAGAAATCACCAGCAAGCCACAGACTATTTTCCTCTTCTTTCAGAGTACAAAGGTGTGTAACAGCAAAATCCCATGAAAGCATTCTAAGTACACTGAAGATTAAGATAAAAAAATATCTGTCTGTTGTAAATATTTTCTCCATTCCCTGAGGGCTTAGAAAATGCATCTCCAGAAATTTAGGGCTATCAGTGTGCGTTGATCGGTTGTTGGTATTTGCATTAGCCTTAAAGGATCGTGAGGTGTGTTTGCTGCCTTCAGCTACTTTTTGCTGTCCTGCAAACATCTCTTCCTACCAAAATGAGGAATAGTGCATTGGAAAAGTTTTGCAAGACAAGATTGGTCAGGTCAGGTTGCTGGAATTGTGATTTGTTAGTTGGCATAAACTTTAGGAGCACATAAGTCAAACTTCCTATGTATTATGCTTTTAGACACTTAAGTGCTCAGTGCTCGCTGTGTACAGTGCCTCTGGGCACTGGGCTATGGGTATAGCTCTGTCTTTTGAGATTTGAGACAAGTACTTCATTTGCTTGTGGATCAGAGCAAAGAAAGGTGAGGCATATCCGTGTTAATTCTTTTTTAGTTCTGCTATTTAGGAACTTCAATGATTTCTCAGTCATTCTGTGTTCTTTTTTTAGGGGGTAGGGAGGGAGTTTACTTTGAAATGTAATTATTTTATACCATTTTTGTGTATAAAAGTTATATGCAATTTAACAGGAAAACTGTAAGACTTATAGTTACAGTAGTTATAAATGACAGTCTGAAAGTGGAAAGCGCAGAAGTGTAAGACTAAAATACTGTTTAGTATCCTAATTGCAAATAAGCATAGATGCACATAATTTAGTTTTCTCTTTCTGATGTGAAACAGCAGTTACTATTTCTAAGAAGTGCAGGACAAAACATACATATAGGATACTTTGGTTTTACCTGAAATCCTGATTTTTTTGTTGTTGGTTTTTTTTTATTTTTTTTTTTAAATATCCCCAGCAAATCACGACTTCTCTAATGGCGATGTGAGCTGACAGAGTCATTGGAAGGAAGGCGGGATTCATGGTGGGCATTTTCGCTCTACTGCCCTTTTCACAATTGGTTCAACTTTGCAGGCTGTGTAAAGTGGCAGCTAATGTGAGCTGATGGACTGAGTTGGTTTGTCTTCCTCTTTCTGGGCTTTTTCTTACAAGGCAAGGCCATTGAAGATCTCACTGCTGCTTTGTGTAGGCCGAGTAGGTTTTAGCCTTTAGCAATCAATTCTTTCTTTTTTACCACCTTTAAATTGTTAGCTTTTGATGAATTTTTTTTTAAACTATCATTTGATGCAGTAACAACTCTGTTGGAGATATTCCCTAACCAATTCTTTTAGTTTAAAGTTTCAGATTGGAAAGTTGTTTTGCAAGAATAATGTAATTCCTTTCTGTGAGCTCATTATTGTGCTGTGAGATCCAGCCCCCTCTTGATTCCCACATGAGAATAAAGGTTAGAAAGCTTTTTAAGAAATGGTCTTCTTGAAGTGGAAACTTGATTTTTCTCTTGGCTCTGCCTGTATTTTTGTTGGCTGTTTTGTACCAAAATGACCTTGAAGATAGGCCAATATCCACTGCCTCTTTTATTCTATTTGTATGAGCTTTTATTTGCTGAAAGTCTGAGAGGACAGTGCAAAACCTATGAGTATGGGTAATTTGACAGAACTAATTTCTCTAGGCTTGATTTGATTATTGAATTATTATTTTTTCTTGTACATCTGATGAAGCAAGAAGTTTTTAATAGCAAAATCCTAGCTCCTTGCAAATCAGTGGCAGAAGTCTTGCTGACTATAATAAACTTTGGAATTCAGCCATTGAGTATAAATGCAAATTGGAACTAGTACTGATGCTCATTTAGATTAGCATTGATAGTTTTTATTCAGCTTTTTGAGAGCACAGCTGGTATTTTGCCTTCTGTCACAAAACTCATTTATGTGTGCAAAGAAATAGTTGTTTGGGAAGAAGAGTTAAAAAGCTAGCAGCAACTGACACATCCACTGTAGTTTGATGTGGTTGAGTACAGCTCATCCAGGGAGCACTGGAGCAGGGATACAACTTGTCCCTCACTGTTTATGTGGATGCTGGCAGAGTGAGCTTTGCAGCCAGGGCATAAGGTGTTGGGCAGGCTGAGTGCCTGGGAGGATGGTAGGCTGGGGAGCCTGGCTGCACCTGGTGTTCCTCTGATGCTCCCTACCCAGGCTGAGCTGCTGCCAGGCTGGATGGAGTGGAGCCCCGACAGTGTTCACAGCGTCCTCAGGATTATTCCAGATCCATCTAGGAGTATCTAGACTGAGTGAATCGATGAGAGTCTAGCACGGGCAGTAGGCCTGTTCTTGAAAAAACAGTTAATCAAGTTCTACCTTCCCTGTTTCTGTAAAGAAACAGAAGTGAGGAATCCAGCTCCTGAAGCTGCTTCACTACTGATAAAACTGTGGAACAGAGTCCACTGGTTTTTCTTGTCTGGTTTTCATTCAAATGCATGAATAGCTAATGTGTGGGGTTTTTATTCTGCCTGGCACACCATTCATATATTTTGCCGTTCTATGCCTTTCCTGCGTATCTTGCACTGTTGTAAGAGGGGAGGACAGAAAAGGCTTGTAACTGTGTGCTAATGCATCTGATGATTAGGTTGTTTCTACTTTATTGGCTGAGAAGGGCTAGATAACAGAAGTTTGAAGTGAATGGTCTTTGAATTGTCAAGATATTTGGAAACCCTGGTTTAAATTAGGGTTGTGAAACATATGCTGTTGAAATTTCTAGGATTCTTTTTATTTACTTTAGCTTGTAGTCTCTAAAATGTGTGCTTAATGAATTCTAGTAGAAAACACCCTTCAAAATATGCTGAAGAGACAAAAGTTTTAATGGAAAAATGAAGGATCAAATGCACTTCACTGCCTTTGGTTTGGGAGAATTGCTGGGAACTTACATCTCTAGGCAGTTGTTCATTCCTTTCATAATTGCTAGCTAATGCATTGGTTTGGTATGTCTTTTTTACTTGCCCATGTAGTTCAATTTCTTTTTTTTGTGGCAGTATATCTCACTTGCGGGATTAAGAGAAAAAATTTTACAAATAGAAAGCAAATCTGCTATGTCTCTGATTATTTTTTTAAACTAAAACTGGGTATTTTCAGAGTTATTTTTGGCTATTAGCAATAAATATCACTAAAACTTGATGACAATTTTAGAAATCATATGATCTTTTGCTAATGCAAAAATGTGAGCTTGTTATTGAAATTGTTTTTAGAAATTACTATGAATTTTAAGCTAGAACTTACAGGAAGAAGTCCTTTCCAGCCATCTTCATTGAAGTAGCACCAATGTCCTCCAGATCAAGTTTATGCTTGTTAAAGGCATGAGAAGTGGTCACACTAAGGACAACTTAGTTTTGTGCATATTTAATAATACTGTAATGGGGATGTTTCTAATTTTAGAAATGATTCTGCAAAGTACAGTGCAGGTTTTCCGTGAGATGGAGGAGGCTGCCCCTTACAGGCCGTGAGAAAGATGTATGTGACTGGGCGGGGAACATCAAGATGAACTCCATAATGACGAAAGGAGAATAGGTCTTTCCATAGTGATGAATGGTAGGATGTGATCCAAAGACAGCAATGAAGCAATAGGTACAAATTATGATGCTGATGTTCAGCTGTATTCAATGTGTATCTTGGCTTGGGTCAGAGGTTGCCATGATGTTTTAACTCCAGTGATATGTCAGGTTGTTCAGAAACTTTTTACTGTGGGTATTGCTGCCATAGCTAATAGTGGTAATGGACACATCCAAGTTTGGATATCTCTGGTAGGCTGAAAATCTTACAGGAGTGATAGGGAAAGAGGATAAGGATGGGGTTTTTTTGTGGTGCAGGGGCAGGGAAGAGGTCCAATGAGGAAAAACCCTTCTGATATACCACAAATGATGATACAATCTCTTTCTAGAATTTGAGCAGCCCTCCTTATTTGTTCAGTTAAGGACAATGGGAAATAAACTGCCCTCTCTGCAGCTCTGCCTATGTTGCTGCTGCATTTTTCACAGTAATCAGCAAAAAATGTTTGGGGTGTTTTAGGCAGGATCCAGCTGTGCCTTCCTATTTTTTAGTGTCACTATAGCACTGCTGAATTTTAAATTAAACTACTTGAGCTCTGTCTGTAGAATTTTCCCTAAAAACGGTGCTTTGGGCTGAAATGCATAATTCTTGTTTTCAGGCCAAAGGCAAAATACTTTCAGAACACTTGATTAAAATTCCATGCAGCAGGCTGAGTTCTTGAGCATTGATGGCTGTACAGAAGACAACTTTTAAAAGTATGGTTTGTTTCATCCCCATTTGTTTTTGAGTCCTAAACATTACACTCCTTCAGGAATTTGTCATGTGTGACACAAATGCCTTTGAATTTCATGAAGGCATTTACTGTAAAATAATGCAATTAAAATTTACAAGTGATGAGAGTTTGAATCACAGAAAACGTCCAGCAGTTCACTTGCTATTAATGTTCTTAAATAGTTGCAATTTGTGCCCTGTACATTTGTTAATCTGTGTGTCTGGAGACCAGTAGATATAAGTATACAAAGTATGGTGATTTGCAAATTTTACTTTGTTGCCTGGAGTAAAATACCTAGGAAAAATAAAGAAAACCAAAACAACAAAAAACAGCGCAGTGTACTATAGTTTTTGTAAGGAGTGGAAAGCCACCCCTACAGGATGTTGAACTGAACTGAGTTGGTTACAATTGAAATAAAGAAACCCTAGAGGTTTTTCCCAATTAACCTTTTAAATCAGAGATTGCTAAATCTTGTCAGTAGAGATAAGGGAATGACCAAGTTTTGCATGTCTTCAGGGTTACACAGTTGCAAATCCTTTCAGCTCCATTCAAGCCGGAGGAAATGTGCTCCCTTCTACCCAGGAAGATCTGGCAGTGATACAAGGCTGTATGTGCCCTGATAATGGCTTTGTGCCTGCTGGAATGAAAACATTTTTCTTCCGTGTCTGAAAACAGGAGAGCTGGTAGTTCGGAGGTGCCAGAAACTCTTCAACTTGAAATAGCTATTGTTCATTAATGGACAAATTCCACTTAATTTAAGTAGAAATTTAATTTCCAATATTAGGATAATGCATTCAATATTAAGAAAGTGAAATAGAAGTAACTTTTTTGAAATTAGAAAAGTGAAATAAGTTTTGTTTCTGTAAGGCTACTGAATAATATGCTTAAATGAACTAAGTAAAAAATACTTTTCAGAGTTTCTTTGTAGTGTAGCTACTTCTTTTATGATCACAAGGTCATGCCAGCTGACTCAAGGGTACTTTTAAATGTTTTAACCTTCATAATATTTACACGGGAAAAGTAGTAACATTTAGTTTGGTTATGATACTGAGTCACAGTACCAAAGTGACTGGGACCACTAAATCTTTAAATGTCTTCTCAAGCTCAGGTCTCTCAGACTTTGGAAATGATAAATAGAAATTTATCATCAGAAGAGAGCTAACAGGTACTTGGGTCGTAACTTCCTGTCTATTACGATAAGTGATTTGGTGTGAAGCCTAAAGCTACACATTTGTGCCTGCAAATTTAGTTAGGATTTTCATTTACTGTAAGACTACGGCCTCATCTTGAAAACTAGTGTCCTAAGAAGTTGATGGGTAGATATTATTTATTGAAGGGGTCATATTAAAAGGTGGGAGAGGGGAGAAAGTCTACTTTAGGTCCAACATCAGTAAGAAGAAAAATGTTTAGTTTCGTTGTTACTGGCATCCATCATAAGTGATGAGTGACTGAGGTCCTTAGATTCTGACATGCCAGTCACACTGCCAGTGCTACTGTCATGTTGCTCTAAGCTAATATTGTGCCTTAGGCAGCATATAAGCAAAACTGACAAGACACTGTAGTATTTAATAGCTGTGGCCTGTATTTGCTTCAGGTTTGAGTGAAGATCGTTCCTAAACAGTGACTTAAGGAAAAAAGCCATTGTAATGCTAAAAGAAAGAACGACCCCCAAACCAGCAAACACAATGATGTAGACTCCTCAACAAGTGGGAAAAGGTTTTGGGTGAACAAGAAAGAACTAATTTCATGGTCTGGCAAGTTTGTTGTTCCTTGGCAGCCTGCCCGTCTGTCAACTTTTGGCTCTTTTGCTTTGGTCTAAATGCTGTGACAATTTCTGGGCAGATTCTTGAATAGGCCGGCAGCATAGAAAAGTAAAGAGAATCAATACTTGCAAGACATGACTTGACAGAAGAAATATTGATTGTACTTTGAAAATGCATAATAGATTACTCACAAATTATCTACCCTTTCTACCAAGTTATACTGTCTGATGCCAAAAACTACCATGAAAGCTAATTTTCTTTTCTTTCTGCTACCCCTTATTTTGCTCTGATTGAAATAAGCAGCAAGTTGCTGCCAATATTGAAGGTATTAAAATCTTCTGTGGTAGAACTCTTATTTAACCCTAGAAATTTATTTTTTTTTCCCTTAGACCCCTGAAATTTATGAAATTACCGAGCCATGATACTAGAAACCACATTCAGGGATGGTATGTAAGCTATTAAACTTACTGTAATTACCAGTGTTTTCTATTCTCAGGCTGTCAAAGCTGACATGCAGTCCTTAGAGAAACAAGGTAGCTCATTTGCAGGAATCTCTGGATGGGGTTGAAAAGCTCTAACTCCTTCAATGTTAAGTATTTGCACCCTGACCCATGTCTTTGCATCCTTATCTTCTCTACTTCCAATTTAAGTACATGTGCTGTGACGTAGTCTGTGTGATCTACATCTGTGTTTGCAAGCTGAGCATGTGATGGAGTCGAAAGGTGGGACATTGCAAAGTTTGTACCAGCTAACTTGTTAACACTGAGCTTTGTAGTCTAATGGATATTTTTTTAGTGTTAGTATTTGCCGTAAAATAGTATCTAACCAATCTGTGGTATTAAAAACCTCAATACTTTGTGTAAGTAAACATTAGTTACTGTGTAACTGAGATGACAAATTTCAGTTTCTTCTGCACATATATTAGTATTACTTGACTTTCCTTTTCATAAACATTTAATCTGGAAGTCTAGGATTTCTTTGTTACAAACACTTTACAGTGAGTTTGATAACTCCCTAATTTTAATTCGTACCCCTGATTCACCTATTCCAAATACTGCATATTGGGAAATTTAACATCTTGCAATGAACACAACTGGGACGTACTTTCCTTACTTTTTCTTTACTCTGGTTTTCCATTGCCTTATATATACAGCATGCTTCATACAATTTGAAATTTTATTTGGGCTTGGGTTTTCTGCCCTCTGTTGAAAAAGAAAAAACACTTTTTTGCCTTGTTCAGATTTTCTCTTATATCAAGGCCATCAACCTGGCTTATACGCTGGTGTTTGGGAATTTTAAGGAAGACATGCAAGTTATGTCAGACACTTGCTCTTTAACCTTCACAAACTATATGGAGTTAACTGGTCATGGGAGAATAGTACAGCTGGTATTCATTCTTGAATGAGCAAACTTTTTCCTTCTGTGTTTGTAGTCTGAATTTGACAGAATTTTATTAATTTGTAGTGTTATAACTTTAGCTTGGTTAACTTTATTAATTTGCAGTGTTATACTCCTCTTCAATACATTTCTGAGCACTGAATGCTAATTAACACGTCATCTAGCCCAAGGCAGACCACAATAGGTGAAAGGGTTTTGCTGCAGTACCCTGTCTGCATTAAGGCTCTCATTAATAATGCTGAGTGCACATAAGCAACCACAGAAAATATTTGGCAGAGAAGCCTTTGCCATTTAGAAAGGGCAAGATTTCATCTTCTGTTGCTTGTTTGTGCTCTAACAGCTTGCAGAGTTCATGCAGAATGTTTTTGGTTACATTAACTGCTGTAATGAATTTTTTTTTCTTGTCCTTTTTTTTTTTTTTTGTGTGGTCCAGTTGGATTGTTTAAGTGTCATTTGCAAGGGCTTGGCTGAATCAGAGCTGTAAAATAATCAGCAGATTGTTCTGAAAGGAAGTGTTTGAGTGTTCTGCAAATGCCTGCAAAGTAATCTGTTTTACAGATAACCTGAGCTCATCCCGGGGCC
This sequence comes from Anabacerthia variegaticeps, assembly GCA_035583185.1. Lineage (NCBI taxonomy): Eukaryota > Metazoa > Chordata > Aves > Passeriformes > Furnariidae > Anabacerthia > Anabacerthia variegaticeps. The sequence goes on from JAWWEW010000078.1 coordinate 99,978,892, forward strand.
TGATGTGGAGTGTACTTCTCTTTCGTGATTGTCCAGGCTGAGGTACAACAGACAAGGATCTTTTACTTACCTTAGTGTGCAATGCAAACTGAGCTGCAGTATCTTGAAAAAAATGCAAAACTTATTCTTGTGTGTGTTAACAAAACTGTCAAGAATTTAAGAAATTCTACTCTAACTGGTGGTGCTGAGGTCTGAGGACCCACACTGTTGGGAAAAATACAAACTACCAAGAATTCATAAGGATAAGAGGTTAAAAAATTGACTGTGGAAAGATTGAGGGGGTTGTTTACTTAGTCTGGAAAAGGGTGTGTGATAGCAGCCTTTCAGGTAAAAAAAGCTGTAATCAAGATCATGACAGGTCATGAATGCAGCGAAAAGGACTGAAAATTTGTAGCTTTTTAAGTGGAAAAGCACCAGAGTAGACTTGTCAGGGGTGCTGTCATTGGAAGCTCTTGAGAATACATTAAAAGCTAATTGAATTAAATAAATGTAATCTTCACAAGCTGTATTTCAGTGATTGACACATTAGTCAGCATTGCTCTACAGTATGAGAAGAAATAGAGAAGGAGTTTTAGTAGAAGATAGTGGGCTGTCATGGTAGAGGCTTCTTTTTAGTCTGAAGTAATTTAATCTAAACATTGCAAATTAAAGCTTGCTGAGGTTCTCCAAAAAAAACCCGCAATGCACCTCTTAGTTCCTGAAAACTTGGTGTTGTGCTGGCAGAAATTTTCCTTTCTGGAGAGCTACAAAAAAGGGAGTAATCAGTTTTCAAAATAGTTTCTAACTAGTGGCTTGCTACCTAAGCCTACTCGTATAAGTTGTGGTGAAGCTTTCAGCTTTCCAAATGGGCTAATGCTGCAGCAGACACATTTTTAGGCAATGTCTCCACAATGTGGATTACAAGGCAGGTTGAGTATTATACCCCGTATTTCTTGCTGACTCTAAGAACAGAGAATTAGTGCCTTAATTCCCATAGTTAGAAACTAGTGATTTCAACCCATTTACTTGAGGGAAATCTGCCAAGATATTTGATATGATTACAGGATAGGATTCTGATGAAAGTATATAGAAAAGGTTAAGCTAGGGACACTTGCTAGTAAAATATAATGAGGATAAATCTATTGAACAGACCAGGAATCTGAACCCAAGCCTGATAGTTCCAGGGCTTTCGTTTAGTAAATTCATTTAATCCAAAACTTGAATAACACAGAACAACTAAAACAAATCTATGCTATTGTAAACTGCCTGAGAATGTTATAAGGAATGCGACCTCAGCTTCTGCAGTGTAATAGTTATGTATTCTATACATTCTATTACTGTGACATTTTATTACATTTTGTCCTTAGTCCTTTCTGTTTTCCTGAAGTGCATCAAAGTATTCTGAACAAGTGTCATTGTGTCCTCTGTAAATGTTTTCGGAAAATGGGGAATCCATTGCTTGTCAGCAAACTTCAGCATTGCCTGTTTGTTATGAACTACTGATTGCCTAATCATTTTTAAAAATGCGAACTTGCAAATGAGATTAGACTCCTTCAAGTATTTCTGTGTTCTGAGAGCCAACACAATAAAAAGCTCAGTTACTGCACACATCAGCTCTTTATGTTTTTTAAGTCAGATCTACTTTGTTCACTTGGGAATTACTGCTTTATTGTGCTCAGCACAAAAAAAAGCCAGAACACTTGAGAAATCAGGCGCTGTTGCATTGTTGAATGTCTTGGTACAGTTGTTCACTGAAGTCTGGTTTGGAATCATCAGTATACACTGAACAACCCAGAAAACATTGTCATCTTCTGGACTTAGTTCTTGGCTTGGATCATATTGTCTTTTGTGCTCATTTCCCATCAGTTCTTCTTAAAAAAAAAAAAAACAACAAAACAAAAACAAAATCACAAACCCTCCCCTCCTGAAGCACAGTGAGCACCTCCATAATTTATTCAGCTTTCAAGAAGTATCAGACAGATTAGTGAATCTGGGCTCAGAAGGAAGCCATCTTAAATGTGATGTTTCTGTAGGGAGTTTTTCCATCCTTACTGTGTCAATCTGGATACCAAAAAATATTAGCATCTTTATTGTGCTTATTGAACATTTGCTGATGTAGTGTAAAGTAGAACTCTCATGTGCATCCTTCTGTTTATTCAACTGTGTTTGTAAGAGAAATTATTTTAATCAACTACGCCTCTGCTAGGAAGGTTGTTATTCTGGGCACTGTCTCCTTTTCTCCACATGCCATTTGTGAAACGCAGTTTTAGTCAGTCTTTCACATTGTGAGAATCTGTACAGTCAAACATGGTCAAAAACACAGATCGTGAATGGGTTTTGCCAAAATGCACAAATTCACTTTCCTTCTACCCAAAACAGAACAGTGATGAAATACTATTAATCTCTTGAGTGAAAAAATCATTAATCAGAAAATGGAATTGGGGTTTCATTCAAATCTAGCTGTACAGAAAGCAGCCAAGGGTCCTAAACCAAGAATGCTTAAATATAAGGAAGGGAAAAAATGTCTGATAAGCCTTTGATGAATGGCACACAAGTGCATATGGTTTCCATATTTGCATTAGTGATGTGTATGTGCTGTGGGCTGAGTATGGAGTACACTGATGCTGCTATCAATAAGTCCAGGGTATGTCAGACCCAGTGCACAAATGGAATTGGTCTATTCATGTGCAGTAAATTAAGTGCCTCCAGAATGAGGCAACAGATATGCACTGGTCACAGCTGGAGTTGCCAGAACCCTGGAAATGTCCCAAATCTTTGAAATGCTTCTGGGTGGAAACTTCCAGGGTGCTTGGTAGTCTATATCTGTAACAAAGTAAAAACTTTTAAAACCACAAAGAATTAAATTGAGTCTCCAGGGAAGATGATGGTACTTATATCTGCAACAAGGAGCTTGTGAGAACTTCTTTAGAGCATGGTTTAAAGAAGAATAATTCCCCCCAAAAAGAGCAGACCATATGATCGGCTCTTAACTTTACAACAGACGGGTAGCTGTCCTGGTTACAGATGTCTTTTACTTAGGCAATGATGTGTATCAATCCATGATGACTTGAGTGAATTGTCAGCACTTTGAGTCTGCCCCAGTAGGCGGCATGCTCCAACTGTCCCCATTAATTCTGAAGGATCAGAGTCAATAGGCATATTGAAGCACATAAAATAGAAATTGACTGCCTCGTCTACCTTAAAGCTCTTTCCCCATCTTCCTTTTCCCTGACATACTGCATGCTGACCATGTGTTCATCATTTAAATACCTTCCAACTGGCTTCATTATGAACAAGCCTTTTCTCTGACTTTTGGTGAGATATTAATGCTACATACTTCACCATAAAGTCTGCCTGCTGAGCTGTGCATACAAATCCATCCAACCTTTGAATTATTGTCTTGTCATTTCTTGAAGAACTTAACATTGTAGAATGTGAATGTGACAAGTTCTGCCATGTTCACATTGCAGATCACCTTATTAGGGATGTGATTCCCTCTGCTTTCTCTGAGCTTGGGCTGTTTTGCCTCTGTAGGAAAGCTCTGAATGACATAATTCTGACAGTACCCACTCAGATTTTCAGTTCTCTTTTACTGAGTTTTAGTCACTCATCTGTCTGAAACGAAGTCCTTACAAATGAGAGCAATTTGCTTGAACATCTAATGAAAACATTGTGCTCAGCTTTTGTGCTGAGCTGTAGTGAACCAGTTGTTATTCTTCCTCAAGGTCAAATTAGCATTTATACACTTCATTTTCTGGCAGTGGGGGGGAGTGTGTGAATCTCTGGTTTGGGGCAAATGAGCAACAGAGTAGCTGGGGGAAAAAATCAAGTTAAAGAGTTCACCTTACCATGGAAAGAGCTGGCTAGCAGTTAGGAGTAAATGAGTTGAATTTAAAAATTAGTTCTTCAAGCTTTTCTCAGGACCATCACAGTCTCTTACAAAATGCTGAACAGAAATTCTGAGGGATGGGCTGAATGGTGGAAACATGAAGCAGCAAATACTTAAGTGTAAAGTTTGTAGCAAGGTATTTTTACAAATAGAATATAGTCAGTCGAACTGCATTAGCGAGCTGAGAAGTCTGCTGCTGAGTTCTGTACAGATTCGTATGGCTCTGTCACCATCTCTCAAGGCTGGTTCAAAACTACAGTTCTGTAATGTGATAATGGAGTCTGATGGCTTAGCAGTGAAACAATTATAGTTTTGTATATAGCACTTGCCTTCCTTTCTGGTGGGGATAATATGATAAATCTAGTTCAATCATTTGTGCTGTACTTCAGATAGAAAACTGTAACAGTTACGTCAATGAAGGGTCTAGAGAGTAAGTCCTATAAGGAGTGGCTGAGGGAGCTGGGGTTGTTTAGCATGGAGGCTCAAGGTGACCCTATCACTCTCTACAACTACCTGACTGGAGGTTGTAGCCAGGTGGGAGTTGGTCTCTTCTCCCAGGCAGCTAGTGACAGGATGAGAGAATGTAGCCTCAAGCTGCACCAGGGGAGGTTCAGGTTGGATATCAGGAGTAATTTTTTCATAGGAAGAGTTGTTGAACACTGGGATGGGCTGCCCGCGGAGGTGGTGGAGTCAGTGTTTCTGGAGGTGTTCAAGAAATGACTGGACATGGCGTTTAGTGCTACGATCTGGTGGACAAGGTGACGATCAGTCAAAGATTGTACTTGATCTCAGAGGTCCTTTCCAATCTAAATGATTTTATGATTCTGTGATGTCTCCAAGAATGCAAATATAATTTGCTAAAAGTTCAGTTTAATGAAACATGGTATCATCTGCTAGAGTTTTATTTCTGTTATGGGCACTTGGATTTTATAGCAGGGTATGATGACAGTCACTTTTTTATTTCTAAATGGCTCATTTAAGTGACTGAATCCGTGCTTGGTCATCTTTATAATACCTAACTCTTCCTACGAGAAATAAAAATATGTATCATCAGATGTCTGGTGGTTTTCAGAGGGAGGGGTGAATGGAGGTTGGCAGAGGAGCATTTAAGAGCTTTTGAGCTCATAACTCTGAGTCCCTGGATTTTCTTAATAAAAGACTGAAGAGGAACAAAGTTCTTCAGAGATACAACTAATTTATTTGCAATTTGTCCATTTTCAATTTATTTTTTTTTAGTTGCAGATGCTTACTGTTTTTAGTAAGTCATGTCCTACACTCTTCTCAACCCTACCTGAAATTAGTGCCTGCACCTCTGCAGTTTGCCTTAAAATTTAATTATGTTAGAAGATAACCAGAGGTGAACATAATCAACTAGGATTTGAAGAGATGCAGTACTTTTCCATGCTGAAGCTAACAACCTCTTACTTTTTATTTGGATACTGGGGCCAAACTCCAACGCAACTCAGTTGGATTGAAGTGTTCTTTCTTCTTATCCCTGTGGGACCCAGGAAGCTCATCATGAGATATCTTTGCTATTCCTTTGGCACAAGTCCGTTGACCAAAGCTTATTGGAGGCAAATTATGTCACTGTAACAAATTACCTTGGAAAGAAATGGCAGGGCTACTATGTAATGCGAGTGAAGAAGGTAATGACTGACCTGGAAATGAATGGGATTGATAGCTCTTACAGACAGGCTGATAGACCCCTGCATGAACAGTAATGAATACTGAATAAGGAAATTTTATGTAATTGGAGAGTAAAGTAAAAAAAGATACCCTCCTCCACCACTGAGCTTTCTTGTCCAGTAGGAAAACAGAGGGTGACATTTCTCTTTGTCTTCGGCTTTAGATCTGGAGCTACACTGCACATGTGCTGCATGAGGTGAGAGAAGCCTGTGCAAAAAACATGTTACTGGCAGAAAAGCCTCACTAAAGCGGTCAATAGGATGACTTCAGCATCCTCATCTGCATCAGATTTAGGTATAATGAGAACAAGGCATCTGACCTAGTCTGGATTTGACTTAAATGAAGTCAGGATTCAAAAAAAAAAAAAAAAGCTCCATCTCCCTCCTATTAAGTTTCAAGTATAGCACAATTGAAAACATGGTTTGTTATTCATACTGTGGTGCAGAGGGTTAGAATTTAGCCAAATTTTCAATGGCTGAAGGCAAGCCTTAAACAACACCAAAACTTTTCTCCAGACTTTCCAAGGTAGTGCAATTACTGGGCAAACACACTAAATTTAAGTGTTATTTAATGTTGCCTTGTTGAGGTCACAGAATTGTTATGGTTGGAAGGGAGATCATCTGGTCCAACCCCCCTGACAAGGGAGGGTCACCTACAGCAGGTTACATGGGAACGTATCCAGGTGGATTTTGAATGTCTCCAGACAGGGAGACTCCAGGACCTCCCTGAGCAGCTGTCCCAGTGTCCTGCCACCCTCAATGTGTGAAGAAGTTCTTACTCATGTTGAGATGAAACTTCTTGTGTTTTAGTTCATGGCCATTGCTCCTTGTCCTCTTGCTGAGTACCATTGAAAACAGCCTGTCACCATCCTCTTGGCACTCACTTTTGACCTATTCATATTCACGAACAGCTCAGAAAATCAAGATTTTCATATTACAATCTGTTTTCATGTTGTAGATAGTGAAGTAAAATAAGTCATACAGTTTTACTAGTGAAAAAGGCATATATTTTCCTAAATAAGACTCATTTTTACTTTTTTTTGGTTTTGTTTTTGGAATTCCTTGTAACAGAAGAAAAATGTGACTTTAATAGCTCACTGTTGCAACATTAGCAATTCTTGTGGTACCCTTGATACACCATACCAAGGTTCTAGCTTTGATTTCTGCCCAGTTTTAATCTCTAAAAACAGGAGGTTTTTTTCCAAATTAATTTCTGGTTTTCAGAGTTACTTCTGAGTGAAAATGGAGTGTCTCTGTTACACCATAACTATGCAAGGAATAAAAGCGTTTTACCTCAAGAGGGATGTTTGGAAACTGATAATGACATTGCTGAGAAGCTGTGCTTAGCTTATGTCAGGTACAGTATTGTTGAAATTTTATCAATAGCCTTCAAGCCGAAGTAAAACTTTACTCCTTTTAGAAAAGGCTAAGGATTCCTGGTCTGGCAGCAGTAATCTTGATACACTTAGTGGTTACATTATTCCAGTGCGCAAGAGTCACCAGCATTTGAAAGTACAGTAAAGTGTTTGTGTAAAGATTAATAAGTAGCAAGCAAAATGTCCCTTAGACTTAGATCCCAGAGACTGAAGAAAAGCCTATAGCAAAGGGCTAAAGTTCAGTCCTTAAATCGTGCAAGCCTGGAGTGTCTTGTTCAGGCCAGTGGTGTTGTTGCTGCACAGAGCTCCCGTTCAGCAATGTTTTCTGAACCAGCTGAGTGCGTGCTGTACAGTCCCTCCTTGCTTCTGGCAATGGGCCACTTGTTGTCCTGGTTTTGATCAATTCACAATGCAAAGAAAGGTTTTGTAACTGGGGAAGTTGGTTTGCAAACTCTTGTGTTCCCTAACATAAAGCCCACAAATGTGGAGTGAAATAACAGAGATATTGCTGTCAGGGTGCCAGTTTAGCATGCCTTAACAATGTGACTGATAAACATAATTTCTTTCTAGGCCTGTTCCCTGCCATTTTGAACTTGGCCAGCAATGCTCACATCTCCACCAATGCCACCTGCGGAGAGAAGGGACCAGAGATGTTCTGCAAACTGGTGGAGCACGTCCCTGGACGGCCCTTGCGCAACGCCCAGTGCCGTGTCTGTGACCGTAACAGTGCCAATCCCAAAGGCAAGTTTCATGTGTTTGGTTTTTTGTTTCATGGGTCTCTGTCTTTTTTATAAACCCTTCCCCATGAATACAGAGTGTATTGATGTCAAATACATTTTAGTCTCTCTACTATGCAAGTGCCACTACCTTTGAGCAAAGGGCTGACGGAAAGCATGAACACTTTGCATCACCGATGAGCACTGCAGGACCACATGACAACCTTATTGTCTGAGGGCAGATTACAGCTTTTACTTCTTTATGAAAGGAAAAAATTGTCTCAGTGTGAAATAAATGTGATGAGTCAGAAAAATGCAGTGAAATTTATTTTCAAGAGATGTTTCATTTTTCTGCTTCGAAACAGAGCAGCACCCAATTTCCAGTGCAATCGATGGTACCAATAACTGGTGGCAGAGTCCCAGCATTCAGAATGGAAGGCAATACCACTGGGTCACCATCACCTTGGATTTGAGGCAGGTGAGTAACATTTATGTGAGTGTCATTAAGTGTAGGTAGATATAAGCCAATGCAACTGATTGCAGGTCCTCTGTGTTTAGGTGCTAGGATATGTAGCAGTTAACTCTTTGGTAGCACTTTAGTTAAGTATAGATAGTTAAAGCTCATATGAACTGATTGTAAACAGATGTAGTTTTCAATCATTCTCCTAGAGCACCTTGAAGATTTCATTCCTATCAGACTTCCTATCATGGTACAGTTGTTGTAATTCACAGCACAGTAGCAATTGTATATGTGTTTCTTCTCTTTTGGTAACCAATTCCATCTGTACCAATTCTTTATTATGTTTTGGCAACTTTCCTCTGCCTGACTCTTCTGTCTTTTCCCCCATAGCCTTTTCTTATTGTTTTCCTTCACCTTTGATTTCTTACAAGTTACTTGAAGTCTGGGTTATCCAGGACTAATTTTTGAGCAGCCATATTTTCAGAGTATTGGCCTAAGCACAGATTTTATATGTGAGTATACATCTGTTTCTGTTTATTAACTGTAACTATCAGCCTGTCACCTGATTGTTGTACACTTTCTTAAAAAGAGTAACTAATTTGAATTAGGACATAGTTGAAATGCTGCCATTTGCTTTAGGAAACCATAATACTTCAAAATATGAGCTCTTTAGATCCATACATACTGTAACTCAGATACTGAGTTTCAGAGGAGAAAAAGGTAGGTGACATTGTAGTCATTGTATTCACATCAGTTATCTCACAGTTAAATTTCTCAGTGGTTTTGCATATTTACATTAAATATGCAAACATGTTAATGGAATGTAATGGTCAGATTGAAGTGTAAAATACCAAAAAGTTCAATTGCAAGATATCCAGAACCCTGAGAAATCAGACTTTCCTCAGTAGAGAGATATCCTTCAGGACTATGAAGCAAAACAAACATAAAATGGGACAAAATTAGTGTTGCCAAAACGAAAGTTGATTTACCACTTTCTGTGCTTCACTTCTGACTGATTCTGATCACCATTTTGTTGGAAGGAGCACTGGGAAGAAATGTTCTAAATTATATCTTCTATGAACTTTTTCTGTCAGCTGTTCTGAAGAGTTAGGGATTGTATTTCTGAAACTGTGATTTCTGACCCTGGGGAGTCTGGAACTGTCTGGGCAGAAGTTGGTTCTTGTGTTTCAGCATTTTGTGGCCAAACCTGGAGGGGCTAAGCATTCTTAGGTAGGAGGCTATGAAACCACACAGAGCATTTGCTAATTTATTAGTTTGCTTGTTAGACATGGAAGGACAGAAGTCCCTTACCCTGCTCCAAGAAAAGACAAACTAATTGCTGAAGAAAATTCTTTTTTTTTGGCTTTTTCTTGTTTTGCTTTGAACAGATCTATGTGCTGGCCTATCTAAGTTGTTTGAAAATCATAGTTCAATAATTCGTTATTATTACAGGGATGCTTCCAAACTCTGAAAGAATCTTTGTTACTTAATAAGAAATGCATACTTGAAGTGTACAGTTGGTAAGAAGCTTTTGCAAGATCTCTAGGCCCAGCTTGAAAGTTATTTTAAAGATTAAAACAGAAGGTTTAACTTTGATGTTTCAAATGAAGCATAGATTAAGCAAGTGCCTAGTTTGCTCTTTAATTAGAAAGCAGAACTGTTAGGAAAATAATCACAGGGTGTCTTTTGTTGGTGACAGAAGATTTGGATAGGACTTTCTTGTTGTTTGAACAGTTAACTTTGTGTTTGGTTTGTCAATGGACAAACAGGAAGGAAAAATGAAGACAAAAGGAATGCCTTAGTTTTTATTCTCCTAGAACAATTTCACTTTGGAAAGAGACCAGCTGGGCTGCCCTCTAAGTCTTTTATTCTCCAGTCTTACTGCTGTTGATGTTTCAACACATACATATCTTTCCTCTCCTGACCCACGCTCAGTTTCACTAATTCGATTTGAAAAGTTTCCCCTAAGGGGCCTTTCTTCTATGTTTTCCTTAGAGACTTTAAGAGAGAGAAGGCATCTAGGGCTATGCAAACTGAATGTAAATTACTGCTCTGTGAGAAAGGATTTGGTTAATAGAGATTGCTTAAAGTCAATGAGTTATTAGAGCTGACTTGGTGTGCTTACTTTAAGCAAGTCAGCACAAGTAAAGAAAACACAAAAGAAAAGCATATGACGGACCTTAGTGATTTCAGTAATTGTTTACTTCATATATTAGCTTGAGAATGAGTTAAAATACTCTTCTAGGACCTTTAAAAATATGCCTGGAAGTCAGTACCTGTAACTATTTATGTTGCAGTATAACTTTAGCACTGGACCTTTTTTTTTTTTGTTTTGTTTTACATTTCAAGCTTTGTGCATTAAATCTGTCAAGTAGCAAATGAAAGTAAAAAAGTCCTTCAACTTTCCTTGCCAGAGTATAGAATATATTCATACTTCTTTGTGATGTGAAAATTGACCATCTGGTCATATTCATGGGGATTTTTTTGTAATCAGAAGTTCTAGCACTAAGAGGGTTTGATTGTTTCTTGGGATTGTTACCATTGTACAGTTTAGAGATTTAATCCAAGGAGTTGGGTTGGTGAGTGCTGAAACATAGCCTTGACTGCCAAGCATGGGGAAGATTCTCTTAGCTGGGGAAAACTGACTTCACTCCAGTTTACTCTGTGTGAATTTCTATGGGTGTACTCATCTCTTGACTCGAAGGGAGTAGAGGATATGCCTTCAGCTAATAATCTACCTTGTACTTAGTTTATTTAGTCTAAAAACAGCTGGACTGAAGAGCAATTTGATGAAATCTCATTAAGAGAAGAGAGCTGGCTAATAATATTGAAATTGCTGTTTTGATCGTCCTCCTTTCCAGAATCTGTGCTATTTATAACTAATTCTAAGCATTTTATAGGGTTAGTTAGGGCTTACGTCATGATTCTTTAGCTCACATGCATGGTAACAACTAGGTACATTTATTCAGTCTTTCCAGGATCCAGATGTATGATCATCTTTCCTCCTCACACACTCCACACCCCTCCCTCTTTCCATTAAATGTATGGCAATGATCCAGAATTGGAGAAAGAGTAGTTTAGCAATGAGGTGTAGTATTGATATACAAGACACTAGGATTTGATTTATAACCTTGTGTTTCCTATATTGCCACTTCTACAGAAACAAAATGCACAGCAGCAGTTTTTGATAAAAACAGAATTTTTGCCTGAGTTTGACTCCCCTGGACAGTTACACTATGAAATTACAATTTTAATAAATGCTGACTGCTATATATTTAAGCAGTGTGATTGGGCCAGCTGTAAAATATTAATCTGTGACACCATTAAACGAAGACTACTTACCTCAGTTTTATGACCATCCTTCAGACTTTTAAAGGAATTTAAAGGTACTCTGTGTACTTGGTGTAGCAGAAAGGCAGATGTTTGTATATCACAAAGTTCTTGAATTGTAAAGCAACACCAGTTCTTCTTGGAAGGCCCGTAGTATTGACTTGAGAAAACAACTCCACTGCTGAATAAATTGTAGCTCGTGAATATTTTGAGTCCTGGATTACCATTCAGAGGCTGATGTAAGAATAATTTGCAGTTTCTGCTATTAGAAAGTAAAAAGGAACATATAATGTAGTTTGTACAGAGCTTTCTTCTTGAAATGAACTGGCAAGAACAGATTGCTGTAGAGATGCATTGTTTGCTGATGTAAAAAAATATTATTCTGTTGACTGCTGGATTAATGCTAATTTATTGTATGTGGCAAGCTTCCTTGAAAGCCTTTTGTGGCTTTTAAAAACTGGTGATGCAAGATTCAGGGTGTGCATCTGTACATTCTTACAAGAAAATTATTAAATAAAATAAATTTTTCTTCTACTCCAAAACAATGGTTGCATATAATGAATCAAAATCTCAAAGAAAATATAATTAATGAGGCTAGAAATTCTGCTGGATTTAGTGTATTTTATGCTTTTAACATCACAGAACACAGAGAGGAAAATGTTGCAAACAATTACTAGGCCTCACAGTCCCTAAGAGACCAAAGCCATCTTTATCCCTTAAAAAGACATTTCTATGAACAATATAAGCTCATACTTAGAATATCCCTTTATGTAGTCTTCTACTCTTTGAGAGTTTGCACAAGTTAATTTTAGACGTTTTTTGAATAGCAATATGAAATCTGAGAAAAAGAGGCTTTTCTTGTGACCAGGTTTATATGTGTTAACAGCATTGAACAGAATAAATTTTGCAGTTTCATTTAAAATGTGGAGTGATGTTATTTGTAATAAACATTTTCACCATAGCACTGGTCATGCTGTTCGAAAAATGTTGCTGTTTTTTAGATTCCCTTTCTGCTCTCATTCTGAAGGAAAGATTTAGCCGAATTTATAAGACTCAGAGGAACCAATCTGCCAAGAGCCTTGCAGTCCTCCAGGCTTGTGCATTTTGCGGTCTTTTGCATTATATGGTTTATCTAATGTCACTGTGATTTCAGTAAGATATGCAATATGACACTGAAGATAATCCTGATGGTCTAAAACCATGTGCTCCTTTCAGGTTTTTTCAAGATAAAATGGAGTTTGGATTTGAATTAGGGAGTAGATTTGAAGTAGAAGTTGATAGGTCTGCTCTTTATTTAAATATTTCTGAAATTTAGAAAAAAAATGGTTTGGGACTCATTTTTCTCTTTTAACTTTTCACTGTTGGAGCCTTGGGCTCAAATACTCATAGATATACAAAGGCAGAATCTTCTCTTCACTTTTCTATATTGAAAAGTGTAACTTGGAGTCTTTATCCACAAAGACTATCAGGAAAACTGTGCTTGCCAGGGAACGTGTCTGTGTGGGTTGCAGAGCAGCGACCATGTCCCTGGATATGGGGATTTGTGGCTCGCATCTCCTGTGTCACCACTGCTGTAAATTCAGCTACTACAAAGAAGAGCTTCTTTAGAACAAGTTTATTTAGCTGATCTTTACACCCAGGATTGAAATGCCTGTAAAATGACACTTGTAATCTATGGCTGCTTGAGAATTGTTAACTTGCTTTGACTTGCCCTTTTTACCCTTGTAGTTCAATAAGGAAATTAGTTCTGGGAAAGTTATACAGTCAAATTAAACTGTACAAATCATTAGCTCTTGTGCCACACAGCTCAGGTTTATCACATGACTAGCTGGTGGGCACTGAATGGATGTGGAGAGTGTTAAGAAACTGCCTTTAGCGGTGGTCAGACCTGAAGAATTTATAAAAGTAAAATTCTGTGATGAAGCGCTCAAAGGATGTTGGAAAACCAATTTGCATTACATGGAATTCTTGATTCAAGCCCATTTTGGGTTGCAGATGTTGTGGGATATGAAGTCTGCAAACCCCCTACCTGCTGACATTTCTTAAAACATCTTTATCTGCAAAGACTGGGATCTCCTTGATCCTTTCCTTCAGCTTCATTCCCTTGGAAACATAATCCTTGAGAATATAACTCCTACTGATAGGTTGTCTTGTGACTTCCTGAGTCCAAGAGTATTTATACAAAATCCTTCGTTTCTTTATTTAACCTATATTAGTTCAGGGACTGACAAATTTTTCTGATGTTGCTGGTATTCACTATCCTATGAATTTGGCTGTGAAGTATTTTTGGATACCTATGAACTATGTGTGTAAAGGGAAGAAAATTGAGAGGATCCAACAGCAAAAGAAGGCAATGATTTTCTGCACTGCACATACTTAAATGTTTATAGAACCATTCTCTGATTTTTTTTCCACTTCTTTAGGGTTTATACTGTTAAATATCTGCATTTCAGCTGTTTGTGAACTGTACACATATGGAAAAAATCAGTCCCTTGATGTCTTGGGTACCAACCATGGCTGCTATTCTTCTGGAAAAATATTGACTTGAAAAGATTTAGTTTATTAATTTGTGCACAGTTGCTGTGAAAATGATAATCTTTAACTGACTTTTCCCTTCACTCCCCCCTCACCAAGAAACTTGATATTTAAAGTAAATTTAACTTGCATACTCTTGTGAATTTTTTACTTCTGCAACAGTGGCTATAGTTAGTTTGTGATGAAGGATAGCTCATTGTTACTAGTTGGAACTGGATTTAAAACTAGCCACATCAGCTGCAGATTATAATGGGTCTTGAAAAATCTCAGTGTAATCAAAAGTAGATCATTTGTTGTTCAGCCAACTGTGTAATAAGTAGGGAAGCAGTTTAGTTACTGACAGCAAGTGGAGAGGAAAAATAAATAAATAAATAAATAGATAAGAGTGTTGGAGAGACATTTTCCACCATGGTACTGGAAAAAAATTTGGGTTACAGTCTTGTATCTTTCATGCATTTGAGAAAGATTATTGACTTCAAAGGAACTTGGAAGTGCGTAGGTGTTCCAAAGCTCAGTCAATAAAATTTCTGTGAAGTCTTCTGAAGTTCTCATCTGTGATGGGGAAAATAGCAATACAAGTGACTTCTGTCACACACAGTTGTCTTCAGGGTACCATAATGATGATACGTCAAATTCTGCTTGTGTACAACTGAGTGTGAAACAGGTGTATAACTCAACTACTGCTGACTGAATCAATGAAATCCAGGTTGTATGTATGGAATATAGTTGCTTGACTTAAAGTCTGCCCAAGTAATGTTCCTTTTTTCTTTAAAAGCATGTATTTTTTGCTTTTGCCTCCCCCCCCCAGTCTGAGATTGAGTTGGCATGATGTAAATTTTATTTAAAAGGGGCTCTTCTCTTTGTGGAAGCTGGATTATAATTCTTGATATTCAGTTACTTTTAATCAGATGTTGAGATTTTGCTGAACAAGTGAGGATTCACAAACTCCAGAGAAATTTTATTTCTAAGACCGTAAGGCTGACTAACCAGTGAGCTACTCTCCTTTTGTTTGCTTGTGTTTGCATTGCTGAAATGTCATAATAGGCAAAATCATCAGTTTGTAAATTTTCATTTTTATTGAAACAATTAGAAATGTTCTGTTTGTATCTGCTTCATGTCTCAAAGGATAAAAGGGAAGTGCCTGTAAAGAAAATCAACCCAAGTGAATATCATGTTTTAAGTTCCATCTGGTTCTGATAAGAAATTGAGATTGTTTTACTTTTTTTAAGGTGTTAAATCTAGGAAGTCATTTGAAGATAAATATCGCCAAATTCTTTTCTTTGTTATGTGTGTAAGACCTCCTAATCAAAGTTCTGTTCACTTAAGAATATCTTGTTTCAAAAGTAGTTTCCTGATTGCATGCACAATATAGTTACTATTTATCTTTGTGAGTTTATTTCCCCATTTGACAAAGTCAAAACCTGCTTTTATGTGGCAAGTAGTATTCTTGCTCTGGCCTTAATGTGTATTGCAAAAAAAAAGCCTAAAAATTTAAATTTATAATGTATGAAAAAACAGATTGCAGCCAAATTGGAGCTTAACATAGTATTAATACTGCACATGCAGACAGGAATTATGATGGTAATAGCAGCTGACCAGGCAGTCTGCTCAAGTGGGAATACATTCCTCTGAGATGATAGAATAATACAGAGTTTTTCTTTCATCTAAATGGGACTTGTTTCATTAAACTCCTGTATAGAAGTCTTTAAGAATTTGCAAATGCAGCCTTTTAAAGTGAGGTGATGTAGTAGGTATTGGGTAAGGAAGAAGATAGTAGCCTTGCAATAAGTGCACTTCAGTGTGTGTCTAATGCTGTGGCTAGTTGAGGGCCAGTGCAGATTATCTAGCTGCCATAACAAAGTAATTTAAAAGGTGATATGAACTTATTTACTGCCCTGCCTGCTCACAGAAGTGATGAGTGGTGCTGTTTTGTGGATGGAGATTTCACTGTGGATGCAGGGTTGTTAAAAAAATAGTCAAGGTACTTGTATAGCTCATAACATCTTAACCTTATTTAAGAATATTAGCTATTTTATTGTGCTTATTTTTGTCATATTCACCTTATTTGTCTCTTATTATTTTTAGCAGTGTCTGTAAGTAGTCTTCTGCTGAAAAAATTAACACAGAATGAAATGGAATACACAGGCTGTAAAATGCTTACCAGAAATGCTGTTGCAGAGAGGATTAAGTTTCCAGCTAAAAACTGAAAGAAAGAGGTTTTTTAGGCTGCATCTATTTTAAAAAAAACCCAACCAACCCAAAACAAAAAAACCAGACAAACCAAAAAACCCAACCAAAACCCAGTTCTTTGAAACCCTCAGTGGTTCAGAAAAGCTAAATACCACATTTCTCACAGAACAAATGTCATACCCAACTAATCCTGAAATGTACAGCGTAGATATAGATTTCAGCTATTACATCAACACAGACTGATGCCCTGAACACAGTTATATAGACCCCTTGTCAGAAGTTTGTGCAAAAAATTTATCCAGAGTTACTGTAGCAAATTTTAAACTCTCCCCAGGCAAACCATATACTGCTTTAAAATTTTAATTTGCTACCCAATTGGCTTCTAGTGATCTTTTACAACACAATGAAGTATTAAAATTTTCTCCTTGCATTTTTTTCAGGTCTTTCAAGTTGCATATGTCATCATCAAAGCTGCTAATGCTCCGCGACCTGGAAACTGGATTTTGGAACGCTCCATAGATGGCACGGAGTTCAGACCATGGCAGTACTATGCAATTAGCGATACTGAATGTTTAACTCGTTATAATATTACACCAAGAATTGGGCCGCCAACTTACAAGAGAGATGATGAAGTGATCTGCACTTCCTATTACTCCAGATTAGTTCCCCTGGAACATGGAGAGGTATGTTTGTTTTTGTACTTGTGTTTTGTGATTAAGAACATGGGCTGATAGCAATTCAAAAACTTCTTAATTGCAGTTACAGAGTTCATCGCCCTCAGCACTACAAGACGATTCACTATTCCTCTTTAATGATATTATCTTTATATCATGTACCAATAAAGCAAACTTTTACGTGTTGGGATGAAACATGTCTTTGTCTCTACGTATTCCCATTACTAAACTCTTTGTTCTCTCTTTCCACGTATTTTGATGGTAGCTATTAGCTGTGAATTATTAGTTACTTTATCCCAAAAGACTATAACAGAGGCTTTATGCTCTGCCAGGTTTTCCATTTAGTAGAGAAAACTCCTGTGTTAGGAACACCTGGTTGTGTGAGATAAAGCTGCAAACACTGCTGAAGTGCTCGGCACAGCTGGAACTCCTAAACAAGTCTTGGCATTGTTTCAGGGATGTAGCATAATTAAAAGGGCTACGAGTTGTGCAGCCTTGCTGTTGATTGTTCTTTCTTTTAACAAACTGTATTCATGGTACTTGTGTAATTTATTACATAGAGGCAGCCACATAATGAAATGATACATGAAAAGCAGCGGTCATTTTCTTGTGAATGCTGTAATGTATGACCATGATAATAAATGTGGTGTTATCCCATGGAGAATGCTAGTAACTCTTAGCTTAATAGAAATCAATAGTTTTTATTTCTTTAATAAAGAAAGATTGGAATGTATGCAGCTAAGGGCTCAAGTGTGTCAAACATTCACAAAAAATTATCAGCAAGTAAAAACAATGAAATTCAATAACATCAAGTCCCATTCACCTTAATCAAATGTTTATTGCAGTCATGTAAGCATAGGCCCAGCAGATCAGATGGAACAAAGAAACTTAACCTGTCTCTCTACATAACTAACCAGAAAACCTTTAGGTTGACTGTACAAACAGTGCCTCTTGTACTTTACATTTAATAGGGCATACTACTCCAGCTCCAGGGTTGTCAGAGATTCAATTTAGTGACATTTTTTCTCATTCATTTTCCCTCATGGTACACATAGTTAATTGGGTCACACTATTCAGAACAGTGCCTTTTTTTTTTTTTCTTCTCGTTTTTTTTGCTTTTTTAAGTGCAGTAACGGAAAAACTTAAGACCATAAAAATTGATGGCATTAAATTTCAGTGTACTACGTAAAATCATAAAATCATTTAGATTTGAAAAGACTTTTAAGGTCTTCAAGTCCAACCATTATCCCAGCACCACTAAGTTCACCACCAAACCATGTTCTTACGTGACACATCTACATATCTTTTTAATACCTCCAGGATGGTGACTCCACCGCTTCCCAGGGCAGCCCTTTCCAGTGTTTGACAACCCTTTCCTTGAAAAAAAATTTTCCTAATTTCCAAACTGAAACTACCTTGGCACAACTTGAGTCCATTTCATCTTGTTCTATGGCTTGTTACCAGGGAGAAGAGACCTGGCTATGAGCATCTTGCAGGTAGTTGTAGAGAGCAATAAGGTCCCCCATGAGCCTCCTTTTCTCCCGGCCGAACAACCCCAGCTTCCTCAGCTGCTCCTCATGAGACTTGTGCTCCAGACCCTTCATCAGCTTCATTGCCCTTCTTTGGACATGCTTCAGCAGTTCAGTGTTTTTCTTGCAGTGAGGGGGTCCAGAACTGGTCACAGGATTTGAGGAGCAGCCTCACCAGTGCTGAGTTCAAGGGGACGATGCCTTTCCTGCTGGTCACAGTATTTCTGTTACAGGTCAGCATGCCATTGGCCTTTTTGGCTGCCTGGGCACACAGCTGGCTTGTGTTCAGCCAGCTGTCAACCAGCACCCCCAGGGCCTTTTCTGCTGGAAGACTTTTCAGCTGTTCTATCCCCAGCCTGTAGTGCTGCATGGGTTTGGTGTGACCCAAGTGCAGGGCACACCACTTGGCCTTCTTGAACCTCCTCCAATTGGCTTCAGCCCATCAATGCAACTGATTGATAAACACGCATGCATAACTCTGTCATTCACAAAGGATAGGCTGCTCCTTTGTAACTAGAATGTCTGTCAGACAGGAATATTCCTTGTACAAATATCTCACAACCTGCACCTTTGGCCCCCTTTTGAAAATACATACATTTAGTGCTTTGTAATTTGTTCTGGCCAATCTGTTAAACCTAAGAATGGCCCTGTATGAAATCCTGCAGACCAGCTGACCTCTATAGGCACCTACCGTGTATCCAGCACTTGCTGGCATCCTAATGTTCTGCAGTCAGCTTGGAGTGTCTTAGTGTGAAATAACTGTTTGGGTAAAAAGACTACCTATTTAAATGTGAATGTCAATAATAACATTTTTTGCCAAATCAGATGTTGTGCCAGTTTGGCTGCTAGATTTGAAGAGGTATAGCTGCTCAACTGTAAATTCTTTTGTTTGCCTGATTTATACTGCTTGAAGATTTGCTTCCAGAAATTTACATAATGAATTTAGGGCTTGTGATGAATTACAAGGCTTAAAATGCAATTGTTTGAAAATGGTCCTGAATTATGGAGTGTAAGTAAGCCAAAAATATATAATACAAATATATCAGTATGTATAAGCTTACACAAGCAATATATTAGCCAAGTTTATCAGTGTGCAAGGAGAACCATTATATTTCTTCATTAGCATCTTAGTCACTGTCTCTATTGTTTCTTCCTTATCCTGCTTGGAAAGATTCCTCTACTGTCTCTATGAAAATTATAGTGTATTATTACAGAATTTCTACTGTTCAAGCTGGCAGATAACTTAAGAGTTAAAAATGAATAATATTTTACGTTTCATCACTTGAAAGCACTACACTTGAGTAGTGAGAGTGTATATATTACCAGAGAATTGGAGATATAGGCAGGAGAGACTATGTAAAATGAAATGACATGTGACATGTGTGGGAGGTAAGGCCAGTTGGTTGTAGCAGGCTTTTCTGGATCTTTAAATTTCTGGTGTCTAAGTGATAAAAAGTAGTGTGCTAGAACTTCCAATGCCGTGATTGGGTCCTCCTGTCTTTATTGTGAAAATCAAAGGATTGCAGCAAGCCCAGCAAATTCTAACTCTATAGTGAAGGATAAATGAGAGTAGGATATGGTGCCCCATGCTAAAGTTAAGTTCATCTGTAGTTGAGTATATATATGTTAAATTTTTCAGTAGAAGCAGTGCAATGATATTTCAATATTTGTCTAACAATTCTGCCTTCTAATTCCCTGCAGAAAACATGCCTTCTGAATGAGTATGTTGCAACCAATTTGCCCAGAGAGAGCAGGCTGAGATGTGGTGGGCATGTTCAGCCTTCAGTTGCGTAAAACATGGGTACAAGGAGGAAAAATCTCTTCTGTGTGTCTGTGACAGGATGCAAGAAGAGGTCTGAAATTGCAACAAGGGATACGTGGGTTAGAGATTAAGAACATTTCTAACAATAAAGTCAGAGAAAAGGCTGGAATAGATTGCATTGGAGGATTGTAGAGTCAGCACCAACAGTGGTGTTCAAGAACAAATTGGTCAAACATCTAAAAATGTCTAGTAAATCCTGCTTTGGCATAGGAGATGGGGTAGAAGAATTCTCTGTGTTTCTGTGAGAGCTGAATACTATGTAAGGTGGTGTTAATTTGCGGGTTCGGACCTGGAAAAGGTTTTTGTTTTCAGAAGTTATTCTGCAGCTGGAAAATGGATGGACTATCAGAAAACTGGAATTCTTTGAACACAATGTGTTAGAATATTAAGAAGGAATGGTGGTAACTAATAAATGGTAAAATTATAGTTTTGGGAGTGTGACCTCCATTACAAGTCTCCATTTGTATGTCTTTGAAATAACACAGTTACTCTATAGGATGCGCCTCTCTCCACTACAGAATTAAGATTTTTAAAAAATAATAATTAAAAAATCTTGATTACTTAAAAATATTTTCAGGGAAACAATTTGACAGTACTGGGCAAAGTTGCAACTGTAAGTTCAAGAGTAGTATGTGAGACAAAATTAGTCTTCATAAATGAGTATATGTCATGCACTCTAAAATGCAGCTGACGAGCCCATTTGTTATGGACACCAGGTGAACTGTTTAACATTTGTCTGTGGGGTCTCATTTTTCAGTTTCTTCCATAAAATGGAGCAGGAACTGTATGGTCTTATGAGACCATAGAGTCTTGTGCATTCCAAAGTTATTTTGGAAGGAAAGAAGGAAGCACACATTAAGGTGTGCAGCTTGATACCAAAAGTCATCTGAGTGGGGCCCATTGGAATTATGCAAGAAAGATGAAGGCCGGATAAGTGGGCTTGTGGTGGCAGCCCCCAGCTTTCAAATGGCATCTATGTTGTGGCTTCCCACTGCATTCCCTTGTCACTGAATACTCCTTGCTGACTGGGCAGCCCTGTCACTGGTAGGTGTAGGATTAATGACCCCAGATTGAGAATGTATGCCATATTGTGTTTTGCAATAAGATCTTTTCTATATGCAGAGAAGAAATCTGTAAGGACAAAACTGTGCCTATGGCCAGAGTTACATGTTCCACCTCAGTAAGGGGGAGGAAAGAAGACTGCAGAAACTGAGGACTATCCTTGTCACTGTTCTTCTCTTTGTGCTGTCTCCACAAGTCTTGGGACTATAATGAGCTGACAGTGGTGGTTTCAGAATTGTGTGAGTCAGGAAGCAGGAATTTTACCTGCAGATACACAATGAGGAAATAAAAAGAATTCCTTGTAGTTTAACATGTCACCATCAAGAATTTTTGGGAAACAAGCTTAAGTTCTGTGGTTTTGATTCTCAGGCTGATGTTGTTCCAAACAAATCACAATTATATTTATGATTAAGCCAGTCTTTCTTTTTAGATTCACACGTCACTGATCAATGGTAGGCCTAGCGCTGATGATCCTTCGCAGAAGCTTTTGGAATTTACTTCTGCACGATACATTCGCCTACGACTGCAGCGTATTAGAACTCTGAATGCTGACCTCATGACTCTCAGCCATAATGATCCTAAAGAACTAGACCCCATTGTTACCAGAAGGGTAAGGTGATTGTTCATAATGGGTATTCAACATAGCTTGATGGAAGAGATTATTCCGATCTGTTTGGGAAGGAGGCATTTCTTAATCCTTTCCATTCACAGAGTTGTTTTGATAGGTTGTTAAATAATTCTTGCCTGCCTTTTGACCGCATTAACAACAATACCTTGTCATAAACAACTTAGAGAAAAAGCTTTTTAGAGATTGTTTTTATTTGTTTTCTTTTTGTTTCATTCATTTCTGCAGATTATTTATGCTAGAAGCAGTGTTTATAATGTTTTATCATCAAAATAAAAAACATGATTTGGCTTATGGAAATGTCACTTGAGGTTACTCTTGATGCAAATGTAGTACCTTTTCTGGTGTATGAAGGATTTCGGGACCCAGTGGTGTGGTGTGGTTCATAAAATTAAGTATTTGAAAACTTTACTATTGTGAATTTTCATGTCTCATAAGAATTTTCTTCATTTTTGTTTCAAAGCCCATGAATTAATAATAATGTAAAACACTTGGATAGAATTCTGAGAGTATTAACTCATATTTATACATCCGATATCAAAACTGAAGAAACTGAGGCACTTAGGCTGACTTCTTCATCGTCTCACATAAATTCAATATTGGAACCCTAATGACAGGATCTACCCTGACTAACAGCTCTGCAGTATTTCTAATTTGTATCTTATAATTTTGACCATCTTAAATTGCCCAAAATTCATAGGTTAGGACATCACAGGCTCTAAGTTTTTATATGAAGTAGGCTTTCCGATAAGGACAGAAGAACCTGAGACATGTTTCCTCTATCCCTTCCTTTCCCACTCTTTGCCTTCCTTCACGCTTCCTTGTGCAGCAACAGGACTCTTGCAGTTTGTGGCTTCTCTAACACAGGCAATCCTTGTGCTGTCTGGGTAACTGAATACAGAAGGGAGAAAAAAACGTGGATTTGGTCAGGGTTTGGTGGGTGCTTTTCAGGCAGCCCCTCTCTTACCTTGGTCATGGAGGTGCCCATTCAGCTGCAGCATTTTAAAGTGTGGAATCTGGATGTTCTGTATGTTCTGTCTGACTGCTATGGGAATTGATAGCATGAAGACTGCAAGAGCAGAGTATTGGACAGCTGCTTCAATTGTGCCTTGCTGGCAGTTGGGAAATGCACAGCCTGAACAGGTGACGTGTTCCTGTGGGGCAGGCTGCTTGATACTCCGATCTGTTGATAGTATTGGAATATCAAGAAACGCACTCCCAAAAAGAAAGGCTTGTCATGGAAGCATACAAGCATACAGCTGGGAAACAAGAATACTGAGGACAAGTATTCCCACTGCTTTTTGTAACATACACAGTTGTGCAATCCCAGGCTTAGTGCAGTTTTGCATGTAAAGCTACGCAGTTTCATTT
Organism: Anabacerthia variegaticeps; assembly: GCA_035583185.1. NCBI lineage: Eukaryota > Metazoa > Chordata > Aves > Passeriformes > Furnariidae > Anabacerthia > Anabacerthia variegaticeps. The sequence continues at coordinate 100,002,135 of JAWWEW010000078.1, forward strand.
TCAGAACACACAGGTTTTATTGGCCAGGGTTCCCAAATCCTGATGTGTCACCTGGTGTCTCAACCTGCAGCCAACTACAAAAAACGGTAATCACTTCCAGCAATCTGAATGCTGTTTTTATTGTTTTTGAAGACTTTGCATCCAGTTGATACTAATTATGTTTAGTTTCTTGTACATAGTCTTAAAAATGGCCAATGCGGAACTTTTCTGAGTGTTCAACAGCACCTTTATTTCTGTATTCTATTTATTTATTTCTGCCTGTATCATTTGATTAACATTGGTTGCTCGTTCAACTTCAAGCTGCACACAGCTGCTGTGACCCATACACTGTGAGAAAATAAGACAAAGGAGATGAATGAGGGAATGCAGTGAGAAGTACAATTCTGCTTTTGTCCTCCTTTTCTCAGTCTCAACCTCCATCTCTGTAGTTAAGGACTTAGTGTTCATGATAAGTCCCTGAATGATTTCTGTAGTTCAAGCATAACATTAAAAACATCCTAAAATACTGAACATAATAAGAAATTAAAAAAACATGGAAAAAAAAAAGTATGAAATCAAAGGGGCTAGTTTGTTCCAGCTCCAAGATCCTTCAAAGAAATAACAGTCCAAGAGTCAGCATGTCTGACCACCCAGGGCCACCTCCTCCTCTTCCTGAACCAAATGACTCCAGGGTTGTTAGGTCTGAGAGTCTTGAACTCTTCCCTTAGAAATATCCACAGAAAGAGTTTCTTTTTCATTCCCCTGTAGTACATACTTCCCAGGATACAAACAGGCCAACCATGTTGATACTGCAGCTGTAACTGAACCCAGATGGTCATTTCCTGCCTCTTCTTTGCCTTGAAAATTAAATCCTTTCCGTATGTATTTTGCTTTTGCTCACCACCTGGCAATATTAATGGATAGTATTCTGCTGTATCACCAATTTTTAAGCTAAGAGTTTGGATAGAATATTTCACTGGCCACACAGCAGTAACAAAGATCTGGTCTGGAAGCGAATGTGCAAGGTGGTTTTAAGTGAGGGCAGAGTTCTCATTTTAAGAAAGCATACTCTTAGTCCCCAGACTGACATTAAAATATGGTAATTTCTTATGCTTTATGGCTTCTTAAAGGGTGAAAAAAGAAATTTTTTTTTACATGTAAATTTTGGCAGAGGTCACATTTGGTGGTCTTTCCTGAACCTAAGAAGTTTTTCATACTTATAAGTTGAAAGTCAGTTATTTTTTCATATCAATGAGGAAAAACATGGGAAAAATAAATGAAGCAAAAATTGATGGTTTCCCCAAATGGTAAATACTTTGAAGTATTTATTTTATTTTTCAAGCCACTGTGTAATTGAGTGCTATATTTTATTTTGTAGAGTAGGGCAGGAAAATGTAAGTACACACATGTAAATGTCTTTTATTCATTCCTTTTTCAATTTTGTTTTCTGTAGTACTACTATTCAATAAAGGACATCTCTGTTGGTGGCATGTGTATTTGTTATGGCCATGCTCGAAGCTGCCCTCTGGATGAAAACACAAAGGTATTCTTTAATCTCAGTATTTTCAAAAACCAACTTTTCTGACTAAAATTAAAAATTGCCTAAGGAGAATGAGAAAGAGGAAGCTAAGAGAGACTTTATGATATGGTGCATACAAATTATTTGCTACGTTTTTCTTCCTTTTCTGAGCAAGCATATTTGGGTCTCTGGTAGTGTAACTTTCTTGAAGTAAACTCTATTTCTCTGTTATTGAATTCAAATAATTCAAGGGGCACAAGAAATAGTCTCTTTTGCAACACAGGAGATTTGCCCCTTCTGCTCTAGACAGGCTATTTCCCAACAGCATGGTTGAACAATTTAATGCTAATTGTAGGGTATGTGTGGGTCTTGCCATTTTTTGGGAGTAAGGCTGATACTGGGCAGACTTTTTACAACATGAATTAAATTATCAATTAAAAAATATTTCAAGGAAGGGAATTTTTTATTCTTAGAAATTGCAGTGCCAGTGTGAACACAACACATGTGGTGAGAGCTGTAACAAGTGCTGTCCAGGCTACCACCAGAAACCATGGAGACCAGGAACCCTTTCTGCGGGGAACAAATGTGAGAGTAAGTATGCACAGACATTAAGGTAGTTTCATGAAGCCGTATTATTTTCTTGTTTGAGGTTGCTTTCATACAGATCTATGCTAATTCCCAATTTAAAAAACCCCATGAACTATAACCTGTTTTCATGGGATTGTTCAAAGGTAGAGAATCTACTTCTAATCATAAATATTAAATTGGTTTTAAATAATCTGTCCAATGTGACTCCCTGGCTAGTGAAGTTTTCATGTAGCACAGCTTTCAGAGTCTCTTTTTCAAAGGAACTTGTAGATTTATTGTACTCCTGTAGAAACTAGCAGATTTGCATCAATCATTTTGTTAGCTACTTGAAATGCAAATTTCTTTCCCTGATCATAAATTCTGTCAGATGAACAACTTTGTTGTGATAACAAAGGTTTTGAAAGAAGCTCCCTATTGACCGATTACATTTCAGATTGTCTGATAGATTGACTTAAGCTGTGTGAGTATGGCTGAATGTGCTACTGGGGCTAGTTCATGCATTTTCTCTCTTCACATTGCTAATGCATAGCACAAACTACAGGCAATTAAGAACCTGTTAGATAAAATTTAAAGTTCTGGTTGGAAAAGTAGTCTTTTTAGTTGAAGTATTTGCACAAGTCTTACTGCCAATTGTCATTCTTTGGAAAGTGGTTGTTTATGACAGTTTGGACTGAAATATCCGCTAACCTAAAACAAATTTATGCTTGTGTACTGGCATTGTTGTCTTGTCAGACTATCGTCTGTAACACAAATAAGAGAATTATTTAGGCAGATTTTCTTCTGTAATACAGAGGACAGAAAATGAGGGAACACTTGTGCACATCACTGTCAACCTCAGTCCTGAGAGGAATGTCTTAGTGGGATCTACAGAGTACTGTTAAAAATTGTACTATTGAAGTAGTGACACTGGTTTTGAAATGTGCATTGAAACGTACATTAATACAGTGTATTAGGACTGTTGAAGCATATAGCATTGTTAAAGGGAAAAAGCACAGTTTTGAGACGAGTTAATAGGCTCTTTTACTTACATTTTCCACTCCGAAAAATGTCAGTGTTACAGGAACTGTTACACAATGTAAATAAAAATAAAATTGATTTCTTTTCCATTTCTTTTCAGAGTGCAACTGTCATAATAAAGCAGAAGATTGTTATTACAATCAGAGTATTGCAGATCAGAAAAGGAGCATGGATATTCATGGCCAGTATATAGGAGGTGGCGTGTGTTTAAATTGTACTCAGCATACTACTGGGATCAACTGTGAAATGTGTGCTGATGGATATTTTAGACCACACAAAGTAAGATTTAGGAAATTACATTCTAATGTTTTGGTGAATTACAACGTAGTATCATGACGTGTATTTCAGCTGATTGTAATTAATATATATATTTTATCAGTTATGTAATAGCTAAGAACTATAGAGGGTTTTTTTGTAGTTCACATAACACCAGAACTTTCAAAAAAACCCCAAATGCTTGTCTAGCTCTGTGGGAGGGCAAGTCAAGCTGTTGGAGAAGAAAAGAATAAGTGAAGATAAAACTTGGCATCCTACTGTGGAAATGTACATGCTCTGACAGGAAATCTGTTTTTCCTGTGGATAAAGCTATAAAAAGTGCCAATATTAAAGTTTCACTGTTATCAAAAGTGCTATAATTGTGTACCATCCCATATCAACCCATTTCAACCAGTGTTAAAAAGAACCATTACGTGGTTCTAAGATCAGACTCTTTGGCTCATGACATATTGCAACAAGTATTCTTGGTATGATTACTGTAGAACTTGTGCCCTCTAAGCCTGTGTACTTTCCAGTTTGTTGACAAGCGTCAGTCTTTGGAAAAATGACCTAAACTCTACAAGACATTTGTTAAGATGTGGCTAACGGAATTAAACATATGAAGTTCCTGCAATGTTAGAGGTGTCTGTATAATGAGACATACTGAACTAAACTTCTGCTCCACAAGGTCTTGCTTTGGCAGGTTCATATGTATTTTGGAAAACCCATACCTTACAAATCAGCATTAATTGGTACAGAGAGCAAGGGTGAATTTGCAGGAATATGGCTAGGCAGCAGGCACAGCTCATACAAAGAAGTAAATTGGAGTCAGAGATTGTCTGACAGTTCTGTAAGAAACACTGAAGAAAAGATTTCAATCAACTTGTAATCATTTAATGTGTATCTGGAGGTTATTTTTTACAGCTGAATCATCTCAAAGGTAAATTTTCCCTGAAAAAAAACCATAAAGTCCTTGCCATATGAATTGCATCACCTTATATTTCAAAGACATATAGATCATGAAGTCAGAATGAGTCTACATTAATAGATTATCTGTCCTTTCATTGAACACGGAGCCAAGGATTTCTTTCATTTCCTTCCTCTTTGAACCAGAATATCTTTGCAGAAAGCATCCATTCTTGCCTTTGACATTTCCCTAACTTTGGCAAACCATCACAGTGGTTAATTACTGTTACATTAAAATATGTCTATTTATGCTGAATGTATCAGGTTTCAGCTTCTAGCCATTAGCAGTTACTATACCTTTGTGCTATTGAAGACCAAATTTTATTCCTACATTAAAGTTTTTTCTAGGCTGCAATCTCCTGATCCTTCTGCTTGCTAAAATTAGGCTAATCCCTTCATCTATTGCCCCATATAAGCTTTTTCCAGTCTTTGTTACTTTTAGTTTCGGTGATTGAAGATAAGAAACAGATGTAACCATGCTTCTCCCAGTTACTAATTTGAGAATTTGACAGAAAACCTCTGTTTTGTAGATTTCTCCTTATGAGGATCACCCCTGCTATCCCTGTGACTGTGACCCGTTTGGTTCTCTGAGTTCTGACTGTGTTAAAGATGAGCACCATTCTGACTCGCAGCGTGGTAAGGGGGCGGGAAGCGCCTTGCCCTAAACTTCAAATCTGGTTGTATTTTTAGTCAGTGAAGCTGGAGGAAACGCTACCTACTTTTCAATGCCTGCCTGTTAGGCACCACTTCAAAGCAATGGTAAATCTTTGGGAAGGTGGTGCATAACACAATTTTATGATTTTAAGGTATGTCAGGTCCCTGAATATGTTCTTCTATGGGGCTTGTGGGCTCCTACTATGTAAAGCAATGTGAGGGATTGGAATCTAGTGCTGTTGTTTGTTGTTGTTAGAGCTGTCACAAAATCCCTTTTACTGCAGTGTCTGTGCAGACCTTATGTCAAGTATCTGTGTGGAATATGACATGGAGTGTAATAAAGAAGGAATGCCAAATTATTTGCACCCCCTGAGCCATCCTGAAAACAACTTATTGCCTACTTTTTTTTTTTTTTCCCCTCTGCTTTTGCTATTCAAGGGACCTGGCCAGGTCAGTGCCAATGCAAAGAAGGTTACACGGGAGAGAAATGTGATCGTTGTGCTTTTGGGTATCGAGGCTATCCAAACTGCCTGCGTTGTAACTGCAGTCTGATTGGTAGCATTAATGAAGATCCATGCACAGAACCTTGTCTTTGCAAAGTGAGTACTAAACTGTCATTTTTGTTTAAAATTGAATCTGTGCATTCTTCTGTAAGCTCCTTTCTAACAGTGAAATTACTTTGTTAACTGGGGAGATCACTTCTTTTATAGGAAGTAACTGGTGTAACTGTACACCTAACAGCCTAGAACTTAAAAGTACTAACTATTCTCTGTACTGAAAAATACAGTAAATTATGTCAGTAGTTCTGTATGTTACTGTTACAACATTTCCTGTAATAATGGTCCAGGCTGATGTGAAAATGAAATAAAAACTGTACATGTGAATGTGAGGGAGTCACAGAGAGAATGAGTATATGCCTAGCTGGGTTTGGTTTTAGGGATGAGCTGGTATTTATCTTCAAAGTCACTGATTTCTTGTAAAAACTGCATGTGTTTAAGGCATCTGCTTTGTGTGAGGAAACAGCAATCATTTGGAAAGAACTATTGGAATAATTGCACTAGATGTATGAATGAAATATGGTTTAATTATTCAATTGCGAAATATAAGCCGTAAAAATTGTTTAAAAAGAGAGTTTTGCAGCCTTTTATATTTTGGTAAATATCCAAACCCCCTTAAAATGTCTTGCAGCTGTAGGTTCTGCTGAATTTTATTACAAAGCTGTGTTTTAATATTTAAAGAAGTTACTTAATTTTCTCAACCAAATGTTAGCTAGTAGTTTATGTATTTTTTTTGCCAAGTATGACAGTGAACAGGAGCCAGAAAAATGGGGTTTGTTTGACAATTTTTCTGAAAATTCTTAGTCCCTTTGCTTAATCTATCTGATCCAAAATATCAAAATATGTAAATAACTAGAGTCTGGAAGAAAGAAATGGTTCAAATAGCCAATATAAATATGAAAGAGGAGATACAACCTTTTTGCCTAATTTTGAGCTAGGGTAACTCTGTGTCAGCCCATGCAGCTAACTGGTGAGAATTTTGGTATAAACTGGATAAGAAACTGCCCCCTTGCAGTGCTGTTGTGCGCATAAGCCTGGCATACAGAATTTTTAGGCCAGATCACTGAGACTATCACAAGTCAGCAGACTACCCTAAAGAGATGAATGGAACAAAGTTGTCTGCTACGAATATCAAGTGAAGGAGACAGGTTTTCAAGATTTTGCAGACTCTGTGAACACAGTAGAGCAAGGTGTTCTTTTTTATACACTGCATTTCATGATATTTGGTCTTCCATGTAACACAGCTCTTGAGGCCTAGTTAATGGGTAAGATTTTTATTTTTCATTAATAAATAAATAATTTATGGGTAATAATGCTACCTAGACAGTGAAATGTGTGATCCAAATGCATCCTGAAGACTGAAAAATAAAAAAGACAGAAAGAGCGTATAAATACTGTTTTTGTAAAAATCCAAGATTTTAAAATCTCATTATCTCAGGAGTCACTTTACCTGAGATTTTTTCCCAGTTTGGATATTAACAAATAGAAGCAGCCATCCTCAGCCTTTGAGTCAGAGCTCATATTTTTAATATGCCTTGCAAAACCAGCTTGTGCTTTGCTTCCAAAAGCACATAACCTCCCTGCTTAGAGAGATCTTACGTAAACTTGAGGCGCCAAACACTGTTCCAGAAGAAGAGACAGTTGGAAATCTCAGATTTCTCACTGGTAAGCCTGAAATTTGCTCCGTGGGAGCAAATCCGATGTAAATGTGAAAAATGGATTGTTTCTCTTGACTGAAGTGAAGATACCCTGGTAACTGCTTCTGAAAGCAGAATTTGGTCCACAGGCTTTGCATTTCATATGGCAATGCAGAGCTCATATAGGCCTCCCCAAAACTGCAAGACAGTTATGCTTCACTTGTATGCCCTACAGTTCTTGGTGTCCTCACCCATATTTATCATGGATGGAACTTTGTGGGGTGCACTGTAAAGTTCTCTTTGCCTTTGTAGTGGAATTTTCCCGTAGTGGAAACCAAAGGTTGAGATTGGAGAGCGATGTCTGTCCAGGTTTTGTCCTTATATGAAGCTAAGACATTATTAGAATCTCATTCCCATAGGAAGTGTTCTGTATATTACTGTGTAGAAATGCCCATGGAGATCTACTATTTAGACAGCTTTGTGGACTTTTATCAAATATCGCTGCTGGTTCTTAAAACTTTTTTAAGAAATAACCACATATTGGCTGCACAAATTTTACAAGAAAGAATACTGGGTGTGTTTTGTCTTTTTCACTCCCATAAAAGTCTGCATTGAAACAGTTATGCAGCAGTATGCTCTGAATTACCCAACTGGTAGAGAGGTAAAGAGGTAAAGGGGCAGCAGGCAAGTGAAAGTAGCTAAAGGAGTGGAGCACCTCTGCTTTGGTAGTAGGAGTTTCTGAATCTTAGCCAGAGCATATTGGGAGGAAGTGCTGCCAACCAGCACAAGTATACGTGCTGTTCTTCCAGAAAGAGGTGGCAGCAGTAGGGAGGATCATGGTGTAAGTATTAATAGGTGGTTGAGGAATTGTTGTCTTGAACCTCCAAGAGCCTGGCCTTAAAGGTGAACTTGATGGATTCTATCTGGTGAGCTGTCTGAAAGGTAGTCCATCTGGATTCAGTAAACATGAGAACTTTTCTCCAAGCAAACTACAAAGTTGAGCTATGAGAGAAGTAGACTGGCAAGCTGGCAGAAACTTTTCAAAAACTGCCTGTGTGCTGAAATTTCACTCCAATAGAGGCCTTGCCAGGACGTATTTAGATTTTGATGAACTGGCAAATTCTGATGAATTTTTCCAATCAGGTTCACTTCTAAGCTGTGAGTCTTATTCAATAATCCTGCTGTGCTGAAATGTGTTTTCTTTTATAACCTTCTGAATGTTGTTATGCCTAAATCCCGTCTAATCCACTGTATTTGTTACCATAATAATGCTGATGTGAACCAAATGTTATATGCCTTTAACAGGAAAATGTAGAAGGTGAAAACTGTGATCTCTGTAAACCAGGATTCTACAATTTGCAAGAAAGAAATCCTCAGGGCTGCACAGAGTGTTTCTGCTTTGGCGTTTCTGACGTCTGTGACAGTCTTACATGGCCCATCAGTCAGGTATTTATGTGTTCTGTTCATGACCTAATAATCTTTCCTAGGCAGTTGTGAAATGTACTATATTTCTGTTTGACATATGCCCAAGTAAACTGCTAATTCTGGTATGTGTGTGCTGACAGAGGAATGGATTTTCAGTATCATTCAGCAGTTCTGAGGTCGTCAGCATGTCATCCCAGTGCAGGCTTTGGCCCCACTGGCTTGCAGTAGTATTAGAAACATTGGGTGGTGGAGGCTGCAGTAATGCACCGGAAAAATGCATTTTTTTTCTGACCATTAAAGGGTTTTTTCGTACTGAAGTGATGAACCCAAAGCTGTTTCCTTGCTTCTATACCTGTTGTATGAGGCCAGAGTGATCTCTGGCAATATTCCCAATACTCTTTCTTAGGAAGCAATGATTATATTATCACTGTCTTCTGAATAGGCTGTTCTTCAGTTAGGGGGCTTTGGGGACACTATTTTCCCGCCAAATTCCTTACGTATCTTTGCAGAGCTAGTCACACTTTAGTCTCCTGTTGTGTGCCAATAAAAAACAGAGCTAGTTACACTTTAGTCTCCTGTCATGTGCCAGAAAAAGGGGCGGAAAACACATCAAATTGACTGAAATTTTGAGATGGTTATATAAAACTCTCTCAGTGAGAAGAACAAAGTTCTTTCATCTTGCTTGCTGTTCTGGGACTGTGGATTTTGCTTTCCTCCAGCTCAGCCCTATCTATAAAGGGAGCTGATGGGCTTCAAAGCCTTTAAAGTTCTGTATTTGGTCAGGGTATTGCATAGGTATAATGTTAATTTTGTTGGAAGGATGAAACACACTCCTTATTTTATTTTTTTCCTGTCTAATAGAGAGGTGGAAACTATCTTATTCTGAAGTGGTATAGTTGCATGTATTGGGTCTCACACTTGGCAAATGAAAGTGTTCTAGATTCATCAGTTTAAATATCGAGCAAGGGCTGAATGCTTTCTCAGTGACACAAAGCCTGACTTCATTAATATTATTATTCTTTCTTGGAGATATCAGACATGACTGGATGGATAGTTACTGATCTGTATAATGCAAGGAGCGTGCAACCTCAGCGAAATCAGTTTGATGGACCCCGTCAAATCAGTATTAACAACACTGAGGTTGTGAAAGTACTGAAACATACTTATTACTGGTCAGCACCTGAGGCATATCTGGGAAATAAAGTAAGTACTCAGCTAAGGATTCAAAACTCCTTTATAGTTTCTCTATCTTAACCATAACCTATTGCTCTAAATATATAGTTTTCTGTAATGAAAAATTACACATAAACCCCAATATTATGAAATTTCCCAGTCTATTTCTGCTCTTCAAATCACAGTGTTTTGTCCAGACTTTCCCAGTACCCTTTTTGCTCTTTGAGCTCATCCATTTCCCCACTTCCTTTTCTGCCTGTCTTTGACACCATGTGTCTCTTGTTCTCTTGACTGTTACTGACTTACACGCTCGCATTCCCCATATCCTTAGTTCCTATCCCAAACCTTTCACCTTTCACGCCTTGTCTACTACAGTAGACAGTCATATTCAATTCCCTTACCTGTCTCTTGTCCATCTTCTGTTCTGCATGTATTAGTTTTCTTTAATTTTTTCCCTGGATTGCTAGTTAAAGCGCTGGGTCTCTTATTTTCTGCAGCAGAATCACAGAGTAGTTGAGGTTGGAAGGGACCTGGAGTTCATCTTGCCCAATTTCCCTACTCAAGTGTGATCACCTGGAGCAGGTTACCCAGCCCCATGTCCAAAGAGCTGCTTCTGAGAATCTTCAGGGATACTCCACAACCTCCCTTGGCAACCTGTGCCACTGCTTGATCACTCTCCCAGTAAAAGTGGTGTTCAGAGAGAACTTACTGTGTTTCACGTGCCTCTTTTCCTGGCAACTGGACACAATTAGAAAGAGTCTGGCGCCATCCTTTTTGCACCCTCCTTTCAGGTGTTTGTATATAACGATGAGTTCTCCCTGAGTCTTCTATAGCTGGACAGTCCTGCTGTGCTCAGTCTTTCCTCATATGGAAGGTGCTCCAGGCTCTTACTCATTTTAGTAGCTCTTTACTGGACTCTTTCCGGTATGTCCACCTCTCTCTTGTCCTGGGAAGCCCAGAACTGGAGTCAGAACTCCAGCTGTGGCCTTGCCAGTGGTGAGTAGAGGAGAACTTTGCAACCTTACCTTTAATTACTTTCAGTACAATCCCTGCACGTGCAGCCCTGTTTATTAGTATCGTCACACAGTAAATGAAAACAAGTCTAAGAAGTGTAACATTAAGGGGTAGCTTTTGCACAGGGCAACACTAATTCAAATTGTGATCTCTCATTCATTTAATGTAGGTCTAACTGTTGGTTGTTTGAGGTAGTCAGCAGCAGCTGTGGGGCTAAGGACTGAAAGGTGGAGTATGGACTGTGAATAACTCCAACATGCTGTCCCCCTTGGCTAGGACTATAGTGTATACCTCTGCTGTTTGTTCAAAGTCCTGTAAGTGTTTCACTGAATGAGGGCACTTATTTGAATCACCTGTAGGGCCTTGAGCTACCTTTCACCACCTGCACAGCAACAAGCCAGGACTTGTCCCTGTGCTGATACTCACGGCACATTAAATTTTCCCTGGAAAGTGGTTGGAGGTTATTGTGTTGGTAAGACTTTTGCTTTTTGTTATTTCAGCTCACAGCTTTTGGTGGAGACTTGAAGTATACGGTATCTTACGACATTCCAATGGAGAGTGTGGACAGTGATATAATATCTAGCGTAGATGTCATCATTCAGGTGGGTTGGGTTTTTTTCAGCTTGCTACTATTCAGACATTATTAGGAATCTGTGAAGGATTTTAAGAATATAAAATAATACTATAGTTGTAGTTTTGTCAATTCTAAGTCCCTTAAAAGTCACTATCAAGATTTTATAACTACTCATTTTTCTGGGTTTTTTTTGACTCATTTGTCTGAAATTGTATGTATACAATACTAGTTTTAAATGATAAATATCTAAAATTCAATCTGTGTGTAAATGGCTGAAGTGTTTATTACCATTTCTACAAAGCTGTGTTTACAAAACTGCAGTAAACTGGAAGGACTTATGTTTATGAAACAGATCAGTGTTCTTACTGATTGCTTACTTTTTGAGATTTATGTTGCACTTTAAAACTAAGACTCAATATTGAATCCAGGTACCTCCAAAAGCCTTATTTTTTAATATGTACTTAGCAGTAGAACAAAGGAGAGAAGAGATTCTGTTTTGTAGAGGTGTTTGATTTTTGAAATTTAATTTATGCTTTTCTAGAAGAAAATTGAGTATTTCTGAAGTCTCTGAATGAAAAGAGAATGGGATTGTGGTCTTCCTTGAAACCACAGAAAATGTAGACCTTTTACTTACTTAATGCAAAAAATTTAATTTGATTCCCTCTTTTCTGTATTACATGAATGTATGTTTGACACTAAATCTAATTACTTAATAAAATTTGCGAATGTGGAAAATGTTTTCTGTGTCTTTCAATTTCAGGGTAATGGGCGGATTCTGAGTACAAGAGCAGCAGGCTTGTCATTACAGCCATATGAGGAGTACTCTAACGCAGTGAGATTTGTATCAGATAATTTCATAGAGTTCAATACAAAAAAAGCTATAGACCGGGAAATGCTGATGACTGTTCTGGTAAATGTGACCCGTCTTCTGATCAGGGCCAACTACAACATTGCCAAGAAAGCTGTGTACAGGTGAGAAAAAGTATTCAAGTTAATCTATATACTTCTATTATTTTTCTACATATGAATCACTATTCTTATAAGCAGTATTCCAGGAGTTTTGTGTTAATAGTTTCTAGAAAAAATCTTATTTATTGAATTTTCTCAAGACTAATCTTGTCCCCAAAATACAGTCATATGGAGTGTGTGGAAAGAGGTATTTGGTTTTAAAGATTTATGATAACAGAAGCATTGTTTTCTGCTTTAAAGGAGTACTGCCTAAAAGCCTTATTACAGTGGCTGCTTTGTTTAGAGAGAAATACCTCCAAAACTCTCAGCAGTATGCTTATTTTGGTATGTGACAAGTTAATCCTTTACTGACTATTGAAAACCTGTCCGTAAGGATGTTGGTTGTAATTTCCTTTGATGTTTCTTTGTTGGTGTTGCTGATACTCATCTCTAAGAGGGTGCTTAATAGGAGAATTGTGCTGGAATGGACTAGCTGATCATTTCATAGTCTCAAACCAGCACTGAAAATATCTGCGTCAGACCACAGAGATCTCTGTTTTACCTGTTGTCCAAGATGCAGGAATGAAGTTGTGTCCCTCCCAAGGGAATCAGCTCATCATTTATTTACTTAATTCCCTTAGGCTCACCAACAACCTTTCTTCCTCATTCCCTAATCTGATAGTATTTCCTGTCAATGAAATAGGGCTTGATACCAAATTTGGTTTATACTCTTTTGAGCATGACACCACTGCAGTGATATTTATGTCCATTTAGGGGTAGTGTGTTCATATTTATGGAATGTTTGTAAAGACTTCTTTTAAAAAATTTGCCTACAGCTGAGAAGATTGTCTCTGCTACAAAATGCCTCCCTTTGTAGTGAGGGGTTTTGTTTTGTTCTGTTGTGTTCAACATCAGTGACCTGGTGCTGTTTCTCACTGCTTACCCACCTGTGATACGTCTATTTTAAACATGGTACCAGTAGAGCCATTTTATTTCAGGACAGCTATAGAAGGCCCTCCTGCTGAGGTACCTCTAATGCCACGACAGAGGGGGAGGATTTTGTTTAAGCCACTCCACAGAAAAAGAGGCAATTGCTAGTAACAATGATAACAGGAGGAGGGCACACCTACTCCAGAATTGCAAACGCTGTGATAAGACTATGATCGTAATCTTTTAACAGCAGAGACTTGTGCCTGTTTTTCAGCTGTCCTTGCCAGGGAGCAGCACTCAGCAGTGTTACTTCCCTAGAAGCACACTGTCCTGTTCAAAATCATATCTGGGGAAACAGCTGGGGAAACAAATGATGTGATCTTTTCATGCTTGATCCTAGGCTGGACTCTGTGACCCTGGATACTGCAAGTGCAAATGTTATAGATCTTTCTTCAGCACCAGATGTGGAATTCTGTGAATGTCCTCAAGGTTACACAGGAGTATCCTGTGAGGTAACCTCTTACAGTGTTTTCTGTATACAAAATTATCTCCTATCAAAAAGGATCAAAGCTTTAAAAACAGGCTGCCTTTAATTACGCTGCCATAAAAGTACATGTTCTCTGGCGAATTGCTGCTTGCTATACTTTACACAATCCTGTAGATATTTTCTGTCAGATACACTAAATGGGATTTTAAACTTATTTCTTGAATTCTTTTTGGTGGCACTAAAAGATGATAAACTTTAGAACATCAGTGTCGCAGTGGGATCAGCTGTGAAAGCTCTGTTAAGCTGTTTTGAGCTTACCTTACTCATTAATAGCACTTTTTCTGGATCTAAATCATGTACAGTTTATTTCTGTTATGTGTCATTAAGTTTATGGAGGCAATAAGGAACCTTAGCAGGGTGGAATGCTGGCTTTTGAAAGAACCCACAAGGGTCAAATGCGTTGTGCAAGGTGTTCACTTGTATATCACTGAATAGAAGATTAGAGAGGCACAGCCCCATCTACAGAATAGCAGAAATTATTTTGACAAATATTTTTAGTACAAAGCATTGTGCCATAGCATTGCTAATGATTCTGTAGAGGAGGTGTAACATCTGTTTTTTATTGTCCCATAATAAAGAACTTCACATATTTAACTGCACCAGACTTCACTTTCGTGCCTCCAGGGGACAAAGAGCTGAAACAAGGTTTTATTAAGTTAATTCTCATCCCCTTTATCCAGTGCAAGTAAAAAACAACCACCAGAAAAAAGCTACAGTGACATCAATAGAGTTGAAAGAGCATTCAGTTATGACAATGTGAATGAGTTAGATGGTGGGTGGTCAGAAGTGCACTCTTTGAAAATATTTTGATGTGTACTTTCAACACAGATAATGCTATGCTTTTTTCCCCTCATTTCTTTTCAGTCCTGTCTCCCGGGGTTCTACCGTGTGGATGGAATACTATTTGGAGGTATTTGTCAACCCTGCAAGTGCAATGGGCATGCAACTGAATGTGATATTCATGGTGTTTGCTTTGTAAGTCATCCTTCAAAGTGTTTCGTATTTTAACCATATATTTAGGAATTAGGAGAGCATTTTGACTGTGGGAGACAAGTTTACAGTGTGCATAAATTTCGGGCTGTGGGTATCAGATGTTTGTTTTTCTTGGTTTTCACTGTTTAGTTCAGAATATGTTTGGGGGTTCCATTAGCATGTTTTCCAAGAAAGAGTTTGTTTCAGTTTATCATTTCAAGTGTGGAATAATCAGACTAATACAAAGATGTCACCATAACTGATTAAAATCTTGACTGCTTGCCGCAGGTGACAATAAAACTTCTTCTGAAATGAACAAATTTAAGAAGTGAATATCTGTTTTTGGATATATGTGCATCTTCCATGACTAATGTCAGTTGAAATTATGCATCACCTTCTGAAGAGAAAATTTAGCTCTCAGATCTCTTTTGAAATGTAAAGGTCACAGGAATAAAATGGCTAAATACCAGTAAAAACTATGTAAGAAGTTTGTTACTGCAAATGTGTTTAATATGCAAAATATGTTAAAGTATGTGTATAAGTAATGTGGCTGGTTTCATAATGTGACATATATTCTAAAATTTAGGAAAAAAAATAACTAGGAAAAAACCCTAAACACTTACTTTCAAAGTTCCGTGCTGTTCTTCGTGGCTCCAAGAATGGCTTCCTTGAATGTTATACTGCATGTAGACTGCTGTAGGAATCTCTCAGAGGTTGAAAAACCATCAAGAGAAAATAAAAGATTTTTTTCCCATGTCTCACAGGCATGTCAACACAACACGACAGGACCTTTCTGTGATCAGTGCTTGCCTGGCTTCTATGGAAATCCATCCCGAGGAACATCTGAGGACTGCCAGCCCTGTGCATGTCCTCTGAATTCAGCTGCAAATAAGTAAGCTGCTTATGTGAGACTGTCTTTTGCATCTTGAGCAAAATCAGAAAACGGGATAAAGAAAAATGTCATGAAGTCTGAAGAAGAGAGAAAAGGGCTATGTTTCCCCTCAAAATTTGGTTATATCTCATTAGAAACACTGTTTTTCTGGGTAGACAAATGTATAGACTAAGCTAAGAGATGCTGAGTGAACTGTTGCAATTTGTGCGTGGTGGTTGAAAGTAATAATTGAACCTCTCGTTGAACTTGGCATCAAAATCACAGTTATCTTTCATGTTGTTTCAGAAAACATCAGGACAGAAGTGTAGCATGTGAAAAAGAGGAACTCAGTACAGAAATTGTACTGATTTGCTAGAACACGAACCAAGCTTTAGGAAGTTTTAAAATCTTCCCTTAAAAAACCCAAAACATCAGCAAGGGTTTTTGAAAATTGTACCTTTCTTTTGACATATTGTAGTGTTTAAAGCATTGATGCTAAACTAGAAAAAAATTGCAATTATGTGATTATATGAATAGGTACATGGTCTTGAGGGGTGGACGCTGAATGTTTTTAGAAATCCTGTGATTTTGTGTATTGATACTGACTGCCATAAATATTGTTCATAGTTTCAGTCCTACTTGCCAGCTGAGTGAAGAGGGTGGAATTGTGTGTGACAAATGTCTTCCAGGCTATACTGGTTCTCAGTGTGAAAGGTACGTTCACTGGCTTTGGGTAAAGTATCTATATCATTGCCATCACTAACTGTTCATCATCCTATCTGCCTTGAATTGTTCATACCACAATTTACAGAACATTTCTAATAAAATTTTCCTTTCCATTTTGTCTTTCCTTGTAATAAAAAGACACTATAGGTTAAAATTTAATAGGAAATACTCCCTTCAATGGGGAGTGTGTATGACATGACCACATCCCAGCTGATAAGGTTTTTAAACTCTGATGCAGGTGTGCTAATGGTTACTATGGAAATCCACTCATGCCTGGACAATCTTGTGCTCCTTGTGAATGCAATAGGAATGTAAACCCTCAAGAAGATGGCCACTGTGATACCTTCACAGGACAGTGCCTGAAATGTCTGGGGAACACAGCAGGCCATCACTGTGAAAAGTGTGCTGATGGGTATTATGGGGATGCAGTGATTGACAAAAACTGTCGTGGTAAGCTATTTTTATTATTCTGACACTCTACCCCTGGAACTTAAAGGCTTGCTTAACATTGTCCCTCCAGTCATGTGCTGTACACATTTCCTACTTTTGGGTGTCACATAGGGCTGGAAGAAACAAACTTCTCAAATGCAGCCTTTCAAAGGTGGTTTTTGTTTCCTTTTAGCCCAAAGGCATGGGCATGACTGTAGTATATTAGCGTCTGGGATATAAAATAGGCAAAACACAATGTATACCAAATTTGGAATTCTGTGTAATAATGAATGCATATGGATATGTACGAATAATTTTTTTATTTGGTTTCTTTTTGTCTGAACACAAGCCTGTGCGTGCCATGTGAATGGTTCTCTTTCAAGTACTTGTCAACATGAGACAGGTGACTGTTCCTGCAGACCAAATGTGATTGGAGAAAGATGTGATAAATGTTTGGTGAGCAAATATTTACTTGTTGCTAATCCATACATGTTGTTGTCTTCCTCTTTATCTATAGATGTTGATCTAAGCAGATACAGAGATATAGCAGCAAACATATTCAGGGGAGAGGGGACCTGTGCCTGGAGCAGAGACCAGAGTTTGTCTGGAAAGGCTTTAACAGTTGCTTTTTTGCAGATGTGAAGCTATGTAGTTGACTTGGGTAGTGCAGACAGCATGTAGTCATGTTGGTTTACGAAAAGCAAAACAAAAAATGCTAACAAACCTGAAGGGATCTTAGAGCTGTGCTTCTGTAAAATGAAGTCTGAGTGGGAATATCTGAAGAAATGTCATTGGTGATAATAAATACATCATGGCTTAATGACAAAAAGGGATTCAGCTAAAAGGCAGGCTGTTGTGAGAACAAGTAGATATTCACTGGTGATACAAACCAGCAGTTTCCCAGCTATGCTAAGTGTAAAACTGCATCAGAGACCAGAGCAGAAAAATCTGTGCCCAATTGCTGCCTTTGTGCCAGCCCAGCTGAATGACTTTCAATCCACATCTATCATAGGTCACAGACCAGCTCTGTTCTAGGCTTTTATTTGTAGTCACCGATAGCTGTGCATGATCAGCGCAGCGCACCCTCACTCATGCAAGTCTTTGAATTAAAATAACATCAGACTTCAAAACATAGTGTCTTACTCATGAGAGTAGAGGACCACAAGAGCATTTCAGTATTCAGTTTTCTCACCCAAGTGCCTACTTGCATATAGCTGGGAACAGTGAAGAGATAAGGTCAGGGAGTCTTCTGACAGCAATCACACAGTGCTGACCAATATTCATGCAGTTCAGGCATCATGGAAAATAAACAAAAGAAAACAAGGATGTATATTATATTGTTTTCAAAACTTTATGAATCATAGCCCAAATCTATTTATTTCTTGTCCAACAGAATGGTTATTATGGCCTGCTTTCTGGGCTTGGCTGCATTCCCTGCAACTGCAGTCAGTTTGGCTCAGTCTCCGAGGACTGCAATCATCAGGGGCAGTGTCACTGTGTACCAGGAGTGGCTGGAGAAAAGTGTGATCGTTGTGCTCATGGCTTTTATGCATTCCAGGATGGTGGCTGCACACGTAAGCTCTAATCCATGATCCTTTCAGAGTTAGTCTGGAATTTCTTTCAGCAATGTATTGTATGTTGAACTCTGGCAAAGGTCAGTTGTTTTGATGACTGTGTGGAAGAATCTGTAGAAAGGCCTACTAATACTTTGATTAGACTAGAGAACAAAACATTTCTTTGCTTATTCTGTGATCCCTTGTAAAAGGTGATGACTATGAAATAACTCATAAAAGGTGCACAAGAGAAATATTACATCCTCAATAGCTCCTTTGTCTCTTTTGTACAAAATCCTTTAGTACTACAGAGGGAATAAAACCTTTTTGTTTTTTTTCCTGTGACTGCAAGAGTGAAGAGCTACTACTCTTAAAGATTTTTATGTTATTTTTTTTGACTCAATTTGTGAATGTATATTTCATACTTTGATAATATGTCATTGACTCTATTTTCCCATCATCGCCTGGGTGTGTACAATTTTTAGTCATGATAGGGAAGAAAATGTTCCAAATGGAGAACATGCCATGAAACATTAATTTATCAAGTTAATAAGATGCCCTTTTCAACACAGTATAGCTAAAGGAGTGCCTACTTTTTCACCAACCGCACAGTAATGCTTTTTTCATGCTTCAAATAGTACAGTAAAATGAATGCAGTGAGATTATGTGATAAGGTTATGTTTTGAAACACATATACTAAGGGCTGCTAATATGCTAAGTGTCTTTATTAAGAATCAAAGATCCATTAGGTACCTTTAACCATTTCAGTACTAGATATTTTGTAATTGTTATTAAGACAATTAATAAAACCGCTTTTCTGAACTTCTGCTTCGTAGCTGTGATAGTATTGCATTTCTTAAATAGACAAGTACTTCCTGAAGTAGTTAGTTATAATTCAAATAGTTATCCATCCCTATTATTCAGTAATTAATTCCTGAGATTACTCCTTTCACCTGCTTGAGGACATTACTGTATCTCCTGATGAGGTTTATGTCTTCTATAATAGAATTATTTTCCTACAGATTTAGTCTTCTCCACAGTAATTTTGTTTGGCTTTGTTGACTCTTCTGTGAAAATGCAGCCCTGCTTTTAAAAACACCAAATAGGCTAAGTCAAAAAGCAATAATGGGCTTCCAGTATGAAGATGAAATGTCACTGTGATCATAATTTATTTCTCAGTGATTAATGATGGCAAGTAGTTCCTAGTGGAATGGACAAACTGTACTGCATAATTAAGAAAAATAAGACTATCGGTGGTCTTGGAGTTTCTTCTCTGTAGCTAAAGCAAGGGTAAAGTTATTCATCTGGTTCTGTTTCTCTTGCAGCCTGTGACTGTGCCCATACTCAGAACAGCTGTAATCCTGATTCTGGCCAATGCATTTGTCCCCCTCACACTCAGGGGCAAAAATGTGAACTCTGTCAAGAAAATCACTGGGGACTCTCTCCTAAACTTGGCTGCAAGGTATGGTAGGCTGGATGATAAGCCATGGCTGTTAAAAGGAATTCACCCTATACAGAAATGTACTCTTGTTTTGAGAACTATGATCTTTATTCTGTCTCAGTGTTAGGGCATCATGCTCACTTTAGAACAAAACCCCAAAAAACAACAAAACAATAGGCTGCACAGTGTTTGTTACAGAACCTTCTAAGAAAGCTGTCTTTGAAAATATCGATCAGATTGTTTATTCTCTATAGGTTCACTGTTCACATTAAAATTGTGAAGTGTATATTCTAACTTTTAATTGTTTGAACTGTGATACTAAACCAGACGAATAGCAACGTTGGCAACTGTGTATATAGTTTCTGTGAAAATCACATGATGATATTGTGTATTTAAGACCAATGAAATCTAGCTCATTTTGAAAGCTACTGCAGACATTTTTTTTCTGAATATTTGTAATTAAAATAATAAAACGTAGTTAATGTTTAATGAATGGAATAATGGTAGCTCCCATTATCTCAGCTCAATACTTAAAATTAAGCAGTAAAATGCCAAGTCAGTGCAGATTGGAGGAATAGCAACCATTTATGCAATTAGGTTCATGCAGTAAATTCCTGACAGATATGGCGTTGGTCCAATCTTTGTTTTAGAAATGTTGGAATTTTAAAAAGCGTCAGAATTATATGAATGTAATGGGTAATTTCAATGGAGAAACCAGAAATACAATCAACTTGGCAAAGTCTGTCATTATATGCAGTAGGCATTTAAGTGTCAGTCAAATTGTGGTATTTTTTCTCTCTTTAATTATTTCGGATTAAGATGATAAAGTAGTTAGTTTTCAGAGTTAACCTTCTTAGTGATTTATAGCAACTTACTTGGCAACTGGTCTTCAAACCACTGCTTTGTTAGCTACCAGCTACTGTCATTCTTACTGAATGTACTGCAAATCCAATGTGCTGGTCCTTGTGCATTTTCCTTGAGGTGTTCCTTTCATAGGGTGATTCCACAGCACTTGCCAATGATCAAGTGTAATTAAATATGTAATTGATCACTTTTTGATAGATTGCATATCATTCCTTTTGGTTACAGCACCACATGAATTAGTCTTAGGTATTTTAGTTACTTTCTTGATGCAATGAGCTGTACTGTGATCTTCAGGTAACAGGCCCAGCAGAAGCTCCCTTGTGCTGCATAGTCAGCTGTGGTAGGTTGAGATCAGGAGCAATGTCTTCTGGCAAGTCCTGGAAAGACTCTTTGCATGCTTTCTTCATGGATGAAATGGGAGAGATACTACCAGAAACCCAGACAGGTGGTTTTTGCAACACAGACTGCTTAAGTGGGTACTTATAAGTTTGGCTCTTTCTTGCAGTTTTCTTGATATTCAGCATCCATTTCTGCATGCAGTGATGGAGCAGAGCTGAAGTCATATTTTGCTAACAGTCCCTTTCAAGTGTGCTGCTGCACAGTGTGTTGTACCTTAGAGTCCTTCTTTGTCTTTCTCACATATAGAGATTGAAGTACATGTAAATTATTACTATTATCATGATTCTTGAAATGGGGTTTGATGTTCACAGCTGTAGAGCTTTACTGGTATCTGGGAGCACAAGTTGTCAACTTATTTGGTCATAAAGTGTATCACACTGGGTGCTGTAGTACCTAGTTCTTGCTGTTACAGCAAAAACTGCTTAATACAAAGAGTGGTAATGGTGAGCAGCAAACTTTTGAAGAATGCTAAAGGATAGGTAGTAATGCTAATAGATTTTGTGGGTCTTGGTGTAGAGGGCTTTACAAGTAAAGGCTTTTCATCTCAAAGAGAGATGATGAGGAAAAAGATGCAGGGGAAAATGCTCACAGTCAGGTGACTTCTTGCCCGCACTGTTAGAAAGAACCACTGAGCAAAATTGTATTGGTTAAGTAACCACAGATATGAATTAAAGACTGAAGATTAATCCAGTCGGCTTCCAAAAAGAATGACAAAGTAAGTACATGCACTTTGCACGTTTGTAATAACAGGTTCATATTACTGATTGCATAATGAAGAATGTACTCTACCAGGAAACAGTATTCCTTTGGTACTGAGCTGCACTGCATGCTGAGCTTCCCATTTTTGGGTGCACTGAGATTCTTGGTTCCTCATCAGATAGTAAATGAACCTTGAGCAAGATGTAGACCCTGTTAATGTTTCTTGAAATCTTAAAAGAATGTTAGTATTAAGATCTTCATTTCTGTCATATTTATAAAATGATGGTACTTACAGATGTCTTTCATTCATCATTTATATAACATTAATTTATGTTCTGCACTCAAGACATAGTACTCTAAATACATATTTTGGAGTTCTTTTGTTTGTTTGTTTTCTGGAACAGATTCCTCCAATTCCTTTGATTCCCAACCCATATTTGGGAGTCAACAAGGCTTCCAACTTTCTGCCATCCCCTGTTTACTGGAAATGCAGTTCTTTGTTAAAATACAAACCAAACAACCTGACTTCTGTGTGGAAGTTCTTCTCTTTTATTATTATATATTATGTATTTTTAAACATTGAGTTTTATGGGACAATCTAAATTTAACATGCTGTTTCCGTTGTAAAAAAATGATTTTAAAAAATCTGCTATTTATGAATATTTCTTCCTTTTATCTAAGGCTTGCAACTGTAGCAACATTGGTTCAACCAGTCCCCAGTGTGATGTATTGACAGGTCAATGCCAGTGCAAAATTGAATTTGGAGGACAAGACTGTTCTAGGTGTGCATTAGGCCACAGGGACTATCCAGACTGTGTTGCCTGTGATTGTGATTTGAGTGGAACCAAAACGGAGATGTGTGATGACACTGAAGGACTTTGTGGCTGTGAAGAAGAAACTGGCATCTGTGCCTGCAAGGTACCAAACTATTCAGACGCTTCTGGGACAGCATTGGGATTTTCTGAACATTTATGGCATTAAAGTCGTGGAAGGTATAGGGCTGAGAGAACTTCAAAAGGCAATCTGCATCCCTTCTTTGATATATTTATGAGTACACCTAAATCACTGCTAAAGGATTCTCTGTGCCAGTGCTAAACGGGTCTTATTATTAGCCAGGAAAAAATGAAACACAATCCAGTTTTTCTGCTCATACACATTTGGTTTAATTAGGTTTGGGAACAACATATTGATTCAGATTATATAGCCTGCTTTTCTGAAAATTCAAATGATAATGATAGGAAGAAACCAATAAGTAGGAAATGGAGAATCTCCATGGGTTTTTAGATATGTTTATGCTACAAGTTCAAATTGGTTTCCTATGCTATAATCAAAGGCAGTGCTTAAGAATAACTCACATACATTGCTAATAGTGAAGTCTGAATTGACATTCTCATATAAAAAAAGGGAAACATATACTACACAGATAGTATAGATTTTTCTGAAAAGGTGGGAAATTGTTCTTGAGAGACTGAGTGATAGAAAACTTACTTCAAGACATTTGAGAATAGGTCTCCTGATTCCTATTCATATTGGGCAGTTTCTTTGGCTTTGAGAGTTCATTTTCTAGATGCGGGTTTGAAGGGAAATTCTGTCTTGAATGGAAACTTCTAGCTGCTAATTTTTGATAGAAATTCAAATATGAGTTTAGCTTGAATGTTCTATGGTTGTGTTTTTGATGGCTTGTTTTTATTTTTTGGGTTTTTTTAGTGGCATAGGAAAATACTGAAAAAAAATAATATACTGCATAGTAAAGCAGAATAGATACTACAAATTATATTCTGCTATGTATTTTACATAGCAACTAGTTTTTCTTCCAAAAAGAACCATCTTTCATTAAGCTAGTGAAGTAATATGAGTGTGCTGTTATGGTTTAGTTTTTGGTTTTTTTACTTCCCTCCAGGAAAACGTATTTGGTCTGCAGTGCAGTGAGTGTAAACCTGGAACTTTTGCTCTGTCTGCTAACAATGCACTAGGATGTACTCCATGCTTCTGTTTTGGGATGTCCACATTTTGTTCAGAACTAGAAGATCATGTGAGAATTCCTGTAAGTAAAGCAACATAGATACACAGACACAGTCTAGTGTTATCCTCATGCTAGGTACCACACTGGTGAGCCTAAGGTCATGCACACTTAATGAATCAGGCTAAATGTGGTGGACTGGCTTATGGGGACAGTGCTATATGTCAGAACAGAAAAGAAATCAAATGATAAATGGCCACAGTCTTATTTCTGAAACCTTGTGTTTCACTCTTCACTTCTTAAAAAAGTAAGTATCAAATGTGTCCCGGTTGTTTTTGTTGGGCATTACTCCAAGATGGACTGTTGACTGTTTCAAAGCAGGTAAAACTGTAAGCAGTATAGTACACTGAGACAGAATATTTTTCTTGAATGAATCTTTTGCTCTTTGTGTTGCAGATAACTTTAACTCCAGATCAGTCCATTCTGCATGTAGTAGCTCAAAGTAACCTGACTGGAACAGTGGAAGGAGTATTTTCACAGTTTCCTGATGTTTTACTGGATGCTGCCACAGTCAGAAAATACTTAAATACAGAAACATTTTACTGGAAGTTACCGGAGCAGTTTCAGGGAGACCAGGTGAGAACATAAAATAATTGGAATGCTTTGTAGCTAACTTCTTTATTTTCTTAATAGCCACTCCTTTACTCTGTAATAGTCACTTAATCTTGATAATATTTTTCTGTGTTAGTTCTATTCTTGTAGGTGATAATACTATAAATATTCAGTGTCTGAACTTATTTATAGGAAGCACAAACAATATGTTTACATTACCCTTACCTAATGATATTTTTCTTGACTGTGTAAATTGGTAACACCCATATTTAATCACCATGTTACTCTTCAGTGATCCTAGGAGGTTAAACAGCAATATAGTCAGTTTTACTGTAGGAACCTGAAAAGATGTTTAACCTTGATCAGTATATATACCATGGAATCTCTGTTGCTTAGGAATTAAGTGAAAATTGAGAGCACACCATGAAAGGGTCCAGAAGAAGAAATTAGGAGAGCTTTTTAGAAATATGCATTTAACCTTCATGCAAAACCTGCTGAGTTTAGGTCAATTTTCATGTTTTATTGCCAGTTCTTCAAAGAACTGTCAGCCTTCCAGTATTAAAATGTTTTCAACTAGTAGTTCTAACCCTAGAATAAGTAAAAGTAGTAATTTTTTATCCAAACAGCTCATGGCCTATGGAGGGAAGCTGAGATATACTGTTGCTTTTTATGCTTTGGATGGCTTCGGAACGCCAAATTTTGAGCCACAGATTCTAATGAAAGGAGGTCACACTAGCAAGTTGGTCATATATGTAGACATCCCTTCTCCAGAAAACGGAGTAAGAACTGACAAGGAAGTAGACATGAAGGAGGTAAGCGAAAACATTGGTGTGGAAATACTTACCTTTCTTCTATGAACTTTTACACAAAAGCTCTAAATATTATATAAAATACTTTGAAAAATGCATATCTGATTTCAAATAGGCAGAGTAAATTAAGTGCTTGAACTAAAAGGCATCTATTTGAGGAGCGAAAAAATGCCTGGGAATATTGTGCTAAAGCTTCAAATAACATTCTGACCTTTTTTCCTCCTTTGGAAGTGCTGAAAGTGCTGGTGACGCAAGCTTTTCAGACAGACCCAGATTTTGGTGATAAATGACAGGCAGCCAGGTATTGCCACTCTCATAATTTTGTAGCCTGTATGTTACACTTACAGCCCAAGTACATCATATGGGGCCATATGAATCCCAGCCTAGCAGGAGCAGTAATTTGCAGCGGTGCTCACCAGACAAGATCAGGGGAGATAATCATGACCTTCTTTGATCTCTGGGACTTTCTGCTGACTGGGTCTGAGGGGAGGTCTAGTTTCTCTTGACAGTTCACAAGACACAGTTACAGCAGCATTTTCTAACTGCCTGTGTAATGGACGTCATAAGTGCTATGAAGTCCTGGTCTTTTGGCTGTCTTGGTTCTCCAGATCTATCCAGTAAAAGCTGTGCCATGCAGGCCTGAACTGCTTCACTTTAGGAACTAGTCAAGGAAATTGAATATAGGGAAGGAAGGAGAAATTGTACAAAACCATGTTTTGTTCTAACATGGAGCAAGCATGGAGTTGTGGATTTTCTGAGACTTAGAGTTTAGACATAGTCACTGTGACTGCATTTCTGAAAGAACATGTAAGGAGGAACAGAGCATTAGCTTGAAGTAAGGTTGAATACTTATGGTTTTAATAGTATTTTTTATGTTTCCCTAGGATTCTTGGAAGTATTTTAACTCTGTGTCTTATGAGCCTGTCTTGCGTTCTGACTTCATGTCTGTGCTAAGCAATGTCGAATACATCCTTATCAAGGCGGCTTATGGCCAAGGCTTACAGCAAAGCAGGTAAAACAATCCCTTGATTGCATTTATTTTTTGTATTTCATTTACTGTATTTTAACCTACAAATAGTCCCAACTGAGTCGTATGGTAAAGATTTAATTCAAATTAGAGAAATTTACAATTTCCTATTTATGACTTTTGATCTTCCTCTGATAAGAAAACATTTGTGACCCTTAATGGCAGTAGAATTCCTCTTTAATTCCTTCTGTGAAACACTAAATGTCTCTGCTGCTTGGTTTGATAGCAAAGCACATAAAGAAGCAAAGACTGATGCAGTGTTCTGCAGGATGGGTGATATAGTTATATATTTTATATTTTCTAAATCATTTCACTTTTTTATGGATACTGAATTTTTTGTTGTTTGGGTTTTTTGGGTGTGGGATTTTTTGTTTGTTTGGTTTGGTTTTGGTTTTTGGTTTTGTTTTTGTTTTGGGTTTTTGTTGGTTTTTTGTTTGGTTGGTTTTGGTTTTGTTTTTTTTTGTTTTGTTTGTTTGTTTTGTTTTGTTTTTGTTTTTCCCAATTGAAATGTATAGTCCCCTGAATTCTTGGGTTTGTACCAATCTAGATATCTCCTGTAGTTTTATGCACTCTGGGCAGTGGTAATAAGACACTCCCACCTCAGAATGGTAGCATTTTGTTACCCTTTTGAACAGAACTAAGTTACTAATGAGAGGGAGGGGATAGGATACTGTCATTGCATCTGTCAGCCTGGAAACTAGCAAGACAAGCAAAGATACGTCTAGTGAAACCCCAATATCCGTACATCTTCACAGCTGTAGTCTGATTCCAACTCCAGATTTTGTGTTATTTTTGATTCACATGCACTCAGCTATCTTTTTGTTAGGTGTGTCCAAAATGTGTGAGACAAAGCAAATGTAGTTGTCTGATATTTCCAAGGAAAAATTACATGCTCTTTCATGATGGGTTTGGCAGTTTTGCAGACCAATAGGAATCAACCTATATTACTTTGAATAACTTCTGATGTGGTTATTGTAGCTCATGAAACTCCATAAATAAGTAAAGAATCTTCAGTCTTTGAGATATTTTCATGGGGAAAAGGGGATTATGGAAGATTCTGTATGGTAGCCCTGACCTTGAAGCATGAAAATGTTTTTGGATCTTGTTTTTGTCTAAGAGATTCTTTAGATGTTCATATTCTTTTCTGCATATGTCTTGTAGAATTTCAAATATCTCAATGGAAATTGCAGTCAAGTTTGAAGAAATGCACCTAGGCAGAGCTAGAGCTCATCTTGTAGAGCAATGTAGGTGTCCCGCTGGTTATACTGGATTGTCTTGTCAGGTACAGAATGCTTAATCCTTTTTTTTGTGTTTAATAGTGAGATAGTTAAAAAAACCAAAAAACTTAAATGGTTTTTAAAATTGTTTGTAACTGTTGAATAACTGTGATAATTTTTAAAAATTTTATTTTACTTCCCTTACAACTAGAGCTGTGCTTCAGGATACTACAGGGGAAAACATACAGATCTCGGTATAAAAGAGCCTCATACTCTGATAGCACCTTGTGTGCCGTGTCAGTGCAACAACCACAGTGAAACCTGTGATCCCAAAACTGGGAAGTGCTTGGTATGTACATTTTGTGCATTTTTCTGTTGATTTCACCTGAGCATACAGTGGCAGTGACTGTGGAAGGAGCTTCTGGGAGAAGTATATGGCTTTACTACTTGGATAAAGTGTGATTTTCCAGCCCCCAGCTCTTAAAAAATGGAAAATCTGAATAGCGTTTCCCCTTATGGTGCTTTCAGTAAAATTAGCAAGGTTTTGGGGCACTAACATGTTAAAAATCATTCATTTTTCCAGTTTTACAATTACTTGTTTATCAGTTCAGTTTATCTGTTTTTCTATGAGACTTTTTGGGTTCTGGGCAAGGTCTGCTTAGTCACACAAAAAGCAAAAGCAAAGGAAGCAGTAAGCCATACCATATTTCAGACTAAGTCAAAGGCAAATTCTTTGTCTCTCACATAGAGAATTCTCTGGGCAGCTGTGAATGAGGCATTTTTAAGACCCAGAGACTGAAGTATCATAAGGATATGCCTCTGCTAAGTTAATTTGCTCACTTTCTCATTTTATCCCAAAGGTTGCAAAGAGTGGCCACATATGGCTAGCACATTGCCTCTGTCTTGTAGTCTGACAGCCCTGTGGACAGAAAATTCTCAGCTAACCAAATAAGGCCCATTAAGTCTGTTTCCTGGTATTGCTCAATATTTTTTCCTAATTTTTTTTAGGTTTTTGTTTGGTTTTTTTTGTGTTTGGTTTTTGTTTTGGTTTTTGTTTTTGTTTGTTTGTCTTTTTCAGTGATTAGTTCATTACTTCAAAGTCAACTTCTGCTGAATTTATTCTTGAAGTCAGGTTTTTTTATGTGACTCTCTTTAGTCCTTGAGACTTTTATAAACCATTCTTTTGCTTTCAGGTTTGTTCAAAAGTATGTATCTCATGAGTAAGAACTAAGGTTCTCACTCCAACCAGACCAAAATGCATAGGTCTTTCACACTAGTGAATACTCTCTATTCTTCCTCTCAGCTTCTTGTTGTAGGGGTGGCAAGTCACCTATGTGTGTTGAGATTACTACTTAGACTCCAGCTGAGTGATGTAGGCAAAAGTGCTGGTTTTTACCTCTGGCTTCTGCTCCCATACAATAGGAGGCTGCATTGCTGTTTATTGTTGTTAACTAACCTCTTTATTCACTTGGTGGACTAAGGCAGTTAAATTGTGTTTATAATACCAACTTAATTTTTACCATTAATAGGATTGGTTAGTGATCAATACTCTTGATGAATTAAATGTTTTGTTTGTGAACCCTAGCTGTGGATAGTCCTTGGTTTGCAGCATTCAGATGCATTTGATAAAACAACTGAAACTTGTATTTTTCATCTGTGTATTCTGTTTATTTTCCCATCAGGTTCTTTCGTTGTTGTTGTTTGTTGGTTTGTTTACTTGAGGAAAGTTGTTTTGTTTTGGTTTTTTTTTCGATTTTTGGGGGTTTCTTCTAGGACTTTGTTTTGTACTGTGATGTCCTGCCCTGAATTGGATTAATGGAAGCAGAAATATATAAACCTTAATGGAAATTTGGAAAAGAAATTAGGTCACTGTGCCTGAAGGGACATTCACATAAGAGAAAATATCCTGGCATTCTGTTTATTTTTGTATAAAAGGTTCCTTCACTCAGAGAGTGCTAACCAATGGGTAGTGACATTTAGAGATCATTGCTGAAAACTGTATACATGTATTCATTGGGGGGAAGTTACTCCTGTTGTTTGTTGTTGTTTTAAACTGTCTGAATTCCATTTTGTGTATCAGAACTGCAGAGATAACACAGTTGGTGATTACTGCAGTGCTTGTGCCCCAGGCTACTATGGGAAAGTGACTGGATCTGTCAATGACTGCTCTCTTTGTGCCTGCCCCAGAGTCAACCCTGTTAGGTAACCAGAACTTATTAAATCTAATGTACATTTTACCATTCACTATTTCGTGTGTTGTGTGTTCAACCTCCTACTCCTCACACACTATGACACCAGGAATTAATTATTACTTGTCCTTAATTTTTAGACATTTGAAAAATATCTATTTTATTTAGTAAATGGAGCTTGCATTATGAGTTGTTCACAGCAAGTGGTAACTGAGGTTTTAAAATAAAAATATTAACAAATAGATGAGTCAATTTTTTCCTTTAAGAGTAAATCAGCCACATGGTCTGTTTTATAGATAATGGAGTAAGTTGCTCTGACACCATTTAGTTTCAAATGTGGATCTCTTTCTTCATCTAAAGAACAATGCTTTTGTATTTACAAAGATTCAGGCCATCTCCTGTCAATGCAGGAACTTTTCATGACATCAGTCCTAGGGGAAGAACAAGTACTCTTTTGTCTGAAATTTATACATCTGTTTGTTTGGTAGAGGAACAGTTAACTTTGCATTTTGAAAATTAAAATGCTGTGTAGGCTGTTTTTCCTTCAGAAGCTTGTAAAGCATATTTGTTGTTAGCTTTTGTATCATTGAGTCAGAATGAGAGTTAAGGAGCTCTGATGTCCTCATGCAAGCCTCAGTTAGATACATACTATGGCCATATTGTGCAGCATCCATTTTTCACTCTCTTACCTTTTAAAATAAAGGCCCTAAGGTCCTTCAGCATGTTACTCAGTAATGGAGTCATACTGGGAAAGCAAACTTAATACAAATAATTTAAAGTACAAATTCAGGAGCACTGCATCAGATTGAACAGAAGATGCTGTTGCTTACAGTATTTAACCTGTGGCTGAAGGTATTACCTGTCTTTGTATGGTGTTCTATTTATGTGCCAGCAGGTATTTGTTTATCTTTCCCTCCAGTTTTAGTCCCACTTGTGTCCTGAAAGGTGTTCAGGATTACCACTGTGATGCCTGTGTCCCAGGATATGAAGGACAATATTGTGAAAGGTGAGTTACATATGATATCCTCATTTATGCCTGACTCCCGAGGACAGTTTGATTTTTATGTACCATATTTGTACTCAGAATGCATTATGCAGTGTTCAAAAATAGGTATATGAATGTGTGCTCAAGGATTTACAGCGATTTGTTAGTTACTGTTGAGATACTAATAAAAAACCCCAACTATTAGTGATTCTTAAAGGTAAGTGTAACTTCTGATTTCATGATGAATATCCCCTGATGTTCAGTGTCCCATTCATCTCTGCGTAGGTGCTCCCTTGGCTATTATGGTGACCCTCAGCTCCCTGGTGGCAGCTGCCATCCATGTCAGTGCAATCCAAGTGGCTCTGTTCATGACAATTGTGACCGTGCAACCGGCCAGTGCCTCTGTAAGCCGGGAGTGACAGGACAGCTCTGTGAGGAGTGTGAACCGAGGCATCTTCTTGTGGAAGACGAGTGTGTTTGTAGGTGGTTTTTAAGTTGTTTCCTTTCCCAGTGGGCTTTAGTCTACTGCAGTGATATTTGTGTGCACATTCCTGGAAAGTTTTTGTGGTGTCATCATGCCCTTTCTGTTGTCATTCCTTTCTGTGAAGGAAAGAAATCTTAGCAACTTAATATTTCTGTATAACAGAGGGGTTTGGACAAAGTATTTTCTGGAGGTCTTGTCCAACCTCAACCATACTGTGAACACAGAGGAAACTGCGGTAGAGATCATAACATTACACAAGCAGTTAATCCTCAAAATAGCTTATTTAGTGTTACAGGCATGTTTAAGAAAGATCATTTTAATGCTTTTTTGCTGACTGCAGAATACCTTTATTTATTGGAAAATGTTGAATTGCTGTGTCATTGACCCTTTGGATGTGAGGTTGCCATAATAATACTTTTGGATTATCCCAAGTTTATAGTCATTCTTCATCAATAATTAGTCATATTCCATCAATATTAATCTTGAAATTCCTTATAAGAGGGTAAATAGCAGAAAGACATATGTAGTACAGTAGTCTGCTTTTACAACAAGTTGGGATTTAGAACTCAGATTTTGCTTTGTATAAGTAAAAAAAAAAGAAATAAAAATACAGAGAATAAATGGAATTAGAACACTATAGGCTTGAATTTCCTGTCTTTCTAACCTGTTTGAGAGTCAGTGACTTCAACCTGGATTTAAAGCAAAATAGCTAAATAGGCTCAATAAGGTTACAATACAGCAAGCAGCTCAATAGTAGCAGGACCAATATGGCTTAATTGTGTGCTAAAGTAAGGAGAATATGTTTGGAATAAGTTCACTCTGGAACAGGAAGGGGAGGACAAGACTACAAATCTATATAGTCAGAATTATTATACTCTATCACCCTTAACTCAAATGATGAAGACAAAAACTGTCTAAATCAAAATTTCAGTATTTCTTGGCTTTATTTTAATACTAATATTGCTTCCTTCTCTTAAAATTGTTTATTTAGCTTGTGATGACAACTGCACAGGAGTTTTATTAAACAGTTTGGATAATGTCAGCAAGGCCATACTTTCAGTGAACCTCACTGATATTGCCCGTGTGCCCCATGGGATATTGTCAGAGTTGGAGAATGCAACAAAATATCTGAAGGTAAAATGAACATGTAGATAGTAGAAATACTTAGTCACACCTTTAAAACAAAACTTGCAGCCACTCATGTGCTGGTAATTTCACAGAAGCACTCTTGGAGTTTATGTCTTGAATACATGTATGTGTAAGTGATACCTAATTAAGACCACTATGTTTCCTGCCTGTATTAGTTTCTTCTCATTTATTGAACTAACTTAAATAAATGAATTAATATATTTTTCAATCAGCAGTATGAATGTGCTTCACCTGGATTACGTGCATCCTGAAATCTGGCCCAACAGGGGGATTAATTTTCAGCAGTGGAATAGAAACATCAGGCTAGGTGTTCTCCATTTTTGGTCCCTTTTATAAAGAGCTGCCAAGGCATAGATTTAGAGGCTGTTACCTGAGGGTCCCCTGAATCCTTCCTGAGAGTACCCTGAATCCTCCCCTAGAGTGCAAGGCTGCTTCTCCATTAGCCAGGGTGCTTGGGGTATAGCAGTTTGCTTCCTATTTAGTTGTGTGGCAGTCAAAATGCCTTACTCTATCCCCATCTCAGGGCACTACAGTCAGGTGGAATGTTTCAGTGTTGGGCACTTCCAGGCTGCTTGAAGCAAACATCCCTTTAGCTCCTCTCCCCCTTAAACAAAGCATAAAATACCACATTTTGTGATTCTAGAAGGTCATTTATTGTTGCTGAGGATTAAGTTTGTGTGGTCTCTGCACAAAGCCAGAGATTAACAGGATCCTCCCTACTTCATGGCCAGTAAAATAGGAACATTTATTGATAAGATTCTTCTCAACAATAGTCAAGCAGACAAGCTCTGAGTCAGAAACAAAAGCTATCTTCTTTGTATTTCAGCATATCACACCAAAATCAAAACTGTGAGCCTGTCTGTGCTGCCAAATTAAGCAAATTAGGATTTTGAATTAAAATTTCTTCTATTTAAGATGTAAGGCAGAATGAATTCCAATTGGTGTACTTCAAAATGTTATAATTACAATAGTTGAAGTCAAACTTGATTAAATCACATGCTTATGCTTCAGCAGAGATACTCTTATCCTTTAGTTTTAGTTGCTAACCTTCTACTTTTAAAGCTTGCTATGCTTCTCTTCCTTTATGTCCTCAGGCATCAATGTACTGAATTATTGTAATACTTCAAGGATACAACTGACTAGCTTTCTGTAATTGTTTTGTGTTTATATAGGAGCATCATCGTCTTGAACTTGGAACGTTATTCAATATGTATCTTTTATTTATCATTTTAATTGCAAAGCCAAGCCAATTCCTATGTCAAAATAAAGGCAGTTTAAGTTTCTCCTTTAGTACATACATTTTTTTTATATAAAAGCTAATCAAAGCCAGCTGTCACTTTCTTGGAAGAGAGGTGCTAAAAGTGATATAAAACTTCTTGTGACTAAGATGTAATTTTGTTTATCTGAAGCCACAATGTTTTTTAAACAACTTAATCTTGAGGGTGAGTTTGTAGACTTGTAATTTTTCTCTGTTTGGAAGCTATTCCCCTTTTTCTAGCTGATTAAATACTATCTTGCCTTTTACCTTGTACCAAAGTAATTGTGGCTGGAAGCCAGAAAATCACCAAGTTTAATTCTGTGAATTACAGATCTTCCCTGATGGGCTGTCACCTGCACTATATGTCTGCCTCATGTTGGTAGCTCAGGGATTTGAGTTTTTCCTCTTTTCTATCACTGAGATGTGAGTCTTTCAGTAATGAGAAAGTTATCAAATCAGATTGTCATTGTTTCCGCATCTCCGGTCCACTGGAGGGCTTCAGGAGTTCTGTTTTTCTAGTTAAAGCCTCCTGCTTTACTCCTCCTGACACACCTAAGTTGGTTGCTGTCCCATTCTGCTTTTTTGAACTGGACTTTTACAGAAACTTACTGTGCTTTATTCCAGGAGGCTCAAGAGCTTCAACTTTCACTTATTCTTCCTTCACACTGAGAAAAAGACTTTGAAATTTCCATTTGACTGTTGAATACACTTGTATTATTTCTTCAAAAAGCTGGACATTATAATTATAATTATTATGGTATTTATGATGATTGGCAACATATTTTTATATTACAAAATCTGTAGACTTGCTCGCTCTGAAGGAGATGATTTCAGTTTCTCTGCATCTTCAGAGAAGTGGCATTCTGTTGCAGGCCTTGACTGTATCAAATATTATAGACCTGGGTACAATGGCCTATTTATTGCTATATAGACCAGTTTTAAGGTGACCTTGAAGGCAAATACAGCCAATTATTCTCTCATTGACGAAGGGATGCGCAGGGCTGCTGATCTCCAGGGTCATGCTCATGGATACACCCTAAATACAGCTGTTCTGACAAGACCAGCTGCTGAAACAGTAGCAGCTGTGGGGCTGGGTAGAAACATTTGATGGGCCTTGTTACTTCTCAAAATAGTTTATTTGGGCAGCTCAGACTGTGGTGAAATTAAGCATCAGGAAAGCAGAAATGTTGCTTCCTTTTTTTTTACTCAGTTGAAAATATGACATGGCTGAATTCTTGTTTCTTTATTTGAGGAAATGGTACACTGTGTTGCATGAATTGTATGTATGAAATTATTTTCTGTCATCTTACGTGCTTTTCACATCAGTCCTTTTTAACATACAAATAATCTAAATAGTGTGTATAGCTATTTTCTTCCCAGTACTTCTCTGGACACAGAACAACGTCTTCAAATTACAGTGAGCTGTTCCTTCTTGTTTCTCATAGAGGTCTATAGTTCCTAGAGAAGATCCAGCTAACTCATTAGCTACAGCAAAAGAAAGTCTTCTGAGTTTATCAGGAGGAATTGATCAGCTGCATGAAGAGGTAGGTGCTGCCTTTTTTATTCTTAGCCTTTCTGGAGAGATTGTTTGATGTTTCATAGCATAGCAGATTAATGCCAGAGAGCTGTTTAGAAATTATTTTGAATCTATATAGAGTTCAGTAAAAGAATTCAGTCCATTCTGTAGTCTTCCTGAAGAGGGGGCTTAATTGCTCTGTGAAATTGTCCTGCAAACTGCAGTGGTTTGTGATATTTCACAGGAGATTTACCTAGTTTCTGTTAAGGTTCATAAGTTTTCAGTACTGTGATCATTTAAGGTCCTAAAATTGGAGAAAGTGAGATGCTTTCTTCTCACTGGTTCTAACACATGGAGCCTGTTCAAAATTATGTCATAGATGAGTATTCACCCAGAAGTCCTTGATATCTGTAATATTGTGTTTAAAATGATCTTAGCAAAAACAAATCTGTTGAAAACTTGCAGGAAAAGTAGACAACATTTGTATTCTTTATTCAGTTTTAATAGAAGAATAACTGTAGGTAGAAAATTGGCAGTACTTCAGCCATTAGATCTCATTTGCTGACCATAGTTTCCTATAATTTTCTGACTATGTATACAGAATCTAACTAGGTGCTTCCACTGACAGTGATCTTATTGTTAATAGTGATGTACCCAGAACAGTGATTTTCTTAAGAATCAGTAGTTGTAGCTAAAAAAATTATGTCATATTTGCTCTCTTAAAAAAATAGGTTTGGTAACTATTAGCTTGTTGATTATGAAAAAAATTGATAATTCTTCATTGATCTCAGAGTCTGGAACTTTAAATGCAATTAAGGCATTGGCAAGCACGGAAGCATCAGAGATTTATGATTCAGCTAGATCTACCTTACCAAAAAATTATTGTTTCCTCTCACTAAGTATTCTCAATATTGGGGAAAAAAAAACATAAAAACCATAGGCAAGTGTTATGAATTAATCAGTTTTTTAGGAGAACACTCTAAGATTGTCTCTGATTTTATTCTAGACGACTAGATTTTTGAAAAAGGCTTGGCAACTCAACACAATGACTCAGAAAACCAGGAATAAAAGTCAAGAGCTGACTGGCTTTATTGACACAGTACATACAACTATGAAAGGTATCCTGGTTTTAATACATTTCCACTTCTTTACAGTATTTAGAAGGCTATTTGCAACTTTTGAAGAACTATTTGCATGTAAAATGCTGCAGTTCGCACAGGGGATTCACGTGGGTTTTTTGTTTTAATGGTATGACTAAACTGTTTACTGTCCTACTTAGTGCTTGCTGAAGTTGCAATGTCACTAAATGAAACACTTGGCCTGGACCTCCCGCTCTCGAATGCTACATCTCAGAGACTGCAGGATGATATTTCTGCTCTTTTGGATGCACTGCGCAAGAAAGATTTTGTTCAGTGGCACCATAATGCTACCAGAGTCCTAAAGTAAGTGTTCCACTGAAAACTTTATTTCACATCTCTTGATACTATGCAACACTGCTTTTTGAAGAGATATCTGGAGAAACATTTTGCCATGATAAGCAGCAGTGCAACAGATAGTTAGCCCAGGTTGAGCTATATATGGTCTTTAAGTTTGGAGTTACATAATCTGATGATATTTGGTCATCCTATGGGATACTAATATAGGAAAAGCCTGTTCATTTGGATGTGATACAAAATTCCCTTTCAATAAGTGAAAAGACTCACTGGTTTCAGGTTGGTTTAGATCTGGCTCTAATACAAATCTCTTTGTTGATTTTGGCTGGGAGATATCATAAAACTGTCTCAGTCAATTGCAAGCCCAGGACATGTCATGCCTGTTGAAGGACATGATGATTTATTGTCTCTGTAATATGCATCACATGGATTTGCAGATGAAACCAGGCCATTTGTTTAAGCATTCTGAGCCACTCTTTAGGATTGTATTCTGTTGTCTTGATTTGTCTGCATTTAAAAGCTATATTGAAATTACTTTTTGTTAATTATTAGTGCTTATTGCCAGACTTGGCAAGATAAAAAATTTGCTGATCCAAAGTCAGCAAAATTTTTGTTCCAGCTTTAGAAATACTAAGTAATGCCACAGCACACCCAAAACTCTCGGAATGTTAACACTGGCTTCAGGGGACAAAGATTTAGACCAAAGTAGAATATTTCTGAAAATATGACTTTTCTTTAAGCGCTTTGGATTAAGCAGGACAGACTGTGTTGGTATCATGTCTCATTTTGTTTAGCAGTCTTGTACTGAATACAGAATTGTATAGAAGCTAAATAGACATGGAGATGGAGTAGAAATATACCATTTAGTCTCACATTTATTAGGAACTTCAAATAACTTTTCTTTTCTCACTTAAAAAATACCTCAAAATTGCATAGTTGCATGGTGACAGAATGTTACTAAGACTTTCAACATCAGTTTTTAAGCTGTTATACAAGGTGCTTGAAATTTAACTTTTTCAGTTATAGGCTCTATTGAAATTTCTGAAAGTTCTTTGATAAGGGACCTTGGACCATTTTACTCTGTGCTGAAACAGAAGACATTGCTGACTTGTCAAATATTTTAAGTCTTGTAACTTTTTTAAGGCTATGGCTTCTGATTGTAAGGACTCTGAATTATTAGTATTGGACATACCTGCAAATGCACAGCTGCTATTCAGTAAGAAAGATGAAATGTGTTTTGTATAACTGTAATAAACTAGGTTTCTTTTGCTTTGGCTAAAGATCTATATAATTTGCAGTCAGATTAAAAGGGACAAACATTTATGTGAAAGTATCATTACAGGACTTACAGTGTTCAGCATGAAATGAAGAGAAGCAAAGGATTAGACTTTCGAGATCATTTTCAGTTCAGTTCCTTCAATACTGGAAAGTGTTCAAATAGAGATGCAAATATTCCCAAATAGAACAGTTGAAGTGATTAACACCTGACAAATCTTGGGAATTTAGTATTTGCCAGATAATCTCTGTTACTGATTAAATTATAAGTGCGGAGATTGTTCATTTTAATCAGAGTATTTGTTTTTATTTGGTATTTAAATTTTTCTGGACTCTTGGGGTGTATGTCTTTCAGTTCTGGTTACCTGTTTCTTTCCAGTGTCAATACTTGTAACTGATGTTTTGATCCTACATTCAAAATACAAAACACTACAATTTGGATACAGAGCAGTTCCAGAGGGAAGTTTCGCAGAGATTTTGATAGAGGGAATGTCCCAAATTTAAACCAAGGAAATGTGGTTTATACTAACCCCTTTCTCCTCTAGTCATCACATACAAAGTTTATTAACTGTATTACTGTCCTCTTCCCCAGGCATCATCTAGGTGTGTGGTAAGATGAATAACTAAGCTACCATGTGTATGTATGCTATTATAGAAAAAAATTGAAGACTTTTGTAAGAAAATGCATTTAAATTAATTTTACATCTCCATTTTCTCCTTGCAAAATCCATGCCTAATTTTCTCATTCTACATTTAATTTCTTATTCCTCTCTTTGTCAGATCTGCAGAAAACTTGTTGATCCAGGTTCAGAAAGAGTATCTTAAACCCCAGCAGGAGCTTGCTGAACTAAAAATGGATGCAAGCCAGGTCTTAGCAAAGCACAACAGCAGACTTCAGGATGCTCAGGACTTGGTGAATGAGGCACTCGCTAACATCGATGAGACCAATCGCTTGCTTCCTCTTATCTCCAGCAACCTGGCAGAGTTAAATGTAAGACTGGACAGTCAGTGTTGTTGCATAAGAAATATCAAATACGAGAGTGTGTGTTTTCTTTTTTTTTTTTTTTTTAATTTTTTTTTTAGTATTTAAACATTTTAATATGTATGATACCTTAAAAACTCAAAGGAAACCAGGTCTATGTTTGAAAACCAAAATATGTGAACACAATCTGCACTATCTGACTTTGCAAACTGATATAAACCACTTAATTTATGCCATAGGACAAAAAGCAAAATATAAAGGAAGGTGAAGAAGTCTCGACCATACTCATTAAAGAAGGGAAAGTCCTAGTAAATGCTGCTGCTGCTCTTGCCCAAGACATAAAGAACTCAACATCTGTAAGTCCTTAAGTTTTAATGTCCTCTTTGACACTCTTGAGTGTATTTTACTAGTGAAAAAAAAGAAAGAGAAAACATTTTGTTTCACAGAACCTGGAAGTCCACCAGGATGGGTTAGCCTTATGGAGCAGCAAGCTGCGACATCATGTGGATGAGCTGGTGATGCAGATGTCTGTGAGAGGAGTGCTTGACTTGGTATACAGAGCTGAGGACCATGCCATCCAGTTCCAAAGACTTGCAGATGCACTAGAGAGGTAATAAACTCAAGAATTACGAAAACATGAGATTTACATTAGTGTCAGATTTAATATAAATAGCTAGTAGCTATTTATACAATGAATAAATTCCCTGCCCATGGCAGGGAAATTGTACTAGATGATCTTTAAAGGTTTCTTCCAATCCAATTGATTCGATGATCAATTTTTATTCCTCATTTCATTTCAAGTGCTTTTTACTTTTAATGTATTATATTATTAAATTATTTGGAGGAGAGTTCATTAGTCTTGCATTTTATGTGTCTGACTTATGCAGTAACTAATGAATTATTAAATGCCCAATGACTATACCATGGTACAGCTTGAAAAACTTTTAGCCAGTGTATGAAATCTTCTTGACAATTTACCTCTGAATCTCATCAAGAAGCTATTCTTACTATACCTCTATTATTGTTCCTTTCAAAGCACTTTGCAGAAATGAGTGGGTTGTGATCTCAAGTCCACTCAGATGCACTTGTAGCATTTGGAAGTTGCTAAGTCATTCCAGTCAGTTCAATGGAAATGAATTTTCTATCCCAGGAACCTTTCTAGAATGCTTGCTGTTTTGTCTTTTAAAGTCAGCATATATGTGTTAAATGTTAAATTATATCGAGTTGGAAAATTGATGTGTATTTTTAAGTTTGACAGTATAAAATTTTGCTCTAAGTAATATTGAACAACTCTTGACTTCACTAGAGCCAGATAAATTCAATAGAGCAAAATTTAATACAGCATAGCTTTCAGATGCTTGTAATTTCCTTCTAGAGTTTGTATTTCTCTACTTAGTTTCTGAGCTCCAGATAGGGACCTGTTTCTGTTCTGTTTGGGAGATGTGATTTGTTTGTTCTAAGTGTCTTTATAAATTGAAAAACTGAACATAAACCAAAAGGAATGAAGCAGAAAAAAAGAAAAAAGCTATGAAATGGAATAACACACAACAAGTACCAAAATAGGAAAAAAACATAGTTGAGAACTCTGAACTGATTTTTCCAGTTCAAAATAATGAATTTAAAGCCCCTTATGCAACATCCGGCAAGGTATGCTCATTTTTTTCAGAATGCATCATGTAGTCTGGAAAGATGTGCATGTTTTACTTGAAGATATGGAACTCAGTGCTTGATTGAAAACAGAAATACTTGTTTATTGTCTATTTAGTGGCCTCTCTAAAGTAAGAAATGTGACTCTGAACACAACTGCTGCTATCTACACCCACTCCAGTGTTAAAAGTGTGATTGAAAGAACAGAGAGTTTGGCAGATGATGCATCTAGAGTCGTGAATGGTCCCTTGGATTTAGTAAGTGTTGATATTAGTTTAATGTACATCTTCCCCTTCTTATTTTGGAATATTTTTTTCTAATTGTTTTTCACTTGCTGAAGGCATGTTCTTCTTGGTGGCAGCCCGTCCTACCAACTAGTATATACTGCATCCTGAACCCATACTCCAAGGCAGTAATGATACCACATTTCAAGTTCTGTCTACCTGGCTTTTTTCTCTTCCTCAGTTACTTTATTTTTGGTTTGTTTGCATTTTAATGTCTAATGCATGGCTAGTTAGACTGGATTTGATTCTCTGAGAGTTTCTATCTGACATGCATTCCTGTGGAAACTAAGTTACCAGACCTCTAGTGCTCCCTTCCACCTTTGGAATTATTCAACTATTTCCTTATTTGACCTGCCTCTCTTTCATTTCTATCTAGGTATTCCCAGTCACAACTATTTTGCTTAGTTGATGGTGTTTCATAATCAAATATATGTTTGTGTCTTATCTACCATCCCTCTGCTTTGAAAGATTATCAGATTGTTATTGAAACAGTAGATTAAAAAGACCTGACTGGTTTCCAGTCTGATCTTACTACTTTCATATTATTACTCCATTTCCCCCCTTATATCTGTTCTTGCTTCTACTGATTATTAACTATAGGAAGGAATGGGCTGCATTTTGCAAGTGTTGTGTACATTATACCTGCAGAGACCAATATGTGACAGTGCATTTACGTGATAATGATCAAAATAGTTGGCATTGCTTTTTGAATATGTTATTATATAGTGCTCTGTCTTATTAAAAGCTTTGTACAATATTAATCGTTCAAGGTATTCTCCCAGACTTTTTCTGTTGGAGAAATGAATCAGAGGAAGACTTTTAAGACTGGGATTTTGAAATACCTCACTTTAAAGTGCTCAGTGCTGGAAATTTTGAATTAGGCCTGAACCTAGAATTACTGATGTACCAAAAGACTACACTGAATTGCTATCACTGTTCATATTTTTTTATTAACTTGCAAAGAGATTCAATGTCACATTAGTGGATAAATGATTGCAACTTGTATTTTTTTAGTTGATGCTTAATAAGGTAGTGAATAGAATATCTCATAAATAACAAGAATGTTCAGTAGCTTGAAGTAGATATCTGCAGATACTTACATGTTTTCAGCTGAATTTCTCTTTTTCATATGTGGCAACTCAATGTCTGTGTTTTTCAGCCAGAGGAGTCTTTCAGTCTGCTTGGGAAAGAAACTCTACTCCTTAGCTCCAAATTTCAGAATGAAGCTAAAAATCTGAAGAAAAAAAGTGATGGTCAGTTCTTTAGAGTTAACATTTCTGCTTCTATTTCTGTTTTCTGTCTTGTGGAGGTTTGTCTTTTTTATGTAGTGGGTTTTTAAAAAACTTAACATAAGCTAACATAGATATGACTATGTATGTATTTTCATGTAATTAAGATTATTGTACTATGGAGATGCAATATTTTCAATTTTTGTGTAAGAATATATTTTTTTCTCTGTAAATATTTAAGAAGTTGACCTTTACTATGCCTCATTTACCTACAAGCAATGCTTTCTTTAAATGGCTGTTTTCCCAAACTTTATGAATTAAATAATTAGAGATTGTGCCGTAGACAAAGTGTAATTCTTGAAAAAAATCAATTAATCCATTTTTATTTAATAAATTGTGGATTGCACAAGTATGAAGGATGATACATTTCAATCATTGTCATTTTCACTTGTTCCTTCTACACAGCTGAAATACAAAACCAAGCTGAACTCTGTCTCCATAATCTTGAAAATGCTTTTGGTTTTTTTGTTATTCCAAAGATACCAGCAAAATGAGACAGAAAGTGAAGGTTTGACACAGATGAACTGTAACCGTAAAATGGTCTTGTCTTTTAATATTGATGGCTTTTCAAATATGTATACATTTTATGTGATTCAGATGGACAGAAATACATACCTATTTGTTCCTTCTGTTCTACGTATTGTTATTTCTCGTGAAAGGATTCTGCAAACAGATCACAAATATATATAAATGAACCCACTTCTTTGGCTTCTGTCAAATACTACAAAACGTGAAGAACTCTAGTGAAAATTATTAAGAATTCACAATCATTGAGTCATTTTAATTTATAGCCTATTCCTCGCTATGCTTCTACCTATCCGGTTGCATGGAATTGGCCAAAAAAGGATAGCTTTGAACAGAGCAGTGCTCCCAGGAGTTTATCTGTTCACAGGAATGCATTCATTTTGCATTCCTGCTTGTAAAATAGTCTTTCTGTTGGAGGCCGGAGAGGGGGAAGGTTCTATTGATTAAATAAATGAATGCTTGTTATCCCTGTACTTGGGGTTTGTGTGGGTTGTATGGTATTTGTTTATGCATATGTTATTTCTTTCAACAGGACTTTTATTTGGATTGAATGGATTGAACAAAAAGATAGAAAAGATTCAAGAAAGTACTAATAAAATCGTTAACCAACTTAATGATTCCCTGTTGACCCTAAGAGTATTGCCAAACAGTAAGTGAAATTCATATTGATACTCTCCTTATTACAGAAGGGTCTAGTACAATTATAATAAAATTCTGTTCATTGACTGATTGCAGAGACCTAGAAATAAGCTCTATTGGATCCTCCTCTCTTACGTGGAATATTTTACCTTTTTTTTTTTTTTTTTGTAAACCCATTAGATATAACTGGGTTATCATATAAGGTCAGTAATCTGATTCCCATTTCACATTGCTGTAATCACAAGAGGCTCTGATAGCAATATTGCACTGGTATCAGATGAGAGTGAAGTTCTAGAAAATTTGATTCCACATGTAAAGATATTTATATATGGAACTGTCAAAATTTGCTTTCTTTGATGACCTGTTTCAAAATTGTTTATACTGTGCTGGCACATTTACAGTCTGAACCTAAATGTTTTCTTCTTGTAAATGCTGTCTTCATTTAACTCATTAGAATGTACTTTTCCGGGCTTTTCCAAAACATGAGAATTGCCCCTTTTTTAGTCATTATTTTGAATAAAGGCAGGACCTAGATTTCATGGAAATAGAGAAAATTACTTTGAAGTTGTGAGTAAGAGGGTCCAAAATACTTTGTTTACCTTAACAATGTTTTAGATCTAGAAAAACACTGATAAGACCTCCTGTCAGTGTTGTTTGGTTATCATGTATGTCTGGATTAGAATGCTAAATTCAAAGCCTTAAAATACTCATTTTGCAATTCACATTCTTAATTCATGCTAAAGGGTGATATTAGTGATAAAGTTACACTGGATATTAATTGCAGGA
This sequence comes from Anabacerthia variegaticeps, assembly GCA_035583185.1. NCBI lineage: Eukaryota > Metazoa > Chordata > Aves > Passeriformes > Furnariidae > Anabacerthia > Anabacerthia variegaticeps. The sequence continues at coordinate 100,045,938 of JAWWEW010000078.1, forward strand.
TGCTATCTAACATAAAGCTACTGTGCTGGTTTAAAAGTAAACCAGCAAGAGAAATGAACCCAACTCTAGAAGAGGTTACAAGTCAGAATTGCAATTTGCTAAAAAGATTACAATAAATACAATGATACAGAGAAAAACCCCTGGTTTTAACCCACAAAACCCAGATGTATAACCCAGCACTCTGGGGCACAAACGGAATGGTGTTTGTTACCCCCTGTGCTGAGCACCACGTGGTCCTCCTGAGTGCAAAGTAAAAGGAAAACCTGTTGGTAAGGATGAAGATCGCAGTCTGGTCAAGAGTGGCAGTCGCAGTCCTGTTGAGGTTCTGGGTACTGGTGGTGAAGGAGGATTCTTGCAGGCCTAACTCAAGCCTTTTTTTGCCAGCTGCATCATCTTCCCACTGTTCTGGGCACAGAGGGTATAAGGCACAGGCTGATACTGGGAGTGGTGCACTCACTACATATGTGATTGTAGCCCAAAACAAAAGCTGTAGGATTGTGTAGGATTCAAAATGTAAGTCTCAGACTAGTGTCTCTGGATGCCAACACTCATTTAGGAAATATAAACACTATGAGCCTGATGCATTCATATAATCTTCCTATTGAGATAGTCAGAATCGAGTTCCCCAAAGAAACAAAAATACAATTCTTACTATGAAAAGAATGTAATTGACAGCATTTCTAGTGTTTTGACTATGTTTGTAACTGCTGTTATGAAGCCAGGCATTTGTTAGTCCCAAGTATTTATGAAAGTTGTGAATTTTTTTTATCCCGGGAACTGTGTTTCAGATACAAGGAAGTACATGCTTGAAGTGAAAGAGCTGGCACTGTCTGCAAACACCAGTGCTGTGGTGGGTTTAAGTCACTTTGGGGATTTCAGTCAAAAGCTAATGAATACATCTTCTACATTGTCCCAAGTTAATGACACTTTGAGGAAAACCAGTGAACTTATTACTGATTCATCCAAAGCTGGTAAGTTTACTGCCTCTTTGCTCTATAGGGATGTCACTTCTTGCAGAAGCAGTACTAACACTCAATTTTAATAGGCATTAAATATGAGTCTGATGTACTGAAAGTTTCTTCCTAATTCAATAAAAATGTGTTGGTTTTTTTTTTTTTTTAAATACCTTTTGAGGTTTCAAATGGAACAATACCCCCAAGTATGTATATTCCTTACCAATGTTTAAAATTGCTGAAATGAAAATGATCAGAAACAGACAACCTTGGCTAAGTATTTTAACAATGAACAGTATCTTTTGCTTTCACCCTGGCTCAGCATTTCACTTATGTTTTTGCAGCAATCACAGCTGAAAAACAAGTTAAAGAAGTTGAAATGCAAGCAAGTCTTTTATTGGATAGGCTCAAACCTTTGAAAATGCTAGAGGAGAACCTGAACAGAAACCTGTCTGAAATTAAAGAGCTCATCAGCCAGGCCCGCAAGCAGGCAGCATCTGTAAGTTCCATCATCCCAAACTTAACTGGATTCACATTCACTTTTAGAAGGGAGGGTCTTTGAGATAAAGAACCTAAAATTTACTGTCATGGTTGTTCTGGAGTCTCATTGTAGTCTGAAGAGCACTAACTGATGCTATAACAGTGGCAGGGTTGTTCATACATTTTAAGGTTTTACCACCACATTTCTTCTTTCGTTTATGAGTTTGTCAGAACAGCTAGGTTGTAATTTATCTACTATTTCCTTGTGTTTCCTGTAAAAATATTGCAATACAGTATGTCAGAAAGCAGTCATGAGAGACCTGATGAGAAAGAAACAAGTGGAGAGATGGTGCTGCTATTCTTTCTAGTACAAGATGTTATTTTTTGAGTTTATTTTAGAGGTCGATGTGGGGTGCCCCCATATAACATCAGGTTTCAAATTTTTTATCAAGAAGATTGATTTTATCAATAAATTTGCCACCTGTGGCCCATCATGTCCATATATTGTGCTTTGCAAGAAGCACCTGTGCATCCAGAATAATTAAGACAAATAGCATACTTGTTTTTAAATCCCTGCTGCTCCCTTAAAGACAGAAAAAGTGTACTATGGATCTCATTAGACTGAGAGGAATATGAAAATGACTTTACGCTCGGTAATTTTTGGTATGCCTTTGACTTTACTGTGTTTATGTTATTGTAAGATTTAGGGAGGTTTTGTTCAAAAAAAAAAAAGGCTCTCAATTCTTTCTGCAAATCTTCTTAATTATATGGTTATTGTTTCTCTGTCACAGTCTGCTGAAGCTTAATGAATCCACTGCAGAAAAGAGGGAATAGTATTTTCTGAAGTGTCATAAGCCCAGATGTTCCTGGCAGGGTGAAAAGAAGTATTCACAAAATCCCTTTTTCCAGTTCTGGGAGTTTGTTCTGGATTTTTTTGTACATTTTTAATACACAAAAGAAACTTTATATATCTGTGTCCATGAGCGTACACATGTGTGCTATATGCATTTAGTTGCTGCAGACATATTTAATGAAGTTGATGGAGTTAAGACTTTTCTGTTGTTGAAATGTGTTTTCTGTCACTACACTACCTAGCTCCTTGGAGATGATTGCATTTAGCTTGAATCAATGTCATATCAGACATTAGTCAAAGGAGTTAGTGGTATGACAACACGAATATGAATTTCTTTATTTAATCTTTAGAAAATTGAACTTGTAATATATTCACAAATGTATTTTTCTGAATAATCATGTAAACTGTTTCATTACGTTGAAATAAGCAGAATTACTGCAGACTGTCTGCCTTTTAAATTTGTTTAAAAAAACTTTTCTCTCAACATATACTAGAAATTGTTTCCTTTATTTTAAAACATTTTGAATTTGTCTCTTTATTTTCTGATGCTGTTACAGTGGCTTTTACTGATATATGGGTTTTTGACCCAAGATTTATTGTTGTATTTGAGGTGTTTACTGATGTCAAACCTCCTCACTGAGGGAGTATATTAAGACAATCTCTTTGTCAAGTGGTACCTGGAAGTTTGCTAAAACCTAATCCCTATAGGAATATTTAGATTGCATGAGCATATCTCAGCAAAAGGCTTGAATTTTTTGGTCAGAAGCTAAGTACATCCTCCAGAAATATGTACTGTGTACACTGAGGCTTCTTTAGATTCCATTTCGTTCTTTTCCCCCCAGATTAAAGTTGCAGTATCAGCAGACAGAGATTGCATTCGTGCCTACCAACCCCAAATTTCATCTACGAATTACAACACCTTAACACTCAATGTGAAAACTGCTGAACCAGATAACCTGCTTTTCTATCTGGGTAGCAATGGAAAGGTAAGTTTCTAGTGTACATTTTCTGAAGGCCTGCTAGTCAAATGTTTCAAATGACTGTAGGTATGTTTTTTCTTACTTGATTTCAAACTGAGTAACCAATTAAAGCCCCTTGCAAACAAATGTGTTCATTAGGGGTAGAAATACTTTTGTGCCTTAGATGATTCCAGAGATTCCCAAAGCTAGAGAACAAAAGCATGTGATTCCTTAGCGTTGTCTCTTGGCCGTGTCATGAAACTCTCCCTTCCTTTTCCTGTGTTGTGCATTAACTTCATGAGTATAACACTTTTTGGGATGCTTTCATATAGCATGCTGGAGTATGTCAAGTGATTCGATCGGTAACACAGTGAAAGTTCTTGAATTTGGCCCTCTTTAGCATGATTCCTCCACCCACTTGAAAAGGAGCATGATGGCTCAGTGTCACATTGCCCTCCTTCACTCCCTCTATAATCCCAATAAATGAACAGCTATTAGCTCCTTGTGGCATGCTATCGTGTAAAATAAGTACTTTTTCACACACTGGTAAGTCACTTCACATACGCTCATAAGTGTATATTTCTGTACATCTACATATGTGTACATCACATGTTTCTGTATATCTATAATGAAAACATTCACCTACTTGTACATAACCAGAGGGGTTTTTGTTTCGTTAAAAATGAGTGAAAACTTGCTGGGCCTGATTTTGCTAAAAGTCAGCTCCTGTAATATGGGATGTAGGGACAGGAACCTGGAAAAACTTTCTCCATGTTATGTGTTAAAATGCACATTTGGTGCCCTGTATTAGAATAAGCCCTGCTCTTTTTCAGACAGACTTCCTTGCAGTGGAGATGCGACGTGGTAAGGTAGCTCTTCTTTGGGATTTGGGCTCTGGATCAACAAGAGTGGAATACCCTGATTTTCAAATAGACAATAACAAATGGCACAGAATACATGCTACCAGGTAACTAAAATGAGAATGGCATAAGTGTTGTACACAAACCATCGTCTGAGTTTTTCAGTGACAAGATTTTTCTTATCCTTAGAAAGAGAATGTATTTGTGGATTAAGCCTGTTGATTTCTAAAGCTATTTATTAGTATTTGTATTTGACAGGTTTGGCAAAACAGGTACACTCAGCATAGAGGAAATGAACTCCAATCAGAAGCCTTCACCTAAATCTGCAACCTCTCCAGGGACAGCCAGCATACTGGATGTTAACAAATCAACCCTAATGTTTATTGGAGGACTTGGAGGGCAAATCAAGGTTAAATTCTGAGATTCTGTAAATGGTTTTTAACATGTTTGAGAGATACTTCTGTGTTAGAAATAATTGCATGGTTTGGTTACTTTATCAAGAAATACCAAATACTCTGACTATAAAGCAAAGATGCTATAGGGTCTTCTAGTATCCTGAAGTTAATTTTCCCTGGAAATTTTTGCGTAAAGTGTTAAGTAGAACAGGCTGTTTGTGCATGCAAGATGTATAGACATTACACAATGGATTTGGTTTTTATTTGCTTCTTCTGTGGCTTCTTTTAGCTTGCCATTGTTACTCATGCCATGAAGCATGTAAGTAGGTCAAGGACATAGTTACTTTACTTTTTCATGTACTAATCTATTATGATTTGAATTATAATTGTTTATAGTTTTGCTAAAACATGTTGTTCTCTTGTTATGATTTATATCTAACAAAGGTAGAGTTCAAGGAAAACAACCAAGCAGAGCTTTTGCTGCATAATTTTCAGAGTACTTAACATTAATTGTATTCATGAAGTATTTCTTGTCTTACAGAAATCGCCTGCTGTTAAGGTGACCCATTTTAAAGGGTGCATGGGAGAGGCATCCCTGAATGGCAAATCTGTTGGTCTTTGGAACTACATAGAAAGAGAGGGCAAGTGCAGTGGCTGTTTTGGAAGGTATTTTGTCTCTCTCTCTTTTGTTTTTTTTTTTAACAGATTTAGAATAATTGACATTTGTAATATTGGATTTTTGTCTAACTGAAAATAATTAGACAAACTGCAGTGTTTCACTCATCATTAACTTACTGTTCTGAAAACACTTACCTGAATGTTCCACTGGTGTCAAATAATTTCATTGTATGGAATTTTATCACTTTAACGATTCTTGAGGTGAGTTTATTTTGTCATCTGTTTTGTGCATTGGAATTAGGGACTACCAGTGAACCAAAATATTTTAGTATCTTTGTTGTCCAGTAGTTTCCAGTAGGACAAAATTATCTTTTTCCTAGGGTAAGAAACACCAGTCTTATAAAAAAATTCCATAGCAAAACTGTAGCCACTGAGTTTGGTACCCTTTGTGGATTGTACTATTTTTTTGCTTAAAGAATTTAAAAGAAATATTCTTGTCCATTTTCCCTTCTGCAGAATATTTCTTGTAGAAACAGCAGAGGGTGCTGCTTGATTGTGTGAGATATTTTTTAGAAGTCTTGTATTGCAGGGAAAAGGGCTAATAGAACATTTATTGTAAGTGCAATTATGCAAAGCATTTTGATAAATGGATGACATGTTTTAATTAAGAGGGTGTATGCTGTAACAATTATTTTTTCCCTTGGGAAATCATTGAGTTTGGGGGTGTTTTGGTTTTTTTCATATGTAAGGAAAGAACACTTATCTTGTATACATCCTCCCCCGTGTCTAAATCATGTGTTGTGAGATTTTATAATGAAAGTGGCCTTTAGCTTGAATCCTTCAGTTATTCTATTCATAACATAAGGATTCAAGTCTCTTCACACACTTATTATTATTGCCTAAGGGCTGCACTGACTGATCAGTACCTGAAGGGAGCCTACAAGGAAGACAAAGAGAGACTATGCATGTAGGGGCAGGACAAGGGGGAATGGATTCAAACTAAAAGAGAATAGGTTTAGATTAGATATTAGGAAGAAACCCTTTACTGTGAGGCACTGGAAGAGGTTGGCCAGAGAAGTTGTGCATGCTGCATCCCTGGAAGTGTTGGATGGGGCTCTGAGCAACCTAATCTAGTTAAAGGTGTCCCTGCCTAAGGCAGGGGGGTTGGAACAAGATGATCTTCAAGGGTGCCCTTCCAACCCAAACCATTCAATGATTTTATGGTCTAACTTTTCTTATATTTTATATAAAAATGACTGGAAAAACACAAATTTTCACATGACATTTTTAAATTGGTTTTCTACTTCTGTAGCCCACAGGATGAGGACACGTCATTCCATTTTGATGGCAGTGGATACTCAGTTGTGGAGAAGGCACTCCGCTCAACAGTGACGCAGATCATAATATTTTTCAGAACCTTTTCACCTAATGGGCTTCTTCTGTATCTTGCTTCAAATGGCACTGTAAGAAAATGGATCAGATTCCTAAACTGTCAAAAACTATGTTTAGATCATGTGATAGTTTCTTGCTTTCTCTGTTATTTTTTCAGCTTACATATATTAGATTACTACCTTTGCGTAAGTTATCACCTGTAATTGACATCAAAAGTCAAAGGAGTAAAGACAAGAACCCTCGGGATAACTCATTAGAGCAAATATACCTATACTAAGGGCAAAATTAAACAATGAAAAGAGTTTTCAGCAGTTTGTTTCAACGTTAGACTAAAAATAAGGAATATTTAAATAGGGGAAATAAAGGAAACAGTGGGGACAACAAACTAGTTTTGTTCAATGGAAGGAACCTTTTCAGAATGTAAAATGTTTTGGAACTGAGCTTGCAGAAAGAATGTAATACTGAAAAGACATATTGAATTAAATGCATAAGATGGGAATTCAGTAAACTGAAATAAATAAAATAAAACTCCGTGCAAAAGCAATATAACCCAGACCCATCTCCAGACCTTCACTGTCATGCAGTTTACTGCATACTTAGCTGGTGGGTTTTTTTCCCCTGAAAGAGGGCACAGCTTTGTTTAGATATGTATTGTTTCAGAGTCACTGCATTGTTCATTTGCTTTCTGTACTCACTGCCTGAATACATTGCACAGTGATATCTGACTTAAGTTTTACAGTTCAGATGGGGTGCTTTTAATGCAATTCAAAAAGTCTGGTTTTACTGTGTGAAGGTCTTTCTTTCTCGCAGAAAGAACATCATAGTGTTTGATCGTTATGCTAACAGTCAAATCAAATTACTTTCAACTTTGTCCAAAAAAAAAGGAAAATGTGACTCAATGATTTAAACCTCCTTCTGCCCAATAATCTAACCTCATTATGAATTTAAGTAAGAAAAACAGCAAAACAAAACAAAAAGATATCCTTGTGAGGTACTTGTAACTGATTTTTCCTCAATATAACAAAGATAAGCATCTTGGGTCTAACAAATAGTCTAGGTACAAGAGTTACCAAACCGTTTTCACACAGTAACCCAAACCTGCCAAGAATGCATTCTCTTGCAAGATTTCACTTCCAGGAATATAATCTGTTGTTTGTTTGGGTTTGGGTTTGGTTTTCTTTCTTCCTCACAGAGAGATTTCCTGTCGCTTGAGCTTGTTGATGGCAAAGTGAGACTGACTGTTGATCTAGGTTCGGGACCTCTGGCTCTTACAACGGAAAATCGTTACAACAATGGAACGTGGTATAAAATCTCGTTCAGTCGGAACAAGAAGCAAGGTAGGCTACAGACTGAAAAAAACCAGGTGTCTGCACATCTACAAATGCAAATATCTGAGATAGCTCCAGGGAGCATCACTGTAACCAAAGTTGGTTACTACCAGGGCAGTGTCTTTAGCAGCCACACCTATGTTACTTTGCTTTTAGAAGGACAACAGTGTAAATCTTGTGCTTTGTTTAGCACACCGTATAAAGAGCAGGTAGTGCAGAAACTGCCAGACAAAAACCTATCAACAGTCTCTAAAGAGTGAAAGATCTTTGTCCAAGTCTGTATATAGGATCACATTTTCTGTTCTCCATTTTAATAGTACCTAGTACAACAGTATTTTGGAGCCTAGCTTTGGCCAGTAACACATTACAAAGAGTATATGTTAATAGATATGAGATATTCTCATATGTATATATTTTCCTCCAGACTTCCCCAGATTTGGTTTTGGCAGAGAGGAATGAATGAGATTAACAGAAGAGCTGAAAGTACAATCAATTACTCATTTTAAAAATAAGAAGATTTTCCATACATGTCCAAGTCAAGGAATGTATTCTCCTTTATTATGGACAAGATTGCCAAAATGAAAGAATATGTATTCATGTCCTTCTCCAGATCTTTACTCTCTTTTTATTTTCAGGAATTTTGGCAGTCATGGATGCATACAACCTTAATTATAAAGAAACCAAGCAAGGAGAATCTCCTGGGGTTGCCTCAGACCTGAACCGCTCTGATAAGGACCCAATCTTCATTGGTGGGCTGCCAAGATCGAGGACTGTGAGGTAAAGGACCTTCCTTTTCTACCTTTGCCAACTCTATCTCCAGTGAAATTAGAGAAAATCAGTGAAGTCTGAATTCTGGTTTATGGCCATGTATACCAAAGAATTATCTGTCCTTTGACTTCAAACTCTTAATATAGTACTTTTCATTGGTAGATCTGACGCTGCAGTTCAGATCACAGATAAGTTTGTATTCCCCCTCCGTGGGTGATTTGCACTGCAGCAGCTGCCATAGCAGCCACCTGCTGTTTGGATCAGGCTGTAGCAAGAATTCAGCACTGCTGTCTTCAGCAATGCTCCTTTGATCTCTACCTGTGCAAGCCTTGCATTTTCCAGCTGGCCTTTATGGGTAAAACTACACTTTAGGATGAAAGTTCTACTTCAGAAAGGAATTCTTGTAAGTCAGTTCTGTATCTTAGAGCAGAGGAGAAACAATTGTGAATGGATCAGCAAAAAACATTACAGATACATATTTTATAGTATGTCTCTTGTTTATGCTTGGATTTTTTATATTGTACATCCGTGCTGAACTTGCAAAGTCACTTTCCTTCTACTGGCTTCACTGTGAAGGGATAAACATGGCAAGAGAAACTTGAATTAAGCTCTCTGCATGCTCTTGACAATGAGGTAAATTCTGGTAAGTTATTGGTCTCTGCACAGGTATTGCAGAGCTACAGACTTGTTAATCTTAGTTCACATACAAGCCTGTGAGGGGCTATGGTAGGACAGCCTTAGATTTATCTCAGTTAAACTTGGAAACAAATTAGGCATCCTTCAAACTTGAAAAATCAAAAAGAAATACTGTGTAGGAGAGAGCTACAGTTACCCTTTCACAGCAAATCCATCGTATTCCAGCTGAAGATTCATCGTAAAGTTGTGGAAAATGACCTGGCAACACACTTGTATGTTTTCATTTGGGCACAACATTATCTAATTCTTTTTAAGATTAGATTTAGTATCTGCTAAAAGGAAAATCTAAATTACTTCTCTTTTCACTTATACTAGGCTGACTGCATTCTTTAAAAAAGGTCTGTTTTTTCTTATTGAAGAGAACTTAATCTTTTCTCTGAGGATGTTCCAAGTACTACTTCTTGGAAAGAAAGACTTGTTTTGTGTTTCAGGAAAGGTCTTAATAGTAGAACGTATGTAGGATGCATCAAGAACCTGGAAATATCTCGCTCTACCTTTGACTTGCTTAGAAATTCATATGGAGTAAGAAAAGGCTGTGTATTGGAGGTAGGAGACTAAAATTTTGTAAACTGATCTTTATTGTTATGGAACAGTGAATAGTGGTGTTTACAATGAGTTGAAATGGGTTTATTGTTAACAATTCTAAGATAATGTCATTTATACTTGAATTTTAATTTTTTTTTCTTACTGGGCAATATATAGGGACAAATTCAGTAATTAATTCTCTTCTTCATAAAATAGCCTATTCATAGTGTGAACATCATGAACAAAGGATATATTGAATTGGTACCTAAGTCCTTAAGCCCTGAATCTGAACTGATGGCAACTTTTGCTACTAAGAACAGCAGTGGCATCATCCTTGCTGGACTTAGCAGGGGACTGGAAAAGCGACGACGGAGACAAGCACATTTGGCAAGTACTAAAAATAAGGATTTTTGGAGGGATTATTTTTGTCATTTTTATTTTGTAAAATCAAGTTAGGTTTCTATCTTATATCTGGTGGATAGTTGGAGCTTCTGGAATCCAAAGACAAAGTCTTACTAGGAATATCTCCCCCTTCCTATTTCCTTTCTCTAAGAGGAGGAGTATGTGTGTGGGGAGGTGGTATTAGAAAACACTTGCATTTGAACCGGAGTTTTTATCATGACCAGAGAAATTTCCGGCTTCTGTGTTTGCTGTTAGAAGACTTTGTACTCTGAGAAATACCAATACAATGCCTACTAGTCTCTGCATTTCATGAAAATTTTATTTAAAACAAGATTGGAGGTAAATTTTTTCCAATGTATGTTCTATTTAAACACTGAATAAGTGTCACAAAATGGAGCTATAGTTAAAAATTAATCTTCTGATTATATCCACAGCCTTTCTTTTCCATCATGCTGATTGATGGTCATCTTGCAGTGCATGTTAATGCTGGAGATAGAGCAAGTACTAGGAAAGTAGTTATTCAGTCCGCTAATGGAACATACAGTGATGGACAAGAACACTCTGTCATCCTAATTCGGAATAAAAGGTACATGTGACTGCAAAGAGCACTACCTGTTTAATTATTGTATGCTGTTGTTAGTTCACTGCACTCTCGGAGGAATTGCCTTTGCTTGCTTATTAGGTGGAATAATCAGGGCTGTGTTTTTCTACTGTTAATGCAGATGTTCTGATTTACATGGTAATTGTATACAGCATACAGCCGCTGATAGAGGTGTAGCTAAAAGCTCTCGAAGTCTCTAGGCAGCTTGGGGCACTTGAGTATACTAAATAGTATTAGGAAAAAAACACAGCTATTCAAAATAATTTAGAAAATTTGACAAAACTTTACATGTTAAGAATCATCTAAAGAAGCACTCTTCTAGTTTTAAGACATTGAAAGGATTATTGATGTAATGGAATCTTTGTCTATTAGAACAGGGCATTTTCTGAGGCTGAAAGGAATGCTTTTCCTTTGAAAATTACAGCCTAAGACCTTGTTTAATGTTTTCCCTACTTTATCTCTTTCAGGATCATAACTGTACAGGTGGATGAAAGTAAACCTGCAGAACTGAGGCTTGGCTCATCAGCAGAAATGAGTCCCATTAATGTTTCCAACTTTTACGCTGGTGGCATTCCAGCAGGAGAGGGCATATTAGGGACAAAACTGGCTGGCTCCTTTCATGGCTGTATCAGCAATCTTATTTTTAACAAGGAGTAAGTCAGAGGGGTAACTGTTTTGTTTTGGAAAACTGTGTAAAGCAATTATTAAATACAGTTTGTGATCTCTTGCATTACATTTCTGTTTGCCTGGCTTTTAAGACAAGCATGATACCCATGATCTGGGTATTATAACAGCCAGAAAATGGATCTTCCCATCTACACTTCTAAATAGCGTTAAAAGTGTCTTTAATGTTTATAAAGATGCTGCACAAAACACAACTTTCTCTACTGTAGTTTCATCTGCATTCATATGCAGACAGAATGGTTTTCCAAAAATATTGTCGAGTCATACTGTTTTATGGACAGATTATTTGCCAGTTCTCAGTCTGTTTGTCCCAGATCCCACTTCTTTCCTTTCTCCTGTTACTAGTGAAGGATCTTGTGAAATACTCTCCTTCTGCTTGGGAAATGTATGGACTGGAGATTGCACCTCTTAAAATGTATTTTTTTAAAAAACACAGGCTTTTATATTTCACCACTTCCATGAAGTATGAACATGTGGATATGGACAGCTGCTTTCTGTCAGAGAAGCCTAAACCAGCCATACAGCCAGCAGACATTGAGATTCAACCTGAACTTCAGACTTTATCAGTTCCCCAGAGACCTCATACAGATACAAAAAATGTATGTATGTCAGCAAAGCTCTATTGCATCTTCTTTTGTCCATTCTTTGTGGAACATTATTAAAGTACAGACTGTGTATATTTTCTTCTTCTATGGTATGGAATGGTTTGATGAATGTGGATTTGAAATTATAATTTCCTATAGAGAAATTGATATTAACCTTTCTAGCAGCCCACTGGCCATTTGGAATTGAAATATAGTAAGGTTTTTTCAGGCAGCAACACTAAAAAAGAAAATAAAAGAAAAAATGGAGTGATAATCTCCCAGCAGAAGGACTTGACAGTAACTATTATCTGTAGTGTATTCCTGCCAAAGTGGCTCTGGGCTGACATTTGCATTAGCTGTGCAGTTCTGCATTCACATTTTCCTGGTCACACACATGCGGTCTCTGCTCTGTGTCAAAGAGGAGGCACAAACCATTCGAGAGACACACAGTGTCTGAATGCAGCTTGCACGGCACCTGTTTCCTCTCACATAGTCCCTGTTCTCAAGAGAGAAGGCAGCATTTCTTCTCTCCTTCTGCAGCTGCACATCTTCATAATGAATCATTTCCAAAGCCTCCTGAAATCATTTTTCTGTGGCAACAGAAAGCAAGATTTTATACATTTCATACAACTGTGGCTATAAAAAGAAATAAGTTGTCCTTCTTAGAGCTGAAGTATAGCTTCGGCTCATACTCTGTTACTCAGCTATCCATCCCCCAAATCATAACAAAAATGTGTGTCCTCATTAAATGGTAAAATATTTCTGCCAGTCCATAAGATTTTCACACTGAAATTGTACTCTGTCTTACAACATTTTTAATCAAAAGGGCTATCAATTAAGACAAATAGTGAATGAATACTTCTCAAACTACAAACATTTATCAGTAGAAAAGACAGTGGTGTCTTTGAGATTTATCTTAATCATTAGACCTAGTTCTTTTTGAGCCTGAAGATAACTTAGAATGATTGTGAGTTTAGCTGATTGATGTTGCTTTGTTGTTACCTTGTGGCTCAGTTTTCCTTCTTGGAAAGGTATACCTAGGCACGCTGTCACTGACTTGCAGGTCAGCATCTGATAATATTCTTCCTAACAAAGTCCCTTTATTGACAGATCATTTGTGCAAAATATGAACTACCTGATCATGTTCAAGGTGCCCATCAGTTTGGACTTGCCAAAGGCAGCCACTTGACACTACTTTTCAATCAGTCTGCTGTCAGGAAGAAGTGAGTATATCCTGAATTACACACGCACACAGTATTATTTTGTGTTGAGCTGCGAGAAGCGCAGTGACAGTTTTCATGAATGATCACTGCATTGCCAGCTTTGAACATGGCCCCCACTTCAGGTTCCTGTGGACTCCTCATGGAAGAAAGTATCATAACCATCATAATGTAATTAATGTGTCTTTCCCAGGTTAGTGGTCATGAGTTTATTAACTCATGGTCAGAGTTCTGCTTTCTTTTTTTCCCCTCTCAGGCTTAAGAGCCTGACTGTATCTTCTGTAAGTATTTTGATTTGTGTTTTCCACATACCTCTGTATACATACTTACTCCTTTGACTGATGGAGATAACATCTCACTCTCTCCTCTGTATTTCCTGCAGGTGTACCTTCCATATATGAAGGTGCACTTGAGATAAGACTACTGAGAAGAATAATTTTGCTGAGACTTAACATGTGATAGCCTCTCTGCCTCTTTTACTTGTTTGAGAGGTTCCCAACAAGGTCTCCAAAACACAGCCTGCAAATCACTAGAATATCCTTCTTTCAACTCAGGAACTCTCCAGGCATTGAGAAAAGAGTGGATTTTCCTTCTAGGCCTTCTGTTATAGCTATTGAAAGTAAGGACATTGCAGAGGATTGATGCCATGTACTCTGAGCCTAGTGTCTCCATAACAAATGGCTCAATCAGCTCCTCTACCTTTTAAGCCTCCCTCTGTTCCCAGCCTGCCCATTATATCCCAGCATGCCTGGCTAATAGTAATGGATGCCATCACATTATCCTGGAACGGGTTCCTTTCTTGAGGCAATAGGCGAGTCTGCAGTCACAAACAGCAGAGCCTGTCCCTCTTAAAGTCCATCTCACTCTGTGACAAGCATTTTTTTTCTATTTCTGACAGGTACAGCACTGATTCCTGTTATGAAACACATTATAGGTCATGCTTTCTTAGAACCAATGCAAATTCTTCTTTTCTGGCCTTTGTAATAATAAGTTTCCTTTCATAATAATAAATTGGTTGAGACTGTTCTCTGCCTCCAGAAAAGCCTTTTATCACTACAGAAGAAATATTTTCCAGTAACCGTGAAATTTTATTGTCTAGACTTTCCATCCAGCTGAATCTCAGAACCTTTGCCTCCAGTGGCCTGATTTACTACATGGCTCACCAGAACCAGGTTGATTTTGCAGCCCTACAGCTTTATGGGGGACAGCTCCATTTCTCATTTGATCTAGGCAAAGGAAAAGCAGTAGCTCTTCACCCTGCTATTATCAATGATGGAAAATGGCATACGGTAGGTAGTCACCAATCTTGTGCTCCATTTTCTCTCTGGAGTTATTGGGCTGGGTTTTCTTTGCCTTTCCTGTGTGCTTTCTGTGTTGCAAAGGCAAACTGGTTTTAATCCAATCATGAAACCATTCAGAAAACTTTTATTTGGTGATAGTTATTTCCTTTTTAAATTCTCATTAATTGCACATCAATTCCAGCTTCCAACTACTATCAAGTATCTCAGATTATTTAGAAATCAAATAGTTCACCAACTCTGTAATAATGGTTATCTTCAACAGAGAAGAACCTAACAGAGCAGTGTAAAAACTCTGACTTTTTCCACAGAAAGCTTTCCATGTGCTATATGACCAAAGATTGCAACTGAATGCGTGGTAAGGTGAAAGAGATTTATGGGTGCACAGTTACTCTTTTCTCCTGTATATTGCATAATGCCCGAGCATGTCATAGTGGCTAGTGATAACAGAGCAGCACTCTTTTGTTTCCTTGGTTGAGGCAACATGAGAAAGGAAGATATTTGAAATGAATGGAGGTTGGATGGGGAGGGCTTGGCTAAAGGACAGTTTGAGGAGAAACTGTGGTTACAGCTTTGAGGGGTCACATAGCATTCAGGGCCTTCTGAACAAAGGCTGTGTCCAGTTCCTCTGAGCAACCCACCTGCTGCTGACTCAGGCTTGCTTTGTGAAGAATAACTGTGATGTCTGCATGAGTTTTAAAAGTAACTCTGATCACACTAATTCTCCTAAAGGCAGGTGAGGATAACAATATTCATCCTGCTAAGCTTCCCATATGTGAAGCCTTAACTCCAGGAAGTGGCTTCTGTGAGACAAAGGGATTGATGACACAAAGTTACCAGCTTTCCTAGGTGCCTTGGGAATCAGCGGAGTTATTTTTGCTTTTCATACATAATCAGCAGAAGAAAAACCAGCAAAAACTTAACATGAAGAAAGCAAATGTGGACTTCTGTCAGAGAGAGATATTGCAGTTAAGCTCTGCTGCCTACTCTGAAAGGAAGAATGCTCCAGGACTTACAGCTGCATGTTTAAAGTTAAATACACTCACATAATACTCATACTCACGCTATCCACATTATAAGAGATGAACAGATTCCAAGCAAGAGCTGACTTACCTTTACTACCCAGGACATAAAAACAGGGGCTTCAACCTTTTTCAGAGATTAAGGCTGAGTCACACCACTTTGCAGCTGGGGGTGATGATTGCAGTCCCTCTGCAATCAATTTAAACTAATATGCATTGCTACCCAAAGAAGCACCATTTCTTTCTCTTCTCTGCCCTCTGCTCATACGATCCTGCTTTACTACTTTATCCCCTTGCCAACCCACATCTTCATGAAAGTTCATATTGACCCTAGTCAGGATTCTTAGTGGGGCTAAAAGTAAACAGAGAAGAAGAAATAGCTACCTGCTTCAAATAAAGTCCCTCAGCCACATTGTGAATAATTACTTTAGGGCAAGGAGGGTATGGGGGCATGAGTTGGCAAGATGAACAGAACTGGAAAGCTTTTTGGTCATAGCAAATTTATCACTGTCCATCAATATTACAGCATAGGAGTGTGCACTTCTGAGAGCTGAGATGGCTCAGCTGGCAGGCAACACGATAATTGTAGAAGACCAACACAGTACTCTTCTCTTCAGTGATGTACCTGTGTCCTAAGGAAGGAAGCTAGTAATTTTAAATAATCACTGTTACACTGAAAAACTTAAGCAGAACAATATGCAATCAATGTGAACACTTGGGAAGGCAAGGAAGCTGTTTAGCTGCTCAGTTACGTTCTGAAATGGCCTCAGCCTCAGGATGAATTGCAAGAGTGCACTTCAGAACAGCATGTTAAAGCAATCAAACCACTAAAAAACTGTCTTGATTACTTCTGTGGCAAATGATGACTAGATAACTGATTTAACTTACTGATTCATGTTTGTATGCTTTCATTTTTTCCAGGTAAAGACAGAATACTTTAAAAGAAAAGGTACAGTCCTTGTGGATGGACGGGAATTGGTAGCAGTCAGTGCTCTTGGAGATGGTAGCACTTTGGATGTGGAAGGGAAGCTCTATGTGGGAGGACTCCCCTTAGACTATGTGCCAAAGAATCTTGGAAATGTAAGTAGGTTTGGGGTGGTGGGGTGTCTCTGACATTTTGCAAGACTAGAATGCATCAAACTCCATCAAACCCATCTAATTCAATATCCTGTCTCTGACAGGCAAAAAAGAAGTACTTAGGGAAAGAAGCAACAGAGAAAGTAATGACCCTTTACCAGATAAATCTTTCCAACTTTCTATAGCTTAATGACCCTAGCTAAAGCTTGTATCCTTCTGTGTTAGTAATAGCCCTTAACAGATTTTTTTTCTTCTATCAATCTCTCTATTAAAAATGGATAAAGAATATAAATTCCTATGTTTCATAATATAAGGTAAAAACATGACCCAGAATCTCAGACATTTTGGTACCTAAGTCCTATTGCATTCAAACAGGAATTAAGTGCCTTAAATATCTCTGAAAGGCTAGGTTTACCTGTCTGAGATTAAAAACATTTTGCATGTGTTTTTAGAGGGTCGGTTTTTGTTGCTTTCCTCCTTGTGCAGTCCATTATGTCAGTCAGGATTCTAGTGATGATAATGCTTCTTGTAGAATCATAGAATATCTGGAGTTTGAAGGGACTCACAAGGATCATTGAAGTCCAGCTCCTGGCCCTGCACAGGACGCCCCATGAATCACACCATGTGCCTGAGAGCATTGTCCAAATGCTTCTTGAACTCTGTCAGGCTTGCTGCTGTTACCACTTGTCTGGGGAGCCTGTTCCAGTGCCCAGACCATGCTCTGGAGTGATTGGGCAATGCCCAGCTCTTCTCAATTCTGAGTGTATTGTCTTAAACCATTCTTTTTAATTGGATAATGGGGTTAACAAATATTTTAATACTTTGCATCTGCAACTGCTGAAAATAGTAATGGTGAGAAATTCAGATGAGTCTTTTTGCTCAATAGAACTTTTAAAATGTCATTCAAAATCTTGATTTACTCATTAATTTCCTGAAGCATGCTTGGAATGTCTTTAACTGCTGGCACATCCCTGCTCACAGTTAAGTGAATGCAATCCTTTTTATATGTTATAGATAGTGTATACTGTTTTTCTAAACTGTTTATTTTGACTCTAAGACATTAGGTATATTTGTAACCTTACATAATTATATGTAATAATAGAAATTTAATTATGTAAATATTTTAGATCTTGCTGTGTTTTGTTCAGATAACTTTTTATTTGCAATAACATCAGGTGAATCATTAAGCATTGCAGCAGTTTATATTAAACATTGTTTCCTACATTTCCATATGCTTAGGTGACTCACAGTATTCCTGCTTGCATCGGTAACATGACAATTAATAGCAAACAACCAGACAGTGAGAGTCCTGTCTCCATCTTTGCTGTGAATAAATGCTATGTAACAGTGCAGGATGGTACTTTCTTTGATGGAAGTGGCTTTGCTGCTCTTGGTAAGTGTCATTAAATGAAAACAGTACCTTACTGAATTTATGTTAATGAAAACATATGCTTTTTATATTTTGCTGGAACTGTGTGTAATTAACTTGTCGTTGTGGTTGGGACGGACTCGATAAAAAGCAGGTGAAGATCCTGAATAGATAAAAGTGAAACTTCTTCTTTTTATTTTTTCAC
This sequence comes from Anabacerthia variegaticeps, assembly GCA_035583185.1. Classification (NCBI taxonomy): domain Eukaryota; kingdom Metazoa; phylum Chordata; class Aves; order Passeriformes; family Furnariidae; genus Anabacerthia; species Anabacerthia variegaticeps. Next base: position 100,064,227 of record JAWWEW010000078.1, read on the forward strand.
ACAGCTACTTTTCTATATTTCCTAAGTGTACGTGCGCTAACATTATTGGTGCTCATTACACACAAACAATCATCTATTGGCCACAGTTATAAACTACTGTCTCTTTACAAACTCATCCAGGTTTCTTATCTTCTGCTTCTCCTGAGTTCTCTCAGTCTCTGCAAATTGTTTATCTTCACGGGTACACAGCAGTCTGGCCAAGGTCAAATTCTTCTTGCTCTGTCAAGAAATCCACAGGCCTGATGCAGTTTCCCACATTAACTGACTCCTCACACAGCAAGTGCATGCCTTGCGTATGTATTTCTGACTAAGTTCCGTACATCCAAAAGTGATCGTTTCTGCAAAGGGCTGTCTTCCCCAAATGAAAGACCTAATGTTTTTAGCGCTGGAAAAGAAATGAACTATCTCTTTTTTCAGCTAAGAATATCCATGTTCCTGATGTTAAGGTCTGTTAAAGGGTATGGAGACAAAAGACTTGTGAAGTAACATGAAGGATTACATTTGTGCTCTTTACTGTTTCTTACAGATGCGATAGAATGTAGTAAATCCGAATTAATAAAAACAAAAACTATTTGGCAATTTATCTTTTCCAGTATAAAATGTGAATTATGACTGTGGAAAATTTACTTTCCAGAGGTTCTGCAAGGTCATGTTCCAGCAGAATAAGCTTTTTAGACCTTTTTATGCTGATGTATTTATTGTACTTTGTACTGTGGGTTATGAGTCTTCTGCTAGAAGCTTCTAACTTCTTTTCAGTCAGAGAAGGTTACAAAGTGCGGTCTGATGTGAACATCACACTGGAGTTCCGTACGACAGCGGTGCATGGTGTTCTTCTTGGCGTCAGCAGTGCTACGGTTGATGCCATTGGACTGGAGATTGTACATGGCAAGGTAGGCTGCCCTGTGCTGGCACACTCATTTCACAAAGCTTTCTTGAACTGGGAGGCTAGAACTCTTGGATTGCTCTAAACAGGCACCAGTGAAACGTGATGGAGGCAAATCCCCACAGAACTAGTATGAGACACTTCAATGTTTCTCATTGCCATCATATGATAAAATGTGCAATTAGCATAAATCACTGAAATTTTTTTGATTTTTAATTAGTATAATTTATGTTAGTGTGCAGCCATTCTGACCTCCTGTACTTGGTACCTTGTATGTTAGACCAAATATATCTTTTTTGTAGCTTAGTACTTTTTCTGCCATAATGCTGCACTTGTCCTTGAGAAACACTATTGCATGTAGAAAGTGCACTGTTTTGTAATCTCTTTTTCAATATTCATGAGCAATTAACTCATTCTCTACTTCTACTGGCCATTATGCTCCATAAACCTTTTAACAATCAATACATAGTTCTCCAGTCATCTCTTGCATAAAAAATGTATACTTGATTGCTCCTAAGTATTTTGTTTTCTCAGAAATAGCTCATTTTCTATTCAAAGCTTCCTAGCTAGAGACAGTGTTAAATACCACTGTTTCTGTGGGACATAGTTTCTCAGTTAATATTTACATATTAATCCTCACCACCGAGCTGAGGAAATGTCTACTGCTATGAAAAATAAATACATGGAAAAAATCAATACATGTATTGGCAATGACAAGTGCTTTCAGTCCAGTCTTCTTTCTCTTCAGTGAATCTTCTTTCAGGTCTGAAGTCTCAGGTTCTGTGAAAAATGTCTTGATTTGTATTTGTAAGAAACATTGAAATCTCTATACCAAGTTAACCCAATGGAGCATTGAATAGATAGATCCAAGTCTTCTAGATTTTAAAGACACTTCCATAAGGATACACTCTATCCATCAAAGTAAACGTTAACTTTGCATATTGCCAAGCATTTAAAATAAAAATCTGTGCACCAGCATGATTGTGCTTTTATCTAGGCAAATTTAATTCTTGTATTCTTACTTTGTATCTTTATTGATATCTGGCTGTTTATGTAGGTTTTATTCCATGTCAACAATGGAGCTGGCAGAATAACAGCTATGTATGAACCAAAAGCAACAAATAATCTGTGTGATGGAAAATGGCACAAACTTCAAGCAAACAAAACCAAGCATCTCATTTCGCTCATAGTTGATGGGAATTTGGTTCAAACTGATAATCCCTACATCCAGTCAACATCTGCAGATACGAACAATCCCATTTATGTTGGAGGCTATCCTGGTAGGTACAGTAGTATTTCCCTTCTTTCTCTCTTGCTCTCACTCTCACAAAAATTACTCTTAACATGTGTTCCCTCCACCCCAACCCCTTTTCGTTTGCCAGTGGAGTCTGAGACTGTGTACAGCTCAGCTGTTGCTTCATATTCTGACAGTTTTAACTTAAAAAAAACACCTGTATTAGAATATCTTTCTCCTGTCATTTCCACTCTCATCTCTCATTGTCCCCTGGGAAAAACTACTGCAAACTCTGCACAAGTTATCCCAGGGCACGGCTTATGCTTGAAAGCAGCAGTGACTGTTCATGCTGGGATACCCTAGATCATTCAAACATGAATAGAACTTGGTGCTCCTTAGGTGTTGGTTTTATCTCTCATTTCAGAGGGAGGAGAAGCAGCTTAATAACCTGGATCATTGTATTGTTTCTGTTCACTGAAAATAGATTCTATGTATTTCATGTTTGTTTTTCAGCTGACGTGAAGCAAAACTGCCTCTCGAGCAAGAGCTCGTTCCGTGGCTGTTTGAGGAACCTTGTTTTGACCAAGGGCCAACATGCAGAATTGTTTGACTTTAGCAAAGCTTTTGACCTGCGTGGAGTCTTTCCTCATTCCTGCCCTGGGGCTGAGCAGTGAACTGTAGCAAAGCCCGTCTGGACTGAGAGGGTTTTTTTGTTGATCTGTTATTTTGTATTCTCATTTTGTAATGAAAAGAAGAATTGGTGAGAGTCTGCATCTCCTTGATTATTCTGGTTGTTTTCCAACTCAGGTCTTTTTTTTTTTTTTTTTTTTTTAATTTCTTTTTAATCAGAAGCTCTATGTCTACAATTTAACTAAATGTTTTTAAACAACAGATACCTCTACTACAATGTTAATGGCATTAATTGGGTATTTTTCTTTTGGGAATTTTTATTAATCAGAGTTTACAATATGTTTTCTTTTGATTACTTGACAGTATTTCATTTTATTGTGTGTTGGTTGTTTTATAAAAAGGCAATTATTTTGGACCACCAAATAAAACTATAATAAACTGTGCATTAATTCACGTTGTCCATACATTTCAGTTAGAAGAAAAAGAGCTGGCAGGCTACGAAGTGACAAATATGACCAAGGCAGGTAGGCTGGAACTAGATGATCTTTTAGGTCCCTTCCAACCTAGACCATTCTGATTCTATGAAGAGTAGGTGAATATAGTCCAGCAGAGGGAGCAGGAGACTCACTAAAGGCATAATTTTGAAGGTCTCAGATACAGAGTCTAATGAATAGAATTTATACTTTATATGGTAGCTCCAGTTTCTCTTCCTTTGGCCTTAAAATCCAGTGCTTCTGACCCTCATTATAGATACATTGTCTAGGAGGGTTATGTTCTTCTTAATGCTTACATGTAATCAGCTTCGGGACAAGCAGCAACTCCATAGCACGGAGATGAATATGAAGTGCATTGGTGAAGAAACAATTTGGGTCTGACTTAGGAAATACCAGACTTTTGGCACCTAGAAGTAATGCATCCTTCTTTGGATAACAGTATTTCTTACAGGACACAGAGAGGCACTTTTGTTGCTCTGCAATTCCTAATCCACAGGCCAGTCAACAGTTCTGTCTTTGTCTTTTCTTACTGTGCTTGCCTGTTTCTGAAATGAGTGTTCTCTTGAGCTGGGTTTTGGGGACATGTGCTCAATCTGGCTAAAGTAAGGGCATCTGTTCATCAACTGGCCAGATCACTGAGCACTGAAAAACGTGTCTCATACTTTAATAGGCATCCATAATAAACACAGTTCTTTAAAAGACACTTCCATCTTGGTTTTTGAGTTTTTTCCCTCATTGAACTAACAGTATTTTTGCTTGCTCCTTACAAGTTTGTTTGGCTTTTACTATGTTTTTTTTTCTTTTACAATTTGTTCTGGAGTAAGTTTCGCTCCATGTATTTTGTGCTAGTTTAAAAAATAATGGCTGAAGTGAAACCCCAAAGTGGTTTGCCATTGCTCCCAATGAGGCAGGATTCCAAGCAGTGTCATTTTGTACCTTGCATTAAGGTAGTCCAAGCGAAGTGCTCCTGGAGCAAAGAACTCCTTCACTTGAGCAAGGATGGCACAACATGGTCCTTTGTATAGCCAGCTATTCAGGTGCTTTTAAGACAAATTCCCCACTGCATTTTGTAATTTCTGTCATCTGCTTCTATCCAAAAAACACATTTAGTTTTGAAGAGCTTTCTTTGTTGGTATTGGTTTTATTTTTGACATGGGTACAATACAGTGGACACACTCTGCTGTACAAATACACTTAGATGTTGGCATACTTCAACAAAACACATAACATAATGAGGATTGTAAGGGAAACATACATACAAACACTTCGCTTTGATTAGTGGCATTGTATTATTTTCCAGAGAAGACGCACATTAATAGAAAGCCCATGAAAAATAAAAATGTAACACAGTGTGTTTGTATTTATTGTCTATTTAGCCCCCAGATCTGATCTCATGAGGTTCACATTACAAGCAGTAATTTAGGCAACATAGTTTCCATAAAATTTCATCCACATCCTGAAATATGTATTTTACTATTATTTTTTTTGTAATTTCAAATCATGCCCCATAGAAAAGGACATATTTTGGCAATGTTAAGACTAATGGAAAAGTGAAATTGATAACAGAAAGTTCTTGAGTAGTAAACCTCTAAGCCAAAATATTTTTCCTGGAAAATGCAGAGTGAGGTAGTTAATATTATATGTGGACACAGATACATCTGCGCGCACACACACATTCTAATGACATTAGCTGCATAAACAGGTTAGAGCATTCCAGTCTGTTTCCAACATCTACTTTTTTACAATTCTCATTCTCTATGTGTTGCTATGCAAAATGCTTGTCTTTGTAGAACCATGGAGTACATAAATGCTTGAGGCATCTTTGGAATTTGAATAAATTTCTCCCTGCTTGCTACCACTTTCTTATTAATAGCTTTCCACATATGTTGCTTTTTGTTAGGTCACAATCCTATTGTAACCTGGTTTTGACTTCAGCTGCTTTTAGGAGGAACAAAATTTCTCATGCCTCTACCAGAACCTTGAAATGTAAGGCCTAAAGTTGAGGCCTCATAATTCAAAATGTCACTGAGATTGTTCCATTTGCCTGCTGCATATGAAATCGAGTTAGTGTACCACAACAATACAAAACAACTTAATGTGGAACAGTATTAATCACAGTACACATGGATCATTAGGTCCATTTGTATCAAAATAGAATTTTGAGATTCTGTTTCAGAGACAGGAGGTATTAGGCCACGCTGTAGTACTCGGGGTATATAGAATCTAGTTCATCTGCTAATATGCATGTCTTACAAAGGTATAGGCAGTTTTAGCATAACACAAATGCTCACAGGATGGATTTTAATACATCATATTTAATTTTCCTAAGTTATGAAGTGGTAAAAGTCTTTCAAAAACCCATTGTATTCTGTGTGGAATGCAGGGAGATCTATTTCAGAAATAACACTGATGAGGTCCAGAACATGCTGAGCAAGTTACAGCGTGAACACAGGGCTTCTCTGTACTTTCCCTAGCATGGCCATTAAGAACATAGAGTGAAGTTAGTGGGCAAGATGGAGGAGGTCAATGTATTTGTCTGAAAATACTGCAGAAATTTAGGTCATTTGCTAATGACATTTCAATGTTTTTGTTAATGTTTAGGCTTTCTGTATAGTTATAGAACCTCTTTTAATTGGCTATAAATACAGTGATGCTTAGCTTTTGTATGTATTCAAAGCACTTTCCACATAACACACCTTTGCTGAGTTTGTCCTTCCCAGATGGATGTTTATAACTCCTGATCTGGTCAGGGAATTATTTGACTGTACCTGAGAGTAGAATTTAACTAATTACCATGTTGCCTTTTTATGGAAAATACTAGTCCTGTTTACAGCTGAAAGAAAAGGGCAGCATTAGTAGAAAGAGCTGCCCATTGCCACAGAGGGAACTAAAGGGTATCAGGAGCAAAGCACATGGCAAAACATTTGTGCTTAGTCCTATAAACAAACCACAGATCTACTATCTCTTGTATATTTACAAGAAATAGTTGTCAAAATAAGAGTGTATTTTATAATACAACTGTCCTGGTCTGTTCCTGGATGCAACTATGTCTCCATTACTGTGAAGAAGAAAAAGAAAGGAAAAAAACAAAACCAGAAACAACAAACAAAACCCCGGGGAAGTTAGAAATATCATTGTTTTAAAGAAAAAGAAAAGATAAAATGTTGCGCTTTTTTAATTTTTTTTTTTATCAAGAAGGCAAGAAAGAAGACAGAATCTGCCCTCTGTAGACATTATTGTTGCTTGGTAAAGTTATTAATTCAATGTTGATTTCTTTCACTGACCATTAACAATGAAAGTTTACTGGAGAACGCAATTAGCTTAGCACATTCTAGAAGCCCTGCTTCTGGTTCAGATCCTCATTGCACAGCTTCAGCAGAGCATCTCAAGTTACAGACTTTCTCTGAAGGACAGTGGCCTTTATGTTCACCTGGAGGACTTAGTTCAGAGTGCTTTTACGTTCCTACGTGATAAACAGAACTTCTGCCTCATCTGTGCATCCAGACCAGGAAGAAAACTCACTGCTCAGGCTATGGGTGGATTCGTTGTGCAGTATCATCTAATGTTGGACACATTCAGTGCAGTTGAAGGCATTAGTTCCCATTTTTTGCATAAGACAAAGATGAAAAAAATACCTGCTCTTTTCCAGAAATTTGTGATTTCCCTACTGAACAAACATGCTTTAGTTCAATATAGCCCCAAGTGAGATGACTAGGTGAAGAACAGTGCCTGCCCTTGGGACTAGCTACCAACTGGACACACTGTCTTAAATTTCCAATTCAGTTATAGCCAATTGTTCTCTTGTCAGCCTGTGTGTTTTCTTAGACTGCATGCCATCAATTTGCAATGTATTTGTAAATCCCCAGCATAACTGGGCCTAGTTTGGCTACAGTTTTAAAGACCTAATGTGTAAATTATTAAATCCCACTGCGCATTGGAAGCTCTTTTTCTTCTCCATGCTGTATTATACAAGACCTGAACAAAGATCTCTCTTGTCAATGCAGCTGAATAGTATAAACATTGCTTACATATTAAAGCTAAAATAAAATAAAAATACATAGATTACAAATAGGAAACTATAATGTTTGACAAAAACAAGCGGTGACTGTAAGTGGCACCATTAACTCATATAATATGGCATTACACAGACTTAATTCTGACAGTATCAAGTAAAAGGCAGAGCCAGGAGCATATGCCCCTTCTTACTTAGCATTTTGCTCCTGAAATTTGTGGGTGTGATGGGAAGGAAGGAGAGAATGGTTTGTGGTATTACAATTGCACACAGCTACATGATCCAGACAGACAATTTTGGAAGACTGGTAGTGATATATATAGTGGTATACACTTTAAGCAGTATGACTGTCTATAAAGTAGTTCCTCCTCCTGCCTCCTGACCCCAGTGTCAGGTCCTCGTGAGGAGTGACTGAGATACAAATATTGCAGTAATGCACACTGCACAGGTTTACTTTCAGCAGAAAGGTTTGGTTTTGTCACACAGCTGTGTCTTGGCACTGCTGCATGTTGAGCTCCTGTCTTCCACATCTGACAGGCACCTTCTCTTCTTGAATGTCTCTGTGGTGCTTCTGTGTTACGCTGTGACAAGTAGTGTTTCATTCATCTAATGCCACTGGATTATTTTCAAAAATCTGTGTTTTAACACCAGGTCAGAAAACGAACAACTCGTATGTGACAAGTTGTTCTCTGTGCACCGTACCTTGGTCTGTCCTCCTTAACTTCTGGGCCTAATGGCACAAGTGTAAGTTATATGAAAGCATAACTGATGGTCAGAAGCTGGAATACCAAAAGTAGTATGTGCTGGCCATCAGTTGGACTGTACAGTAGGAAGGAATGATGTCCTGTAGCTACCGTTCCGCTTTGTGTCTGCAAGAGCTTGTTAAGGTGATAAGCATCACTCTTGCCCATTTGGCTTTTTGTCCAGTACACTGCAGCCTTCTTCAGCTTGCTTTTGGTTTTATCACCCATTCTGCCTGAGGATTTGCACGGTAGACATCTAACATATATGCATCTGGATCTAAACAGTGCTGACCTGAAACAGAAATTGACAGCCACAAATCATAGGATGTTTTGAGCACAGTGGGACAACACTGTTAAAATGCCCTTGAATGTTTCTCTGACTTGCACACAGCAAGCCTAGTTTGGTGTGTCCTGCTAACATCTTGCCAGGATGCAGAGGGCCTTTGGCAAATTTGCCAGTGATTTTACTTTGTGGGAATCATGAATTCACTTTCATTTCCAGGCAAGATGCCCTGCATTACACTGAGTTATGGACAAGACATTCAGTCAAATGGTGAACAAATATGGTTTCTTAAAAAGCATTAACAACACTCTTACTGTAAGTGCTACAATATCAGGTTTTTTGTTTGGATTTACTGGGCTGGAATTACACTCTCTGATTTTGTTTCTACACTCAAATGCTGAAAAAGTAGCTCTATAAACAACGTGTTCCTGTCCAGCTAGGGTTTGCAAAGAAATACAGGGACTATATCAAGGTTTTTGGCAGTTGCCATTTTGCTGGTTAAAAAAGAAAAAAAAATCCTCCTAACACTAGTTGTTTCAGGTTTCATTAGGTGGCAATTGGAAAGTCCCTGCTGCCTTTGCCAAAATGAGGCATTAGGTGACTCTTAATTGAGTAATAAGGCAATAAATTATAGAGTTAAGTTGATTTGTTGAACTATATTACATTTACGTGGGGTGATGAAGTCATTTAACTGATGAAGTTACATTGCTGTGACACGAAAGGATTCTGGTAAAATTTTTGTACAGTTACTTTTAAGGTCACTGGGGTCCTAACAATTTTATTCAAGTCAAAGCAATATAAATGAATTAATGCATAATCAGTGGACTAAGGTACCCTGAAGTACCGAGACTATAAAAATAATTTGAAATCAAGATGCAAATTAAACATCCAGATTTTCTGAAAGAGTGTGGGAATGTTTAGGATTGTTTTGCAAGGCCTTTAGGATATTCTTCTGTTTTAGCATGAGTTGGTCATCTGGTTTATCCAGGCAAAACAAATCACTAATCCAATTTAGCTCTGTATGTCGTCAGTAATAAAGACTGCTTCTTGTTTGCTGCAGAAGTAAATCTGATGTTTTGTAATAACTTTATAAAAACTCCTTAGGGCTGAATCAAGAAGAAATAAGACATAATCTAATCAGATGGTTGACAACAGACTTGGACAGAGCATCCAGAATTTTGGTATGAGCAGAGAAAGGAGAGATCCAGGATTGTGCAATATCAAATTTAAATCTGGTTTTTGACCTTTAGGCCAGAAACTTGTGGGGCAAGCCACTGTTGTTGTTATTACAAGAAGTGTCACTGCATGAAACATGGAAGAAGACAAAAACCCTACTGCAAGGAATTTGCAATCTAAATAAAACATATGGATTAGTATGAGTATAGAACACCCATACACACAGGGGGTGAATTCTCAATTCTGTGGTTTTTATTTGGGGGATGTTAACAGTTAGAGATGAAGAAATAGGTCTTGGGAAAAGGCTTGACAACGAGGTGGAATGTACTTGCAAGAGGAAGACTAAGGATCTTTTAACCATAGAAAAATGCTCAATTATAAGAGGGAGAGAGGTAAGCAAAAGGTCAGAAAAATTTGGCAAGACTGTAAGGGGTGCTCCTGAGATCCAGCCATTGGGTTCACTCTTCTGTGAGGCATCCTTCCAGTCACACTGAAGTTGTAATAAATCATGACATTGATTTTAACAGCTTTTGGGTCAGGCTGCTTACCTCCAAATGCGCTGGAGAGTAGGAGTGACCCAGCTGTGTCAAAACAGCGCTGCCCTGAAGTGTTTTAGGAAGTTTAGGACATTCAGAATTAAATTTTCAAAAATGAGGCCTACCTATATTTCCTCCAATTTCATGTAAACTTTGGATCTGGCCTCTTACGTTCTGTGATGATCCACGGCTAGGATGGAAAAAAAACTTTCAGTGTGTATTTCTGTTACAACCACTGCCTTACCACCTGCCATCTATGGTAAGCTAAAGTTTGGTATTTTTTCCCCCATGAACTGCCTTATTAAAAGCAGTAACTTCTACCAAATGGACCACTGCAGAATACTGAATCTGCTACAGAGGTAGGTTACTGCATCACAGTTAACTAGACCTTCTAGATTATGATTTTACATTATTTGTTCAAAGAACAGAATTATGGGCAAGATGGAAAGACTGCCGAAAAAACTTTCAGATACAATTTACCATTTCCCATAACTGTTAATAATTATTACCTTAAAATAAAAAAAAGACTTATGGAGAGATGTAAGACAATTCCTTTGTGTTCTCTATCTGGCAAGTCTTTAAAATATATGTTTAATGTATGTTTTTAGTAGTGGTGTAACAGAGGGCAGATTGATTCTGTATAGGAGTCAATTATTAAGTAAAATAAAATTAATTAAATCAGTGGTTAAAATTTCTTTGCCCAACATAACCATAAATTAGCAATTTTAGATGAGAAAAAGAGTTCTTGTAACACAATGAATCTCTGAAAAGGGAACAATCCATTTATAGTTCTAAAATTGTTCAGGAAAAACAAAATGTTCTGCTTTACCCACCTGTTTTCACAGTGGAATCGAGCCAGGATGTCTTTGGCTTTTGTTTGGCCGTTGAGTTGAATTGCCATAGAGACTTTTGAATGCAGTGGAGCATAAACTCGTATCACTCCCTCGGGTATGTCAGACTGCAGGTATGGGGGAAAAGTGACAGCTCCCTAAAACCAATATTCAATAGAGTAAGTCTAAGGCAAATACTGCTCTAGGTCGATTCAGAAGCAGTTCTGAAACTCTTTTGAGGTTGCTCGCAAAAATCACTGTCCTGTATTCACTTGATTATTAAAAGACATATTTACAGACATACAGATGAAAATTGGAGACATGGTATAATGAGATACAACACAAAGACACAAAATCCTTGTTAACTAAAACATAAATGCATACAGAGTAAAGCCCTTGAATTTTAAGTTATTTCTGTTAGCATTGTTCAGTGAGACAACTGCTTATTTAAAAACACATAAAAATTATTAGGAATGTCTGTTCTTCCTTCTAAAGATGAAATTCCCCTGAGGCATAAAGATTCAGTTCTGTTTCCGCCTCCTATAGCTTCAACTAGATTGAAGTGTGTGTACAGTAAAATATCAAAGTGCCATATGGTTTCTGTTAATTTGAAATTTGACCTTATGTAGGGTTCAAACGATCATCTATGAAGTTTATGCACTCTTCCATGATTAATGGTGGATAAATCAATTAGCAAGGTTTGCATTCCAGTTTTAATCCAGCTAATACCATGCTGAGCAGAACACAATAGTCTCTCCAGTCTCTGTCTCTGTGTTATTTAGAACATCTGAGACCTGGGGATTGTGTTAAGTGCTCTCAAAATTAAACTCAGTTATCCAAACAGAGTTTGCCTCCAATTTACCCTTCATATTTCAGCTACCTGCCACAGCTACCCTCGTTTTTATTAGATGTAAAGCCAATTACTACGATCAATGGACTTGTCTTCCTGAAGGTGCAATGACTGCAGTAATTGAGTCTCCTCAGACAGGGAGTCTTTCTGTGTTTCTTCCAGGCTGAATACAACTTTGCAACACAGTAGTCTACATTGCCAATTTAAACCAGCATCTCTGTCTCCATTTGCAGCAGTCTCCATTTTGCTCAGTGCTGGCAAATAAATTCTCCAGAAAGCTGAATTAGCATGGATTCGCAATTCATACATAGCATTTATTTTTCTCCTCTTTTTCCCAGACATTCCCTTCTGCATTTTCTCTGTTGTCTGTACTGGGTGGCTCATTCTCTATTTTTTATAATCACTTAAAATCACTCCTTCCTAATTTGTCTTTTCTTTTTTCTTCAAGACTATCCTTCAACTGTAGAGTCCTTCATCATTTCCTTGATTACTTCTCTTACAATTCACCAATCTTCATTCATTTAGACATCCATGGAGGACTCTAAACACTTTCCAGGTTATTAATGGTAGTTACTACATGAAAATACTACATACAAGCTGCTATAGGGACTGTATATGTTATGCATATAGATACACATTCTTTGTTGCCCAAATTATATGTTGCACCTAATATGTAAGTTTATTTTAGCTGTCTTATCAAAGCAACATATCTCAAGTAACTTCCTAATCTCCGTATCTAGGCAGTGGAGAAAAGCTGGTGTGGCTTTAAGACCTTCAAAGAAAGACTTTTCTATCAGATTTTCCTGAGTTGGAACTGCACCTGGAACCCTGGAAATTGTCAGAAATATCCACCTCTCTTCTCTGACTGTGTGGGGAATAACAACACAAATGACTTCATTGGGGGTGTAACATTTAAACCCAGTTTAGGTGTCTGTGGCTGGTGAACTGGATTTTCTTTCTGTTTAGGAATTTACTGCAAAGCTCTAAAACTAAACTTTGCAAGGAGAATATCAAATGGCCTAGACCAGGGCATGCATAAATGTAATTAATCCTAATAGGAACCATTCTACCACTCAGCTATGGATCCATGCATTTGTTGAATATCTACAGATCCTTACTGTCAGGGACAGGCCACATATAACCATTTTCTTATGAAACAGGTTAAAAACCAGCATGTGTTTGTAAACAGCCTACAGCTTGGGCTGATAGAGATCATTCTGTCTGCCTTCCTCACCTTTTCTCAATCAATTCCCAAAGCTTTCTTTCATCAGGATGTTGGACTGAGAAGTATATCTTTCAAAATAGCTCCCTAATCAGCTAATTTTTTATGGTAAAATTTCCTCCCCCATGAGATAAAGGAGGGAGGCTGGTTAAAGCTGACTTTGTATCTTTTTATCATACCTCTGGTCTTTCAGGTCTTTCCCGTTCCATGGTCTTTCTCCTCAGTAGTTTTCTCACTCCTTTGTCAAACATCAGCTGTCTCTTGCTGTTGTTCATCGCTGCCTCATTCATTTTTCTCACTTGGGATATCAGGAAAGATGGGACCTAAAGGGAGGAAACCAGATCTAAGAATATATATTAATTTTCCCCCTAACACTGCTGTTGAGTCTTTGAAAGGCACCAAATTTTAGGCAGCAGAAGCTCTATCTATTCCTAGCAGATACATGCAATTCATAGCTCCTTCTAACAAGCCACATTTATTCCTTCAGTGACACTGTAGATCTTCTTTCACACCATATGAAACATTTTAATGATGTTTGAAGTCGCAGGAACTTCATTGGGAGGTAGTCTTTACAATCCCCATCATACCCTCCTTTATGAGGGAACAAACTAAGGCTGTCAACATCTTCATGCCAACCTTCACTAGCCCAACAAGTAGTAGACACTTTTGGCTTACATTATTATGGGCTTTTTAAATAATTAAATTGTTCTCCTATGCATTACTCTGTATAAACAATGGCATGGGACAGGTACGTCCAGAAGGCAATTTGTGCTAAAATAGATGACTTAGGTAAGTGAGGTAATTCTCAATCCAGATATACTTGTCACCCATATTTCATTCTAGATATAGAAGACTCCAGCCAGTTTCCAAAGAATAGCCAACTAGCCTCTTGGGAGGTCAGCTTACTCTGATTTCTGCAGAGCTCCTACATATAGCAAAATACTGCTCTGTACTGGAGCCATACAGAAGAAACCAGCATTACTCACTGTCCACAGGATGTCCTGGTACCGAATTAAAAGCCGCACAATGTGTGCTGTGGTGGCAGCTGCTTGCATTTCTTGTTGGTTTGCACGTTTCCCTTTGTAGATGAAGAGGTTTGGTGCAACAATCATAGAAACGTTCCACAAATTCATCTTGTTTTTCCCTTCATTAGCAACCACCTTCTTCAGGAACTGAAGAAAGGCCTGGAAAAAACAACACTTTGTTATCTTGAGTCTCATGAAATAATTTGCTTCTGAAATGCAGAGCTTTCAATTGCACAGCATTTCTGGCTCCAAAACTGATATATTTGCACTTAGAGGTGAAATTTAGGGAGTTTTGCATTTTATTTTGGATTACTCTGGTTGGTACAGCCACCTGTGTCAATCACAGAGGAACAGTTCATGCTACCACAACAGGCATTAATAACTTATCTATCATTTAGGGCATAATCCCCAATTTGCAAGTCAAGTACAGTGTCTACCCTAAGGCACTAAATCGTACAGCAGAGGAAAGATGTACAAGTATTGCAAAGGAATAGTTAGTTTCTTCATAGATTTCAAAGTGTCCATTTTGATGCACCTGACCAATGTTTTTTATATCACCATCACCAGTGTGATGTCTTTCTTCAAATGTGCATCAGTCCCATATGTGATATGAAGAATCTCTGTCTGCAACCCCCAAACTTTTTTTCTGGGATAATGAAAGCAAGAAGAGCTCACTCACTGTTGGTTGATGTTGCTTCTGCACATGCATAGCGGAGTGAAAGGAAACTCATTTCCCTTTTGGGTAGTTTATTCAGAATTTTGCTTGAGTGACTCAATAGAATGGATTGCAGCTGTGATTAGAGTTGGGGTCTACCAACGAGTCCTGTTCTGGTTTCAGTTGGGATAGAGTTAATTTTCCTCCTAGTATCTAGTACAGTGCTGTGTTTTGGACTTAGGATAAGAATAATGTTGATAACACACTGATGTTTTAGTTGTTGCTAAGCAGTGTTTACACTTAGTCAAGTGTAATCTTTAGCTTCTCATGCTGCCCTGCCAGTGAGGAGGCTGGGGTTGCACACGAACTCGGGAAGGGACACAGCCAGGAGACATGATTCCCACTGACCCAAGGGATATTCCATACCATATGGCATCATGCTCAGTATATAAACTGTGGGAAAGCAGGTCTGGGACTGCTGCTCAGGAACTGGCTGGGCATCAGTCAGTGAAGGGTGAACAATTGCATTGTGCATCACTTGTTCTGTATATTCTAATTATTTTATCATAATTACTTTCCCTTTCTTTTCTGTCCTATTAAACTATTTTTATCTCAACCCATGAATCTTACTCTTCTTTTCTAAATTTTTTAACCCATCCCACTGGGTCGGGGGAGAAGTGAAGGAATGGCTGTGTGGTGTTGTGCTGGTTTTGGCTGCAGTAGAGTTAATTTTCTTTCTAGTGGCCAGTACTTGGGCTATGTTTTGGATTTGTGCCGAACACAGTGTTGATAATATAGATATGTTTTTACTATTGCTGAGCAGGGCTTGCACAGAGCCAAGGCCTTTTCTGTTTCATGTACTGCCACAGTGGTGAGGAGGTTGGGAGTGCATGAGAAGTTGGGAGGAGACATAGTCAGGACAAGGGACTCCAAGTGACCAAAGCGATGTTCCATACCATACGACATCATGTTCAGAATATAAAAATGAGGGGAAAAAAGAGGAAGAATGGGACTTTTGGAGTGATGGCATTTGTCTTTGCAAGGGATCGAGCCCCATTCTCAGGCTGAACACCTGCCTGACCATCTGAAGCAGTGAATTCCTTGTTTTGCTTCATGTGCATGGCTTTTGCTTTCCCTATAAAACTGTCTTTATCTCAGCTCATGAGTTTTCCAGCTTTTACGCTTGTGATTCTCTCCTCAATCCTGCTGGTGGGGGAGTGTGCGAGTGGCTGCATGGGGCTTGGTTTAGCTGCTTTCTGGGTTAAACCATGAAAACTATACCACTAAAACCACTACCTTTGTACCCTGATGTTGCAATTAAAAATTTCTGTAAACCCAAGAGTTACAAAATAGAAACTGTGTTGGAGAAATTTCTAAAATCTCATTATAGATAGCAAGTAGATGCATAGAGAATTTTGTCATCGCTTTTATTTTTGTGCAAAAGCCTAGTAGCAATTAAGACTACTCCTCTAGGGCATATTTTTCATATGCAGCTCTATACCAAAATGAACTTTGGTAGCAGAAAAAAAACCCCATTATTTACAGAGCACTAGTAGACCTCCATATGCTTTAAAGAGGGTTGTTGTTCTTGTCCCTCATTACTGTATACATAAATGCATGTAAAGAAGGCAACTGAACTCATAAAGTTACATATAAACTGACAAGTGGGAGACTTGCAGAGGTGGGGCAGCTGCGTGGTCCTGATGAGCAGAGGACCTGATGAAATGTCTGGGGGCTCTCATGCAGCTTGTTCATCCAAGTTTTCTTTATGTAGAAACAAGCCTGCAGATGTAATCAGTGCCTCTTAGGGTCAGGATATAGTCAGATGTGGGAGCTCACAAACACCCAAAATGCTTGTAACCACTGTGTGTGTATTGGGAATTAGTTCATAGAGTTTGTAAGGCAAGCCAGTTGAGATTCTGACATCTGTGCTACAGATGTATGTTTTAACTTAGTACTAGTTCCTCCACTCTGGTCCAGTGCCCTGGAAGCCCTTCAGTACTGGGAGTGCACTAGGCAAGCTCCTTGAAGGCAACTTCTCATTTAAATTCATCCTGGAGAATTTCAGTTATACAGAAAACCCAGAAACTGCATCTTGTTTTCCTAAACTATGCAAACTATGTGAGGATCATGCCTTTTTGAAATGGGTGCCCCTGAATAAACAATGCCTGAGACCCAGCAGCTGGGTGCCTCCCACAGCTGTTTCTTAATTGCTTGTAAAAGAAATGACAGCAAGGGAATTTGAACATCTTTTCAAGGAAATTATAAAAAACACAAATGAATCCTTTCCTGGTGAATCGCCTGAAAAAAACGTGTTTCTCATTTAAAAGTCAAAAGCACCACAGATGGTAGGTGATAGCAAACAAAGAACTTACCTTGGCTGTGTCTCTGTTGGCTTCAGGCAGCAGCATGATCAACAGATGCAAAGCTTGTAGCTGTAACTTGATCTTGGAGATTTCTAAGGATATGAATAATTAATATTTTTGAAATCCCAGTTGCAATTGGTTTGTTCTAAAAACCTTGTGTGTCAGCAGTTCTAGCAAGAGCAACTAGTGCCTGGTCGAGAGTAGCATGTTTAGGTGTTGATTAACAATAAACTTTTTTCCCAAATGTAAAATCAATTTAATGAGTGGGTTTTTCCTCATCATCTTGGATCTTTGTCACACAGGCAGACAAGGCTCTATAAAATTCTGTCAACGTAGTAACAAGCCAGTATTTTTCAGTACTAGTTAGTTTCTCTTAGATATCTGTGTATTTGTTGTAGGGAATAAAATAATTTTGTTCTGGTCAGACACCTCTTGTTCTGTCTTCTTCAAACTGCTAAGCCATCATAACTGCAGGCAGCCTGGGACTCAAAAGTAGCACACTCAGTTATAGGAAGGTTACAAGAACAGGTCACCTCCTTCTGCCCTTTACCTAAAGGAGACACTGCAAACTTGACTGCAACCTTAAGTGAAGTTCCTCTGTACCAATTTGCCTAATTAATTCACCATCCTGAGAGTTTCACTCTGTCCTAGCTCAAGTGACTTTACAGTGAAGTCATAGGTATGGCAAGGTACAACTGCATTCTTCCTGGAAGAGAAACGAACAAAATGTACTGAGAATGAGAGACTGCAGTATGTACACTGAAAACAAAACCTGACTGCCTGAAGCTTTCTGTGATCACACATCTCTCTGTACCAGTATTCTGACCTCAACATAAACCTAAAGAGAAATAAAATAGATTCAAGAGAATATCAGCTAAAGGGCAGTGATTTGAGTTTACCTTTCAGAAACTTTCATTTGTGAAACCTATAACTGATGTGAAGCAGTAACTGAAAAGTCATTGCTCAGCCATTGTTTACTCACAGGTTTCGAATTTTACATTAAACAGTTGTGTTATTCACACAACATGCTTACGCTATTAGCTAACTTAGACACCTTTTGCCATTTGGAAATGAAACCTTGCAGAAAATTCAAATGTTTAGGAAATGCACTGGGACTGTTTTTCTCTCTGATTCAGAGAGAGAGAAAAAAATGTAATGTCTACTCTTATATTTTATCTAATTCAGTCCATACTAACTCCATTTCCACGTACTTTCCACTAGAGTGATGAAAGCAGGCAGGTATTCTACACTGAAGAGTGGGCTGGGGAGTTCTCTTATAAACATTTTCAACAGTCCTGCTGCATCATTATTTCGCACTTGGTCCCAATCAAAAGTGTCTTCATAAAATTTTGCCTCGAGTTCTTGATGGAGATTCTGAAAGATAAAAGAAACGTTTGGCCTTTAATCATGGTTGCTGACCCAGCAGTTTGTCATCACTTGAGAAGTTCCATTACAAACAGTATGCAGGTTTGCACAGCCCTTGAACTAAAGGACCCCTAAACCACTGGTGGTCTAGTGCACAGACGTGAAGTTCAGAGCAGGTTAGCAAATCAAGTTTCTGAAGATATTTGGCAACCCAGGCTAAATTTGGTTTGCTATAGCTAGATTTCTGACAGTGACCCATTTGAACCATCACTTTTATGCAATGTCTTAGAACTAGAAACAGACAACTCATTTAACAAGGATTTAACACAGCTGTTCTTTTTGTTTAAAACCCTCTCTGTTAAAAGACAAAGGAGTGGTGTTTTCTCCTTACTGTTTGTGAACTTGCTAGACAGTCTGTTAGCACCTTAGTCCATGGACCTTTAGAAATGGTATGAAATCTGGATCTTCCTGTCTTTACAAGGAAGTTTTATGTTAGAATAACTATGGTTAGATTTGCTCAAATTGCAGGAAAACAAATGTATCAAACCATTACTGTGAGAAAAATCTCCACTTAATGCATAAACCCTCTCCCTCAAACCCAAAGCTCAAAAAACACAAGAGATGTCTAAGATAGAGAATTGATGATTATACATTTTTGGTCCCCATTTAATCCTCTTGTTCTCCAGTGTCAGGATCTTGTTGCATAACAGAGGTCTGTTTAGTTCTGGAGGGTCACCAATTAGTGTTCAACACACATTTGTTAATGGGAAATACTCAGCAAGGTTCCTAGTAGGAACAGAATTTGGCTTCACATCCAGATGACTGTTTGGAAAATGAAAGCTCCTCAAAAAATTTTTGAGCTAAAAAGATTGAAGGATGCTATTGTAACATAAAGATATCCACAAATATTACAGCTTTTACAATTATTACTGGCCAAACACTGTCTTATCCATAGGAAGTTTGCTGCTGTTTTTTATGAGACCGTTTATGACAAAATATATCTGTAGCAAATATTCAGGTTACAGATCATGTTTTTGTCAAATGTACTTTAATATTATGCAGAAAGTTTAGTCTGTTCAGGCAGAAAACCTTTTAAAAACGAATTCTGTTTACCATGTCTCACATGAATGGAAGGAAATTACATATAAAATATGGTCACACATAATGAACTAGAATGGTTGCACAAAAGGAAGCAGAAAGTCATTCAGGATTTGGCATATAATGTTACAGTCTCATTTTTACTAGCACATTTTACTGGTTGTACCCTGGGCTATCTCAGCTTCCTCTGTATTCACATCGTTTACACATAATCCATACAAACACCTAGATTAAATTCTCTTCTGGTAACTGACTGGGAAATGTGGAACAGAAATCCTCACCTCATCAAAAGCACAAGAGGACAGAAATCTACTCCACATTTTTCTGCTGAGAACTGGGAAAAAGCCACAGAAAGAGAAAGCGACATTTTTTTAAACACAAACATTTAATATATATATCCAAACAGGTAAGAATATATCATATTTTATACACCCTGCTCCCTCCACCCTCCAAATACATACAGATATGTATGCATCTAAATACTTTTAAAATATGTTTTTGCAATTCTTTTTAAACATGACTGATCCTACACTAGACTATTATACATTTTTGTTTCACTGGAGTTTTTGTTACTAACCAGATTACAGAGGAAAACTTGTATTTATTTCTTTATTCTTTGTTTTATAGAAGAGTAACCTTTAATCACTTCCATATGCCTTTTCTTTCTCCAAACAAGACTAAAATAAAGTTGGAATGCCCTCAAATCCTAATGTCATAATAATGTATGAAGGCTTTGAAGGATGAAATCTGGTTCTGCTTTGAAAAAATCTCTCTTGTTTGTTGGCTTGTTGGACAGATTTAAGTGAAACCAAAACTCAAATAATTTAAAACTTTCACATGGGCTGTTTAACTTACCACCCAGTATAGGAGACTTACACGTAAAGTAATATTTCATAGCAGCTCCATGGATACAGGTTATGAATAAAAAGTGAACAAGACCTAGTACAGCATATGCAAAGAATATGAAAATAATTAAATTAGAGCACAGCCCTGCTGTGTAATCTTCATGAAGAGGTTGGAAAGATTTGAGACTGTGTGAAATAACATTTAAGCATTCATATGAAAAAAAGAGGAAGTTGAAAAGTACAGAGCAAACTAGGAACTTCCTTCTGCATGATGCAGCACTTTCAAGGCACTGGGTACTTTTGTCAATGCACAGAGTCAAAGCAGCTGGAATTCTAATGCCTGTCACATACTGCTGCTTCTCCTTGCACAGTCATTTTTTATGACCCCCCAGCCCATCAATGTTTAGTAACCCTCAACATTTGTGTGGCTGCTACAACATGGAAACCTACTGCCTCAGAAAGCAAGGCTAACTTTTTTGGGGGTGAGAAAGTGGGAGTAGAATGCACTATAAGGTGTTGCTTAAACCAGACCAAAAAAATCCTAGCAGGCTAAAGTATGGAAAAAAAAAAAAAAAGAAAAAAGGCAAATATCTGGGAAAGAGGTAGACACTACTAAGCCCAGAAAAAAAAGACAACAAAAAACACCTTGTTTTCCTAATTTGCCCCTGCCAGCTCGCAAAATCAAATTAGTGTGAAGAAACAACAGCAAGCATTACTGCCCCACAATGTCAGGTTATTAGGTACCAACTATCGTGTGATCACAGCCAGAAAACAGCCTGTGAAAATGCAGTAGTTCAGACTGCCAGCAATGAACATAGGCCAAATTTCTCTCACTTGGAACATGAAATTGTAAGATCACAGAAGATAAATGAGAAATAAAATGACACAGAGGTTAAAATAACATAGAATAAGATCTTTATCTGATGTTCACTCAGTTTAGCAACTCTGGATTTCTGAAATAAAACAGAGATAAGAACATAGCAATTTTGGATGATAAACTGAAAGGATCCCACCATGTTTCATGGAGAAAAACTACATTCAGCATCAAGACTGTGCTTTATATAGAACATGAACTAAATCAAAGCAATGGACTACATGCCCTGTGATATATTGATTCCCAGGAACCAATCTGACCTTTCACTGGTAGGAGTAGAAATGCTGAGCTACATGGATCAGTATTTATGTGCACTGTGAATTTGTGTGTGTGATGTATTATTTCACATAGAGTCTGTGGTCCAGAAGATGGAAAACCGGCATGAATGTGTACCTTGACTCTGGAGGCAGATCCAGGAACCCGCAGAATTCCTTCAGTTTCCAAACCTGTTTCCTCAAGTTTGTGCAGTAACTGAAAGACAACACAACAACATACTCAGAAGGGACAATACTCAGAACCCCTTAAGAATACTATAGACTTTTTTTTTTTAATCTAGGTATCCTTGAAACTAATTTGAAAAAGATGCATCGCTATGGAATCTGCTCACGAAAACAATCCAGCTCGTGAAAATAAACCTGCCTAATTTGTTCTCCACTTCCTAACCCTGAAGTAAGGAGTATACAGAGTATGGAAAAATGCTAATGCAATAGGCCCCTCTGTTCTTGACTTGAGTGTTGGCACTGCTACAGAACAATTAACACATAAACATATTAATAAAAGAGCAGATACACAGGGAAAAACACAATGGTGTATTGAAGGAAAAGTAACCTCTGAGAAATGTTTAAGTGTGCCCCAAGGAGCACAATGGAAAGGTCCATAGATAACATACGTTTTTGGGAACTGAGAACTCAGATTAGAAAACGATCCCAGGATATTTTATTTTGTGATTTCTGTGAATAGAAGAATAAACTTTCCATTCTAATTCTTCATTAAAAAAATAAATATATTTTCATTTTACATAATTTTCAACATTGGGAAAAAATAATCTCCTAGCATTTAGTCATGCAGCTCTGGATTTTCACCACCAGATCGGCTTCTGGCCCTGACTTGGATTCTTCTAATTTTCCACCATATCTTGACAGGGAAGTTTTGGAACTAACTGCAAAGTCATTTAAATATTCAAACTATGTCAGTCTTTCCCCTAACCCTCCTTTAGTCAGTATTACAGAGAAGTTTGCTGTATTTTCAAGTCCGTGTAAATCTGTGCAATTGCATATGTACTTGTGTTTGCATATCTGTCTCCAAGACATCCACTGGATGTCATTGTACTTTCAAATGGCTTATATGAATGCTGTTTGTCTTGTCAAACAAACCTCAATAAGAATATATCACTTCCATTCTGGAAATAGTAGCTAAGTAATACCTACAGTTTGAATTAACGTGAAATTAAAACTCCCAAGACAGCTCATGTCTGCTATTTCTGCACATATGTAATTTTGCATGGCTCTCTAATTTAATGAAAAAGGGAAACAAAAAGACAGAAAGTTTCCATTGTGGTTTCTTATAATTACAATAACCAAAAGAGTCCCCACCACAGATAAAACACACAAAAGGAGTAAATTTTGTCTCCTTCTCAAAAGGTTTTCAAATCGCAATATACAATCAGACATATGTATACATCCACAAGTCTGTAAAGCCTGCACCTTCTTTTATCCGATGACTCTTTAAAGTGTTAATGCAAATGATGGAGAAGCAAATCTCAGTGGCCAAGAAGGCTGAGTTATACTCACTTTTTGGAAGATGAGGGGAACTTTTATTCCAGGAACCTTCTTTTGATCATTCTCCAGCAGTATGGTGAGAGGCACTCCGAAAAGACCATTCTCTTCAAAATAATAACAACAAATGTGAAAAAGAGGGAACCCAGCCTTGTACGCGTCTTTGCTGCAATGCTGATTGACACGCAAGTGGCTAAAAAGGTACCTCGTCCTCGCACCCTCTCTGCGCGGTTCCTTTTCAGTTCCACCCCCAGAGCATCGTAGAAGGCTGCTAGCTCAATCAGGGAAAGGTAGCGGATCTTCTTCATGTCTTCAGGAGACAGGTCTCCAACCTCTGTCAGTCCAAACCGGCTTTTCCGAACAATGAATTTCTACAGTAGAGATGGGTTGCATCTTTATTTGCACAAAAAACTACAGGAAGTTGTTTTACAGGTAGTGTTTTGAAAGAGGTATGATAGGAAGTCATGTGAGGGTACATGGATAACAAAAGAAGATGAACTAGAGACCTATATGTTGACCTGGTACGATGCCATAGTTTGTGTCCATCTGAACTTCTTGCCCACTATGTTCCCTTGCAGTTTGACTGGGAAGTGGTGCTGGAGCAGCTCTGTGCCTGTGCTCCACCTGGGACAAATGAGTTACATGCTACTTTTAAACTTTTGCCCTGTTTCAGCAGGATGTAACATTTTTTTCTGCTTCTGCCTTCCCCAAAACATCTTGAATGCTGTTGAAGTAGCTGACACAGTTCATCGTGGATATGATTGTGTATCGATCATGTGTGTGTAATAAATCCATGCCTGCTTTGCATAATGCTATTAATTTATGAGGTCTTACAGGAGAGTTCAAACTAAAGACTTGAGGAAAAGCCCAGAAGCAAAAGTACTTAGTCCTGTTGCCTACCTGCCAATTTACTAGTATTTTTTCTTACTCAAGAAGCATTTAGGCTTAGAAACAGGACTCTCAGGAGCTAAGAAATAATTTATCCAAGTAGACTTGAATTGAATGATCCTGAGTAATTTGGGGGCATGTGAACATGTCTACATGTTTTACAAACTTCTGTCTTGTGGACCAGAGCCAGGGATGTTGCATCATGACAGACACATTTGTACAAATGTCAAAAATAACAAAGACCCATCAGTTTTTGATACAACTGTTAGACATAATAACAATACTATAGCAAAAAACATGCTTTTCAAAGAACTGTGGATCTTTGGTGTAGAGCATTTTTTTAATTTAATTGTAATTTAAAAAATGTTAGTCAGAGGTATAAATAAATAGTATTATAAATCATCTCCTCCCTTTAGGGATCTGAGTGAAAACCTAGCCTTTATTAATGTTTTGCTTCTGGAGATTTCAGCCCAATCCCTCTTTTTTTGAAAAAAAATTTGGACTCAACAGGTTTAAACTATCTTTAAATTAAGTCTGTCAAACTGACTAAGAAGAAAGCAAACAAACAAACAAATTAAACATACACCAGATTTCAAAAGCAAGGAAGTACAAAGGACATCTAGAACAGGTAGTTTAGGCCTTCCTAAACTACATTGCACATGGTCTTTCAACAGGTATAATAATAATTCGGGGAGAAAGAATGCAAGGGATGAAATAACTAATTAACATGCTGTCTGGGGCATTTTAGGTCAGACTATTCCCTCCCTAGAATGCAGCAATTACACTGTAACCCATATGCTGTGACTTAATAATGAAACAAAATTTGCATGGAGGATAGTTTTCTGAAGACACATGAAATACTAAAGAATATCTATGCATCTTGTTTCTGGTGATGCAAAAAGTCCAAAAGCAGTTAAAGCACAATAACTCACCCTGAAAATAGTAATAATAATAATAAAATCAGATAGTATATATTTTTTTTTTCTGAGGGGAAAGTGAAAAAGTATGTTTGCCAAGAAAAAATTCCAGACTCAAAACTGATTACAAAGAGTGCTACAATGATTTTCTGTGGTGGCTGTTTGACTTCTAGGGTCACTATGATGTGATGCTGCGGTTAACACAAGGTTTGAGGCTGGGCCCCTTTCTTCTGTCTTATGTCACAATTTTCCAGTGGTTTTCTTACAAACAGTGGTGTCACAACATGCAGCACTGAAGCAGGCTGTGCTATCCTGAAATTAGATTACTAATGTTTTGGCTAAGAAGCATGTCTTATATTTTGTGATGATGTTTCTATGTGGAACTATGAAGTATGCTCAGATGGGCCTGAAATGCTTACTGACTCATAGTTCTGTAATATCGTCAACTAAGTCACATGGATCACAGTCTCACATCGGGGAAATTCCATGTAAACTACACACCCACGGTTGTTGAGGTGGCTGTTCTGGGACCTGTGGGGCACATGCTATTTTTTGACTTATCTCTCTGTGCTGCCTTGTATACGCTATCCATGAAGTTGGTTACGTTGTCAGACCTGCTCTGGAAAAAGTATGATGTTGCATATTCTTCAGTCTAGCCCTGTTGGCTCACCAGGGGGAAGGAGGGACGGTCCTTCAGAGTGTAGGTGACTGGTTACTCAGTGTAACAGAGCAAGAGGTGATTTTTCTGCTGAGGCCCATTACAGCCTGAGTCATTATGGGAAAAATACAAATACCATGAGTGACAGTAGATGAAGGGAAATGCCAACATCAACAGCTATGGCTGTTGACTTTATTCAGAAACTCTCTGTCTGTAATGATCTGTCATATTCTTGTGTACTCTTCTGAGCTCACAAAATGATGTCCTGTATGCAGAGTAGTTCAACTCCAGCACAACACTGGTGTTTTCTAAAACTAGTCAATTATTAATCCTCAGATCCATGATATTCAATGTATCTTCTCTTCCCTCTTTGTCAGCAGCTTCCCTGCTGTGTTGTCAACTGCAAATATTCTGAGCTGCTGCTGCTGCGAACAATTTGTGTGCATGTGTCTGTTGTAGTAAAGTCCAAAATCATGATAAGTTCAGAAATACCCCTACTTTCCACAGGACACCAAGTAATTTCCACAAAAAAACCCCCAACAAACCAGACACAATAAAGCACAGGGATTTCACACAAGCTGCATAGTCTACTCATGTCTTATCTTTCAATAATAAAGCATTTCAGCTTCTTTCTCCTTGGTAGAGTATGATGTGGACAAATGAATAATTCTCAAATAATTCAATGTCTGTGTGGATTGTAACAGCTTTAGATTAGTTCAGGACTTCAGAACATCATAACATTCAGGAAATGCTTCCAAATAATTTACAGCTATTTCATACCTGTCACTAAAAGGTGATATCTGAAGAACTAAGCTAATGCTTCTAGTGATGGAAGTTGTGAGGGCTGATGGGAGTAGAAAACTGACTTCCTTTGACAAAACTGCTCAGTGTATGTCTGGTTGGAAGATATAGTAATCTTTTCTTTAACCATTCATATAGTATTTCCTATAGCACTAAATACTGATCGGAGACAGCCAGTACTGCTTCAGGACTGAGGTTTGCTTTCTTCCCTTCATCTACATAGCAATTTTAAAATCATGTGTTAACAAAGACAGACAATCTGTTGGGGAATAATGTAGGAAAGCAGACCAGTAATGAAAATGATTGTTAGTTTTCATGCCAGTAAGAGGTTTGTATTTCAATGTGAAAAAATATGGATGATGCAATATTTGTGGACTAAGTTACACACATATTCATCTGTGATGAGTACAAGTGAAGACCTGGCTTGGACAACCATATTACTTTGGTGCCTCTCTGGGAATCAATCACAGGCAGTAGGCAGGCACAGCAGGCAGTCTCTACAAAGTGCACATCTGAAAGGACAGTTAATGTATCTTAACAGACTCCAATGTGCTGGGGTATAAAGCAGGAAATTGCTGTGTTAAAGAAAGCCATTGAGGAACGATGTCAAGAACAAACTTACAGGCAAAGTCGAGTCTTCCTTTTTGAACCTCTGATTTTTTGGCCACTCCTGGGTTTTTGGAAGGATCATAATGGATTCTGAGAAAGAGACCTCATAGGAGAGCTCTTCTGTTATGGATGGGCTGCCTTTATCTAGTCCGCAGTCTAGACAGCTATTAGCTGAAAATAAGGGAAATTACACAGGAATGCTGAATATATGATTGCATTTAGTACAGAGACATTAAAAAAATGAACTAAGATGACAAAAATCTTGAGAAAGTAATAAAGGAAGTGCTTCAAAGAGGAGTTTCAGTGCAGACCACAGCATGTTCCTGTTTTGTCTGGAGGAAATAACCCCTTAGAAATAAAATTCCTATTTTCATTTTAGATTATTTAACTTGTTGCTTTTTGTGAGACAGATAGTCAAGCTGGAACTTCCTGTTTATCAGGAATTCCAAAGTTTTTGTACGCTGTCCTTGTCTACTCAGGCCAGCAAACTGTGGTCGTAGTTGTCCAATGAACAATTAAAAATAAAAAGGTCTTGACAGAAAAATGCTGTTGACACTGTTTCTTAGGTTACTGATGACTTATTTACAATCACAAGACACTGTGCATATATTTTACGTGGTCACATACATATATTTCTCACACTCGTTAGTTTTGTGTGTAGCAGCAAAACAAGACACAATGTACAAAATATTCCAGTTTGATAAACACTATATATACTGGCATTTTTGGTAGACATTGTGAAATGACTTATTGCTCTACTCTAAAATTTAGTTGCCTCTTGAAATCAGTGGATGCCAGAGGAAAATTTTTGGAATCAGTACAATCAAGGTCAAAAATATGCTATTGTCATGAAGTCCAAAGTGAGATAGCATTAATGAGTTCCAGTGCTGCCCTTTTTCATGACAGTTGTCTCATATCTCAGGTCAATATCTCAGTTTTCCCTTAAGGTCCAGCTCCTAGACTCACCCAATTGGAATAGAATTATAAATTTAATTGAAAGTGAAGTAAAATTTCAGCCCTCAGGACTGCAGGAGAGAATTTACTAACATGACCCAAATGTATTCAAAAGCCATGGAAATCAGAATGTGAATTAAAAAAACATTACACGTTCTATAAAATTCTGAATGCCCCATGTTTTTTTGAATCATTGCATTTACAGATACAGGAACTTAAATATTTTTTGCAACACTCTTTGTTTTGCAAGTCTGATATGAAAAAAGCTAAGTGTGCTATTGAGTGGCTTCTGCCTTCTGTGGACTTAGACTGCATCTAATAGCCAAGCCATTTAAGATGTATTCCATCTCCCTTTCCACCCTTGAACCCAGGACCACAGACTGTCTATGTTACCCCTGGGCATCTGGTTGCCCACCCATTCCAGTACAACTGCTTGAAGAGCAGAAGTGTCAGGAGAGCAGCTTTAGCCACTAAGGAAAATACCTGTGGAACTCTATCCACGGATAAACATCCAAGGGACTAGTTTAGAAACTTGGGTATTAATATTCCCTTAGTTAAGCCCTGAACAATGGTGTTGGAGAAGAAATCAAGTCACTGCCTGTTGATATCTGAGTTTCTTCTCCAACACAATGGTGATGGGAAGAGCTTTCAAAATAAAAGACGAGCATTCTCATGGAAGGCTGCTGACAGTCATCCAGACACTTAGTAGAGAAGAGCTATTATTTTCAATAGCAGTGCCAGCAGTGTCACTGTCAGGGCAAAGTATTTAAAGGGTAACACCACTAGTAGATCAGAATAATAGGGCAGAACCAGGAAAATGATACATTTCTAATACTGCACTTTCTGCAGTACTGCAGAAATGTGGAGGAAATGTGCATCTTTCTTGTCATAATTTGCAACAAGAAAATACACTGATGGCATACTTTGGACAAATTCTCCAACATATTGTTTACCGATTATTTTTACAATCCCAGCCTTGCAATGATCAGTACTTTTCAGATGCTGATGCCTCAAGGGCAGCAGTCTGTGTCTGTACAACTCCGGGCTTTATTAGGAAACTTTGGTTCCTGAGTGACAATACGCTGACAATAATTTTAACGAAATATACACAACACTACCCCAACATGAAAGAGGGGACTAACCCCTGAACCACGAAAGGGTCTTTCTGTCTATCACTTTCCCCGGAGGAAGTGAACACTGGTTACATATTGTCATACTCACAGGTAACTGATTTCCAGACTGGCTTCTGCCCAGGAAGCTGGATACCATTAGAAGGAACTGGTGACACTGGAACTGTCTCAAATGTGAGCTGACAGGCAAGGAAAAATGATCAGACTGCAGGGAAGGTAAAAGTCGATGGACAGAAACTGCTACAGTTCAAGTAACAGTGTATCATTCTCAGCTTACACTCTTTTGACAAGATAAAACAACCTGTTGTGATTCTCCAGAGTATATTTTTCATAGCCAAGCCTGATAATTAATCTCTCCCAACCTGTACAGACTTGGATCACGTTGAGGTCAGTAATATTACAGCTTGCTGTACCTAATGAGTCCTGTCCTACGTAATGACTGAAATTAGCTAAGTAAATTGCTGTACAGAATTATACTAAGCAAAAGGTCCCTGTCAAATTGCAATTCATTCTGCTTTTAATAACTTTGGCTACAAATCTTTTTGAAGACTCTTTGACACATGTTTAATATCCGCTGTTCCCAGGCACTTGTCAGAAATCAGGCTGTTTGGTGCCTCTTGTGATTTGGGCACCAGCAAGTTATTAACAGACAGATGTCCTCCAATAGGTTATATGCTAACACTTTTATCAGTGAACTGCAAAAAACAGTTTGAGGGAACAGAAATTTTCTATAGTCAAATTCACTTCTTTCCACTCCTGAAATCATTTTGCACTGCAGAGAAAGGGCCTGGTGGTCCAGGAGGTGACTTTCAAGCAGTGTCAACAACCTGTTATTGGCAGCAGAATTTTGGCCTTATTCTTAGCACTTTTGTGATTCATAAAGACAAATCTGACTGTTTGTGTGTACATGGGGGAGTAGAAGCTTATTTATATGTTATTGGGTAAAAAACAAACAAACAAACCCCAAAAACCCAAAAAACAAGGTCAGGAATTAAAGAAATTTTCTGAAGGTTACTCTGTGAAAATGACTACAATGTTCCAAACCTGTCTTGTATTTTTTTTTCTGCTTTCCTTTGCATCCTTGTGGGAGCCTGCGGAGCACACACCTTTCTCAAACCTGCAGCCTCACCCTCCCTGAGCCTGATGGAGCAGCTCTAGTTTTCCAGCTGAACCTGCAGCTGAGGGCCCCCATGAGCCCTCAATACCCACTCTTTAAATTGCTTTTTAAATTGCTAACTCAGCTGTTTGTCAACAAGCAGTAATGCCTCAGGGCAGAAATTTTGTCTTCCCCATTTGTAGCCAATGCACAGGAGCAGCATTCAGGCTGCTAAAAATATGTCATATACTTAAAAGACAGGCAGGTCTTCCAATTGGAAGCCTGAAATAATGTTGCAGTTGTTTTATTCCATCTTATCCTCTGAGCTATTTGGGTAACAAAGTCAAATGTAACATGAATAAAATCTCTCCTGAGAGAGTCCATTCAATGGCCTGCAAACCTGATAGCAAACAGGATTTGAGTCACATGGACTTCCTTTGCCAGAAGACTGTAAGGACCATTGATTTTTTAAAAAGGAGGACTGTAGGCTGCTTTTATGATAAAATCCTACAACATTTATAAAAAAAGCTTCAGGACATAAAAAAGCACTATAAATTTCAGGTGGGAGTATGGAAGTGGAGGAGATGGCTAAACTTGCCTTAGCAGTTCAGGAAAATCAACCATAAAAGTAGTTATGCTACTGCTTAAGATCCAGATGGAGAAATTAATGGTAAACACTAGCAACTGGCTCATCTACTTTCAATGCTCAAAATGTCTGACCCTGCAAACAGTGTACAGAATAGATTTACAAAGAGACAAGTTTATTAAGGAAAAAAATGCTTCCAGCCTTGTTACACGGGTGAAATCAATAGTGAAGCACTTGCAGTAACTCACTTCCACAAAGCATGCCAGCTCCGGCAGAAGGGAGCACACAGTACATCTCTGCCTTGCATGCAGCAGGGCTTGCAACAGCCTGCAGGCTGCTCTGATTTGGGGCAATTGAATAATGTGGACCATGCACAATATCAGGAGTAGCTAAAATGTTGTATTCTCAGTTTCTTTTTCCAGCTTCCACACTGAGAGTGTATAAAGAAGCTAAATCTATGTCCTTTTGGTGAAAATTTCTTTCTCCCCCCCCCCTTTTACTTTTTTTAATCTTAGGATTATATGACTAAAAGAAAGGGAAAGGGAAGACTGGAAATAAAACCTGTTTAAATGCATGGATTTTAAAGATCCAGATTGTTTCTGTATTATAAAAGATTTAAAAAACTGTGCAAGATCTTGTCCTAACGAATGTGAAGGATGAAGAGTCAAATTGTGCCCTTAACTAAACTGGGACAGTTTTATTCATTTGGTTAGGGCTCCAGCAAAGGCGAGTCTTCTCATATCCTGATTCTCCTGATTTCTGACTGAAAGTGATTCATCAGTCATTAAAAATGAGCCCACTGTTTACTGCCACAATGTACAGAGGAATTTCCAACAGGAAGAGGAAATCATAAGAGCAAGAAGAAGATGGAGATGAGGTAGACAGTTCTTCAGTAGTTACCCTCATTGTAGAAGATGTAAAACCAAATCAGTGGAGCACCAAAGTGACCACATTCTATTGTCAGCCCTGCAGCTAAGGGAAATAAAGGCAGAGGAGGATAACCTTATAGTTCTGGTCAGGATACAACTTGCCAATGCTTTGAATATATTCATATTTCCAAGTACTGTCATTACAAACAACTTTTCATGCAAATAGTTCTGGGTTAGTGATTCTTCTTTAATTAGGACATGATTTTCTCATGCAATGCTAAAGCAAAATGCTTCTAAAAACTCTTGAGGAGTTTCAGTTGATCACAGTGTGAAGAGTTGGGCTGTTAATGAGCACGACGCTTCATTCCCTCCAATAACAAAATCAAAATGTGTGTGTGTCCATTTGTATTCTGCCGTTGATTTTTCTAGGCTTTGAGCACTAGCAATGCCGATGGCTTCTGATGGAAGCAGCAGGGTACCAGCAGTAAGGAAAATCAGGCCACTGTGATTAATAAACCATCCAACTTAAAACTCGGTATTGTGGCTCTCAGTCGAGCCTGCTGGCTGTAGACCTGTTTGAAGCAGAGCAAAAGCACCTCAGCTGGGACAGGCTGCTCTACCAAGGCATGGCTCTTGCAAGGGTGATGTACCACAGGAGCGGCATTTTGCCCCCAGGGATCATGTCACCTTTCCAGGATAGGTAACAGAAATAAAAACACCAAACAAAACCACCAAACAAAAACAGGAATGGCTTCATTTCCTTTTATTTGAGTCCACTGTGTCCGTTGAGTGAACACTCCTGCCCTGAGGGGATGGACCTCAAGGCAGGATGACTGGAAAAGCACCCTTAGCTCTGTGTCAACCCATGCAGAGGCTGGCCACCAGGCAGTATTAGCAAAACATCCAGCAGGCAGGGTGTTTTTTCAGCACAGAGAGAAAAAACAAGGGCAAACCTATCTTTCTCTTCCGCTGCTCCAGATGACAACTATTTATGCCTCTTCAGTGGTCCCCTAAATCTCACCTCAGGTGACCCTAATGAGCTAATCTCATCATTAGCCACAGAGGAGCGTAATCCATTCTGTGACCCATCCTCTAGGCTCTTGCAATTCTTAGGTCGTTGGAAAGAAGCTGTAAATCCATCCTCCTAATGGGGAGGATTATAGAGTTATGTGAAACAATTAGAGCTGTTTTGCTATTTGCAGCACGTTTACCTCTTCCCCTCCCAACTAAAAGGCAGGATGGGAAAGCAAAACGGTATGTCATTTCAGTCTCCTTACCAGTCTCTCTTCAGCAGCCGTGCTGAAAAGATTTGCCCCTCTCTGTCCCCTGTCGCTCTTTTCTTTTGGCTAGGTTGTTTTTAATGCGGACCTCTTTCCTAAGCTGATTCATCACAAAGATTCACGGGCAGCTGTAGTGCCACGCCCAAAGAGGCAGCAGAGCTCGAGGGACTGCTGATACTGCCTTACGAAGACTGCTTGGGAAACACTTAGGTCAGGAACACAAGCTCTTCTGAAGTGTGTTTATCCCTGAAGAGCTGATAATTACGACGAAGTTTCTAAATCCCATAATAAGCAGCAGAGATAGGAGCAATGGTCAATAGGAACACCAAAAGGGTGTTTGGAACCTTGCAGGCTTTTAGAAATATTATCTGTTTCGAAGTCCAGTGGAGGGAAGTGATGGCACACTCTGCAGTTGTGTTTGTGCACCTGTGTTTAACATTTAGGTAAGCACTGGCAGAACTGCATATTTTTGTGGGAAGAAGACTTAGAAGACTTAATTACTTATTTGGTCTTTTAAACTATACAAAAGCAGTACTAGTAAGCGAACTGAATTTCAGAGAAGGTAAAAAAAGTTTTTTGAAGGGCAATTTGCTCTGAAGATCCAAATTCCTTTAGCAAGTGAGAAAATTTTGCAAGTGAGAAGATAAAATAAGCAGGTCAAAAATACATCAGTATTGTGCCCATCTGAGAGAACAGGTACAACATTTATTTGTCTGATTGAAATTTATTAGGAAACTTAAACTCTAAAAAAAAAATTAAACACGTTAAGGGTTACAGATATTTGAATCAGAAGTGTGCTAATCTAATTAGAAGAACAATCAGCTTTTTCATGTTCATGCAAACATGCCTGATGATTTCTCATGAAAGAAAGTCTGCCCACAGGAAACTACTGGATGCTTCTGGATGTATTTGTTGCAACAGTTTCAAAAGAATCCAGGTACTTAATTTGGGGACAAAGAAGTTAAATTTCTGGACATTATATCTTTTCAATTTTAATATAACTATGCAGCTACAATTTTGTTTGTTTCCTTTTTTTTTTTTCTTTTTTTTTTGAAGTTAAACCAGGATGCCAAGCCTTGAAGAGAAGGTAGGACAAAAAGCAACATCATAATGACAAAGAGGGTTTTTTGATGGCAAAAACTTGAATATTAATTTCAAAGGTGAGACTGTGAGCTTATTGGTGGCTCCCATTTAAGATATCATGAGTGACAAATATAAAATCATACATGTTGCTTTGAGCATCAGACTAAAATCACACAGTTGACTGCATTCACCAAAATCCAAGTATATAGTCATAGGAATTGATGCACTTAGAGCTATCCTCAGGGAAAAGCGGATGAAATCAGCAGAGGTTATGCTCATTTCTGAAGCCATGAAGCAAATGAACAGTTAATGGATTTTCATTTGCTACGTAAGTGAAATGTAACTGCCAGTGTACCAGTTGCAATCGTGCTGTCAGGTGTTTAATTGCTTATGCATATTTGAACCTCAGTTGCTTCATTAGAGAAGTTTTACTTCACCACTGAGACTGCTAAGTAAATAGCAAGTGTCCCCAGAAGCCATCCAAAATCTGAAAAGCTGCCAAGAGTAACTCACTAATTTCCGAAAAATAAAGGAGTAAATGTTAGTCTTGTAGAAGATTGCAGGAGGAAGGCTGGTAACAGATACAACATTATGTTACAGGTTAGTTGCAAAACTCTGCACCACCTACTGTATTAGGTTTCTTTCTTTCCTCTCAAAGTGTAGTATATACAGCATTAGGAATCTGGTCTTAGGGTCAGGAAATGCTACTGACTGGCCGTACCTTGTCAGCAGAAAAGGGTTCCTGTCTGGCAGAAACGTTGGTAAGCTACTTGCAAATTGCATAAAAATTAAGATCAAAGGCATTCACTGGAATACTTACAGAAGGGTCATTGATGCCAAAGATGTCTCGCACATCCCGGACTGTGTGCTTGTTCTTCTTCCTCAGGGTCTGAGTATAGGTGTTGTACCTCTTCTGTACGGCAGCAGCTTGAGTTCTGGTCAGAGTGGACAGCAGAGCTTGGCCATCCTCCTCTTCAGCTCCAGAGATCAATGTAGATAGACCTACATCTTGCAGCCATTCTGCCTCCAGCTCCCCTTCTGCGGAGGAAGAGAGTGTGTTACCAGACCTGGCAAGGGAGGGAGAGGGGGCTGAAGGAAAGGAGTTGGCATGACGGACTGCTGCCATAGTCTTTACCTTGACAGGACTACAATGCCAAACTTTCTTTGGTCAGAAGTGCAAGTTAAGTTAGTTTTGCTCTCAACTTCCAGTTTGTCAGTGTCTGCACAGGAGAGGCTTATGAGAAGAACAGAGCAGTTGTTTCTAACCTGTGGATCAGCCTACAGGTGTGAAAACAGCAACAGAGTAGATAGCCTGACACAGCAAGGTCCCTAAAAACGAACTCCTTATTTAAGAGCCTAAATCCTCTCAGCTACCATTTATGCCATGCTTACCATTTGTAGCATGCTG
This sequence comes from Anabacerthia variegaticeps, assembly GCA_035583185.1. Classification (NCBI taxonomy): domain Eukaryota; kingdom Metazoa; phylum Chordata; class Aves; order Passeriformes; family Furnariidae; genus Anabacerthia; species Anabacerthia variegaticeps. The sequence continues at coordinate 100,099,402 of JAWWEW010000078.1, forward strand.
TACTGGATAAAGCCATTTGGCTGATGGAATTTAAACTGGTATTCCAATTCAAATAAGCAAAAGTATTGGAGACATACACACAACAGAATAATGTATTTGCACACTAACAATGGAATTGAGATGCCACAGCTGGTAGTCAGACACCTAGAGAAGAACCCACACTGAGCAAAGGGTGATGTCCCCTCAGTCCAGCAGCTTGTTTTGAACAAGATGATTAGGAACCAGAGCTGCTCACTAACAAGCAAGGTTCAGGAAGCAGCAGGTATCAAAGACATCGGGTAGGGGTGGAAGATGCCAAAACAACCATCCTTGCATGCTAGGTATCATCCTAATTTCTAACAGTTAAAGACTCACTAGCACTGTACGTCTCAGCAATTCTTGGTATCTTAATTAGTGACTAGTATCTTCTTGAATCCTGTTGCTTAACTGGTTCAACACTGCAGCTTGTTCCACAGTGAGATTATGCACTGCGTGAAAAACTGTTTTCTATCCTGGCTCTGTTGAACATAGAGGAAGCTTCTGGCATCTTTCCACAAAGCCACACCCGCAGACCCCCCCCCATTACCAAAACCCCTCCATGCAAAGCCAGTACAGGTTTTCAGCTTGCTACCTGCCACATTAAATGAATATGCCTTATCATTACTGGACTAGGAGAAGCTCCCAGTCTGCCTTATCTGACTCACTTATTAATTTTAAATTTTGCTGTCATTGTTTTTTTTGTCTGTTTTTTAAAGTAAACAGTCACAGTCTTTTAAAATCTCTCATCACACAGGAGATTTTGAGGTCCCTCATTTCAGTTTTGTGAGCAATCCTAGCTCAGCAGTACACTGCTTGAGACAGAACAGTAATTTCATTCCAGCTCTGACTGAAGAAGAGGTACTACAAATAAACATGTCAAACAGGAAATGGATTAATTTGCAGCATGTTCTATAAAACAACTGGTCAATGCACTTATTGTTCTTGTCCCAGTGCTGGTCTTAATGGCAGGTTGGTATTTCCACTCTCCCTTTATTGCCTCTTCTTGACATCAGAATGCAGGCTGATTGATGGACACCAGTTTGCTGCACTTTGGCAGTTAGATACACAAAAGAGAAAATTACAGGGCTGGGCTGTAGGGACAAGCGAAAGCATCTTACGCATGTGCCATCACTGACTTCATTGTTAACTGGCCTGCCTTTTTACAAAGATCTACAAAAATAACTGCTTCTAAACCCCCTGCTCTGTGTTAGCCAGGGGTGCGAGCAGCCCTGTATCCTATGAAACAGCTTGTTTCCACTCTTATCCTTTCTGTATCCACAGACAGGATGACAGTGTTCCCAACTCTGTAAAGCTTTGAACCAATAGTCCTGTTACCCTCTTTGCTCTTCTTTCTAAGGTCTCTTCCCATTCCTGTGTGCTGCTGTTGAAGCCACATCTGTGCATGTTTCAGTTTTTTAACTGTATTAATTTTGGCTTTTGTCCAGACATATTCTTTCCAAGTACTGAGTTTTTAATCAAACTTGGTTTTCATGATGCTATGAAAAACAGTAAGGCAGACATGAAATTCTGCCTGCTTACCACTTGTTTTCTCTGGCTTTTGGCCTTTTCCTGTTCCAACCACTCACAAACAATAGACTAAGAAATAGCAACAGCAATCAAAGAAGTAAAACTACCACAGAGAAGAAATTTAAGCATTAAAAAACCCTCAATGTTTTATGACACAGAGGTTTTAAATATAGGTTAAAAAAACCCCCAAGTTGTTTTACAAAATACTATTTTGATATTGTTTGCTTCTTATACATCAGGATCTTGATACTGTGTTTGATTCTGCTCCACCAGAAGACAAACAGGTAATCGAGAGGGTAATTCTCTTTTGCTCACAGAGATTGCTAGGAAAGAGGTATGCCTTGCTTTGAATTTCAGATACAACCTGAAATAACTCACAGATATAACTTTAAGCAACACACAGTATCCCAGCCTTGAAATACAAAGTTATAAAGAAGTTCAGCATATCACAGACATTCTAAATACCCCATGACCCTCATCCCCTTGTGCCACTTGTTATGATCTTCTGCTCTTTCTTCACTATATTTACTAACATCAACAGAGTAAGTGTGCTGTTGGATGCCCCTTGCACATACTGTCTGGTAAACCATGCTGTGGTTTTGACACTGTCAGTGATGTCTGGCTGCTATCACACTCTGGCCTCCTTCTTAAGGATCCTGCATCTCCTTCTCTCAAAGGCCAATGAATATTTGGTTTTATTTTGCCCTGAGGCTTTTCACATTGATTTGGCAAGGAGTATTATCCTATTAGGTCCTTAATAGAACTCATGATTATTTCGAAGATTTATAATGCCAAACTGAATATATTCTTGATCTTAATAACTAGAACAAACATTGCCTGGTTGTGTGTGAGCGTATGCAATATATAAAAATATATATATATTTAAAACAGCAATAGAAAGGTAAATGAAGTGTGGATATGTATTGCATTTTGACTTGCAGTTTCATTTTTAATTCAGTACAGAGGGGAAAAATCAATGTAATGTAATGAGGTGTAATCAGACAAATGGTAACACAGGACTGCAGCAGTTTGGGCTGTTGTGAAGATTTAGTTCAGCAGCAATAAAACTGATGGAAAATTTTCTGGAAAATGAGCTTCTGTATTGCCTTGTCCTACTAACTTACCCAGCTTGGTAACTCATAGATTTGTGACATTCCCTGACGGTGCAGACAACTCAGAGACACTGTTAGTTCATGCTGAGAATTGCATGAAGGAGACACCAGTAGGTTCACAAGCTCTTTCTAAGGTCTCCACGTTGAAGAGTATGATCAGACAAGAATTTTCCCAATACAGAACAGAGGAGTGCAGTTTGGATTTCAGCTGACTGACCATAACCCTCCTGGCACACCAACATTTCTAGTGTTCTGGTCTTGTCCACTGGCTTCTGAGAGAGCCCTACTAGGAACTAGTGAGTGGCAGGTGTTTCCCATGGAAACAGTACATGGTTGGAGTTAGATACCTCCATGTAGGTTACTTACCATGACTGATTACATATTTGGTTGCTTAATAAAACAGCACTTTTTCCCCCTTTACACCATTCTTCCTGGTAGCAGAACTAATGACATCCCATTGCACGTCAAGGTAAAACAAATACATCATCACTCGTGTTAATAATTGTATGGAAAGAACACACCATTTTTTCAAATCAACCCCTAGATCAGCTGCTACCAGACTAGTAGCTATGAGCCACAAGATGTTCTCCAGGAACTGTTACCAGCTGGGTCACGACCTCAGAAGAAATTCGGTTTAATCCTATAGTAACACCTGGTATTTTGTGTTGCACAATATAATGCTTTTATAAATGGGGTCATAACTGGAAAAAAATGTGAACCGTTGTTTTATGTGTTATCAAATCATCTAGCACAAAGCTGTATTGCAACAAGCCAGTGCAAACTATTACATATTTTTCCAAGTACAGTGCAAAACAAGAAAGGGGGAAATGTTAAGATAACAGAATGATGCCTTTAGGATATTTTGTGTAAGTGATGAATGAATTTGGTCAAGTGGGGAGTCTGAATGATGTAGGCATTCATCTATTCAGACTTATCTCTGAACTAAACTCTGAACTCTTCTTGAATTATATCTAAATTGGGCAATCTCATAGAAACAGGCAGCTATCAAGTTCCTGATAGCACTAAGCAATATCTAACAAAAAAACGCTTCAAGACTTTTGGCATCATATCCTACCAAAAGCCAGAAAATTTAAAATTCCAGCATAATAAACAAAAACTGTTCAGCAGTGGAGGTACAGTGGTGTTAGACCCAGCCTAATACTTCTCTCATACTGAGTGACATGAGAAAGGAGGTCAGGGCATGACTCTTCAGGGAGGAGGCAAAGGCAAGGTATAAGGAAGAAGTGGTGTTTGCATGCTCACCATCAGCAGGTTTGAATTCCAGGAGTGTTGCTCCTTCAGATCCATCTTCGCTACTCTCCTTGATGTTCTCCACTTCACACCAAAAGTCCTCCATGGAAGTGCTGTCCATGGAAGCTTGCGAATTGGAGCGACTGAATACAGAAGGAGGTGCTGACTCGTTGGAAAGCATCCTGTTAATTCTTCGGCAGCGAGGGAGGGACTTTCTGAAAAGAGATAGTGATTAAAATTACCTTTCTATCATGGCTAACTTGTGCCACACAGATGAGGCTGGCAACTAGGGCTTCACCTGTGACTGTACCAGGAGGAGAGAACGAGATTTCAGAGGTGAAGTACACAGTTCTGGTAATTGTCATGATCTCTTTTGCTCAAAATAGTTATAGATGGACATTTGTTTTGCATCTAATAATTTATCTATTTAAAATTCTTTAGTGTTTTCCACTGTAGAGAGGGACTCAGGAGATGCAATTTCTATTTCTAATACTGATATTCATCTAATGAGACACTGGAAAATTATTTTAACTTCTTTGTGCCTCAGTTTCTCTTTTTATCCCTTCTTGTTTTGCTTCCTGGCTGAAATGCTTCAGTGCAAACTTTTCTGGGGAAAAATAACCAAACTTGAGAACCCTGAAATATTTTACAAACTTACATTGGCTCCAGAAAACAATTCAAAACTTGAATTATTTTAATTAAGTGGAATAATTACCTTTTATTTTGAAAATCCTTTAAAAAGATTTTTTTGTCTTAAATTAAGCTAAAATAAATTTTAACAAAATTTGTCTTTAAATTAATAAACTGTATTCTAGGTCAGACAGGAGGTTTTGATCACAGGTTCAAAAATTGATGATTCACTAAAAATCAAGTTTCAAGCTAGGATTGAATACAGTAATTGAATTAAAACAAAGTTTGTTCCTTACTCTTTTGTTCTTATCTTTTACCACTGTAAGTACTTGCAGCTGAAGACAGTTATACAAGTTCGTTCAAAATTTTATATAACACCCACTGTGAAAGTCTCATCTGACTTTATTCTTTTGCGTTATTATGGCTACAACACCCTAAACAGCTTTTGTAAATGTAATTGCAGTAGATACAGTAATCAGTAATAATAACAGCAACAATATTTGTAAAAAGGAGTTAGGAGGTAACACAATTATGGCAGAGAGTTAGACTACAGGATCTAATGGAAAATTCTATCATAAGGTCTTCTGGCCTTCACTTATCTGTATTAATTCAAATGCAGTTTCCCTTTCTCTTCCTTTTCTGTATGCCGTGATTCTGCCAACACGCCTTTGTTTAAAAACACAGGCAACACTTTTACTCCACTAAAAAAAAAATAATATTTCCTTTTCAGTATTTCTCTCCTCTCAAAGTTTTGGTGCTGGGTGTATAAAAATATATTATTTAATAAAGCTGACTGAGCACGCTTTTCCCTCTTTGTGCTGCTGCCTCTGCTTCATGGTTCCTTGCCAGTGAAGGGCTAGCTGCTTTCTTGGGCCTCCTGGAGCCTCCTCGATCTGGGTAGTTCCTCCTGGGCTAGGTCTGAGCTCCAGGTCAGGGAGCTGTGGTGGAAATAACAGAGCACATGAAATCCAGCTTTGGACAAGAACCCCCATGAAGGGGCACAGGCTCAGGCCTTTGCATTTTTTTGAACACATGCAGGTGTAATATGGATGATTCAGCTGCCAAAACTACCCATGAACTTTTGGAGAGCTGCTGGGAAGCAAAGCTGTGTGATGGGTGACAACATTGCAGCAGGAGAAAATGTGCTTTGGGGCTGTGGAGACATGTTCTGCAGGCAGAGAAATGCTATCTTCAGTTTTTCCCCTTCCTCCTCCCCGCCCCCCTCCCCCCCCCCAATTGTTTACTTTAAAACACAGTGATGAAACTGGTACTGTCTTAATTAGAACAAGGCACAGTCACCAAATCCGAGAGGAATTTGTGACACAAGTGTGGTTAAAGCTATCTGAGTGCTTTCCATGTAGCTTTCCCTCTGGGGAGATGTGGGTGTTTCAGTCGGCTTTTGTTTGAAAAGCCTCAGATGACTGGGGTACCTGATAAATTATGGAATTATGTATTCTGGACATGTTGGCCTCTGTTTTTTTATGTATCTCCCTTTCTTTTATGGATTCACCTATCTCTCTGTGAGCAAGTCTCACAGGACCTAAATATCATGAGTTAATACTGTACCAAGTGTCCCCAAGCAGAGAGGTTTTAACCAGAAGCAGAACTCCTGAGAAGCAGCCAGAAACCCCCATCTCTTCAGCTAGGAGCTGGGGGGGGGGGGGATAGGGGAAGCAGATTCTACCAGCCAATTGCTTGCTGCCATGAAAAGCCAAGGTCTTTTGTTTAAAAGGTGATAGTAAACACAAATAAGGAAAAAGGCAAAACTTCCTGGCACTCTAATGGTGTTTGGGGCCACTGTTCACTGGACATTGTGCAAGCAGAGGTGATGTGATGGCCTGGTCCCTGTCCTCCCGCTGCAGCCTGCCCCTCACTGGCCCCTGATTCAGCTCAGGGCTCTGCCTGAGACACTCACACTGCTGCTCACTGAGAAACCCATGTCACTGCTTACTACAAAACTCTGTGAAAAGTTAACTTTTCACAGAGTTTTGTAGTAAGCAGTGACATGGGTTTCTCATATGCTATGCAGCACAGCCTGGAGTTTCCAAGCCAGCAATTGCAGTAAGGAATACTCTCACCATTCTGGAATCAAACACATGCTAGGACAAGAAGAGGGCACCCCTGACAGCATCATCGGCTCCCATCATTTAGTCATGGTCAGAGAATTTAAACATTTCCTGCCCTTCCAGTGTGAATCTTGACCATGACCCTTGTCTCTTCAGGCGCCACACCACACAGATCCTTGGGCTTCGACTTCATCTGCACTTCAGCTGACTCAAACCAAGGCTTTTTATTTCACCATATTAGGAAGAAAGAGGCTTGGTGGGTTGCTGCTTTTCTCCCCACAGTGAGTATGCTTATTTTGTAATACTACCATACCAAAAAGCTAAATGCAAAACAGACCGCGTAGCACGGCAACAACTGCTGTGGCAACCAGCTTTACCAAATACGTCTAAGGTTCCTGGGTAATTAATGTGCATTTACAACAATATTAAAAGTACAGAGCTTATTTGGAAAATCAGCTGAACAAAGTCCCCTGAGAATTTTGTATATGAGGCTTGTTATCTCAGCCTGGATTAAATCAAGCTGTGTAAAATTCCTGTAACAAGAAAGGTTAGGCAGAGGTGCTTTATTCTTATTGGTAAACATCTGAAGCTTGCTTCCAGGTGGTCTGGTACAAACCTCCAATTATTCTGAGTCTGCCTATTAAAAGGTCATGTGTTTGAAAGACCTCCAGCTGCTGTTTTGACCCATATACCTGTAGCTTTTGTCCTGGAGGAAGTGGTCTTGCCTTTATGTGATAATGGCAGTTGTCTCCCATTTCCTCCAGCCAAAGCTGTTCAAAACAGTTTCAGGAAAAAAGTCCTGCCGAGGAAGCAAAGCATATTCTTCACCGCTTTTAATAATTCTTGAAGGACACTGAATGAGCACTGACTCAGCAATCTGCCTGCCTTTCTCAGAAACAGCTCAAGAAGACCAGGTTGCCTTTTACCTGGGAACTCGCAGCAGAAAACCTCTGTTCCTGACACTTTTTTCACCCTCAAGCCGTTTTGTCTCGCTTTTGTCTTTTTTCTCAACATCTGTAGAGAAGTTGAGAACAATAAAAATTTTTCACTAAGCTGATTCTGTTGCTCCTACAGAAAAGTTGAAAACCAGTCTTATTAAGTAGGTAGCAATGACAAAGTTCATGCTCAGTTTCTTTTGTTCCCTCACACACATGGGCAGTGGTGAGCTAATCTGAAATGCTGATTAAACTAAACACAGAAGGGATCTCAGACCCTGGTTTCCTAGATGGAAAAACCTCAGGGAGAGTATGAATCTAAAAGCACTGAGCAAAAATTGCAGCAATTCTACTGAATGAGCTGACATTGTTCTCAGGGTGGAAAAAAAAGCCCACAAACAATCAACAAAACAACAAATGACAAAAAAGTGCCACATAAAACCTTGAAAAGGGAAAACAAAAAAAGAAGGGAAAAGTATACAAGAACCAATGTTATCAAAGAACTCCTCTATTACTGGATATTGGTCACAGGAGAAAGGGTTAAAGAGTGCCAGTAAGGAGAAACATGATGATATAATTTAGAAAGCTTTCTGTGGAAAGATTTTTTGCAAGGAAGTGGGGTATTTCCATGGGGCACAAGGAGGCTGATTCAATTGTGTGTGACTCTGGTTTTGGCCTGGTACATGTTTATAATGCTGATGACATTTAACAGCAAAGCAGGCCTACTGACCCTATATTTTATCTTCCATATGTGGTGCAGAAGTGTGCTGTTCAGGATCTGATACCACACATTGATTTTGGGATAGCCAAGCCAGATCCAATGAGCTGTTCTTATCCTATCTCCAAAGTAAAGGTTTGTCAAACCACATGAAGAGCTGGCTCAGTGACACCTAATGACTGCTCACAGGCTCAGTAATGACAAAACCCGGCTTTTGTTTTCCATTTAATTAAGTAATGGATGGTAAAGAATCCATAAAACCAGTGGGAGCAATAAAGACATCTTGTAGTTAAAACCAGTACTTAATTCTTGTTTACTGAGAGAGACAGGACATCTTACTCTTGTGGGCTGTTATACTTCATTTAATTCTGTGGGTCCTGAACCTCCTTCACCACAATTAGTCACATTTATAGGAATGGGAAAGATGAAGGAAGCAAATTATCCTGGTCATTGTAGAACGAAGATCCACTTCTTCACAAGGTAATCATTGTGTCTATGTAACTACTTACTCTGCTCTTCCCAACTGTTAAAAAGGGGATGGTACCTTGCATTGACAGGGAAACATTTATTCCTCTTTATTAAGAAGTGTTCTGAATTGTTAGGAATCAGTCATGTACCATTATTTCTCTTTCCTTTAAGTAAAATGCACACTCCAGGCAAAGGAAGAATCTAGCAATGGGAAATAGTATTTTTGTGCACAGTTCACAGCACAGTTCACCCTTGCCCCAAATCTCTCATCTTCTGGTTCCTTCCTGGAGACCCTGTTCCTGCACTGTTTGCTGTCTGCTTATTTCCTTCTCTCCATGCTTGGTGGCTTCTGATCACAGAGAGGTGTATATATCAGACAACACCTATCCCCCAGCTCCATCTATACACTTCTGTTTCTGATTATCTCAGAGATGTTAGAAAAGTTGTAGATGGTAGATCCTAAAGCTTCCTTGTCTTTTCTCTGACATCCGGTATAGCAAATATTTAAACTATCACGCTCCCTGATTTCATGGAGCTGTCACCCAGCCCCCCTTGTAACAGAGCGTTTGAGTGAGAGGCAGAATAGGATTTTATTTCATTATTAATTTACTCATCCTGTGGCCCAGCAGAAATCTAAAAATATATGAATCTCATTCCTCTTTGTTACAAAGCTGTGTTTGAAAATAAGCTATCACCTTACTGTATCAGTTAGACTTTAAACCACAGGAATTCTGTACTTTGCTGGTCTTTGTATTCTACAAAATATTCTTCAAAATATGCTTCTGTCAACTTCAATTTTACTTCAGATGCTGTAACTGGGAAAGGTCAACCCTGGATGTATGTACAGCCTGGGGAAGGAGATGCTGGAGAGCAGTGCAACAAAAAAGAGACCTAGGGATTCTGGCCAATGGCAAGTTGAATATGAATCACCAGTGTGTCCTGGCAGCCAGGAGGGCCAACCATGCCCTGGGGGGCATAAGGCAAAGCATTATCATCTGGTTAAGGGAGGGCATTGTCCCACTCTGCTCTGTACTGGGGCAGCCCCACCTCAAGCCCTGTGTGCAGTTTTGGGTGTCAGAGTATGAGAAAGATAAAAAAGCTCTTAGAAAGCATCTAAAGGAGGGCTACAAAGATGTTGAAGAATCTGGAGGAGAAACCATACAAGAAGTGACTGAGATCTCTTGGGGTTTTTTCAGCCTGGAGGAAACTAAAAGGAGACCTCATAGAAGTCTACAGATTCCTCACCTGGGGCAGGCACTGATCTCCTCCCTGTGGTGCCCAATAACAGGACCCAAGGGAATGGCATGAAACTGTGTCAGGGAAGTTTGGGTTGGATATTAGGAAAAGATTTTTCACCCAGAGGGTGTTTGGGCACTGGAACAGGCTCCCCAGGGAAGTGGTCACAGTGCCAAACCTGAGAGAATTCAACAAGTGTTTGGACAAGGCTCTCAGGCACACGGTGTGACTCTTGGGGCTGCCCTGTGCAGGGCCAGGAGCTGGACTTCAGTGATCCTTATGGGCCCCTTCCAACTCAGAATGTTCTATGATTCTATGATTCCAGGATTCCATGATTTTTTTGGACCAAAAGGAGTTGTCTAATGAGTCTTAAGACCCAAAGACTTAAAAGAGAAAAGACTTACAGGAAAGATTTACAAAAAATATTTACAGGAAATAAAAGTTTCATTTTTTTTAATTATACTTTGTCTGCAATTCATCAAGGTGCTATCAGAAGTTAGGAGATTCAGCTGTAGTGTCTGCATGGCAGTGTCACCTGTCAACATTTAAAAATGCATTTCAACCTTGGGTTCTTCGGCTGTCTCTTACACAACTTTTTTGTAAGTGGTAGGGAAGTCCCCCTCTGTAACAAAGGCCACATTGTGACTGCTCGGCACTGATCATGGAGATTGCAGAAGAATCTCTCTCTGTTTGTGCATTTCAATATGAGGGCTCTTACAATCAGACCCTTTGAGCTAGGGGAGTGCAGGGAATATACTCTCTAGGTATTGCCTGCTGGCAACAGTGACCTTTGGGGACATAACCCAGACCTCTCCTCCATACTGGCAATCACATCACTTCAGTGCCGGCCTGATGCAACAGAGACAGTGCAATACATGGCTGCAATGCGTCTGACAAAATCTGAAAGGGACTCTATTCCATCTTCTTTCTCCTAACAGGCCTGTTTCTAAAGGACAGAAGGGATTTGCAAATGATTAACACTAACAAGAGTATGTTCTGTTAACCATTTTTTAAAAGTGAATCAGAAAGAATTCTTTTCATATATATTAAGAGGAAGCAGTGTAAGCCAGTTTTCTATGCTGAAGACTTAAGAACACGAACAGATCATGGCAGAATATGTTAGATGTAATTTTCAGTGGGTATGGGCAAGATAAGAAACATCTGGACATGGTGTACAGCAGGCAAAAGCTGATTGTGAGCAGCCAGTTTAAACATCTTACACATTTCCAACACATTTTTATTGTTAGAGGTGACAAATTCTTTTGTTGTGTTGATGCTCACTTAAGTACAATTGCCTTTATATGAAAAGAATCCATAAATCCCACTGGCCACGTATTTGGGCAGGCCAAAGTTTTCCAGCAGGAAACATAGGCACATGGGCCGTGTACTGTGGGCTTAGGAAATCCTGCGCTTCCAGAATATGTTTGATCTATTGTGCCTGTACAGTACAAAAGATTTGTGTCTGAGCATTGAACCCACTGGATGTCACACTTTATCAGTTAGAGATGATGAAAGCCTCCAGGAGCACCAGACTCACTGTGCATGTACTGTACATGCACTGTGCAATTTATCCACTCCCGCTGAGTAAATGCCTCCAAAAATTCCACCTGGCACTCACCCAGAGAGATCCTAGTTAGCTGAGCACCCAAAATTCAAGGCAAAACCTTCAAATTCCACCTGGACTGAATCTGAAAACAAGATATACGGCAGCCCTGGACTTACTACTATAACATTACCAGTCCTTGGCACGAATTACTCAGTCAAGTCACACAGTTCATATGAAGCAGACATGTCTCGTTCTGCAGTTTTGTGCAGGTAGTGACCAAGGTCCTTCCCAAAATAGGAAGCAAAAATGAAGTAGTGTCACATGAATGACAAGGAGAAGAGGAAGCACAAATGCATTAGATTCTGTCTAAACTCTGCTACTGCACAAAGAGTGATGCTATTCACTGCATGCACTCTGCTCCGCCTCAGAGAGCTATCTGTAGCAGTGAGGAAGCTCTCACAAAAGGCAGTGGAAAAGCAGTGATTCTCTTTTGCTTCCTACTGCTCTGGCAGTGTCACTTCTAAGGTAAGCAACAGTCCTGCAACCACTTCCTGGGGGCAGCATGGTCTCAAGTCAGCTGGAGTACGTCAGGACACTATGTGTGCCTGTGTGTGCAACTGCGAATGCCAAGGAGGGTAGAAGGAGGAGGAGAGTAATGTGCAAACTAATCCAGAATTTTCTTTTACAGTAAAATTGATAAGCTTCTGCCAGTAACTCACTTTTAGCCAGATTCATTATTTATTACACAACCAGATACAGATAAAACTGCAGGAAATGCACAGGTTCAGGAGCTCCACTGTGGCTTAAATCACTCACCAAGCAAAGAAGTAAACCAAGTAAAGCCCATTGGGGATATAAACTGGAGAGTGTTAAAAGAATTTTGGCTCCAGAAGCACAAATTAGATATTTTTAAAGAAAAAGAAATATTAAAATACTCAGCAGGCACAATGAAACACTGAAGCATAAGGGGTCAAACTTTCTACAGCTTTCAGTACATCTTCTAACATTGCCTGCGTTTATGTGACAAACACAGAAGATTATATATTTTTATTTTAGATCATTGTAAAGGAGCTGTCCTTTCAACCAAAATGATTATTAAGAAACTCACGATATTTGTAGGACATTCTCTCTCTGAAACACTTCAAAAGACAAATTCAGTCATTTTGGTTGAATTAACATAATAACATAAAGAACTGGACTACACTGCCTGCTGGAAGGCATTCAATGCAACTACATACATTCAAGTGTAAACACTTTAAGGTCCTGACACAAGTAATGAGGGAAGGCAGATAAATCTAGGGAGTGAACATGTAAGCTAAACAGGAGCTTGAAGTCATGCAATATGTCTTTGAAGTTTTCTTTGCACTTAGCTTTAAGTGAAGCCCAGTTGTTAGTTTCTTCCTTCCTATAATTAATGCACCCTTTTAAGTAAATGTCACCACTCCACAGATTACACTTTTTTTCAAAAGCTTCAGGACCTAAGCAAACAACTTACTTTTGCAAGTTATGGGGTTTTCCTTTAAATGTGTTTTAACTATATTGAAGACCATGACAGAGCTACAAAATGTGAATATGTAAACTCTAATATATTCTTTTACATTTTAGTCATGAATGGTATTGGTTACTCTACAGTTCATGAGGAAACATTTTGAACATTATGCTTAATAGTATTCGTAGGACTGGGCTGAAGTAATGTGAAACAACACACTGAGCTTTTAAAGCTAAGAAAAATACAAGCTTTAAAGCTACTTTAAATTAAAGCTACTTTGCAATTTTTTGAAAAAATTACAAATGTGGTGAAGATACTCTTGAATCTTTCGACAGAGTGAGGAGCAACTTCACGCTGTCATTATAAAAATCCTGGATCACGTTCTCAGTAATAAACTGTTACAACCCCACTGGCTTAATTTATTCCTTATGTTTAAATTCAGGACATCCATTTTTGTGGTACTGCTAATGTTGGAGTTATTACAAATTACAAAAATTTCATGAGCAAATGTACACCATTTAAATTTTTCTCATCAGCTCTGGGTTGGCTGTCTGGCAATTTTGAACTCTCAGTTTGTATTTTCCATGTTGTATTGTATTTTTTGCTACACTGAATCAGTTAGAAAGAATGAAAGATTTGCTGGAAAGTTCTGCAGCCAAATAAAAATCATGTGAGCATAATTCTATTTTTTGCCACTCAAGTACATTGGTAAAGATTGTATGAGTTACTTTGGAAAGAGTCCCACATTTGCTGAATAGGCTGTTCTTTTGTTAATGAAACTGCTTAAAAAGCAGTGTAGATAAAGAATGCGCACTGAATAAAGAAATGTAGATGGAGAATATCTCAAAGCACCATGTTCCTATTTTTACCTGAAGAAAAATTGTTACACATCAGCTGGAAATTGATGGAAAGTTCATCAACATGGAAACTCTTGTCAATGCCCTGAACAATCTGTGACTTTATTCTTGATGACTTGAAGCAACGTGAGGCCTCATCTCTAACTCTGTCTCCCTTTCCTTCTGTCTGTTTGCAGCTGTCCTTGAACACTGCGTCTTTCCCTTCCTTTTACATTTTCCAGAAATCAAGAGCTGGATGAGAGACTCATGCAGAGATGGAGCAAGCAAAGTTGAGAAAGGGTCTCTGTGCAGGGAGGAGGTGATACCAGTGCAGCACAGGAGGACCAAACACAAACACACAAGGCACAGGATGGGGACTGCAGCTGGTGGATGCACTCCTATGTTTCTCCAAAAGCATTTGGCAGTCATATTTCCTTATCAGAAGAAGTCAGGCATCAGCCCTTCTTTCCATTCCGTTCTAAATATTTATAAAAAGCTCAATCAAAGCAATCAGGGTAATTTACATTCTAAAAAAAATTTATTACTAAAAAAATTCCTAACAGCCAGGTAATATTAACAGAAGTAAATCTTCCTGGCTTTGCTGAGCCAATGGAAGTTTTGCTAACGTGGTGAACATTTCACCTTCAAGCTTTAAAAAGAAAATTCTATCAGAATAGGTTTTTGACCTACAATTTGTGGGAAACAATGAACAACTAATTTCTTGCTAATTCATTCATGTTTTATCAGTCAAAATTTCTGGCTGTTTCACTCACTTGAAAATTAAATTGCAGTATATTATTTGATAACCTCTCTCATTCAGGACATTAGTAAGCATACATGCATAACTGTGTAAGCAAAAAGCTGAATTTAAATCAAAAGCAGGTAGAAAATTCCTACAGGAGATTGTCTAGAGATTTTTCATTTATAATGTAAGTACAGAAATGTGTTGGTAAGAACCTCTTGAGTTGCCAGATGAGTCTAGAAGCATTGCTAGTATCATGAAAGGTCATGGTGAGACGATGGCAGATGTCACCATAAGAAATGACAGAACAAAGCTGAAAATGAAGAATGGAGGCTAAAATGTGGTGGAGACAAACAGACAGGGAACACCAAGTAGAAGATCACAGAGCAGAAATTCCCATTTTTAGAGGAAATGGTGGACCACAAAATCAAATTTAGTTTCTTATATTCTCAGTTCTTCAACAGAGGAATGAAGAGGTCAAAGGAGGAAAAAAAAAACAATGCATTTTCTTATACATTGGCTACATAGTTCTGATCTGTGGAATATAAAAGATTTTCTGTGATCTTAAAGGGATTTCTAGGCTTATGCTAAAGAGATATTCATGGAAGGTTATGTCATTGTCAAAGCAACACTCCAGATTTTAAGTGGCATTTTTCTAATTTGCGTTCAAATGTTTATAGTATGTGTCTGTGGAAATCATGACCTTTCTAAGTAAGCAGAAAAATGAATCAGTGATGCTTCCAAACCATTTGGACTCCAGTGAGAGTTGAAAATGCTGGACTAAGCCACACTTCTTCACAATACCCATAAAAAAGACAAATAGCAGAATAAGAAAAATCACCTTTTAAATGGGAAAACTGGTACATAATGCACAGCAGCTTTCTGTTTTCTTTCAGCTACCTTTTTTTTTCATGCTTGTATGATTTTTGAGGTTTGTCTCAAATATTTCATCTACGAGCACTCTGAGGGAAACTGCAGCATGCCAGGTATTTCGAAGCTAGGTTTTCAAATATACTGCAGCTCCTGAATCTCTTAGAGGTCTTACAGCTATAGGGACCACTAATATTTAAAAAACACAGTGCCTTTGTCTTCAGTACCTCAGTGATGTGGGTAATTCTGAATCCTAAAAGCAGTTCTGCTGAAGTCAGCCAAATGACTCCTGTGCGTAGGGTTTGAATGTTTAACTTTCTCAGTATTGATGTTGGAGGTGTAAGATACAGTTCTTGGAAATCTCTGAGGAAAACGAGCTCTTGTAAGGAAGGCTGCAAGACTCAAAAGACAGAGAGAGAGGATATTATCTTCAATTGAAGGATCTTATCATAGGCACAAAATGCCTGTTCATGTTCTCCTGGGAAGTAGAAACCTTAGATGGCCCAGAACCATTCTAGAAAGCTTTTCAGCAGCTTTTCTAGCCATCATGTGTTACAAGAAAGGATTACTCTTGGTTATTTTGGCATTTACTGGTTTGTACTGGCTTATTGTAAGCTCTTCTGAGTTTGCACCATGTCGTATTAGGACAATGGAAAGAGGACTTTGGAGAATTGCCTCTTTAAGCTGTGTTGAGTTCTTCCCAGTCAGTCACAGGCTGGAGCTTGAACCCAGATATCAAATCACCATGCAGTGGATAATAACAGCAGAACCAAGAATTTGGTAACTACCAAAACACCCCAACCCCTCTCTGTAGCATTTTTTTAATTATATGGGCAGGAGCTAATTTATCATATCACAACCACAGAAATATTAAATAAGATTTATGGAGGGAGGTGAAGTGAGATCTCCAAAATCACCAGATGTTTTGCAGCAGAAGAGGGTTAAAAATACAAGACCTAGTTTGTGACTTAAAGCTATGGTACACTGTGAGTAAAAGGGCTGCTAAACTTCTGTAAGTCCTACAGAGCTTGGTTGAAGTTTCTATCTGAGCTTTTTCAGCCCTGTACATATTCTTGGCTAGATAACCACTAAAAAGTAATTAATATTGCTATACAAACATAATAAATCATGTTTGGAAGCTCACATGCTCATGTCAAAGGAGTACAACTAAGCTGTTGTTGTGCCCTCTGTCATTGTGGGTTCATGCTCTTCTTCCCACACCTGCCTAGATAAGAGCCATGATCCTTTATAGGAGGTGAAGATTCATTGGGCATTCATCCATCTTTTAATGATCGTGTTAGATCTTTCACTGTGCAGGCACTTTATGAATGTTGTGAAACTGTAATGCTATCCTTCCCATGAGGACACCAAATTACTTATCCATGCTTTTGATATAGTGCATCTTGGCTGAACTGCTGCAACTCTCTCTCTCTCTCTGGAAGATTTCCAGTTAAGGGCTGTATTTACGTCAGTTACAATTGATTCAAAATGCTTCCACAGGATCTTGAACAGGCTAACACAATTCCATGAGTTTAATCCAAACCAGATGACCTATGGATTTCCAGCTGATGCCTTAGAATCTTTATATATTTGTAGATTTTAGTATTTTATATATTTGTAGATTTTTATATAGCTGTATAGTTTCTCACACTCAAGGTAGCATCTAACAGTTTCTCACAGTTTGTGCCACATTCCTGAATTTTGTTTAACTGTCTTTTCAATGGACAAGATAGCAGCAAGGACATCATCTTTGGGACACATGCACCTGGACTGGAATAACAAGGCCAAACAAGACAGAAGGCCGAGAAACCTTGGAGGCACTCCAACAGGGCAGTTCTGAGGGTGGTACCAAGGGCAAAAAGTTCTTGGCTTGGATAAACCCACTAGATATGATAATTAAGTAGTGCTATTAAGTTGGAAGAGCTCTATACTGTGCGTGTGCCTACATACTTCTTGCATCTGAAAGCTTTCATTAAAGAACTGCTCTCTACTTTACTTATACTAATACTGTCTTGAAAGTTTTTTCCTCAATTTTAGGCAACAAGTAAAATGGGAATAACCATGCTCATACCTCTAGTTCTTTGTTTTGAGTTGGCACCCCTCTTGGTATTCAGCCACTGCTTGGACCAGCATATTTTTTGGACTTTCAGGTGACTACAGATTATGCTTCCAAAAGGGATGAAAGAGGGCAGTCACCTAACTCCTATTTTTAGAAAAGACTAGGATTCACAAACCCTATGGACTTCAAGGGAGAGTAAATGCTCCTGCTCTCAAAGCCAGTTTTGACTTAGTCTTTTAAGTCACAAAAACACTTTTGAAAATTTGTCTTCAACTTAATTAATTAATTGTATACCATCAGACTCTTTGTCCTTGGAGTTCTTTTTCTGTGGGCATTAAGCTTGTCGAGTTTTCTTAGTCCTTGACCACCTAAATTCAAGTCCTATCTTTTAAATTTGGCTTTGATTAACACAGCTGTTATTTATTCTTTTGGCTGGTAGGAGTTTCTGCGAGACTGCCATAAAGTCAGCTCATTTGCATTGTATTCTAACGTTAATCTCCTTTTCCCCTATAACATACATGCACAATATCCTAAGGGGAAGATTACTATACATTTGTATGGATTCGTACACACGTATAAATATATGTATGAGTACACAACAAAGATGGGAACAAGGGGAAGGAACACTTTAACAATCTCCTAAAAGCCTTTGTAAAAAAGTATAGATAACACTTAAAATGGAATGTTTTATACAACATGAACCAGGGGATCAACATCAATTGGTTGCTTAATGAAAGTGTAGTTCAAGATAAGAAATGGAACAGATTTTATTCAAAGAAGTCGGAATCATTTGGGTGGGAGAAAGATCTGCCAAATTAAAAGGCTGCTATATCATTATGATAGCTTACACACCACTCACCACCTAAGGTTTCCCAAAATAATGCATTTGTAGAGGCTTTCTAGTAAAAAGTAATTAAAAGAGTTGAAGAAGATCCAACATTGCTTAGAGTTGCTATGTTAATTTTCATTAGGATTTGATAATCATCTTTAAACAGCATCAAGACTGGAGAATTTGTAGCTATTTAGACACATCTACACTTTGGTGCCTTGCAGACTTTCTGAATTAGGAATCAGTTTGTAATTTTACTGCAAAGCCCATCCTGAAAAAGCCCTAACGTCTAAGTATGAGCTGCCTTTTCGTAGCATGTAAGTGATCATCTTAACTGGGAACTGACAGAAGAAAATCCAGTGATGGGAGGTTCCTTAGAATTCTTTCATTTATATGAAAAAGGAGTCACAAAATCAGTAAAAACAGATTGGTCAATCATTTATGCCAGTAAGCCCTATCTCCCATCCTGACAGAACACTGTAGGGACTTGTAATGACACTGTATGTAAGAAACTCTATTGATTCTAAGAGTACAACTCTCTAGTAGAAATTTCTCAGGAATCCCACTGATTTGATTATCTTTTCTAAACAAATCAATCAAGAATCTAGAGAGCAAAAGCTAAATATCATGGGATATTAGCTGCCTAGATTTCCTTTCAGTGAGACTTCAAGTTTGACAAGTGAAGAAGAAACTAGGTATTCTTTCATCCTGATCAAAGTCAATTAAAATCTATTAGGTACTTATCATTTCAGACTTCCCTTTGATTCCCAGTATAGGCCTCATGCTGCCCCTACAGAGGGCATGACAGGGTAAGAAATCCTTGAAAAGTTTCCCCCAAGGCAAGCAATATTCTCTCTTGCTCATGGTCATGACCCTGGCTCATGATATTTTGCTGGAAGGGGACTTTGGAACAGGAAAGGTTGCACTGGCCATTTCAGTGTGTGCAAAGTGTCATAGAGCAACAACAGCTAAAAGAAACTCCTCAAACACTCCCGATGTTTACCCTGGAGGTGCAGAGCTCTAAGTGTCATGCCAGCCGGCCACTGGGAGAGAAATCTCCTGGAATCCCTCCACCAGGGATGAGAAAACCCTGAGTTGAGTGCTGGGTTGATAGTCTATTGTTTGCATTTATTTACACTACATAAACATGCTTCCAGTTTCCTCAGAACTCTGTGGTCAAGGTCAAGTTTCCAGCTCCCTTGAATTTCTCCTGTTTACACTACTAGGTAAACAGTTTTAGCTGCTCTTCCCCACAAATCCCCTGCTGCCCCAGATTTTTACCTGGTTACCAGTTATAAGCACCTTCAAATTGGAAATAGACATTACATAGAGCCTGCACTATCTGCATATCCCTGCCTGCCAAACGTACAGAACCAAACCAGATCTGAGTACAATTTGAAAAATGAAGATTAGGATAATGTATTTGTGAATGTAGGAGTCCTTTAGCTCATTTAGTCGTGCAATCTCTATGAATGCATCATTTAAATTGTCAGACCTGGCTTTTCTCTCATGGAATGTCTTAAGTTTCTCCTTTCCTCACAGCTAGGTTTGTATGAAGCTCTACCTGTGCAAGTTAGAGTCTGGCCATGACACTGAGCTGAAATACATGTAACCGTCATAAACATCTATATGACATCAGAAGGCGAAAGTTAAAAAAGGCAAATTTCTGAACCCAAATCAAATGAAAGCAAAAATGGGGAAAATTGTGAATAATCCATTTTGGAGTAAAGATTCTTCTCTTTGGAATATTGCTCCAGGGAAACACATTTAAAAACAGAATAAACTGTGAGAAAAAACTTGCCTTTAAAAAATATAGCTTTCCAGAATCACACCTTATTAATACAACCTTAAAAAGGTTGATGTTAAAAAGACCCTTTGACCATATTTTCATACAGCTTGAGCCAACACAAGCCATGCATATGCCCATCCTGAAGTTGCTCACGCTTGCACTATGTCCAGTTGTTTTTCTACAGTGGACCATTTTTTCTTTGTCCCCCCTTTCCTGCCTGGTAAAGCTGGAAAATTCCACAAGTGATAACTCTGGCAGCTTGCTCCCCCTCCTGTCGCTCCTTGTTTAAGAAAACAAGAGGGAGGGAACAGGGTCTGGAAGGCTGAGAAATTACTGATTTAGTAAATTCTACAAAGTCTTACCTTGGAGCAGAATAGACCCTTGGTGTTATCCTTAAAGGAACAGAGCAGAGTCCTTCTTAAACCCAACTTCTTCATGCTCCCAGTAGCAGTGAGTGCCTCCGCAGCCTATGATCATCACGTTGCATATTCTGGGAGCTATCTGACAGCCTGTGATAGGATATTCTGCCTCTAGTCATACAAGGGCTGTGGGAACAAAGAGTGGTGGAGCTTCTGGCCCTTCTGGGAAACTGACACTGCTCCATCACTATTTAAAGAGCAGATGCCTTCAGGATAAATCCTCTTAGTATGTTTTCCTGTTTGTGTCAGAACTTAAACCTTTTATCCGTTTCCTAAGAGGAGAAATAAAAAAGTAATCAGCACTAAGCTGCACTGTAATTCAGGAGAGTCCCTGAGGGGTGGCTCAGAAAAAGACAGAGCCAGTCTATGTGTTTTCTTCTAAAGGAATACGAGACACTGCCACTAGCATAATGCACAAAATCATAAATGTCCAGATGCAAACTAATGAGGAGCTCTTTCTGCATGAAGACAACTGCTCCACCCATAGAAGCGTAGTGTGCAATGCCAGTGAGGAAGGCGAAGTCAGCCAGAGTATAGCTGTTAAGAAATCTAGTATTTATGGGGAAGCCTTTCTTGCTTTTGTTACAGTGGGATGATCAGTGGGGGACCTAGACGAATACTGAAAAAAACCACTCACCAAGCTTGTATGATCAGTGGCCCAGAACTGGATTGTGGCCACAAGATGCATAAACCGTGATATTTAGGGATGGTTTTGAGCTGCAGCTAGGGGATGAGAAAACACACTGTGCAAAAAAGTTCCCTACCACAGGCAGTTAAGGAGCACTAAGAAATAACTCTTGAGCATGGAAAACATATGAAATGGTCAAACTTTACTCCCACCCTCCAACCTTTTTTTTTTGCATTGAAATACTTAAATGAGTCTGTCAACTTTACAGCATTCCTGTCATCATTCCTCCAGCCTGAAATACAGGAGGAAAAGCTGACTTTCTGGTTATAAGCTTTTTGACATCCTTCACTTCCTCCAAAGACATGGCAAAAACCCTACAGCAGAACACAGGGAAAAGAAAGCCTGTTATTTAATCATAGAGGAAAAAAAAAAAGAAGGAAAAAAATGACTGAAACAAAGGAGAGAGAAGGGAAAGGACTTCCTGAATCAGACACAGATTTCCTAAGGGGCAGAAGAGAGCAAAACCAGAAGTGGCTTCATTTTAGAGTTCATCTTGAAGTTACATTTGCTCTATGTTTTAAACTGGACTTAATGTCACCTTTCTTTCTTCTGGTGAACTTTTATGATTGCATAAGTCCTTGAAAATTTTGAAAACTTCCGGTAACTTACCATTGTCCGTGCATCTGTTTAGGGACTGGTAGGTCGTGCTTTAAAGGACAAACTGCAGAAAAGAGTGAGCATGACTGTGGGGAGGTTCATGCTACAAATCCAACTAATGGTGTTGGCAACCAGAAACTGACTGGTAGCTACTGCTGCTTTGCTTGAAATTTTGTAAGGATGCTAGTCCATATCGTCCCCACTGAATATCTCTACAGTGTTACCTTCTGCAGACATTCAGAGGCAGCCTCCAGGTGGAATAGTTATGAGGCTGCCCTCTTGGCTCCCTTCAAGGATGTCCTCTCCCTTTTTCAGTGAAGTGATATCCTACACCCACTATTACTCTCCTTGAGCTGTTGCTGTATGAAGAAATGTGTTATTTTTTTTACCTCTTTCTAGGCTTTGTCAGAACAGTCATATAGTTTTTGGATTGCCTTTTCCCAAAGTTGCTCTCTGATGGAATTTATACAAGCCTTGGTAACAGTGATGTAGTTTTTCCTAGAAAATAAGGTGACAATTGGTTGCATTTTGTAAATATGAAATTTTCAACTAATGTCACTTGCAGCTTGGTGCCTGTATGGTAGAGAAAAATGTTGTTTGGGAGGGAGAGGAGAAAGCAGAAGTTGGCTCACTTGCAGCAATTCACAATGTATTTTCCCTCTGGCTACTGCCTGCAATTAAAATACTCCCCATGTTTCAATAAATGCTGGATCCTTTCATTTAACATTAAGTGTTGAACCAGGATGAGTGAATTAGGATGCTGCTTGCCACAGGCTCCTGATTTACAGCCAGCAGGAAGAAAGTCACCTCCAAAGAGCAATTCAGCTTGCCTACGGATGAGAGGTCTCTCTTGTTGTCCATAAAGGGAGAGGCCAGTGAGGGACTCACCAGAGAGCTATTAGATGCTGGAAGTGGGTAAGTGCTCACTGAGCATTAGGTATATTTAAAATAAAAGGAAGTGCGACCCTCTACCTGCAGCATCCTTGCACTTTAACATATTTTACCTACAAAAATACAGTGTTTTCTTTAACTCATTTTAAACAAATGCTTAGGTCAAAAGTCTTGCCATAAAACTGTTTAAATATGTTTAAGCATCATTTTTTTTCTCTTCTCTCTTTCAAGACCAGCACAGTGGTGAGACCTAACCACATCTGTTCTGTGAAAAATAAACAGTGGTGAATTCATATATACTGGTGTCCTTCCGAAGGCAATGGGGATTTGCGTGACACAGAGATCTGTCTGCCCTGGCATCTTTATTCATATTTGAGTATTCCGTTTTACGGTTTGTACAAAACTAATTCTGAAATAATTCCATACATGGGACATAATGATGAAATATTTCAGCAGATATACTGAATGTCATGCAATTGATAAATACTGACACATGGTTTCATGCTATTCTTTTTCTAACATTAAATGCTATAACCAGCCATAAACAATTAGCTATGTAAGTAACTGATTTTTTTTTCAGGGCTTTGGCCAAACCAGTAATTGAACAAAGTCTTCATTTAAAGTTAATCTCAAACAAAGACATTTTATTTTCCTGTAGAAATTCAGAAGAACAATAAACAGTTTGATCTCAGAGATTTGTTTTACTTTTCTGTTGAAAGTGAAGTCCACAGAAATTAGACAGAAAACAGTTCATTTAGAAAATGTTGCAATGGAATTGCTTTTTCTAAATTTTGCCTATTTTTTTTCCTTGGCTCAAAACATGTTACGTAGATTATTCTGATCAACCCAAATTTTCCCCCCCTTCCCCGAAAAAGAAATGTTCCTTTCTTTTTTTTTTTTTTGGCCTCACCTCTGCATACCATCTCCTGTTTTAACAGGTCACTGCTGCTTGGGAATAGCTTTAAGGACTTGTCTAACTGATGTCATATGGCAGGCATGAAAATAAAACTACAAGGAAGGAACTGGAATAATTAGAATTGGATTAATTATTCCACAGAAATTAAACTGGCATGATCATAATCATGTGGTGGTTTCTCCTAAAACATGACTGCTATTTCCAGACTCTCTATGTATTGATCTATTCCAGCTGTAGTGAGAAAAAAACAGAGGCTCTTCTCCAAGCCGGATCTTACATTAACACTGGGATACATTTAGCACACATGCTCCAAATCTGGCTTGTTTTTCGTGGTATAAAAATGGCAATATCCTAAAGTGATGTATTTGAAAGCAGTTATATAGATAAGAAGAAAATAGTCATTCATGGCCAAGCAGTCCAGACTTGACATCAGCTCCTCAGATACCATGGAAAATTAAACCTTCTCTTAGGAGATCTCTGAAGATCTTCTTCTTCTGTCTGGGCTTTGGTGGAGGATCTGTGAAATGTCCTACCTACATCCATGATTGATTCAGATTTAATTGTAATCTTACCTCTGCCTAGGAGACCATTAATTTACAGAATAGGGATTTTTTACAAGAAAATACTTAACCTCAAGACTATTTAGACTTAAAACCAGTTAGGCAAGAGAAGAGAGTTTACGGAGCATTGCAAAAGAAGGATTGCAAAATGTGCAGCGACGATCTATGAAAGCTGTGGAACAGAGAAACCCTTGCAGTGCCTGTAGGAAGGGTTTTGTTTGGCAGTGCCTCTGTGCCTCCTCACAGGAGGCCCGCTGCAGACCGCTGAGCTGGGTTTCAGAAATACGCTGAGACGGCATTCTTTATCTGCAGTAATGCTCGATGTTTGCTGCGAAGGTCACCTGAACAAATGAACTTGCCTGGTGGAAAAAACTTCCTCCCCTGGTAAATTAGCAGGAAGGGACTGAGCTTGTTTTCCAGTGCCCAATGTGATAGTCGCAAGCCAGGGCCATATGTACACTGGAAACAGTATGAGGACCTGCGTGTGCAATGAATTTCCGCCACAGAAGTTTTTCTCAGGTGGCTCTTTGATCTTTGGACAAACATTATTTGTCCCCTTAATTTTCAGTCAAATTTTCAAAGGTGACTTTTGACAATATTCTCCTATTAGACACTCCAACAAAGGTCTGTATTGCTTCTTACATTATATCATAGACAAGCTGTTAGTTAGTTATCCTAATCCCAAATATTTACAATACAATTTCCTAAGGAAGCCACTTAGTGTCCCTTAGAGCCATCATTTCTTTCAAAGATAAACCAAGAAGGCCAAGAATAAAAAGATGACAAGTTGGAAGAAGCCACTGACTGAGGAGGACATGAATAACAAACACTATCAGTTACATGGCAAGAAGAAAAAAATTGCTTGCCAGTATTGGTGATGTATTTTCACATGGAAAGAAGGACCTGAGCTGATTGTAACACTACCATTTCCTACATTTGCCAGGACCATTTTGCTCCTTTGCAACAATAGCCTGACAATAGAATCACAGAATCATAGAAGGCACCCTGTATTGGAAGGGACCCTAAATATCATCTAATTCCAACCACCAACCATGTTCCAGCCCTCAGTTATGAGTTCCAACCATGCTTACTCCTGGTACCGGTGTTGCCTTGAAGAGGCTTTTCTAGGTACGGTTTGGATCACCCTTTAAAAGCAGTGAAATTCTAACCCTTAAAAGCAACCTTTTTTGTTGATCCTTCCCATTTTTCTTTTTCTCATCCCAAACCATCTTTCAAACTTGGCTTCTGCAACTTCTGCTTGATGCTGCTCCACATCTTTGACACACATGGAAATGTTAAGGGAAGCATTTCTGCAGTCTAAAATGATTGCCTGTCTCTCCACTCCAAAACAGGAATATTCATAACATACAATGTGGGCTGAGGGTTCAAAGATTATTATAGAGAGTATAGAAAGCCCAGAATGCATGACATCAAGACCTGAAGGATTACTGCAGCTTGAGCGAAAACAGAGGAACATTGTCTAAACCCAAACAAAGCCAAGCAATTGGTAAAAGCCCTGGCTTACTAATCACCAAATGTAAGACATTTATTCTCCCTCCTCCTTTAGATGTTAACCAGGTACTTCTAAACTAACTACAGCTAAATCATTGTAATGTATCAGAGATATTTTTATATTAACAGATGTTCTTCATGAATGTGACTGTAAGAGTAACTGCCAGATTCACACTTGGCCAGTAACTTTCATTTTAAGAACTGGGGTGAGTTTCTGCTGCATTTCTAATGGTCTGTCAACCAATTCACTTCTCCTTAAAGGTTATTTTAATTTGAACAAAATACTTTACTAGTTTTACTCAATAGGTAATGCTAATTTAATCAGCAATATTACTTGAACGGGACAGTAAATCACGAAATGTGTTCCAGTAACAGGACTTTAAAAAAGCCCTAACTAAATAGGCATTACATCTGAAAATTCTGTTGGACACAGACAAAGGAAAAAAGAAGTTTTTACTTTCTGTACATAATTATGACTCTAAATATGCTCAGTGCATTACAAAAGGCCCATCTCCAAGTTCATTCCTTTAAAAAGAAACACACATAAGTCAAAGACATATCTAATTACCGTGTATAACATAAATATTAAGTTAGTCTAAAATTTTGTTAATTATTTGACATGAAAGCAGAACTGGGCTTGGCAGTCAGGGAGAATTTGGGATGCCTGTCTTGTACACTGCAGTGAAATAGAGGGTAGGAGAAAACAACTTCTATTAGCAAGTTCAGAAGAAGGAATCCATGTTATCCGCTCCACTATGAATCATCATAGACATTTCCAGATAAAAATTAAAAATATAAGACATTCGAAAATATTAGCATGAGGTTTAAAAAAAAAAAAAAGAAAAGTGCAGCAGCACCTCCTTAAAAGTAAATGCAATGCTATTTACCATTGCCACAGGGCATTGAGTGACAGGAGCTGAGGCCACAGATCTCCCTTGCTTGGCTTCAACCCAGAGACCTAGAGCCCACCATATTCAGCCTGGCACAACCACTGCAGCCAAAATCATGTCACCTAAGGAACCAAGACCACCACAATTACTGCTGAAAGTGGGGTTTTGCCATTACTTGTGCAGGTCTGGATGGCTGAAGGTAGTGGAGACTCAGGCCCCCAAAGGCACTTGTATCTGCTTGGGAAATGAAGATGCCTCCAGATGCCTGAATGACCTTTCTGCTTGCTTTCAAGATCAAGGCTTTTCTCAAGATTTAGAAATCTCTGGCTTCAACAGCACTGTCCAAAGAAGATATACCCAGACCCATGGTATTCATGAACAGAAATATACAGAGGAGCACTTCTTCGGGTCCAGTTTCCAGCTCTTCTTTCCCAGTCCTTCTCACACTTGCACAAACCCAGCTGGGAGGCCCAAGGAGGACACCAGCCATGTGACGATGCTGCAGGTTTCATGTAGTCTTGCAAGATGGTTATCTGAAAATTATTTCCTCTTGCAACACTGTCTCCTACATCAAAGCTCTTGAGCTCCCCGTTGTTTGTGTAACAGCTGGTCTTGACCCCAGCACCAGTGGTTTCACTGGCAGAACTCTTTTGGCATTGACAAGACAGAAGAAAATTGCTGATTATGACTACTGGAAAGTTCTGGATCAGAGAAAGGGAGAATTCAAGATATTTGATAAGAGATGGTGTTTCAAAGAGGTTTTCCTGGCAACACAGCCAAAACTGCGTAGCAGCCTCCTTTGCCATCTGTTGCAATCACAGGCAGTGCTCTTCAGATGGTCTGATGGACAAGTGTTTCACATGACCTTGTAAGAGCTGGAAGGGCAACTTATGTCTTACAGGACACGAGTTATTAACTGAGTGGTGGGTTATGGCCGATGGGTTGTAAAGGGGAGGCAGTGAAATCTGATGATGTCACCCACAAAGGACACATACAAGCATTATCTATCTGATGAAGATGCCCAAACACCTGATTGAGCGTTTGGGTACAAAAGACCTGCCAGGAATTTCCCTGGGACCATTTCTTGGTAGGGCTGCAGTGCTGTGTCTAGTATTCTGGACCAATTCCAATGTACAGCAAGGTCTGTTTACAGTGCTCATGAAATTTCAGCCTGCCGTTTAGGCCACCTGTGCATTTGTTTCTGTGTGCTGTGAAAATGTTTGCTGTTCTTATTTTTATTATCATTACTATTATTGTGATGATTATTATTGTTATTATGCACTGAAGGTGTGAGTCAGAAGCAAAAGTCTCATGGTTGCTGTGTTTTGTATCAGCTACACTGAAAATTGCTGTTTACCATCCAGATCCTGCAGCCCACTCATGCCCATGCAGAGCACTGTGCTCCCTAGCCATGTCCTGGCTGCAGTTTAGGCAGAAAATGTCATTTTACACCCCTAAGCATTTCAGAGATCAAATTGGTCCTTTCTCACTGCATAAACTCAGAAAGTTAGGGATATAAGAAAAGCATTGCAATACCAACAAAAAGTCAGAGTCTTTCTCATGTTCAATTATATGGCAATTTAAAAGCTTGGGCCCTTATGAGGCATAGTGCTCTGCTCCAGTGAAGAATGATTTCTAGACTCAGAGGGTATGGACACATGTAGGGATATACAAGGCCTTAATCTAATCACTGATCCAGGACTACACTTTGTCTTTTTCAAGCCCTAGGCCAATTTTATAACTGAGAAAAAGAGGTTAGTATTTCCTTTATCTTTGTTTTTCTTTGTGGCTGGCTGTTTAGAGAATATAGCAGCTGCGTAAAGACAGCTGAAGGTTTGCAGTGCTGGTAAAAATTTTGTTGTAGGGGAAGTGGAGAGTGAGTAGGGGGCAGGTGAGCAGTAGTGGTGTTCCTGGAGAGTGCTGTTTTCCACATGGCTAACATACTGGGTGCCTGCACTTTGGCACCACAGCTGATGCACTGAAAGTGACAAACACACTCTGTCCACCCACACACATACATATGGATGCACAAATGGAGATGAAGCATGGGAGAAACCATTCCACAGTGACTGTGTATACCTCAAGGATTTTTAAAGCATTAATGATCAGCTGATAGGGGGATTATGCAGCCTGACCCTGAAACTAAAAACTTGAGCAGATTTGCCATGACAGCAAAAAGTGTCTCTGCCTGCTTCATCGTCCCTTTCTCACCAGTCTTCAAAATGGTTATAGATTTGGTTATAAAATTTGAAAATTTGCTTAGGAATTGTAATTGAGAGCAGCTCTTCCCAAAGATTCACTATTATTGGAAAGAAATGGAAGCTGAATGCACGGAGTGTTCACATTGTGTTGACAGCCATGTTTTGAGTTATCAACTTGAAATATTTCATGTAGTATATGCTGTCAGACACACCACTAGTCCTGGTTTACTAGGAACTTCTTTGATTTGATTTAACAGGTTATTGCCCCTTTGGAACATATGCTGACTATGCCTGAGAATTCATTACACACTCTCCCTTCTGCTCTGTAGGTGTTTTTCTTTTTCATAAGTTGAGCAAAAGGAGTTTTAAATAACTCTAGGTAGAACCTCAGCTCAAGCAAAAATATTGTACCCTGGAGTTTCCTCCGAGGCCAGGGGCCTCTACTGGAGTTTCCACAGTGGGGAAGCAGTGGCCTAATCCTGCTTGGCACTGACTATTCAGAATAAAAAAATATATGGGTTAGAGTGGAGTGGAGAAGGAAAAATCTCACTTAGAAGTGCCAGGGCTCAGAGCTGGAAAGAGTTTTTTCTACAAACCAAAAAACCCAAGCAAGGTCCGATTCCTTTGAGGTGCTCAGCATATTGGCAATGATCCAGTAAAGCACTTAAACATTAAGTGTGCTCTGGAGAGTGCCCTAGGGAATAGTCTGAGCACTAAGTGCCCGGCAGGATCGAGCTCTAAATAGGGACCAGACATCAAACAGATGGTATTATGTTAGCTTTGCCATATTAATAAGCTATTGGGTTTGCATTGTAATCTCTCCCTCTGTTTTTCCCCTTTCTTGCTTTGCCTTTTCTACAAAACAATCCATGTGTACTCAGAGAGGAGGGCAATGTACTGAGAGTGCCCCTTATCACCTTTTCACAAGTATGGAGTTAAAACAAGATCTGGGAAAACCGCTGTTTGATTCTACCTTAAGTTTCAACTTAAATCAGCAGTGCTTGAACAAGAACCGTCACGAGTTTGGAGCTGCTGAAGGAAGGAAAATGCTGACTCTGCCCTCTAATGAGCTCACCAAATGTGTGTAGAGTGTGCTATTGTATTTGAGAGCATCAGTGTCTGCATCAGAGGTTATTGCAATGACTTGACATTTTTTTGGGGATGGGACAGGTCGGATGGCTGAGCTGAAACACTGGAAGACAGCTCTCTGCCCCTTTACAAACTGGGTTCAAACTGAACTGAAGTAGTGCTCAGCATTCATATATCCACTGAGGTCACCTGCCAGAAGGCAGTGGGAAGAAAATCAAACTCTAGTTGATGCTTTGTTATTTTTAAACAAGCTCCTGGCTTTCCACTTTTTCCTTTCCAGCACAGTTACAACTATCTGCAGAACTTCCTCAGAGCTGTGATTTGTGCACATGCCAGCTTTTACATGGATGTTTTTCAAACTGAGTGCTGCCTGACTGGAAGCCATCCTAGCTGGAGCCACTTTCCTACAGAAAGCCGAAGTGAGACACGTGCCTCTGCTTCTGCACTGCTGGCACTGCTGACTCTCAAGACGGAGCAGTCCAAGCTCAAGTCGGAGCCTCAGAGCCTGGAGTAGGGCAAGCCAACTGGCTGCCAGGCAGGTTAGGGGCACTTCTGTGCAGGCTGCAGCCATCATTTTATTGGAGCCGTGTATGCGTGTGGGTTGCGTGGTGAGACTTAAGAGGAAATTTCTGTGATCATTTTAGCATTCAGGCAACTGGAAAAGGAGCTTACAGAGGCGCCAGGCCTTTGCTTTCATGACTGCATTAATCTTCTGGCCTTGGAGAGAAATTTTAGATGAACTTAACACATGTTCTCAAAGAGCTTTCTTTCTCAAAGTTATTTGTGCTGAGTCCTGCACTGATGAATGATAATGCCAGTGAATTGGCCAATATCAATTAAATTTCACTTGACTGTAATTTTACTGAGGATACCTGATGCTGTGTTGTTATTTACGAAGCTGAAAAATGACTACCATCATCTGGAATTTTTGAGAAACATGGACTTTCCTTTGTCAGAAGTTAGTGGTGGAGACACAAGGAGGTCCTAATACCCCTTTATTTAATATCTATGTATGACCTGAGAAAATTTCTTTCTTAGGTGTAGTTATTGAGTTCTTTTGGTCCAGGAAAAGGAGTTTAAGATTAATATGATTTTAAGAATTAAGAAAAATCATATTATTGCTACCAGTGGAAAAGTTTCTGGTTGGCAACCAAGCTATATTAACTGTCATATTAAAGTTCAGTCCATGGCAAATGTGGCAGAATTTGGAGTAATTCTGCCATGAAAGAAGTAAAAGTCTAGTTAATTTACTTTTTATTTGTCACATGCTAAGAGCAGGTCCCTGAACAGTTATAAAAGCTCACAGTGTAAGTGGCAGCTTGTTTTATCACTGCAAATTGCTTGTAATTCTGAGTCCTCATAGACTAGGAGGGAATGAAAGTAGTTTGGAGTTAGCTGACTACCAGAAAGCACCTATGGGCCTGGCGGGAATTTGACAATAACTTTTGATCAAACAAGGAGCAAACTGAAACTAAGCCATTTTGCATTTGGGAACTGCCTAGTCCTCTAAAGTTTCCTCCAGAAAATGCTCACATAGGTGCACTTTTCACAGTTCCAGGAGGTACATGAATCTGTGGGCAGGTATTTTGTTTGGTTTTCCTACACTTTCTGACCATACATTCAGTTTAGAGCTACAGTTCTGAAAACTGTCAGGGAAAGTGTTCTGGCCTCACTGTAACACTTTGAGGCAATGATCTGAGCTGGGAAATGGGTGAGGAGAGCCCCAGAGCACCCTCTGGCACATCCCATAGTCAAGTTTAGAAGTCGTCTTTAGAAGTTTGTCCTTCATGAGAGACTGGACAATGCAATTAATTCCCCCAGGTGTCCATCTGTGACAAAGTAAAATTTGATAATTTTGTAGAGAACTTTTCTGTTTGAAACAGAATACAAATAATAATAAGGTGTAAATCAGGCCCAGCAAACACTACAGGAAACATAGGGCAAGTGCTACAAAGAATAAGTTTATCGTAAAGTTTGTGTCCAAAGAAAATTAGACAACCACAGCAACTCAGAGAAGCCACAGAGCTGCTCTCATTTATCTTGTCATTACAGTTAAACCAGCCCATCCATCAAAAAGTGTTTGAAGTACTTACAGTAAATCACAAAACTTTCTATGGTACAGACAGTACAATTATGTAAGTCAACGCTTTCTATTCAAGATATTATCTGATTGGTTTTTTCACGCAAAATAAAGCAATTTCATTTTTGTGAGAAAAACACTGAATCATGGCATGAGATCACAGCTAACCAAGAAGTTACTCTCTTATCGTAATTTCCAAGGAAGCAGGACTTTCCTATTTACATATTGTATAGGATAGCAGTCAAAATTCAAATACAGTGTAGTAAATCATTTGACCTTAGGCATTTCAAGGGTTGCATCAAAGAAATATAGAGACCTGACCTTTCAAAAAACTTCTCTCATCATCTCTGTTATGAACGTGTATTTTCTTATGCTTTCTTTGTGAAAATGCCTAGTGATATCAGTGAGCTTCAGTTACTTGTTTAGTTCTGAATAGGAATTTCAACAATCTCTATTCAATATTCTAGTCACAAACTTTCTTTTCCACATAATCCAATCACAGAACTTTTCATCAGCTTTGATTGCAACAAGTGTGTGATTAAATCAGTAAATTAAATAAAGCACCATGTCAAAACAAAACACTGAATTCAGGAATAAGCTTCAGCTAAAGAATTTTACATGATCTTTCATCTACTTTCATCACAGTTTTAGTCTATCCTTCACTTTACTACTTTGTAATGGAAAAGGGTATCTACTCAGCAAGATCTCTTCCAGTGCTGTCAAACATTTCTCATTTTCAAAGAATGACTAGCCAAGTTTTTGTCGACAGCAAGGCAAATGCAACCCCCCCCCACACCCCTATTTGCATAGCAAAGGCATTTATATGAAAGCATGATTGTCATCAAAGTAGATCTTAGGTACGGTGTCTTTTTTAGTTAGGTACTTCTTATTTCCTCAACTAATTGCCACTTTATCCTTAAATTTTGAAGTTTTCTTCTGTGTTCTTTTATATTCTTCTAATCACTGGAATTTTGCTTGATTAGGGTTCTGATTTGTGCTGTACTATTTAATTTTATCCTTACATAAGCTACACGTTCTGAATATACAGAAAGAATGACATAAGTTTCCACCAATCTTCTCACCTCGGGCACCTAAAATTATATCTATATATATTTCTGTTCATTTGAATTGATGTCTATAATCAGAATCAATTCAATGATTCATTTCTAGAAGGTGCAACATCAACTGCAAAGACCAAAATACCTTCCCCTCTTTCTTAAAATCCACAGGACTCATTCCAAACCCACAAAAGACCAACTCACCTAAGGTCGAAACTAATACCAAAAGCGCAGAGAATGTCATCAGAAGAGGAAAAAATCCCACAGCTTGATACTCACAGAATTCCTTAAAATCTATCTGTTTCTTTCCAGCTGCCACCAGAGAATTGCTGTGCATGAGTCAGAGACACAAACACTACATCCTTTGTTACCTGTCCACAAGGCTTTTTGAAGTCCGCTAAAGAGCAAACTTCTGAGCAGCTACATAATGACAAAGTAAGATGAAGGAAAAACACATACATGATTTTGAGTCAGCTCTTTTGCTTTCTGCACAGCAATGCCTGTGAAGATTGCAAAGCAGAATAATTTTTTTGCTGTTAGTATTGCTCACTTGGAGTTTTTATAGCTGCTTGGAGATCTGCTTCACTGTATTTGATTTCAGCTAATCAAGCATAGAAATGAACAGGAATGCAGACACACAGCACTGTAAAAAACACAGAAGGAAGTTTTTTCAAACAAAATCCCTTTATTTTACAGTGGTTCCAGTGATGCAATCAGAATAGGAAGGAAAGTCTGTGTTGCTTCATTGTTTTGTTTGGATTTTTGGGTCCAGTGCTAACTTGTGATAATATTTCCATTTGTAAGTATATTTCTCTGAGGGCAATCCAAAAAAGTGACTGCGATGAATCTGAAAGGAAAAATATCCCATTGAACTTGCTAAGTTTTTCCATCATCGTAATCATTACAGAATTGCCCCACTCAATTATCTTTCCTGTGTACTTCAGTAGGTTTTGGCTAAGTTTATTGTTTTTTGTCAAAGTCCAATAAATGCATAAAGCGGATTCAATCGAAATGTAATTACAGATATATTCAATAACTGATTCGTAAATGTGTGGATTTTAAGAATTTCTAAATAAGAGAATTGAGTGAATAGGATAAATGACCAAAAAGAAGCTCTGTAACTTGTATCAAAGATACAGTCAGTTGCAGAGTACTGACACCGGACATCTAGACCTTTAGAGGGAAGCTAAAAGCCTACTGTCACCAGGAGGAGTGTTAGATCTGATCTTACCTGTGATGAGATGTCAATTACCCAGAGATTCAACTCTCTATACCCTGTTCAGTTCAACAGTTGAAACAAACATGTCCTCTCTACAGATGTGACTTATCTGATTGGCCCATCACACCATGTAGCTCTAAACAGGATTTTCCAGGTGTCACGTAGTGAGCACTGAATTGTCTCTCTGGCTTTAGGTAGCACGGTTTAAGTGTGAGGAAGGTTGGCAGAAATGTTAGCTGAAGTAAACAGGATTTTTCATTACATCTCCCAAACATAAAATGCAGCAGTTTTGCAAAGTAAGTACACTCTTTACATCAAATGTAAAACTGATATTAAAGATTAGGAAGTTTCCTCCCCTTCTGTAAGAATATGTCATTCGTCTCACTGTACACAAGTATGTGTTGATTGCTGTTTATCCCTGAGACCTACTCATTGCTTTCAAGTGATCTTCAGAAAATTATAAATTTGGTCTGCTGCAA
Source organism: Anabacerthia variegaticeps (assembly GCA_035583185.1). Taxonomy (NCBI): domain Eukaryota; kingdom Metazoa; phylum Chordata; class Aves; order Passeriformes; family Furnariidae; genus Anabacerthia; species Anabacerthia variegaticeps. The sequence goes on from JAWWEW010000078.1 coordinate 100,134,122, forward strand.
CCACATTATAGGGCATTACTCATTTTATAGATAGTTAAAAATGATGGAAAAGTGGTATTAAGTTTTTAACTAAATATAGATCATACAAAAGTACAGAAAAATAAATACTGAGCTTATTATCTTCAGCTATATCAGTATAGTATATTATAGTCAATATAGTCAATAAGTATATTGATGTCAATGAATGTTTTAAGACCCTGTGAAGATGGCCACAGCCATAAATTTGTGTTCTCTCTGAAGATACCAGAAAACCTCTTCCCACTGCCTCTTATTTTCCTGTCTGTTTCTGACACTTGGTGCAAATTTCTGCACTTCATTTCAAAGATGAATCCTCTACTAAGCACAACTTTATTCAAAGTCTTTAAAGGCTGCCTATCAAATGTTACCACTGCTGCTATGTCCAGAGAATTCATGGGATATGGCTATCTGTGGGCTTTAGGGTAGCCCCACAGACATGTATCATGTCAGCATTTGGGTCATTCCCATTGTTGCACAGCCTGAGATTCCCTTTGGTTTGGATGAAATATATAATCTATCACAGTGATGGAAACTCGTCACCAATGGTCTCAAAGGAGGTAACTTTATCTAGCCTTCCAGTCCACTGTTATAATTAAGAATGCACTTTGTCAGCCTTTGAGGGTTTAACTACAGCTGGCTGGGTTCAAGGCAGTCTCAGAAACCAATCTGTTCTTAGTAACACCATCTCCTTCACAAAATTACAGACATACTTTCAGCAGATATACCCAGCTGACTGCTGAATGATGTTTTTCCACCCACTTTTGCAGTGGTCAATGTCTTTTTCAGTGTAACTGAAGCTCTGGAGCAATGCCATGAAATGATTCAGAAACCAAAGGCTTAACTGACAGCTCAAGAATAAAGGTTATAAACCTTGTTTACAGTGTTTAAATGTGGTTCAATTCAGCCTCTGAATATAGTCATATTTCTGATGCAGCCACTGAGATTTAATTAGGAAAGAGATTCTAATGAACATTCAGATGCTGACTGGCCTAACTATTGTTTAAGAAATAGAAGATGTTTGAAGCTCGCTTCTCCTGGAAAATCAGAACTCTTCAGATATATTAGCTAAGCTGGAGGGAAAAAAAATCTAACAATAAAAATTTTAAATGGTCTTTAAATTTATTCATCAGAACTAGCTCTGGATCACTGCTGTACCCTTGATTCTCCTGGAATCTGCAAGCATTCAGAAGATGAATACCTTCATAATGTTGTCAATAAGCTTTTCTAAGTGAGTATCACAAGAATCACACCGTTTTCATAGGGTTTGCTCTGGTAGGAATCTGATTTGCACAAGTGAACAATATATTTTGCTATGGTTCAGGTAAGCTGGATAAAACTTCCCCTCCAGGCTGCAAAATACTTGAGAAAAGTGCAGTGTAACTTTATACCTGTTTATGCACCTAGACCTGAAAATACCCAGCCTAACCTATTAATCACCAGAGTGGCCTGTTCAGAAACACACATACCCTTTTTTTTTTTCCTTATCAGTCCTGAAGCATTAGTCCAAACACTTTGAATTCCAGCCTTCAAGTTTCCACCCCCAGCCATGTCAGCGGGCTGGACACAAGCTCTCCAGGGCCAGAAGCCCTATAGTTGTGGTAGTGCGTCACTGTGACTGCTTGCTGGCTTGGGCAAAATTCTGTGCTAACGTGGCTGTACAGCTGCTGGACACAGGCACAGTGAGGTCAGACTTTCTTGCAGCCACCCCATAAAAGTATATTCTGAGTTCCTGTGTGCAGTCATTATAAGGTAATCATGAAACTCACTAAAGCCACAAATTTATTACCTTGTTTTTAAGACTGAACCTTTTTTATTTTTTTTTTCTCGTTGCTTTATTTGGTTTCTTTTTACCTGCAATGCAGATTTTCAGTAGCTGTCAGAATACAGATATCACAACTGAGCCTTAAATACCAATAATACACTAATTCCAATGTCCTCTCCCTGAGAGCCCAAAAAAAGACTGTGAAATAATAAAGCAATATACATGTTTCCTGATTCAGTAATTCTCCATGTAAGTAGGAGAAGGTTAGCTCTGAAAATAACAACTTACTATATCTTTTAGAATTCTTGCTAGCACTAATGGTGTTAATTATAGACATTCTCATTATCCACATGAATATCATCCCCCATGTTTGAATCTGGGAAAAGAAAGTGAGCCTCCAAGGACATCCTATGACAATAATTCCACGTACAACTGAGCAATTACTTGAAACTAGTGACTCATTATTGCATAGCACATAATGTAATTAACTACAGATTTACTTGTGGTCAGTGTAGACTGCGGCAAGCGAGTTTGGTTCGCACAATCTTACAACACTGCTGAGTATGGTGCAGTTAACTTCAGGCTTGGATTAGCTAAATCTTAAAAAAAACAATTCAGTAATTAAAAAAATCTGCAAGAGATGTAGTCCACTAAAAATGAAATGCATTTCAGCCACACAAATGGCTTCAGAATCAAAGTACCTCCCAAAAATCCGTGGTGCGCTTCCTAAATACAGAACTTGGAGGTCTTGTATGATGAAGAAGGCATTTCAAAAAGTGATGCAGTAGGTTTGCATGTTTGTTTATTTTTAATTCCTACTCTTTGCCAGAGGCAAAGATGGTTTGACCAAACACGCTTAAAGAAATTTCTAGTTAATATTTGACTTGTGGGATAAATAATTCCAATGCTTGCCATATACTATGTGAATTGTCAGTGACACGTGGGTAGCCTTAAGCTTCATCCTCCATCTATGGGCTTGTAGGTATTATACACACGCACGTAAATTAGAAAAAATGAATACTTCCATAAACTTCACATTCCCAGTAATGTTATCCTTAAATTTTCATACTTTAATTGCTTTTATTAATTGAAAGAAAGAAGGATGGAAGAAAGCAAGCAAGCAAGAGAGTGTTAAAGAATTGCAGCAGATCACTGGGGCTTATGGCGAAATGTATACACTCTGAGTGAAAGATTTAAGAAGGGCCTTATATAAAGTGTACACAACTGTTCAGCAGGTGACAAAAGATTCCCACATATTTAAAAGACTTCTCTCTGGTGCTTGGCTAGCTGTCCTGGCTTCCTTCTGCCCACCCTCCCTCCAAAAGTGAGCACTCTCAATATGAAATCCTGATGCAGCTTGAGTACAAAGGCTTCCCTTGTCTCTGTTCATCAGGATAAACTCACTGTTTCCTTTCACTTCCTTGCACATGCACGATATGGGCAACATCTGGCCCAGAAACAGTCAAGGACAGCCAAACCTGAAAAACGTCTTCAAAGAATGCCCTAGGCTCCCCTGCTCCATGTTTCACCTGTAACTACAGCGAAGATTTTATAATCACCTCTGATAAATCCAGACAAATGTTTAGAACTCAAGTTTTCAAAATATTTGAGTAACAGAGGGAAGTATTGCAAAAGGAAGACAGACCTAGTCACCATTATGTTTTGACTAAGACTTCATACTGATGTCCTAATCTGCAAGAATACTATTAAATAGGAAAGCAGCCTAAGCTGAGAAAACAGATAGCCCAATCAGATCCTGCCCTGTAAGCAAAGCTATTGAGAAAAAGATCTGAGTTCTGATGACTTGGTTCCATTTTCACTGAATTCAGAGGTAAAACCTTCACTACTACACCTAAGTGTCCATTAATTCAGTCCATGTGCATAAACAAGGCTCATAACCCACTTGATGCTTCACTGCAAGAGTTATTATTAACCTTTTATTAGATTAGAATAAAAAACATAGAGCATTTCACATTAGATTGAATGATACAACTATCCAGTTCTTGCTCTTATATTAGTGCTCATCTTAAAAAGGATCTGTCATTCTCACTTTTAAATTCCCTCTTGAGCACTAGCTATGATCATCAGTGGGCTAGGAAATAAGGTTGGATAATAATTTTGTTCTCAGCTTTTATTAGTCAGAGAGAGAGAAATTGATGGTGAGGATGTTTGCTGCTGCCCTACCTAGAGTTTGCATTGACTACCCCAGAGTTTGGGTACCTGCAGACTCTCGGATGTCTGCAGGTCTGTAGTTAGCAAGGAGCATCCTACTCCATGAATCAAATTCAGGCCTATATAGATTTATTATTCCCTGTCCAAATCTGACCATTGGGAAGCTAGTATTTTTTGATCAGTTGTAGTAAAATATGAGGACTTACAGCTCTAGAGCTTCCTTCATCTTTAGCAGCAAACTGAGAATGGCCTGATGTCTGATGTCCTGAGGTTTCATCCACAGTTGTTTAAAACACAGTTCACTGGCTTGCCTCTTGCTTTATTTGTCTTTCAGCAGGTAAATTATGTCAACCCAGCTGGACTTCTATATCCAACACAGTTTTTCCACATATACTAACCTCTGTCTCTCTCTGGCTCTTCTATCATCCACAAAAAGACTTATGGTCATTATTTTGCTCATTATCTGCTCAGAGCACCTTCTGCACAAAGAGATGTTACAGAAGGATTGTATAGTCATCCTGAGATGGAAATTCAATAACAGCGACACTTAGGTAACAGAGATTTCTGTCTCTTTTGTTGAGCCTTCACCTGCCTAAACATCCAGCATACGTCCATCCTAAACTAAATGATTTTACAGATCTGAAAACCCGACAGACTTACAGTAGTGAGTATTACATGCAGCATCCTAAATGAACAAGATGATAATAGGCTCCCTGCTCTTGTGTTTGTTGTACTCCCCTCAGAGACTCTCCTCCAGAGTGTCTGGAAAGTTAAGATGCAGGCAGGGGAAAAAAATGAATTACAGAGATGAGGGATCCCTCACAGATCATCAATCTTTTCCTTGCATTAATTACAAGGGATGCCAACTCAAGCACTTCTGCTGATTTCTGCTGAAATAGTCCTTCAGGGTAATAGGGCACTTTTTCAACCAACCTGTCTTCTAAACCATTTCATGTTTTGACTTCAAAATCATCAATTAAATGCCATTCCAAAACCCATGTGTCTGGTGGGACTTGAGGCCTAGCTGTAAATCACTCCAAGCCACCACAACCTTTGGGAGACATTTCTTTTCTGACTCCAGCTCCTTCTATCTGCATGCAAGCAGGAGAATCAGGTCACATACCTGTGAACATGGTCTGTCTCCTGTCCTCCTTTTCTTCCCTCTTCCTCCCACCCCCTTTCGTTCTTTTTTTGTCTCCTTCTTCTGAGTCCCTGGCACATAAAGCAGGACTTGGAAGATCAGAATGAAGTTAGTTTCGACTGACGGAGAAAGTGGGAAGAAGGCAAAGGGGCCAAAATGCTGGGCAGGATGCCTGGCTTTGGTCACCACCTTGGCATGTGAACCTGGGTGGTGTTATTCTCTGGGTTTCTCTCCTGTGCTGTCTTACTGCATCCACCACAGTGGTGCCTGAAGGTCACACAGAGCATGGTCCTGCCCTTATGGCAGATGTGCTGCCAGCTGGCCTCACTCTGCCTAGCCAGATGGAGCAAAGCTATGAAACGGCCCGAGTTGCTGCTGTACCATGGCTAGCCAAAATCCAGGATGGCGCTTTGATTGTTTACTATGGATACTCTGCACTATTTCAGGATGTGATTCTATATTTGTACAGTGCTAACCAGATGCTTTTCAGATGCTGTTCTAGACTATTACTAGTACCCCATAGCTGTGTCTTGCAGTTGCCACCACTACACGTTTTCCGCACTTTTGCACTGAATTATTCCGATCTCCTGTGCAAAAACAACACTAAGGTTCTTGATTCCTGGCAGTTTGCTATGCCAGTGCTGTCAGACTGCCAGATGCAATCTGAATGTGTCTGTGTAGGGCATGCAGGGCTCTCAGGTCCTACTCTTTTTTGCAGGCAGCTCCAAACCTCATGTAATCAGAGATAAGTGACTTGCTTAAAAATGAATGGGGCAGCTGGCTAAATGCTCAACCAAACTAAATGATCAAAGGGACAGTGCCAGATGTTTTTCATTAGCTCTACATATGGAGGTACCAGGGAGAGCAGCAGGAGCACCAAACTAAAAAGAAACCAGAGAAGCCAACTCTAGTTTCAACCATAACATGAGGAGTTGGCTATAAATACTACATTCCTCAGTGTGGCTCCCAGAGGACATGCTGTAAGTATTTCTAAAACCTACAGGAAAAGCGTATCTACTATTGTCTGACTTATTTATATGCATCCTCCTGGTAAATATTTTATTAAGAATTATCATTCTTAGCATCTCTAAAAATATACTCTAAAAATCATATTTTAGAAAGCTGACATAAGTTGTAAGAAGCTTTCTTTTCTACAAAATTTATTTTTTGCCCAGTTGGTACTAATGCAGACTTTTCCTAGACTACTGATTTGTGGGATTTTTTTAAGCAGTTTTAATATATTTAAAACTTTTAAATTTTTGAGTCCAAGTTACTGCAAGAGGCCCAAATTATGTCAAGATTTACTGGGGAAAAGGTGCCAGATTTTTATTTTTGCCTTCTGGGGAAGTTTATGGTAGAGTGAGATAAACATCCAAAATAGTTAAGGTTGTTTATCCGGCATCACTAAGAAGACATTCTTGACATCACTTGTATACAACTGAGCGGGGGAGCTGCTCAATCAGTGCTGACAGAAATCCAACCCAGATCACCCTGCCTCAGGGAATACAGACCTTACTTCACTGTGATAAAATCTGCTTCTGTTGGGCTAAAACCTGAACTGCACACACAGCTCCTCTTGTCACAAGACAAATTTTGGTGCATAAAGGCCCCTCCTCCAGTTATATTCCTTTCAGGGACACAGTCATTATTTCAGGACACTTTACCTCACACTGACATTTCTTTGTAGTATCTTGAGGCTTAGACTCGGAGAGCAGGGATCCTTGAAGCTTCCTGCAGGTAACTCAATCAACACAGTACCTTTCCACCAATACAGAAATTACTCCTGTTCTTTTTTGACTCTACAGTTTAGTGATGTCTGCCTGAAAGCCACCCTCCTGACAGTAGGAGGAGGGAGATACGCTGAATATAAAGAGATTGGAAAAGCATTTCTCTGAAACAGTTGGAAGTACCAGACTTGCAGTTGACTAATAAAGTTGACCCGAATAAAGGGTCTTGGCTGTGCTGATCACTGGTGCTGAAATCCACTTTGCCCTTTACTTATGTAGCAAGCTCCTAGGTTTGGTAGTACACATGCTGGTTTTTGCACGAGTATTGATTACAAAGGATGCCCCATGTATAAAAGACTTGATGTGCATTTTAAAAGCTCCTCTAATCCCATTCTGCAGGAACTAAGCTCATGAATGTGCATTTTCTTTCCTCTGGTCCTTATTTCATGCATGTATTTGCAACAGCCACTCACTGCACTGAAAGTATCTGTGATTTGCAGTGCAAGATGAGTTCTTTGCTGGTAGATATATTAGTAGCAAACTGGCTGAGGAACTCACTAAGTCTCATACTGCAGTCAAGGAAAGCTTGAGCATGACTCACTAAGGAATGCTTTGTCCTCCCCTAATTGCATAATTACCTTAGAGAGCTCACTGGCCATTTGGCATAGAGGTCATGCCTGTTTCCTCTGAGCTTCTCCTAACAGGATAAAAAGGGGATGTGAGGAAGACATATGGCCATGGCCCCACTTTTCCTCTATGTAATTCAGGAGCAGTGTTTGTGTGTTACTACAAAGTCCTTCATTCTCTGAAATGACAATGGGAAAGTTGACCATCAACTAACATAAATCAGCACTTTTACCTTTGCACTGAGACAGTATCTGTACTGAAAGGAATAGTGTGATATTCTGATGTCTTTGGTAGTGCTACTTGTGACATCTGTGTTCTAATAAATGGGATTAAAAAAGAGTAATGGGAGCCACAAGAACAGCAATCTTTCCCTCTATACTCATATACCATAGAGTAAGCCTGACTGCCAAGCAAACAAAACAGAGATCTCCCCAACACCTTGTTCTCACAAGCAATAAATAAAAAAAAAAAGACCAGTAAAAATAAGTGCTATCAGCAATGACCATCATGCAAAGCAGATGGCAAGCAAAGGAAAGGGACCTCAATATCTCATGAGAAAAATGGAAAATGAACTTGTTAGTTACAATAGCAGAATAAAAGAAAGGTTTGGCTGGAGAATTCTCCTGGATCTCTAGGAAACTCAACAGTGCAGTTTTCAAGGTTCACCCCATGTATAGAACTGGTTAAGTAAGTCTGCAAGATGAAAGAAAAGAAGAAAGATATAATTGAGTGATATGGATAGCTGAGGCAAAGATATTTAAGTATCGTTATCCTTAGTCCCCTGATGCACTCTGGTTCTGTAGAATGGCAGAATTTGTGGTCCCTCCTCTAAGCCTTTTTATTGATGTTATCCAACAGTGCATTTGGAAGCTAGAATTCTCTCTTGCTAATTGGTGATGGCGTCCCTATGCAGCCAAACTTTCATACTGCTTTACCTTTCATTACTCTTATGAATTCTCCATCCTTTCTTGCACACTGATGCATCTTCCATTCACAGTAATTAAAGTAAATTTTCTCCTGTTCCCTCTACAGCCCACCAGCTAATATCCCCTAACTTATAATGGAGTATAGACCCACAGGGCTTATGAATTAAAATGCTTGCAGCTGCTATACTTCATGCCGATCCTGGTGCTGCTGGTGTGTTGTAGACATGCACACAGCCTGCCTACTCGGCCCTTCAAGAGTTGTAGATGGATGCAAATACAAATGGTCTGACACATCTGCTGGTGTAAGCTTTGGTGTCCATGAGCTTCTCAACTATGTGCTGGATTGCAAAGAGTGTTTAAAGTTACCCATTTGTTTAGGGGCTCATGATGGTTACTTAAAACTTTCCTTCTCTTTTATCAGCATCTTTTTAAGTGGCGGCAAGCAGTGCAGTTAAATGCTGACTGAGGCTGCATTAGATTCCTCTTTCTGTGAGAAACAAACCACTGCTTAGAAGGTTCCCAAAGTGAAAGTTTTTGCAAAAGTAAACAGCTGGAAGACACATCCAAGCCTGGGTCCGGTGAGTGGAGCTGTTCTTTGGATATAAAGGGTGCATCACTCTGAAGCAAGAAGAAAGTTATGAGGAGAGGAAGGAAACTGAAGTATCTTAATTCCTAAGCTGACAGAGAACTGGTCAGCAGTTTATTAAGTCAAAGGCTAATATACAAGACTATTTCTGTTCTCACAGATGTACACTTGAAGTATGGACTTCATTAGAGCTACATCTAACTTATACTAGCTGACTTCAGAGGAAAGTCAGGTTTTGGGTGCCAACTGCTTTTGTTATCAAACAAAAAACAGGTGACACCTCTGTTCTTTTCATGTTTTTTTGAATCATTTTCCTGGAGAACTAAGGAGTTAGTATGCCATAGTGCTGGTAGCTGCCCTAGGGATCAAGGAACACTAGACAGAGTCTATAATAAAACTTCTTGCATTAGGACGGCGGCAGAGGAAACTATACCGAAAATGCAGTCGAGGAAAGAGTTCTCAGAAGATGAAGTAGGGATTAAGCCAGAGTGTATTTTGCCATTTGTTAAAGCACTCAGTGCATTTGCCTTCATGGGTTCTGCATTCCAGAGGACTGCATGCTGGGTTAATAAAATCCCTCTCTTGAACAGGCTTTGGAAACTCAGACGGCCACTGACTGCCCATATGGCGGAATCCGGCTATTGCTATTAGACAGCCGCAGGAAGTTGAGGACAAGAAAGGGAGACAGCACCAAAATCTTACAGATATATAGACATATAGAGAGACACGTGGCTTTGTATCATGGCAGGAGCTTCCAAAATATGTTTCTCATCAAAATGCCAGGATCCTTTTTTGTTTGTTTTTTTTTCTTTCAGGAACTGTAACTTGCACTTCTGCTTTTCCTAGGTGATACATATGTGATTTATATATGTGATTTAAACCCTCATACAACCTGAGCTTAACTTTCAAGAACATTTTACAACAGTTAGCACACCCACAAGAAAAACAGCAAAACACCACATTTCTGTTGCTCACAAACTTAAAGGGAGATTGAGTTTAGTGCTCTTCCCAGGGAAAGAAATTACATGCTGCCTAGTAACCCAATGCAAAACCACTGCTCTGTGTTTTGAGTAGCAAATGCCATTCTTACTGCAACTAAAAGCCCAGACTGTTTCTTTTCCTAACATGAAATTGTGTATTTTGGTACTGCTCTCAAACAAGTTTAGCAGAACAAAGGAGTTATCTTTATAAGACAGTCAGGGAAACACACAAAGAACAGGAAGATGCAACTAATCTAAATAATGACATTGAAAACAAAATAGCTATTGGGCTAAAAATAAACAATATGAAGTAAATATCATTATTTGTATTAAGAGAAGACATTGGCTTAATTCCTGAGGATAATGCCATCTACTGTTTCCTCAGACTTCAGTTCTTATTTTTTCAGTCAAGCCACAAAGTAGCAGTTCCTACTTTCTTCAACTTTTTGCAGTATGAACTTTTATACGACTTCTTTTGGACAAAATTGCAAAACTCAGACATGTATGTTTAGGAGAAAGATCAGATTTTCTAAAACAATAAAATTGCCCAAACTGCTAGTTTTTGAACTGTGCAAGTACAGGCATTCTTATAGGGCAAGGAGGTAAACGTAGTCAGGACGGCATTAATACAATACTTAGTTTTCCTGCAACACAAAGGAATTTTCTTACTTAGACTAAGTCTTTAACGATGCAGTGTCCCACTGTGTGCATGTGGGTGTGCAAAACAGCAACTGCAATTTCACAAAAAAAAAAAAAAAAAGCAAAGGAAAGAAAAAAAGAAAAAAGAAAAAAGCAAGGGCTGGTCCTGACCTGGTGGGTGAATGGAGAAGGAATTAAAAAATCCTCTAAACCAAAGCCAGAATCAACTTTCTGAGCGCCAAGCTCAGCCAGCCCGGCCACCTCACTTTCGGCAATATAGCGCTAAACGACCTAAGCAGAACCCTGATTCACGTGCCTTTTTTTCCTGGGGATTGTCTTGTTGAGTATCCCGGGCAGGAAACTGGTGTGATCTGTTGACTCAGAAGATTTAAAATAAGCACTCGCGCTTCCCTCCTCCCAGCCCTGATCCGCAGCCCTGGGCTGAATCACTGCCCTGGGCTGAATCACTGCCCCGGGGCAGGCGAGGAATGTGCGGCAGCGAAGAGCTCCTGAAGTGGCCGAGCGGTGGCAAATGCTCTCGGGCTCACACACAGCCACCAAACAGGCGTCCAACACCGGCCAAACGACAGGGCACGGCACCGCTCCCCACCCCTCAGGCTTTACCTGCCGGCGGGCGAGTGGCTGGGGGGCGGATCCTGTACAAAGCTCTGCTCCATGCCCGGGATCCTGGCCGGGCTGTGGGGATGGTAGGCTGTCAGGACCACGCTGCCCGAGTCCTTCATCTCCATGGTCAGAGGCACATGTCGGCCCCGCTGCCGGTGACAGAAGGGACAGGGCTGGGCTGGGGGGCCCCGACGGGAGGGGAGCGATGCTGTCAGGAGCAGCCGCCCATGGCCGGGCTCTGCAGCAGCCTCTCGGCACTGCCGGCTGTCAGCAGCGCTCTGCAACGGAGCCACGGCTCCGCTCCCTGTCAGGAGAGCTGAATTAGCATATATTCAAAAACACCGCCCACAAAACAACCCGTGGGGAAGTTACTACGTTCCTAGGAAACTGGAAACCTGAGATAATCCTGCGCGGCACTGAGCGGCTGCCTGGAAAACTTCTTGCTTGCAATTTTTTTTTGTTTCCTTTTGACAGCAAATTTCCTAATACTCCTCCTGCTCCTGAAATAGTCTTGTCTAAGTGAAACTATTTGCTGGTTATGCAGCAGGATGAGTGGGGAGCGCTACTCACACACAAAACATGATTTGGCAGAGCAGGGAGTCTGAGAGAAGAGATTCAGAAACCAAGTGGGCTCTACTAAGTTTAAATCCTCAAGGAGCAGAACCTGTGGTTTCCTACATGCCAGATCATTTCTGTGGCAGGGAACTGCGCTTGCTCTCACCTGAAACTAGAGTAAGCTTTCATTTTGCCTGTTATGGCTGTGTACATTGTTAGAAAGACACTGGGAAATGAGTGAATTATGTTTGTAATAGTGTGTTCATCTGAAGCAATCCCGTAAATAAGTACACAACAAGATGCTTGATATCTTTTCATAATTTAGCTTGATCTCTGAACACTAATAGAGAGGTTCTCACTCAAAAGTAAACAATCAAGCAAAAATATCAGGGTCCAATTCTGGAATAACACCCAGAGAAAACTCTGTAGACAAAGTAAGAAATTCACACATCACTTTATTTTCCTCTCCCACTTCTTCACTGTTTGGGGTTTTTTTCAAAGAAGTGTTTCTGATAAATGCCAGTTTCTGAAAACTATTGTCCTGCCTACAAAATCATGGGAAAGATGTCCCTAATTTTACTCCATGGGCCATGGGTCTCTGAACTCCTTGTGAGAACATACATGAAACACCAGCCTTCACACACCTTTGTCAGAGCTGCCAGTGGCACCCCAAGCGCCGGTACTCTACAAAATGCTTGCTTGTTGGGTTCCTCTTTCACATCCCCCTCAAGTGAGGGTGTCCTCTCTAGTGCTGCTAGAAGCTGCCTAAATTGCACTCTCAGTCTCTCCAGGTGGTGAAGTAGCTCAGATTTTAAAAATGATTCATCTCACCTCCACCTTCTCCCTGAACATGGTATCCTGCCTGGAAGGACATGATGGTTTCGGTCAAATATGTTGCAACTCATGTAGGCAGTGCCCAAGTTAATTTTAAATTAGCCAGCATAGGACACTGATAACAGTACACTTGGCAGCACTTCTTGCCAGACTCACCCAGGAAGCATAAATATTTGAACATGCAGAGCCTCTAAGCCTGCTCTTGCTATGCTGTTAAGATATCCTGGATTAAATATTTTAAAGCCAGGTTGCCCAGGATAAAACCATGGTTGCTTCCATGGCAGCATGGAGGCCCTCTGGAAGCCTCTATGCAGCTACACACATGTGTTAGAAATGAAGGAGAAGGCTCTAAGCTAACTCTAGAAGCATCACTTACTGCTCATGGCATCAAGACCGTATACCACGGTGCTGCTAGTGGGGACAGGAATGAATGTGATAAACAGTGGTCTGTGATTAATGGAGTGTTCAGGAAGGGGATAGAGCCTGAAAAGCTAGGATCAAGGCCATGATGGATCTCATATCCCAACTCTGTGGAGCACTGTCTGAATGCCAGGCTGATGCCTGGCTTCTGGATGACGAGGGATGCTGCTGCCAAGTGTCATTCTTTTCCCTTCCTAATTGGCTTTACATTCTTCTTCCTGCACCAGAAGGAGAATAACCCCCTTTTCTGATGAGGAGGAGTAAATTATAAACAGAACTTTATAATTGGGACAAATGCAAATAGATATTTTGAAAATTAATCATCCAATATGCATATATCTAACTAAGAGAAAAAAAATCAATATATATACGTTATAAAATACCTGTGAACACCCTCTAAGGACATTGTTCACAATTTACTTCAAGGAACTAAACACCAGAAGGAGCTCACATAGTGGAAGGCACCAAATATTATCAGTAAGGGAGTGGGTGTCCTTTAGAAGATCAGGGCAGGGTGCTGACAAAATATTAGCTGCAACTCCAGGAAAGTCTCTTCTCCCCCCTTCCTAGCCTTGTAACACTAGTCTTTCTCCAGTACTGTCAGACAAAAAAATGATGGTTTAAACTATGTGTAGATAAAACCCACAATAGAAATGCAATGCATTTTTAGCATTATTTTTATTTCCTCTCTTCCTATAATAAAAAGTCTCAAACAGCAAAATTACTTAAAAAGAATACAGATACCATCTCAATAGAAAAATACATATAAAGAAAGGAGGCCCATGCATACTTATTAAATGGGATTTTCTGTCTAAGAAAAATAAACATGGAAGATTTTATTTGGAGATTTATAAAGTGCTGGTGCACAAACTGGAGGCTTGTATGGAAATGGCAGACTATTTGGCACAAATACAAATAGATATTTTGAAAATTTATCAGCCAAAAGATATATATCAAACCTTGAGCTAAAAATGTTTATATGCCTAATGGCTCTTGGGATTAGACATCTGCATATTATAGAAACCCAAAAATTATGTTAAGTCAACTAGTGATACACATCAGCCATTAAAGTTTTAACTTGGCTAGCGATACAGCCATAAGAAAAGTGTACAGGGTAACATAGGCTGAATTCCTCCTTCATTTTCATCTGTGCAATTCTGTCAGTTAATGGAGAATATTCTAGTTTATAAAGCAGCAAGTAGGAAAATATTTTAATTCAACATGTTTGTGTTTCTACAAGATTCCACTGAATACTGGACTGTGAAGTACTCAGCATATGACAGTTCTAATTGTCTTTCAGATAGCTGATGGCTTCCTAGGCCTTTCAAATACTATGGAAATGCCATTTTAGTGAGAAAAAAATATTGTGAGGGTGCTTTTGGTGGCTAGCAGTAAAGTAAGTTGCAGCAAGAGAAGAGTCTGTGGGGTATCTGTGGCCAGTGATCCCGTGAACAGCTGCCTTGGGTTTGGTAGGCAAGGGGTTTGTGCTTTCAAATTTTATTTTGTGCTTGTGTCAAAGGGAGTGCTTTGCATTTCCATACATCTGGCAAAATAATTAATAAAAAATAATTATATATGGATCAGTGGGCCCAAACTTTGAGAACTAGGAGTGAGAAACCTTTATTAACCTATTACATCAGAAATGCAAGTTAGTGGCTATATAGTTGTATGATCAAGACTTCAGCTCTTCTGTTGTAAAATAGCTGTGACAGCCATATGCAAGAAGTATAAATACACTAAGAACCATTAGTTAAAGCTTAGTGAAGTGAAAAAGAAACTGTCATTGTTATGAATAACATTTATATATTTACACAGGAATAAGTAATAATAATTTTGACAGCATGATGATGGGCAACATTTAATGTCTTTTGCTTGGAAAGAGACTAATAATGTTTTCACATGGATCTTAAACAACCTTTTCTGGTTCAGTCCAAGGAGATCTGTCACCAAGAGGAATGGGATTGTCAGCTAGGGATTCTTGTCCTGGAATGGCAAGGGCATGCACCACTGTATATTATAAGAATAGACACACAGAGCCCTGGAAAGTGCAAAATTCCCCTCTGAACTAGAAATCACACAAAAATCTTTGGTTATTGAATTTCACTGCTCCTTTCCAGCTTAAATAATCCAGGACAAAGTTGTATAAAATTAGCAAAACTTTGAAGTTAATTTTGGAGCAGTTTATTGTGAGCTTGGGTTAGATCAAGTTTTATAAGGAAGCTGTGTAAAACACAGCATTTTTCACTGATTAAATCAAAAGAAATAGAGTGGAGCAATACACAGAAAAACGTCATCCTAGCACTGTGTCGAAATTTCCTTATCCCTCCTGCAATAAACTTTATATCTATCTGTGTGAAAGAAACCAGAACCACTCTATTTCTCCATGCTTGGGGGGAGGAAAGGAAGGGAGGGGAGGGGAGGGGAGGAAAAAAAAAAGAGGATATCTCGTCTCTCTAATTTGTCACTTGGATGGGAAAATGCTCTAGGAGTGGAGACCATAAAGCTCCACCATACCAAAGAGTTTGTGTGGACTAAAGCGCCTGGACAGTCTGCAAACACAGAGCACCCCAACATCGCATAAAAGTCAAGGGCAATGGTGTGTGCATCTTCTACTGCTCAGTACCAATTCCCGTGAAAAAAGGGAAGGGGCTGACTCTTGTGTCAGGAGAATTTTCACTGTGACTCGAGGTCTATTTCCTTTCAGATAATTTTATGCATCACAAAAGATAGTTTCTAATGCTTGGTTTTGCCTCTGAACTTTATATTCCTGTGATGTTGGAGAGGTTACAGTCTCTTTTTTCCACTATAAAAATGAGGTGTTTGTGTGCTTTGGTGTGGGCAGCTGGGAATGTGAGGGAATGGGTGAGATTCATCAGTAGTATCAAAACACACCCACTGCTTTTATAACACTGAAAAATTCCTAAGCCAAAAAATAAACAAAATTAGAGGAAAAATCTTTGTTATTCTGCTCTTTGTGTTTTGAAATTGAGAACAAAAATGACATGAGAAAACTCTTGTTTGTCCTTTAGAAACAGATTAATTAACATGGCTGTTTAAGCAAAGCAAATGCATCACATTTTGGTGACTTTAACATGGCAATTTCATTATTGAGTGACTTACTATGGATTCTTTTATTTCAAGAAAGATAGAAAAGCATAGAAAAAGAATTCTTTAGGCAAATTTGTGTAGCTTCTTGCTTAGCAGTGACCCTCATTTATTTTCTAGGAGTTCAAAAGTTGGTCCTTCTTAGCCCAGATGAAACTGCCCATATATTATTGACATGTTAATTATGTACAGTAAAGGAAACTTCCTTAATCTCTCTGCCACAATAGGGCTTTCTGGAGATTTACTTTAAGAAAAAGCTCATATTCTTTTATTCATCCATTAGGTTTATGCTTCTTCATGACATGTTGATCTAACCACTTCAGCCGGGACAGCTGACATCCACAACTAAATGCTGTGGTCTGTTTTTTTTGTTCTGAGGCAGTAAGTTAAAATTACATGAAGGAGTGGTAATGTGGTTAAGTCAGGAAAAGTAGCATTGGGAGAGGCTTATTGCTTCTTTGAAATGTTTTTCTAAGCACACACTGAAAGTGGGAATTTGTTTCTGCAGCATGGAAGGGGAAAAATGGTCAGGGATAAATAGCAATGAGCATTTTCAGTACAAGTGTCTGAGTCCTGATACCTCTTAAACAACAGAATTGGGTTAGATACTTGAATTTGGTACAGCGATATTGAGTCCTCATATTCCAATTATGCATATTTATAAATATTTATATATTCCAGATTATACAAATAGGGTTGTAATGAAAAACAAAACAGAAAGATAGTTTCTTGCATAAAAAGCCAACCAGACAGACATTTATAACTTTTTTCTTTGAAAAAGTACCATTTTCCAGGGACCAGTCAAATTCTTAAGCAGATGTATGTATATTTATGTACATGTATTTGCTTAGAATGTTTGTATGTCCCCACATAACACCCCCCAATGTCCACTTTTAACTACTGTTTTAATATTTAATAAATGTATCCCTTTGGTTTTTTTTAAATGTTACGAACAGCAAAACAAAACCCTAAATTTCTGAAGTTAGTAGTGATGTGTGCATCTACCTTTGCCTTTATACAGTAGAATACCTGAAGACAAGAAAAAGGCTATAGTCCCTTTCTTGTTACCATCCTAAGGGACTTCACATTCAGCACTTTTGTAACATTTTTAACCCTTAGACTACAATATTCTCTAGGGATGGCTTTATGTAAGGTACATAAATATACATAGTACATAAGTATATGGTACATAAATATAAGGTACATAAAAATACATGGTATTTCCCTGTAACTATGCCCGTAATTTCTTCCATTGTGTCATTTCATAACTGAGCCTGTGTCCCAGGCATTAGCAGTAGACCACAGCTCTGCTGATGTATTTGAAAGTTGTACTGAACTAGATAGTCACCAGAGCACCTCTCTGTTAATTGAACTATTCTTTGACCTGTGTTCTGGGGGATGCGTGCAAAACTTGATGAAGCAAAGAAGAAAGGTGTTAACAGGAACCACTGTTGTTTATCAGGCACATAATGAGAAACATGTCAATATCAGCTATCTTATTTTGATTGTATTCTACTTCTTTTAAAATCAAGAGCAGTGTTTTTTAAAATTACAGAGTCTAATAGCACTATTAACTGTATTTACCACACCTGCATCCAAGAAGAGAAATCTCAAATTATCCTTCCCATTCAAAGAAGAGGGGTGTATTTCCACAAAGCATAGGTTACGTCTTCATCCTGCTTTGGCATTCTGTGCCTTGATGACTTGAATTCCAGAAGTTACTAAATTTACTTTTGCCTTTGCAATACAAAAGTGAAGAAATTATTCTTCTTACCTGCTAATTTCTTTGTAGTACTGGCAGATCACCATCAAAATAGTAGTTGAGGTTGCTGGAGGAATATTAGTTTTTTATTGGTTATGTAAACATGGTATCTCAGAACTTCCCTGCAATACCTGTATGCACACTGGAGAGAAATGAGGATAAAAATAAGCTTTGCCATCTTTGCATGATAAGATGCAGAATGATGCAAGAGTTCACATATTGGGTCTGAACAGTATGCAGTGGGTCTATGTACCTACGCTGCACAGTACCCACTCTTGGTAATGCTGTAAGCATGTTACCATCACCATGCAGCCAAGAATGCTCAAGCTGGTCAGAGAACTTCATGCAACACTCATTTCTCAATTTTGAATAAACTCAGGAGTTGCCATGGTCATGAATGGGAATCCATAAACTGCTGCATTCTGAGTTTTGGTCACTCAGATTTAAAAATCTAACTTATTACAGTATGAAGTGAGTTAGACTCAAAAGTGATTTTGGTTTTTTGATGGAGACGTTGTTGTCTCTCTATTTACTTCAAATTTAGATCTGCTGCAAAAGTAAGTAGATGTCTACTGATATACACCAGCCCTAAAGATTTTAAGTGAGGAAGCACAAATAAACTTAATTAAAATCTCTATGAACTTAGTGCTATCATTTACATGACAAGTTTCTTATAAATTTAAATCCTAATTCTATAATTTATGAACAGGAAGAAGAGAATGTTTTCAAAATAAAAATAAAACCAATTAAATATACCTAAATAAATTTAATATGCAGCAGAAAAGCACCGGATGGTACAATTATTAATGGCCATTTGCATTTTGAAATCATATTATCAAAGGCATGCCTTTGCTTTATAACATTACTAAGTTAAATGTACCTGTGGGAAAGGTATATTTCATTAATCCCAGTATGAACACTCTGTGTTTTAGGAACAAAGACAATGAAAATGAACTGGCAGGGGAGAAGACCAGCCTGGCTGAGCAGGGAGTTTTCATAGGAACTCAGGGAAAAAAGAGTGTATCACCTTTGGAATAAGGGGCAGACAATTCAGGAAGTGTTTAAGGATGTTGTTAGGCCATGAAGAAAGAAAAGCAGAGAGACGAAAGCTCAGTTAACTTAGTCTGATCACTTTTGTAAAGGATGATAAAAAGTATTTTTATAAATACGTTAATAACAAAAGGAGGGCCAAGGAAAACCTCCATTTTTTTTATTAGACATGAGGGGAAACATAATCACCAAAGATGAGGAAAAGGCTGAGGTACTTAACTCTTTCTTTGCCTCTGTCTTCAACAGTAGGACTGGTTGTCCTCAGGACAACTGGCCTTCTGAGCTGGTAGACAGGGATGGGGAGCAGAATGGCACCACTGTAATCCAGGAGCAAGTAGTTAGTGACTTGCTGAGCCACTTAGATCCTCAGAAGTCTATGGGACCAGATGGGTTCCATTCTGTGGTGATGAGAGGGCTGGAAGAAGAACTCTCTAAGCTACTCTCCATCATTTATCATCAGTCCTGGCTAGCTGGGGAGGTCCCCCATGACTGGACATTGGCCAATGTGACACCCATCCACAGGAGAGGCTAGAAGGAGAATCGAGGGAACTACAGTCCTGTCAGCAACAAAGGGACCAGGTCCAGCCAGCACTGGTTTAAGAAGGGCAGGTCCTGCCTGACCAACCTGATCTCCTTTTATGAAAAGGTGAGGCATCTGATGGATGAGGATGGATGGGTGAGGCTGTGGATGTAGTCTACTTGGACTTTAGCAAAGCTTTTGACACCATCTCCCATAGCATGGTCCTGGAAAAGGTGACAGCATGTCCAGTTCTGGGCCTTTAAATTCAGAAAGGACATTGAGGAGCTGGAGCAGGTCCAGAGAAGGGCTATGAAGTTGGTAAAGGGTCTGGAGCACAAGTTCTATGAGGTTTGGCTGAGGGAGGTGGGGTTGTGCAGCCTGGAGAAGAGGAGGCTCAGGGGTGACCTTATTGCTCTGTACAGTTACCCAAAAAGAGGTTGTGGCGAGGTGAGGGTTGGCCTCTTCTGCCAGGCAGCCAATGATAGGACAAGAGGACGTAGTCTTAAGCTGCGCCAGGGGAGGCTTAGGTTGGACATTAGGAAGAAATTTTTCAAAGGATGATTAAATATTGGAATGGGATGCCCAAGGAGGGGTTGGAGTCACCATTGATGGAGATATTTAAGGAAAGACTGGATCTGGCACTTAGTGCCATGGTGGAGTTGATAAGGTGGTGTTGGGTCATAGGATGGACTCAATAATCTCAACTCAACTGAGTTTGTGGTTCTGTGATTCTGTAACTGTCTTTTGCAGGAAAATGCTGGATGACAGACATAACTATAGAGGGAACCTAAGCTGCCTGACTCAGTCCTGTGCCCTAATCATGTGTGAGGTTGCAGTTTAATTAATAGTTTTGGAAGAACTTTTGTAAAGGAATGGGTAAAAAGATAATACATTTAATCAGCCACAGAAAGAGAACCACAACGGGAGATGTGGAGAAAAAACCATGTGAGCCACAGAAATGACACATCTCCCTTAAAGCGACTGGTTAGCTATTTATTCTCTGCAGAGAGCATGTGCTAATTTTGGTGGGGTATCTAGGGATGCCAGAGGGCTTTCCACCTAATGGTTAATAAAATACAGATTAGTCCTAAATGGAAACACATAAATGAACACAACTTTGCTAAGCACATTAGCAGTCATGTTTTTAGGCTACTTTTAAGGCGCAGTATTGAACACTATGAACTTAAATATATTTTAGAAACACTAGAAATAAATTTGGTCACTGGTCCAAGGTGGTAGTTGTATCACCACAGGGAGCTAAATGAGCTACGATAATCAGAGGGTGACACAAGAGAATTTTGCAATACAAAGTATCCGGGAATTACTGGCTTGGGAGACTGCAAAGAGCATTTCAGATTTTTTTTTCTCAACAAGGTCAAGCATGAGCTTTTCCCTCTGTGATATCGGCACAAGGAATTTTGTTTCATAGTTGAAAGATATATCAGAGTCTAAGGACATAGAAATTTACCATTAAATTTTGTCATTTTACATTGTTCATGGAAAAATAAGGATTCCCAGGGTTATTGTGTCAGTTTTGTTAGTGTAAATTGCTAGCCTTCTTAACAAAACAGAAAAAAAGTTGCAGATATTCCAAAGGCATTTCTATTAGAGGGGGGAAAATAGCATGCAGTTATTATTTATTTGTTTCATTTTTTGGTTTCTTTATTCACATGTTTTTTATCTGTGGCCTCAGTGGGCTACAATCCATGGTATGTGACCCTATTAAAACAAAACAAAGTCCCACCAGGGACGAAATAGATACATTTTCTCCAGATTAATTTAATAGGTGAATGTTTCACACAATAAGGAAGCCAAGACTGCAGATGACTTGGTTTTGGTTTGGAACTTCAGGGAACAGATGGGAAAGTGACAGCATTAATGTACCTTAATGGATCCACAGAACTGTGTTTATTATTTGGCTTCAATTCAGAATTTCTTTTTATTATTTTTTTTCCCAGTGACTGTGCCCTGCTAAATCACCTCAGAGTCTTTTCAGAAACTTTTTGTTTCATTTTTCTACTGTGCATTTCACCCATTTTGATCCTAACTTTGTTTTCATGTTTGATTATAGGTTTCAGACTCAAAAAAGCATGGACAGTCTCTAGCTGTTTTTGTGAAGTGGCTACCATACAGGAACATGCTGAAGGGAATAGGCAGAAGCGTGCCCTCTTGGCCTCTGCTCCAGGGACAGTAGGTATTGGGGAGTATGGGGAGAGAACAGCTCAGCTCATGTTATCTTCCTAACAAGCATCTCCTATTGCTGCTGTTGGAGACAGAGGACTGGAGCAGATGGACCACAGAACTGACCTTCTGACCTTACAGGGAATTTATTATGATCCTCAGCTCTCAGAATGAGTTTTTATTGACTCTTATTATTTAAGTTACTCTTATTATTTGCTCTTGTCTGTTATTAATCCACATGGTGCACAGTAAGGCTTGGTTTATTCTTAAGCACAGCATCAAAAATCTCTGGACTGCTACTAACAGTACTGTCTCTGCATATATCTTCTGCATGTTATGTGCAGCATAGTTTTGTTTTATTTCATGCAAACAACAGTTTCATTATTTCTGTTAAGTTGTTTTGGTCTTGACATTTCATTCTGACTCACCTTCTGTTGAATTGCAAAACAATACCATTAACTGAAACTTTAAAATAAAGAGAGAAACTATCAAACTCATCATTTATTAACTGTAGTTCAGCATGACTCAAATAAGGACAAAGAAGCACATAAAAAATATAAGTACTGTTATATTGGGAGTGTTTTGTCCTCCTCAAAGTCTCATTATTTGATGGATGAGATACCACAGGTGTTTTACTATATAAAAACACATTTCTTGTGTCATCCTGCTAAGAATACATGTCTCAGCAAAGCTATAATGACAAAGATATGTGGATAAATCTGAATTACAGCAAACATAGAATTTTATTTAGTCATCCAATTTTTTACTCAGTGACCAAACTGGCATGTCAAATCTGGCATTTTCTTGCATAAAAGAGATAAACAAAATGCTGAATAAACCTCATTTTCCTGGGAAGCTACTGGTATTGCAACAAACAAAAAGTCTTTCACAAACAGAATGCAAGGCCACGCATTTTCCTGGGTGATCCATTGTATCTAGTGCCCAAAGTGTGCCTCACTCTTTCTCAAAACAAGAGCTATAAATAGTCAGGCACTTTGTGCCATTTTAATGCTGAGTATTACACATTCCAGCACCTTCAGTTTTTCAGCTGGTTATTTTTATTTTCCTTTGTTGTGACTGAGCAAGTGAGCCCATCCTACTGAAATACCACCCACTCCTTGAAAGAAAAATCTATGAATAAACTGAAAGGTCAGGAAAGGGTTCTACCTAGAAATACACTTGAAAGAAGGAAGAGAGAATGCAGAAAATGAAAAGAGAAGATTGATCTGAATGCAGCAAGTATTTTATTTGAAAACAGCAATGAACTTTTGTATGAAATCTCCTGACTTTTCTGGTGTTATTATAAATCCCAGTCCCTACTGAGGAACATCAATAGACTCAAAAGGGATGAAGGATTTTTTTTTTTTTTGTGGTTAGTCAGAAAGCTGCCTGAAAAAAATATTTCTTTTTTTTTTTTTTTTTAATTTTTATATTAAAATGTCCCCCTTTCGTTTCCATACCCTGGGTCTGGTACTCAGAAAGCCAGTCATTTCCTCTGAACGCTTTTAGAAAACACCAGGAATTATATGGAGTAGTAATGTTCCTTAAAAAGAATTTCAGTTCATGGGAGAATTACTACAGTGTGAAGACTTGTTTGTAACATGTTACAGGGACTTGTTTATGCTATCAGTGTTAGCAATACAGCCCTATAACTTGTAATCACCATCCTATTAGTGAAAAATTCCTAAATCTGCATTCGTGTCAGCAATGGTTTCCTGGATACTCTCTGAGTTACCAGATCTTGATGCAATGCCAAGTCTTTAGTGTACACCTGACTGCTGAAATCTGCGCTCTGGTGCCCACCTGGGCTTCATGTTGCCCATTTAGGCAGCCTAGAGTCTGGCTGTTTGGGAATCCCACATCCCTTCATGGCAAGCAATAGCAAAGGGTTGTCCCTCTTCCAGGGACAACCACAAACAGAACCATCTGCTTAATCTTAGGCACTGAATTAAGGGTAGATGTATAGAAAGTTAGAAAAACTGCATGATTCTGGCTGTTCATTGTGAATGCAACTGTGAAACTGTCTTTTGGGAAACTGAGGGTGTACACAATGTTTTTCTGGTAGATTTACCAGCTGGTTTGCTCAACCTGGTCTGAGAGAGTACTCTAGAAGATAAACACTCAGCAAGTCTGACTTTGAGCTAACGATAAATAGAGTGGCTTTGCTATCACTCTTTTAAGGATTTAAAAAATTAATAATGAATTATAGAAAACTCCTGTTCCTAGGAAACATTGTCTATGTGGGTTCATAACTATTCTGTATACTGGCAGACTGTGATTCTTGCGGTCTCATATTGATGTCACTGCAGTTTTATTCTGGGCCAAACTTCTCTAACTAACCAAAATAGAACTACTCTTTATTTATGCCACTGCAAACAATGTTAGTACAAATGGTTGATCAAAGCAACTGCTCCGGCTTGAAATGGCTGGGTTAGGACAGGCACTAGGAGCTGTGACTGAGGTTCTACACTGCTCAAGGCTTGTTTGCACAAAGCTTTGATACCCTAAACTTTTGGTCCTTCGTTAGACCACCCTCCTAGTCTCTTGCCCCTCTCTCCAGTGATTCTTTGATCCCCACAAAGTTACAGATTTGTTATGTTGTTTTAGTTCTTAGTTTTCTCTCTGAGGTGAATTTTGCTTTGGACAATTCTTTTCAGACAAATAGGAGAAGGCCAGATTGGTGACCACCAAAGAACATCAAAGTGTTTAAAATTGATAGTGAGTATACAGCAAACACTACAGAACACTGGACATCTGGACTTAAACACAGGAAAAGGCTTGAAGATGACTGTATTTCCTGTACTGCAGCCTGCACTCTAGTAATGGCTGTCCCTGGGCACCAACTTTTCCTTCATAAGCTGATGAAAATGGGTATTTGTGCTTGCAGCAGCTAGAAGGGCAACCATCCAAAGGTGGTCTGCTGTGTCATATGCACAGGGCTCTCTCTGCAGTGACAGCAACTCTTGGTGCTGCAGATCCTTTGATACTTTGCCCTTTAATAATCAGTCTAAGTCCTATTCCCACTACGTGCCTGAGAACTCTGTCCTCATTTTGTTTACAAAATTAGTGCAGCCTCTTTGGTGAAAATAAGTGGAAACAAGATAAAGAATATAATTTAAAAATTTCTTTGTGAGTCTGAAAGGCTACCAAGATTTTCTTGCTTTGCAATTGCTGCACTAGTCAAGAGAGATTGTCTCCACCAAATCACTCAATAAAATGACTTTCTGTCAGAGAAGTCTACTCACCTGACGCTGTGGAGAGGATCAAAGAGATTTCTTACTGCAAATGGTGTGTTGATTCTGATAGAATACAGTGTAATTATGATACATGTGTACCATTTTAAGTTGCAAGTAATCTCCTAAAGGGCTCTATGGTGTTCTGCCTCAGAGTGCCTCAGTGGTGTGAAAAGGGAAGTACAATCCCCAGAACTGGTATATGGCTCCCAACTTTGGCTCTCTGATTGCTGTGCATGATGAATTTTGTGTTATTGCTTTTGGGTCAGATACTAACATACTTTTTAGGAAAGTCTTGGAGTAGTAACAGCTATCATATTTATGGAAAAACCCCTCAAACAAACAACAAAAAAACCCACCCACAAGAGCAAAGTATGCCCTTTCACCTGGACAGTATGATTAGAAACAGAGAAGGCAGCATAAGAAATGTTTGGCACAAGGACAGGAAGAGCCTGTCTGACTCAATATGCCCAGATTTCTTCGTGCCCTTGTTTATCTGAAACTCACTTCCCTTCTTTTTTCACTGTGCTCCTCTAACTCATTCTGAACTTGTCTTTGATTTCCAGCACTTTTTCCACTAGCACTACATAAAGTCTTGGCATAAAGCAGTTGTGATGGAAACATTTTCCACTTCCTTCTAAGTTTTGAACTTAGGGGAAGCTCTAATCTATTTGCTTGTAGTTTTAAAGGCCAGTGCAGACAGTCAGCACACAGCTTTTGTCTGACTGCTGTCTATGCTTTACAACTTTGCTGAGTTTTAAAATTCTTGTGCCAATTTAGATTAGCCTGAAAACTGCTCTCATAAACTTTTAGATAACCACAGTTGCTGTGGCCATGCTTTTTGACCAATTTGGCATGGACATGTCTCATCAGTCTTTCTTTTCCCATTGAATCATTGTCAGGACAAGGTAATATTTTAAGAAATCCATAATTTTCCCTAGTCTATCAGTTTTTAATCAACTTGGAAAATTCTGTCACGCTGCATAAGGCAGCTGAATTTGTGATAGTTGTGGACAAAGTGGATTTACGCCGTCAGAAACCGTGTTCATCAATTTATAAAGTCCCATTCAAATTACACATGCCTCAAAATTTTAAGAATATTTAAATCATATACTTCAACTAACCCTGCTATATGCAGTAATATCTTTTCTTCCTTAATAATAGCTATGCATGATTTTCTTTTGTTCTTTGAGGGACATTTTCATTCCACTCCACTTCTTAGTCTTTGTTCTATACCTTTATCCAGCAATCTTTGATGTGGAACACTGCTAAGTATCATCTGAAAACCTAATTAAATTAGAATTTGCTTTCTCTATCATGACAATAATATCTTCAAAGAATTCCAACAAGTTGGTTAAAGTTGAATTCTTTTGCTTCAATATAGTCCAAGTGTTTTGAGATGTTATCCCCCTGACAGAGAGCCTTTTAAAAGAGCTTCCAATAATTTCTTAAAACAGTCTTCAAAAGCCATTGGATCCCCATCTAATCCTATCTCTCCCATGTAACCTTTTTGATGATTGACTTTAATTATGTATCTTTGTTGTTTTATACAAGGATAGCACTGTAAGATAGTGAACTTCATATAAAAAGTAAAGTAAAATGCATGTTCAAAAGTTCTCATTCTCTTTGTCCTCTTACCTACTAATGCTCATGGAAATTGCTTTGATTAAATGAAATTATACCAACCAATTACATTATGTACCTAACAGAATATATTCTTTTCTCTTTGACTTTGAAGACTGATTCCTATCTGAGAGCAATTTTCTTTCTATTTCCTCTTCAAAGAATGGGAACGCAATAAAGACTTAGTAATTCTATTGTTTTGAATCCCACAGTAACCTTCTAATTTTCACTTTTCAAAATTCCGGTCAATATGTAAATTTAATATATAGGTGCAACAAGAACATTTGGATTCATATAAGGTCTTAATATTGAGAGCTATCCTGTCACTTATGATTGATTAACTTTTACTTCCATTTTAAAAATAATTTTTACAGTTTGGTTGGTTTTGGTTTTGGGGTTTTTTTTTGGTTTTTTGTTTGTTTGTTTCCATAACATTCTGGAAGTCCCGGCATGCCAACTCCTTTTTCACTTGCATAACCATAAGCATTCCTTAAGTTTGCTCTGGAATAATAATTTTTTTTAGTAATTTCACCTGTGCTTGCAAAACACATACTCAACACTTGTTGTTCCTGAGCTGAAGAGCCATCTGGGCTGACTCCATCTCTGCTGCTGCCAGGGACCTCCCACTGTGTAGTGAGTGACCTTTCAGTTCCTTCGCCATACCTTCCACGTCTACAGTGAGGCTCTGGCTGTCCACTAGCACTGAGTTAACCAGGAGCTTTTGCAACCCTGCAAATCATGACTCATGGGCACAACTTACACAGTGGTGTCTGAGGAGTAGGAATGCCCCTTCAGTATCCTCATTTGAGGGCTTGCAGCAACCCTGTTCTCTCCTCTGCTGTGACAGGACACAGATCAACTGGGCTTGCAGTGTCCTCCATGGCTGGTGGCTTCTGTAGCATCAATGGTATAACAATTGCTGTTTAAACATAGTGACTTTAATGATAGTCTTGTTTAAATTAATGGTATTAATGGCATTAATTAATGCCTAGACAGTCTAGGCATTTGCATGAACTAAACAAGTTTTGAAAAAATCTGGGGTATCTCGATCTGAAACCCCACTTTTGAGGCTGTCTGTTTTGTTTAGGTGGGATATCCTTTTTTGGCAGGTTTACAAGCATGTGTCAGACAAATGTTTTACAACAAAAACATTTTGCTACAATCATGGGTTGATAGAATGACTGATTATCATTTAAGAGGCCCTTTGTTCTGACTCCTCATATGTCTCCTTGTGTGCTTACAGTCTGAGATTCATTTTTCTGTCTGAAATTGAATTCATATGTGCTGAAGTAAAGAATCCATCCCCTCATTCTTGTAGTATGAACTCTTTTTCTTTCCCCCAGTGGCTGATTTTCATAGTCCTGTAACTGATTCTCATAGTCTGAAATGATAACTTTATAACTACAGGGAATGTAGCTCACAGAGAGCAGGAGAAGTGAAGCTCAGCCACAGGAAGGAGGTAACTGTCTGGACTACCTGTGGAGAGCTGTGCAGAGACACCCGTGTCAGCTTTGAAAGAGGTTCCTTGGGCACAGAAAGCAACACAGCTGCTGCTTCACAGAGGGGACTCCCTGCTCTCAGCCCTCCTAACACAGACCTCAGACACAGACATTAATTAATAGCAGCCTGCTGAGGTAGTGAAATACTATACCTATAAGAATTGCCTGCAGTCACAAACTGAAACAGAGCCAGGAGCTGAACCCAGCCAGCAGTTCCAGTCTGGTGCCTTTTACCCCTTTTACCACTTCCTTCTCTCACATGACTATCTGCATTACTGACCTTTGGAAAAAGAAAACAAACCACCAAAACAAAACACCACCCCCCTCCCCCAAACAAAAACCCTACTACATATTTATATATGCTCACATTTGCACAGAGGATTCTTGATTTTGAAACACCTTTAAAACCTCCGCAGTCCAAAGGTTTCTGTAAAGACTGGTGTGTCCAAGGGCAAGCACATACTGAAAACTGAAATTTGTATTCTCCTAACATTTAAATAGCGATATAACCAGCCTGCTAAATCCTGTTTTACCACATTATTTCCCTTTGACACAGAATAAAGGAATCCAGGGACAGCTGCTGGGTGGCTTCCAGGAAAAGTAAGAGTAGCAAAGTGTTAAGGTGACAATAGTGGTTTAGTTCTTACAGGGATTTCAGGACCATGGTCTTGATTGCTCTCTCCTGCAGGTTCCAAGCTACCAGCCTTGAGAGGAGAGCACTTACAAAGCTGAACACTGGTCTCAGCTGTCTCAAACAGTTTCAGTTAACTATATGGTGAACAAAGTGTCTATTTACTTTGTGGAAGTAAAAACTTTCATCACTGCTTTGTCCTCTTCACATAAATTTATAAAATGTTACATTTGTTGACTTCACTGGCTTAAAATTGACATTTTTAATTCACTTTACTGATGTCAATGCTGCTCTTTGGATATCAAAGTGTATTAAGTGTCTCAGCTAGACTCTGCCATCAGGGCAGATGCCCAGCACTCTGTGCAGGGCATGCTGCCCCCCTTTGTTGAGCAAATACTACCTGCTTTAGCTTAGGTCTACTGAGCCCAGTCCTAGTTCACCAGCCTCCACCAACAAATACAGGATTGTGGCTTGGAGAGGGCACCATGGATGCAATGAGCAAATGCAGCATTGCAGTTCCTCAGTTTCTATACAACCTTGGGGTCATTAGAAGCCGCTGTAATTTAGAGGAATCCTTATGTCCTCTTGGAAATTGAAACTGCTGTAAAAGCAGAAGAGTTATAAGTGGTCAAATTAAAAATAAACAAGGATAAGAATGGCTCATTTCTTTGAATATTCAGAGCTAGAAGTATCTTTTCATCACATCAGTAGGATGTGTTGCCCTTTTACATTTCTTGTATTAAAAAGAAGTCCAAATGCACAGATGATCTTTGTGTTTGTACACAGACAGCAAAGTCAAAACACAGCTGTAAGGTTTAATTTTAGGGGCTGCTAACCTTGATCATGCTCTTTTAATAATCTTCCTATTTGGGAATTCAAAGGTTCAAGGAGGGCATAACCTTGAGTGTTTTAACCAGTCCTTGAAACTAGTATTCACAATGTGTCATCTGATTTTAGAAACAATATTATCAGACTACACTGCTAAATAGCGGCTTGACCATGAGGTCTTTCTCTGGTGTAGGTACAAAATTAGGATGTCCTGGAAGCTGAAATGTTGTCTTAAATACAAACACAGAAGGTTCCACAAAACTACTTCAGCTGAAAGAAATGTGCTAGGAGTCTAATATCACATTCCTGTGTCAATCATAGCATTGACAATGAACAGAAGTAAAAATCCTTCCTTCTTTCAGGCTTCCACCAAACTACCTTTTTCTAAGAGCTCATCTGTCTGAAGAGGAACTATGTTAACTTTTTCTGGTAAATAAATGAGGAATTACTGAGATGTCCTGAAATGGGCCTTATGGTTGAATCTTCTTTCTCTTTCTTCAGGTTGAATCTCACCAAACTAAAGATTTTATATATTTTGGACCTCACTTCTGGTTTTGTGAGGCTGAAGTATTTGCTACTTCCAAATGTATCATTCATTTGAAACCTTCTTACATGACAGCTGACTCTCAGTAAGCAGACAAAATGTGTAAACAGTAATTTTTGTGTAATTTTTGTTCAGTCAGAGAAACCTGTGATACGTAAAATAAACCAAGTGTATGCATCTATTAAAACATAAAGCATAGTGGAGATCTTAGTGCTGTCCTACAGTGACAAAGCAGCTCAAAGACAACATTTGATGGACCCCCTGCACAACTGATCTGACGATGCTAGTAGGCCACTCCCAACGTACAAAATTTCTGCAGAAGGAAATAGAACTAAGCTGAGCTTGGATGAGTTAAAAATGTACCCATCATATATAGTATTCTCGGCTGCTGTTAACAATCTGTCATCTGAGCATTATTGGCATTTTTTAGGTTTGCTTGTGATAGCACAGATGAATAATATTCCAGGATGGTGTTAAAGGAAAGTTCCACAGCAAAATCTACTCCCTATCATTTTTCTACCTTATGATCACAACTCTGTACAGCCCCTCCCACATAACTGCTCAGTTGTATTTCAAAATCAGAATGATTCCCTACATTCCTGGTTAGCACATTCAGAGGTTAAACATAAACCAGAAACCAACACTGACTATCATTAGGCATTCCTGTGCCAAATACCTTGCTGAAACAAAATGATAAAAGCTCAGCACGTCATTCTTGACAGGTATGACTGATTATTTTTTTTATGCTTCTATTAATATTCTTGCTTTACAATGGTGTCTCAACTACTTTTATTAATTTATATAATTCCACTTTGTTTAGTCTTGTGAGCTATTATTTCTGATTCAGTCCAATGTCACATACCAGAAAAAGGCTGCAAGAGTTTTCACAGCTCATTATTATATACTGCAATGAACTACTATGGGGCTAAGGTGATATCATGGGAGTTGGAAAAATGCTATGTGAAATCTAACTCTGAAAGGCAACTGCAGAAAATGAGCACCTATTTTCTCACACTTAACATTGTTTTTCTCACTTAACCTGAATGTGTGAAGTGTGATGGATAGTTTGGCTTCTGCATCCTACCTAGGCTTGTATTTATTAGCACAGAGTGTTCCCATCCAACTGTTTGACACCTTTCCACTGATTGTGCTCTTTAGTAGGTAGAAATTATTTTTCCTTGCTATTTTCTTCCAGGGGCTCCAGGCACTCCAGAAGAGGGTGGAAATAAATGAGTAGTTCACAGGCCCTGGTCTGTGCAGCTACAGATCATGCTGATGACCCGCCTTTCAACCAGTGCACCTCTAATAAAGTATTTTAAACCCTGTCATTATAAAAAAACACCTGATTCTGATACTGCATATTCATGAGGCTTTCTGCTTAGTTGAAACTGAAATTGGATACAAAGCCACAAAACTAAAAGATATTAACTAAGGCTATGGGAATAGTATAGACACTTATGGAATGAAGTACCATCAGTCATGCATGTTATACCTTGCTGTTTCTGGTCTTCACACTCTGATGCATTCATGTAGATTACAGGCTTGATGAGGAGAAGGAGTATCTGTCTCTGGAATGCTAACAAATTTGATTACACCCCTCCAGAACTCAGATGTGACATACATTATTAGGATCTTTCCCAATCCCATTCCTTCTTGCATGAAATTAGATAAAAATAAAAGTAGCGTCAGTACACGGAGTACTTGGCAGTGTAATTCCATTCATTTTTTCTTCTTTGATAAGTACAGTGTTACCATAGATTTATGACACAGTGGGTTCTGCTTATGCAGGAAAACCCACCACCTTATCCTACCTCTTTGAGTCCAGCAAGGTTTGGCAGATATAACTTCCAAAAAAGGCTGCCAGACACAGGCAGAACAAGTCATGGAAAAGAACGGAATTCCTCTTCTTTTCTTTTTTCTTCAGGGGGAAGAATTCAGAAAATTAGGATTGCCTTTGTGTTTCCTGACAATGAAACAGATTTTTATACAGGCTGCTTGAAATAGTAAGAGGGGAAACATTAAAAAAATGCAAGTAAGTGTGTAGTAAACAAAATTATGGAATACTCTTGAATATTTGAAATAGCTTTAAAAAATTTTGATTCGAATCCCTCAAATCTGATTGTCTGCAACAGGGAATCACTCATAACCTATTTAAAACAATAATACTGTGATAAAAATGTGAGTTGCTTAGCTTTTTCTGGATTAGGTCAAAGAAACTGCAAACGTGTGAAAGACTGGCAAACAAAAAAAGTTTACATAGATGGATTTTCTTTAAAACACTGATTGCATCTCTGATTTTCAAGGTTCTTATGCAAATAAACAGCCAAAAAGAAAAATTAAACTTTATAAGTAAAAACAAATGAATCTTTGCATAACAGGGATTTTTCATCTCATCTTTCTGATCAAAGTAATTCTGGTTTGAGAGCTGAGTTTAAGCAGTAAAAAGCAAAGATGATCTTTCTTCTCCTCCCTAACAACTCTTTCTCTTTTTTTCCTGCTCTTCCAACTCCAACCCCAACACTCTATCTACCCATAAGATCAAAAAATATTATCAAAATTAGAAATACTTCTCCAAGGATTTTGTGTGCTTCTTCTTGATGATGTTTCCAAACACCCCAATGAAAGCAGAACTTCCTTGCCTCATAGAAATCCCCCAAAACACCACTGTATAGGGCTATAACTGAGATAAAAGTTCCTTTTAAGGAATCCTTTTAAGGGTTTTCTTCTTTTTTTTTCTAAACCGTCCTCTGTAAGTCAACCAAAACAATTCACTCTGCTCCTCAGAGGCATCTCAGCATTACTTTCTTCTTTCATCACGTTTTTCCCTTAGAAGAGGGAAAATTCTTGTCTATTTTGCTTTTTCTTATATATGTTTTGCTGTGAGTGTCTGAACTTCCCATCAATCTTCTCAGACTCAGTTTTAGAGTTTGGGTAGTTTAAAATTTGGCTCTTGGAGAAATAATCCCTCCAAAATACTTTGCAACCTGAAATTCCTAATTCATGTACCCCTGTTGCAAATCTAAAGAACTTTTGAGAGTAGGAGCACTGATTTTGAAAGTTTTTCTGACTATGTTTAAAGAGCAAAATAAAGAGAAAAATACTTGGCTACTGGTCATAACTTTAGAAAATAGTTTCTAGTTATCTTTTTAAATAAGGTCAATATTCTCTACACATCCTGATTTACATTAGATTTTTCTTTGTTCAGCAATGTTATCTGTCCTTGTCTACTTGTTCATTGCTTGCTGCAGTGTGAAAAATTAATCTCTAATCCTTCGAACAATACAAATCACTCTTTTTGGACTGTTGATATTTATTATTCTTCCTACTAAAATCCATATTCAAAACAGCAATAGTGAAGAAATATATTTTGGCCTCTATTTGAAGAAATGTAAATTTATCTAGCTATTTAAATCCTCTTCTCATTTAGCTGAGGTTAACCAGAATAACTTAGTTCATGCATCATGCAGTGTAACAAATCAGCTACATGGTGCATGAAAAATGCTGAAGAATTTGATCAAGAAAAAGTGTGTTAGCTTAGAAAGTTTTTGAGTTTCAAATGGAACTACCGAGACATAAGAGGAGTAGCAGATGTGGCTCTAATACTCATTTTGTCTGAGAGGAGTAGCTATTAGGCAGTCATCAGACACTAGTCTCTTCCTGTAATGCAGATGTGTGTTTTCTATGAAGCACCTGTCTGTCTACTGCTGCCTGTGGGCCAAAATACCTGTGACAAATATAAGCACCTGCTTATGAGCAGCTGCTAATCCTCTGTTACATAGGACATGAGACGAGATTGAAAGAAATTAATCTTGTAAGAGAAAATTCCAACAGAAGAAGATAGCTTATTGAGCATGGAATATGTTCTTAAACTTTTCTTATTCCTACTTAGGAAAAAAAAAAAGATTTATTGCTAAAAAGTTCTAATTATCTTACTTCAAATAAAAGTTGATTAAATTTTTTTGTGATGGAATTAATGATCCTTTTATTTAATTTTTTATTTTACTTCTAAATGACCTTATTAGGACCACGTAATTTAACCTAGTTAAATCTAGTTCTAATTTAATCTAGTTCAGCTCACAAGAGCATAAATCCATCTGTTCACCTACTTTATATGTGAAACCATTACATAACCTAGTTTTGCATGAAATATTAAGCTTAATATGCTTTCCAACCTCCCTG
Organism: Anabacerthia variegaticeps; assembly: GCA_035583185.1. Taxonomy (NCBI): domain Eukaryota; kingdom Metazoa; phylum Chordata; class Aves; order Passeriformes; family Furnariidae; genus Anabacerthia; species Anabacerthia variegaticeps. Next base: position 100,168,288 of record JAWWEW010000078.1, read on the forward strand.
GGCTGAAAAGAAACCTGGGCATAAAATATGGAAATCGTTGATCAGAACATAATGAATACTGAACAGTAGTTTGAGATGCTACGTTTTGTAGAGGACAGATCTAGGCTTGGACGGTGTAAGGACATCAGGAAAGCATGATGTTTTCAATTTTTAATACTAACAAATTATCAATTAATGCTATCCTGGTGCTTATAAGAATGGGGGCAGATGGCTTTCAGTGTAAGAGAGATCAATCAAACAATGTCAAACTGAACAAAAGTTTTTATATTAATCAAAACCTATAAAATATAAAACCTATAAAATGGCCTATGAAATAAGGCCAGTTAAATATAGTGACTATGATGAAAATATAAATTGATGTAACAATATTACTTTTCTGTGCTAAGAGATCTGGTATGTAACAGGATCCATATTTTGGATTTAGCTTACACATCTTATAAAAGAATTAGTAATGACAAGCCTCTGCAGCCTTTTTTCTTTCCTACTGTAATTAATCTTATTTTATAGTCCTCAGACTATTCTGAAATAATTGAGACAGGCTGCTCTGAGACTAGAAGTGGTTTCTTACATTGCTAACTTGCATGAAATGATAATTTTTGGTTTTAAGAATAGTTTTTTGAATGGATTTTCAGAAAATATAGTTTTTACCAAACTTTGCGGAATGAGGTACCAGAATGACAACTGTTTCCAAATGTGATGAAAGGACCAAAAAGCCACAGCAAAAACAAATTTGCTAGATGAGAAACCCTCTTCACTGAGAGGGAAAAATTAAAATTCAAAGCATTTAAATTCTTTAGCCTATATTGCTATTTTAAGTGTTGGTATCTCTGGAGCGGACAAGGTCATTTTAGAAAGAGAATAGCAGCTGCTAATCTGAGAGTTAGAAAGACAACCAAAGGTATTTATGGTAGTTGTAATACTATGAAGAATGACCTCCACAAAATCTCAAGAATCTGCAGGGAAGCACTCCAGAAGAACTACTCTAATTATTAACAAAGCTTCAGTTACAACCCACACCACATGCCAGCAGTTGTCAGTGGTTACCATATTAAAGATCCTTGGTGAGCCTGCAAGGATGTAGCATAATCCTTGTTCTCTATATCTCAGTTGTCAGAATAAGTATTTCAAACATAGAAGCTTTTTGATCAAACATGAATGATGATAGATCCACTTAGTCCAATCAGAAATGTACTGAGATATTCAGGAAGACAGAGGAAAGTATAGGTGTTTGAACTTAATGAGAGAACTCTGAACTGCAGATTTAACTAATTACTTTAACACACTCTTGCTTCTCTGACATCCACTGTGTCCTAAATGCCTCTATATACATATGTAGAACTTGCCTCTATAAAAATATCTTGCCTTGTTCCCAGGTTGAATATAGTAATAAGATACTGCATTTTAATTTGTGGTTACTGAAATTACAGTATCCTGAAAGTCAGATAGACCTATCCGACAGAAACCAGAGTAGGCAGTTGCTCTGTCGTGGCTACTGAGCCTGCCAAAATTGTACACAGAAGCCAAAAAGTAAAGCACAGATTCCAATAAGGATTCATAACAAGTAAGCCTCAAGCAGACATGGAAATCTTTGGGCAGGAGGAGAGTGGAAGAAAATGGGCCAACTTTCACAGTAGATGTCTAGAAGACAACATGAGTCTTCTTGAATGTAGTTGCTGTACTTCAAAGGATTCCCTTGAAGAAGGGCAGAATACCTTTTACTTTTAGGATGGCTGTTGTTTTTAGAAGAAAAAAAGTGCTAGAGATTTGTGAATGGCAACTGTATAAAGCAGAAATACTCAAAACTGCATGAAGATCCTGAGAAGGATGGGCGAAGTGTCTCTCTGGGAAGCCTGTGTTGGGCTCACTATCAGGTGGTTGTCTTTCAAGGGCCTGTTTTGCAGAGGAGATGATCAACAGGGGTCCACAATTGAAGAACAAGAAGGCACACAGAAAAGGAAATGCTTGATGGCTTTAGATGTAGATTTTTAGTGAGTGAATTTTGATGAGCCAAATTTAGTGGTAATTCATTACATTAAATAGATGACATTATGTCTGCCTACATTCACTTCTGTGTTTCGTTCACATACACTTTGCACTTCCATAGATTTTTCTAATGCTGCAAAGCCATTTTCTAACAAAAGCCCATGACCTCACTATAACCTGTATCACTATTTTATGGGAATCTGGTGCACTGGCTGTTAGTTGACCGACCTGTTGATACACCCAATAGAGCTGTGGCAGAATATTAATCTTTTCCTATGGCATTTTATGGCATTTATGGCATTCCTGAGCCTTTTTATGACAGAAAGTCAAACTATTCAGCTTTCTTTCCCATCAGTTCATGTCCTTTGTACCTGTACCTCAGCCTCAGAAATCTGCCTTAATACCTTCATATCCATTCTCATGCATCTTTTCTGGGATTTTTCAGAATTTCTCAGCAATTCTAGTTGCCCTTTTTACTCCATGGGTGGTCTGTGAGGTATCTGCCTTAACTTGGCCAGCAGCTTGTGCACCAATTGGCTCATCAACAGGCAAAACCCAAGAGATGGTTAGTTAACTCACACTTTTGCTCAGGAAGAATCACTAACTGTGTTTCACTTCTCTAGTCATGTAACAGTTTTCATGAAACTTGTAGGAATATGACTGTCTTTAATTTTTTCATTCTTCCATCACACGTCTTTACATTGCCTAATTAAGTCAAATTGCTTGGGGGAGTGGGGGCTTGACATAAAAGATGTGATTGCAATACACCTTTCCTCCAAAGAAGTCAGTTAAAACCAAAGCTAATATAAATAGAATATAAATTATGTATTGAAGAATAAATTGCACAGAAAGATTAGAAATAAACTTTTGAGTGATTATTCCTAAAACAACTTACTGCTGAGATTCTTTCACTTTCCTTTGAACTTATAGTAATTGTGAGTATCTGAAGCAAAGACTTCAAAATTTAAGGCACAAATTCTTGGGACATTTTTTCCAGTCAGAAGGGAAACTGCAGTGAGGAAATATTGCACATGGCAACTATCAGTGAGGCTGAGCTAGATCATTCAGGCTTTCACCCCTAATTGTTCTATGGATCCATTATGTATCAGGATTTTTCCTAGCCAGTTTTGAGTAAGAAAAAGGTCACTGCTTGACAAATGGTCTTCCAGTTCCTGTTCTGTCTGAGCTTCCTGATCCCTCTTTGTTTCTCTGTCTGGCATTAGCCTTCTGTTTGGCTGAGTTACAGGTGGGTAGTGTTATTACACCATGAGTGCTTGGCTTGTGTTACTACATTTCTGTCAGTATTTATCATAACAAACACTTTTTCCTTTCAGTGGATTCTTAATTAGAATCTGAAAGCTGTTTCAGGGCTGTCTTAATATATCAAGGGCCCAGTTCTTCTTTCAATTACATAAAAATAAGACCAAGGCAGGTAATATAATCAATACAGATTTATGCCTGTGAGATCAAAGTCTAATCCAAGTTTCTGGTAAGGAATATATTTTCAGCTATTTGGGAAAAATAAGTAACTTGATGTATTTGCTGTGTTAATTGCTTGATGAGAAAATGGCAGTTTCCTTTGATGAAGGTGATTTTCCCTATGATTTACTTACTCAGAGAATATGTGTTTGTGATGAACCTGCAGGTGAGAAGACTGCAGGCAGCATTACTGGATGTAGGGTCCAGATTAGCTGCCTGTAGCCAGCATGGGTTAAAAACCTTCAAAGAGCTACAGCAAGGAAAAACAGTAGGGACAGGCTCACTCCACAACTGGTGACAGGATTGTCCAGAGGCACAAGATGTTTTAGGGCCTCTATTGCCCCTTGTGCAGATAATGTCAAGTACAGAAGATTGATAAGGACATTTCTCACAGCAATGTAGTGTCTCCTATCTCAGAAACAGAGAGCTAAACTGAAGATCTATTCACACTCGAGCAAGCATGCTGAAGTGAGCACACTGGCACTCAGGGAGTCGCTTTAGGGGAACATAATACCACAAAATCACCAACAAGACTTCTAGCTACCACCCCCAAAGGGAATCTGACATATAGAAAATGTAGGTGGGGGAGTATTTTTGTTACTAGGAGACACTTCATACGCACCGTGAATGAATCCACTGAGTGTTGGAGATATTCACATAATCTACCATAAACACACAGCACAAATGAAGAGCTTAGTAGTTTCAGTCTGACCAGGAGACAGAAGTGTGTCCAGCACTATCATGTTCATTCTTAAAGCTATCTGAGCTGGTTTTCTTTAACAGAATTGATCCAGAACAATCATAAGTGATTTTTATTATTTTCAGTAAAAGATTAAGGAGTCATACTGTATCATGGAAACAATTTTAAGAACTTTGCCTGGCAAAGTCTTATACAGAAATAGATTCTGAATATATTTCCTTTTCCTTAGATCAGTGTGAATGGAGCTTTTAATTCCCAATGCTTTGCTATTTTTCTGTTTCTTAATTTATAACTTCAGTTATAATGCCCTATTTAGTTTACACATGACAGTTTATTTTAGTTACAGGACATCTGAAGATCGTAGTAGTTTTGTCATTAAATTCAATATGCAAATGTGGAATTAGGGCAGTAGACCAGGAAGTAAATGTCCTACAGCTTACTGCCAAACCAAGGCTTAACTATGTTAAGTCCAATATAAATGCTTAGCTCTCTTTGATTTTGTTTTATCCTGAGTCTGTCATCTGACCCAAGTGATCAGATTTAGACCAACACTGTGCTTATTCTGACTTTTGATAGCTAGAAAGATCTTAACAGTGGAATCACTTGATGATAAAGGATGAGAAGGTAGGAAATAGGAAAACAACTAATTTGTTTACAGACTTGGTCAATGTTTTCTTTGAGAAACCTATAAAATAGGCTGTTGGTTCATACAAGGTATTTTTATGTCCAGAACTCCAGAACTAAATAGTGTGTATATCATTCTGGTTTCTACCTTGCATTACAACCTTAAAGCAATTACTTATGGCTAGTGTGAAAAAAAGCATACTCTCATGTGAAATCTTACAGCTGTATCTGTCTGTGTCAATTAGATTTGACTATGGCATTAGCAACCCCAGGTACATGAAAAGCACAGCGTTGAGATGTCTAAGATGCTGGAGTGTTCTTAAGAAGTACTGTATCCTGATTAAGTGATTCATAACCTCATTTGCAGGAACCAATTGATCCCAGAGTACAATGTGCTGAACAGCACATTCCCGGAAGGAATTTGCTGATGTATTAACAAATGGTGATCCCAAGCTGTCCTGCTTTAAATTCGATCAAGCACTTGATATCCTAGCAACATTTAAAAGGGAGGCTAAGTCCTGAGAAGAAAATGAGTGTAATCATTTGTGGAACAGCAGTGGCATCTTTATGAAGAAAGCCAGCTGATGTGGCAGGGTGTTTTCAAAACTTTTCTTGCAGACAGATGTTCAATTGAAAAAGCTCTGATTTTTCTGCAAACTTGCAGGAGGAGGCATTGGCACTTTGGAAAGTAGATTTGTTCACAAAATCACTTCTGTGTGTGATGTATCCTTCACACACAGATAACAAACAAGATAATCAAGCCAATGATCACAGCTGTTAAAAAACAACTGTGTCAGGAAGAAAAGCATGTGCTAGGAATTTCCCACAGAGATGCTTTGAATAATAGAGTTACATTGCTGCCCATCAGGGAGATGCCTTTTTGCTCTTGCCAAAGTTACACACACGAGATAAAGCTGTTTCATGTCAAATCTACATGTAAAGAATACTTTAGACTTTTAAATTATTTAAAGACAGTTATATAAAATTCAGCACCTTTCCATCACAGAAGTAGTTACAGATATATAGTTTTAATAGGATTTTTACAGAAACCTACATGCTCTCTATAAAAAAGGTAAAGATTCTTAATGAACAAAGTGCTAGTGTGATGGCTGAGGTTAAAGTATATAGATGTGCATTAATTTTAAACTCCTAGGATGACAAATTTCCAGAAATCACAACTTTAGGATAGATTTCTAAGAGCTCCATGCCCACATGACTCAGCTGAACACTCAGCTTCTTTGAGAAACTCGTGTTGATTGCAGAAAATTTCAGCTAAGATTCATCTTGCATTAGGTATGATTACCAGAGACTTTCTATTTTCCTTTTCTGTTTTATTGGATTCACACTTTCAGCCATTTTGGAAATTAGTCATCAAGGTTCCTCTCCACAGAATCAGAAAAGGGACTTTGGCATGTAGTTTTTGAAATGCATTGAAAAACATGTGAAGTATCAACTTATTTTCTCAAAACATGAATGCAAACCTAAAGCTTCGGAAGTTTCAGAAAGTGATAGCCATATGAAAAGCACTGGTATTCTTATGGTAATAAAATTTTACAAGAAAAATGTGTTTTCTGGTCATAAGTGGATTGTTTTCCATTAAAAATTCTAACTAGTCTGGTGTTTCAGTGTTTTTAATACATTTTTATCCTGGAGTTAGGTTTTTCTTATTGTTCAGAATTTGTTGAACATGTTAGACCTTAAGTCTTACTTGAACTTTCAGGTCATTTCCTTTCTACTTAAGGGTATGGGGTGAAATATCGTCCTGATTTTGATAGGTCAAATCTTTATCTTTTGTTAATTAGGTTAATCAACTTGATTTGGTACTTTTAAGGTCAGTGCATTCATTTAGGTAATTATGGTGCACATAAATTAGGAGTTTAATCAGGTAAATATTTCACCCCTTCAGTGAGGAAATGGCTGATTCTCTTTCAGTAAAACCATTTTGGAAAGATTTCAAAATTCTTTTTCATGAGCTATGATGGAGTTTGATTCAGCTAAATGGAGCTAAAGGAAGAAGAAAAAATCTCCAGTTGTGAGCATACAGTTTTCTTCTCCAGAACTAAAAAGAATATATTTCCTAACACTAAACTGTCTGTAGATTGCAGCAATTTCTGGCCACCAACACATTTAGTTCATGTCTCCTTGCAGGCATTTGGTTCATGGAATTTGGCTTAAATTTCATCTATAATGTAAGCACATCTGGGAATGTCTCTGAGGTCCTCTGTGGGGATGCAGACCTGTGAGATCCTGCCTAAATGTTTCGATGGCAGCATCTGGTGGGAACCTACTCCTTTCCATCCTTGGTTGCACAGGAGCATGGACACTCATACAGGATCCATATGGTCATGGAAACAGCATTGCGTTAGGAGGAGCATATCTGCTTGTGCAGTATAAACACAATTTCTGGGACTTCGGTCCTTGAAGCAAGTACACCTTCAAGCATAGGACCACTTATATTTAGAATTGGGATTTTTAAGACTCAATTGTTTTAAAATACAGATAAAAATCACATAGAAACTTAAATAAAGTGTCCCTGAGATATTTATAGCATTAAATAATAAATCACTTGGGATAAACAATAATTTTTTTTATAAATTGAAAAATAAATGTTGTGTGATATTTATAGCATTGAAGAGTTAATCAGTTGGGATAACTACCTTCTCTGACTCAAAGGAACATTCTATGACAGAAACCGTGGAAACAGAAATACACACACCTTGGTAAATATTGGAGCTGAAGCTGCTCAGACATCCAGACCAGTGCTGGACATGGCCCTGTATTAAAAATGTGATCTGGCTCAGGTAAGAGTAGAGGTAATAAAGTCCTGAAACCTATTATATATAATGTTTGTAATGAAACACAACATTATTTATGGTATATTAGGTAATTGTGCAATTCTTCCAATATAGGACATGTTTACAACAGGTTGAAAAATGGCAATCTTTTTGCCAAAAAATTCCCCTTTTTCTCCTTTTTGAAAGGGGAAAAGATTAAGCTGGGTTTGTTTGCAGTGTGATTACACTCAGCTGAGTGTTGTTAAAAAGGAGCTTATTTAACTTTAACTCAAGCCTGTGGAATCAGCAGAAATAAGAAACCATTGTTTGAAAACAAAATCTATGCAACGCTACCTGTGTTCTCAAGGTAGGACATATTAGGATGTGTGCTATCTTATTTTAGTGCTGTAAATTAACTTATTTGTTTAAAGTTAGGTGTCTATGTTGTCTATTGCTCTAAGCCAATGATAAATACTCCCAAAGGGGCAATTTTTCCCAGCTGAAAAAGAGACTTCTGAATTGACAAAATTTCCTTTAGACAAGTGAGGAAATGAGCCACAGGATCACCCTGCACTTATTCAGAAGAGCAAAAGAGAAAATTTTCCAGACATTTATTCTTCCAATGAATGCAGAAGAAACAGAGCAATGGTGATTTAGAGTGTAATGCAAATTGGAGAAAACATTAATTGCAGAACCATATGGTTTGAAATGGATACAAAAGTGCAGTGCAATGTTATTCTGAGGAAATTATCTTTTATTTAAACTATGGAGACAATAGAGAATCTTAAGGCAAAATTTATTTCATGTTCCAGATGTAAAAGCATTAAGATTACATGCATCTACTCAAATATATATTTTTGGTAGTAACGCTTTCTAAACAGAAGATGTTGTTGTGTTCCTTCTCTTAAGCTGTTAACCTTATATTCTGGTAAAACAGTTAAAAATGAGATTGCTGTAAATGCTAAAGAGCCATGTTCATTGTGAAGAGACTATTCTGCATATCTCGGGATTTTTTTTTCTAAATTCTAAAATGTAATTTATTCGAGTAATCCTTTCCCCAAAAAAAATCATTTCTTCCAATCATCAGAATAAAGACAAATTGTGATAAAAAGTGAAAGCAAATAACTTTATGAATTAGAAGGTAGAAAAACCAGCATCTTGAGTTAGTTGCTGATTGTATTTGCAAGGACAAAATGAGTCTGAGTGACGCACACAGATTCTAATAAAACTTTACAATTTAAACATTATCTCAAAGATTTCCCATGGCAGTACAGGACTCCCAGAAAGAGACTTCAGTAAATCTAAGTACAATGTGGGGTCTCCATTGAGAAAGACAGGCTTCACATTCCTGTTTGTTTCATATATTATTCAAGTGTTCTGCATTTAAAGTTCATTTAAAGTTCATTAAAGTTCTGCAAGTTCATTTGGTATTATTATTAGACCTAAATACATTAAAAAACAATCAAGCAGAACTTGAAGTGGTAACAGACAATGAAGTTACAAGAAAGGTACAGTGCATAAAGAACGATAAAGACAGAATCATCAAGACAGATTTTTTCAGTGAGAAAGAGTTAGAAATCAGTCTAACAAATCAGTCTATCATAGTCTTATCTCCTAGAGACATATTTTGAGCCACGAGAGCTTAAGTGGAGATAAAAATAAAAGCAATAGGTGATATATCTGAGAAATTTCAGGTAACTGCTGATCGAAGCAGAAAAGGTAAAACTGCAGTTCTGCAAGGCACAGATAAGGCAAAAAGAGAACACAGTCCCTGCCAGGAAAATCACTGCAGGCATTGGCACTGCCATGGCCCTTATACAGAATAATCCAGGAGACCAAAATCACCAGTATTGCCAAGTCTGTGTAAGCATGGTGGGAAACTAAATTCTCATCAACTCAATTAGTACGATAACAAATGCTTTGGTACATCTTTAACCTGAAAAGTAGGTAAACAGCAATTAGATTAACTATCTTTGATACAAATAAACTACGTATTGCCAGAAATCTGACCTTAGACTCAACTAACTAATCTAATTTTAGTTCTTGAACAGTTAATAGAAGTGACAGAACACCACTGCTAACGAGTTTGATTACAAATTGCCTCCTTCCTGATTCCCAAAGACTTACTGAACCTCATGTGTTACATGTAAAAATATTTTGTCACATCTAGTATAGCACAGACAGACTTCAGAAAGCATAGTATGACTTGTTAGTTGTTTAACATTGGCCAGACAAATTTCCCAGTAACACACGAAATAGTTCTTATACTCAGAGAATAATAATAGTGGTAGTAACAGACCTAAAAGGAACTTTGCACACCTAGTTCATCCCTTTGCTGAGGTATTTCACCTAAGACTTTTCTCTTGCTTCTGCAGAAGGAAGGACGGTTCCTATGTCTGGTAGAGGATAATATATTTCCTAGATCCTGATTTGGCCTTTCCCACCCCTGTTGTTCTTTCAAGAGTATAATGGTTTCAACTGTTAATCTGTGTTCAATTTGTGTTCCATGTGAGCCATGTGGCCTTTTTTACCTTGAATTCCTTTCTGTGTCTCTATTTGTATAACTAAGCAGTTCTACTTATTGAAAGATAAGTACTCATATTTTGAACTCCTATTTAGTCTTCTAGATTGCTTGGAACTCCCTACAGGCTTAATTTGAAAAGTATCTATCTTTACTGTCCAGGCCATTAATTTAAATGTGTAATATTGCCAAATCCATGACTTTTTGATTGTTGTGGTATTTACCTTTATTTGTACACAATTATCCTTTTTTTGTACATTAATCATAAGCTCTCAGAAAAGAAAGCTTATTCACAGAAACACCTGGTACAGTTTGAGCACCTTCAGAAAAAATCCCTTTCATTATGTCAGTAAATCCTCGTCCATTTATGAATAGAAGTGGACTGTGTAAGAGGTCATGAAAATTAAAAGGGAGACACCCAGAGGATGGAAATATGGAGTGGGCCCTGTTGAACTATTAAACAAAACCAAATATTTCTGTTCCACCAGGTTCTATGTGGGGTTTTAGTGGTCTTTTTTGTTTTTGATTTTTTTAATGTGCATTAGCTTTGTTCCATTTTACCTTGTTCATAGCCTTGTTCACCATTTTTTGTATAATTTCATTTTTTTTTGTGTTTTTTTGTAAAAGCCTCAATGCTAACATTTGTGTTGATGAGCTTTGCTAGTGTGAGAAAGCTTAGGAAAAGTTCAAAGACAGCACTGAGTGCAGCAAGAGCAAGCTAAATGATATGAATAAGGTTTAAAAAATTTTTTTGGAAGAATTGCTGATGAATGTATATGCCAGCTTCTTCATCAAGGAGTCACTTGTTCTTTGAACAGGTTATTCCAGAAATTTCCCACTCCAGAATTCAGAAAGGTAGAATAAGGGTCAATTTAGAGACAGAATGTATGAAAACCCTTGCATCTGGACAAACGAGGTCTTGAGGTTGTCAGCATTGCCCTCGGGATAACAAAAAAGACTTACTTAAAAGGGAGCAATCCTTGTTCTTTATGCTTGTTGCCCTGACCAGGCCACATTGCATGGGGCTTCGAGTGACCTGGTCTCATGGAAGGTTCACTGCCCATGGCAGAATGTTGGGACTAGATGATCTCTAAGGTGCCTTCCAACCCAAACCATTCTGTGATTCTGTGATAAGATTCTATGATATGCTAGTGTAGTGTGGAATAACAAATACAATATCTTTGTATATAATCTGAATAAAAATTAAACAAAAGATTGATTTGCAAAGCTTCTGATACTTATGTTCCTTCTGGTTTTGCAAGAAAATGTGTCTTGAAGCTTCCAGTTAAATAGTTTATTTTATTAATTGCTGCTGATACATATCTGCAACACAAATCAAAATATTTAATCTCATTGCCAGATAGATGAGATTCCGGTTATGGTCTTAGCTCTGCAAGTAAGTAATGACAATATAAAGCTTTATTTTAATAAGTGTAAGTTTCCAGAATAATCTTCTTCAGGAACTACATACAGAAGCACAGTGTTTTGTGCAATAACATACCGAAGAAATAAAAGAAGCTGTATTTAGTGTTCACATTTAGAGGAATCCAATCTGGTGCTTAGTTCTCCTAGAAAAAATTCTTGCACATATTATACAATGTAAATACGAAAAACATTCAGTTCAGGACCTATTTCTGCCAGCAACATTGATATTCTCAACAGAACACCAATAATTCAGACAATACTAAAATATTGGGAAAATAATGTTTCTCTAGGTATAATCCCAAAACGATTCCAGAGAGCAGAGGCATCAGCTATTCTGCTCTGCCCATTATTAGAAGCCAAGAACACATTTTTGGAAAAAAATTGCATTTTTCCAAGTTCTCCCTGCTTGCTAATTGGAATAAAATAATTTTGATATTTTTTGTCTACTATTTTTTATAGCTTGCAAGCATAGACATGTCTACTATTGACTTTTTCTAGTTATTTTCAAGGAATGTATCAATAATTAAGTAACTTACACTTTTCATGGCTCATATCTCTCAGACTGGGGATTTTTTTCAACATGACAATATACTTCCAGCCTCAGGTTTCAAAATCTCTCTAAAACTCAGAAGCTGCACTACATCTGGAGCATGGATACATTTTTCCTTGCATTACCCCCTCAAATCCAAGGAAGAGAAAAGAGGCACTGACAGTACTTATGTCCTGAAATATGGAAAGGCTGTTCTGGTTGTGATGTGATCATGACCTGAACTGGCACACCACTCAGACAAGAGAATAAGTGTGGGCCAAAAACTTGGGGCCAACAAAATGTCAAAGTTCTCTTGTGAAGTGCTATTGTGCTCAAAGGAGTCAAGGACATGGTTATGCCTGTACAAAGTTAGAAAGGCTCTTGAACAGATGAATTATCTCCTGGTCTCATATATGAGTGGTGGGAAAGTCAAGTTATGGTGGTCCCTGTTGGGGAAAAAACCGGGCCAAGTGTGCTTTATTAGGTGAGAGTTTATAGTTGACAAAACCAAAAGACAAGCACAAAATTCACAAATGCAGTAATGACTGAGTAATTATTTATGTACTCATTATTTGTCTCACCAATCTGATCCTACTTAATCCCTTCCAGCATTATTCTACTTTTAGGATAGAGCACAGATTAATTTAAGAAAAACAAGAATAACAACAGTATAGTAAGTAGCAGTAACCCAAGGACAGACCTTTTTTCTCAATGAAAAGTGGTAAGTCATCTGTAAAACTTGAATTCTTCTTCAAAGGAAAAAGATATAAAAGATATTAAGGTGGATAATTACCTAATGAGCTATGAAGCATTGTCAAATTTGATGATTCAATATTAATCTTCAATATAGGAAGGAAAAACTGCCTAAAAAGAAAAAAAATTAGAAGTGCTCCATTGTCTAAACCTTTGGTACTAGAAACAGTATTTGTTGCTATGATGTTTAACATATTTACTTACTGTAAAGTTTTTAGAACCAAAGATGCTTCATATATTCTAAAGATCTGACAGAAGACTGATTTTGGAATCTAGAAATTATTTCTAGGTATAGTAGTCAACTTTTTACTTGGTTGATATAAGGGAACCTTGACTTCAGTGCTCTACAAAAGAGATCTACTAAAAAGTCTACTGAAGGTTTTTCAGATGTCTGAAAATATACGTTCTCTCAGGTGAACAGTACTAAAATACGTAAATCAGACAATTCAGTTCAACAGACATATCTGCAGACAAATCGTTGTTTGCATGACAGAGTATCCCTCTTTATGCCTGCTCAAGTCCTTCTGCACTGAACCTGTCATTGTTCTTGACTTTAGTTTTCTGCAAAGTCTGACGCAGAAATGATGAAGTTCTAAAAGCTGGTGCTGGAAATTAGCTACGGTTGCTATTTAGCAATTTATACTTAATGAAGCAAATAAGCCAACTTTCCTGTTTTCCTTAGACAGAGTCACTGAAGTTGCGTGCAGCAGAAATTCTTTGTGCAAATCCACTGATAACTGCTTTGGAGGAGAACAATAGTAGGACAAAACTAAGCCTGCTTACATCCTTATGCAAACACAGTAGTGGGTCATACTGTAGTGAATCATACAAAGGCAACTTTGGAAAATCATTTATAAATGTCTTTTCCTTGCTTTCAGCAAAACCATTATTGAATTCCATTACTGTAAACAGTCTTCTAATGATCAAAAATAATGATCCGGTTCACTTTACCCTCTAACCAAATTAGTCCCTTTAATTAAAAAACCTGAGGTTTAGCATTTCTAATTCTACTTTATTTGGTAGCTTTAATCTGCAACTTTTCAGTAGTTCCTCACACTTAACTGATTTTGCATGTTATGGTTATACTCTTCAGGCTGGAGTTTTCACTTGCAAATAACTGCCCACCATTCATCAGGCATACAATAAAGAAGCTTTGAACTTCCATGGTATTGAGAGGGCTTTAAATCCTTTTGGAATCCACATGGTTATTTTATAAAGATCCTTAATGCTTAACAATCACTACAGGAAATTTCAGTTAAATGAAGTTATGTTGAAGTGTAACAGAAGGACAAAACAAAGCTGTTTTAGCAGCTTGTGTTTTATGAGAAAGAGAGGTAAGGGAGAAACCACCCACGCATTCCAGGGTGACAGAGGCAGTAAGAGAGTTCTTTCCCTTTGAGCTTTTCAGTGCTACGATAATCGACAGAGCTAATAAAATGCAGCATTCCCTGGGCTTTTGGCAGTGTGATCCTCCAGAAAAACATAAAATTATTGCCAAAAAAAATCTTAAAATCATGATTTTAAAACAAATATCCTGCCTGCTTTCTCTAGCAGCACTAAATTGTCCCTGAAGTTGGCAGTGTAATCTGCCTATCTCCCTTTACCTGGATTAGATAAGGGAAACGAAGTTATTGTATCATTGATCGAAACAGCTGTATTAATGGCCTCCTTTTGGATTGTGCCGAAAGAGCCCATCTACATTTGATATGCTAAAGTTGAGAGAAAACTTGGGGTGTTTGTGAATCCTGGGCCAGTATGCTGGGTATGAATGTGTGACACAGAGTCAGCAGTAACATGTTGACTACTGCAAATAACAGATGGTAATATCCAGTCTGAATTGGTAAGGTTAGATAGTCCAGCACAGCAGCCAAAATCTTTGCCAAGATTGTCTCTCTCCCTGAATGTACTCCTACCATTGAGGAAAATGCTCTCTCACACACTATTGCTATAAATGGTGAATTTATGAGAATCCCTAATGCAAAATCTTTACTCCTTCTTGCTTTCCCTCAGAAGGAGCTACTCTATTCATTACCCGGACTTAATCTACTCCCACCTCAAACTGAGCAGGCAACCTACTTTGCCAAAACAAATGTTTGCACAGGGCTTCTCTAAACTGTAACATTCAGCGATTGTAAGGCACACACAGAATTTAATTGGGTTAAAAATCCCACATTTTAGAGACTTGAAAGATATTTTATAAAAAAAATCCTGCACTTAACAGTCCTTTAAAGAGAATGCTTGTGTTTACCAATTGAAAGGACTAGTTGATATAAAAAAGACATCTTAATAGTAAGTGTCATGGTAGATTAAGCTTTCAGAACAGGGATCAATAAATCTTCATTGTTCTTTGTGCACCTCAATATCCAACTATTTGTAAGGGGGAAATATTGTAGAAAGGCTGCAGAAACCCTATTTAAAATTCTATTCTTTTTTGCTTCCCCACAATCTGGGAATGCTCTCCTCAGCCTGGCTCCCCTCAGCCTGGCTCCCCACCTGATGTATCTGTCAGGTCCTGGGGTCTGATGCATCCTTACAGCAACTCTGCTCTCCTGCAGATCTTTGCTGCTCCTTTTTATTACTGGAACTTGCTCCAGGTAACACCTATGAAGAAGAAAGGGATTTGGGAAACAAAGGGCAGCCAGCTCCATTCCTTGCCTATGCACAGAGTGGCATAAGGATTTTAAGAATAAAATAACGAGATCCAAGCCTGACACGTTGTTCAAAATGATGGTTAGAGAATTGCAAGAAGGCTGATTATGAAAAGAGAGCTTAAAAGAAACTAGAAGCAAAACATTTTATTAATGAGCCAAACAGATCCTAGTTACGAATGCTTTCAAGCTATTTCCTTTTGGCCTGCCTGGTTCAGCTGGAGGGCTGCTGCAGACTGGAGGCAGCACAGTTATAGCAACTCAGTCTGGCTGAATGCTTCAGGAAAGCAGAAACGCAGGATAGTTTTTCTGCACTCTTAAAGCCAAGGTAATTAAACCATGAGGTGGAATTGTAACAGCTTAATTCAGATTTCCCGGATAAAAATGAAAAAAACCAAACCAACACAAAAACCGCCACCAGAAGCTGTGAACCTAGAGTTGTATTTTCTCTGTAAAGTTGTTCAAAAAATGTTAGATAAGCATGAAATTTGTGTTTTTAAAAGAAGGAACGTAGAATGTTTGTAAGTAAGTAATACATGTATAATGGCAAATTATTCAGACTGGAGTAGATTGATACAATTGTAGGGTAATAGCATAAACTTTCCATGTTTTGAAGTCATGCACTGCCAATTTTCCCTGGCAAATTCCATCTGACAGGAAACCACTGAGTATAGAGGAGGGGAAAAAATATTTGTGACCTGTGCAACCCACATACAGTCAGGTGACCTTGATGAAATAAGACTCTTACATTTTAATGAAGAAAAAGTGTAGGGCAAATGGTGAGAACTTTCTTACCCCCCAAAATTGAAAAGGCTCTCACCACAGCCCCAGCTTGAAACTGGAGTTTCTCAGCACAAGTGAAATCACGATAGCTCTGGTTGCGATGGCCAGGACAGGAAGATGTCCAGCACACAGCTGGATAAACACATCATGTGGTGGATGAGCAATTGGCTCATGGGTCGAGCACAGAGGGTCATAGTGAATGGGGTGACATCAGACTGGCCACCTGTCACTAGTGGGGTTTTGCAGGACTCCATCCTGGGCCCTGTGCTCTTCAACATCTTCATAAATGACTAGGCTGCAGGACTGGAGGGGATACTAAGCAAGTTTGCAGATGACGCAAAACTGGGAGGAGCTGTTTACTCCCTCGAAGGCAGGGAGGTCCTGCAGAGAGACCTCGACAAATCAGAGGTCTGGGCAATCACCAACACTATGAAGTTCAACAAAGAAAAGTGCTGGATTCTGCACCTGAGACAGGGCAACCCCAGATGTATGGACAGACTGGGGAATGAGATGCTGGAAAGCAGTGCCACAGAAAAGAACCTGGGCAGGTTCTCCCAAGGGAGGGGATTGTCCCGCTCTGCTCTGCAGAAGGAAAGGATTGTCTCCCTCAACCTGCTGACAACACTGTCTCATGCAGCCCAGGATACCACTGGCCTTTTTTGCAACAAGGACACATTCTTGGCTCGTTGTCAATCTGGTATCCGACCCCAGGGCCTTTTCTGCAAAGCTGCTTTTGAGCAGGATGGCCCCAGGCATGTCCTGGTGCCCGGGGTTATTCTTTCCCTTTTTACAGGACTTGGCACTTCCCCTTGTTTAACTTCATAAGGTTAAAGAAAAAAACAGAAAAAAATCTGACCTATTATTTTTCCTAGTACTGAAAACTGTACTTTTCTAAATGCTTTGAAAAAATATTATTTCATTAAAATATATGAATATATTAAATGTCTAATACATTTTTGAGCACAGTTTTCCCCCCTAATTCTTAGGTGACAAAAAGGTATTCAAATAAATTTTGGTTTTGTCCATTTTCTTCAAGTGTGAGATTTTAAGGATAAATGAAAATGGGAAGTGTAGTTCTGGTATACATGAATACTTATCAACAAATTGGTGAATAGTCACGTTACTGAAGCCACGCTAGCTTTTCCCAGCCAGGACATATTTCTCAAGGTATCCACTAATTTTACACTTAGTTTGTAGTTGTACTAATTTCCCCAGGAAGAAAGTCAGACTTAGAGCTTTCTTGATCCCAGCAGATCTTTAAAAAAATTCCACATGTGTGATACCACAGATGTTACACTCCAGTTCTCAGGTGCCTTGGGAACCTAAGCCAGAAGTTAGATAGTACTGTTATTAATTTGGCTGTTTCATCTTTGAGATCTCTTAGAGCTCTTGGAGGCACATGATCCAGGCCTGGTGATGTTTTGACTCTTTGTTTTGTTGTTTTTCTGCATGTCCCATCCTTCAACCACTTCACTTTCAGACAGACCCTTTGCTGAGCCCACAATGATAAGATTGCAGAAGGTAATTTCTCTTATTTCTAAAGTGAATATCAAGACAAATAATTTGTGTAGCATTATGCCCTGATCATCAGCTGTCTCTTAAATGTTAGTGGGTTTCTTCTCCTGATGTGTTTGAAGGATTTAGCATTAATTTTTATTTTATTTTCTTGTTATTAACTTCAATTTCTGGTTTTTTTCTTTCTGCATTGTTTTTCTTCTCATTTGATATGCCTGAGTTTCTGTCACTCCCTTTGTGTTTTTAGCTAGAATATGCATGACTTCAGCAATTCAAAGGATGTTTCCCTGTTTTTAGCAAACTCTGTTCCTTGCTATTCTGTCTTGTTTTCATCTTAATTTAAGCCTTTCTTACTACAGTGCAATATGCACATCAGCTGTAAGAATTTAACTTTCTTATCTCCTTCTTTCAACACCCTTTTCACAGGCTTCCTTATTTTTACATAGTTCTGTTTCTTCATAACTTCAAGAAATAGTGCATGAACTGGAAGTTGTTTTGCATGTGGAATAATTTTCTTCAGCAGTAAGGTGTATGAGGCCACAAATTGTGCTCCCATAACGCCAATTCCTGTATGTTAAAACTGACATGATTCAACAGAAATGGACTGGATGACTTCTTGAGTGGTATTTGTGTCAACTGTGATGGAGAATGATGGTCCAGATAGGATCCCCAGCTCAGGAAGTCATTATCTAATTGCTGAAATCTGAGATGGTGTACCAGGGGAAATATTAGCCTTTATGCATTCTCCATCTCATCTATACCTCCCTAAGCATACCATTCACTGTCTAAGACAGGATATCGAGGCAAAAGGCTTTTTTGATTTAACTCCATATACTTGTTTTTATAAAAAGTAAATCTCTTAAGAAGGAAATGCTTCATGGAATGAGGTAGATTTCCCCAGAACCTGATTTCACAGCAAAACAGCAGAAAAAGGTCCAAAGTAATAAATTTCCCTTGTAGGGAACTTGGCTGCTTGATTACCTCTGTGAAGTGCCTGTAAACAAATGTGTACAGCATGGGGAATAAACATGAAGAACAGGAAATAAACAATAAGAACTGTGTGGTCACAGTGCCATGATCTCATCACAATTACAGAAACATGGTGGGATAGATCACATGACTAGAATATTGCCATGGATGACTTTTTAGAAAGGACAGGTCAGAGATGCGAGTGGATGGAGTTGCTCTTTATGTGAGCAAAATGTGTTGAGCTTTACCCAGGGACAGACAGACGAGTTGAGAGCTTATGGGTGAGAATTAAGGGACAGGCTGGTATGGGTGACACTGTTGTGAGTGTTTATTGCAGGCCACTTGATCAGGAGGAGAAAGGTGGTAAGGTTCTCTATGGACAACTGGAAATAGCCTTGCATTCCCAGGCCCTTGTTCCCCTGGGGGACTTCAGCCACCCTGATATTTGTTGGAGGGACAACATGGCTCAGCACACATAGTTCAGGAAGTTCCTGCAGATTATTGCAGATAACTTTTTAATGCAAGTGGTGGAGGAGCCAATGAGGAAAAGTGTTTTGCTGAACCTTGTACTGGCAAACCAGAATGGACTGGTTGAAGACATGAAGGTTGGAGGCAGCCTTGGCTCTAGTGACCATGAGATATTGGAACTCAGGATCTTGCACTGGAAGACTTACCCCTGGTTGTAGAGGGTTGTATTAAAGACCAACTAGGCAAACTAAACACCCATAAATCCATGGGCTCTGATGGAATGCACCCATGTGTGCTGAGGAAGGTGGAAGATGATGTTGCTCCGCTGCTCTCCATCATCTTTGAAAAATAGTGCATAATAGGTGGGGTGCCCCATGACTGTAGGAAGGCCAATGTTACTCCCATCTTTAAGGAGGGCAAAAAATAGGACCAGGGAAACTACTGGCCAGTCAGCCTCACCTCTGTCCATGGAAATGTGATGGAACAGGTCGTTCTGGAGGTTATCACCAAGCATGTAGAAGAATAAAAGGTCGTTGGGAGTAGTCAGCCTGGATTCACCAATGGGAAATCATGTTTGACCAGCCTGATAGCCTTCTGTGATGACAGAGGAGGACAAGTTGATGAGGGGAGAGAAGTGGATGTTGGCTACCTTGGCTTCAGCAAGGCTTTTGACACTGCCTCAAATAACATCCTTGTAGGTAAGCTTAAGAAATTGAGTTAGATGAAAGGACATTGAGATGGATCAAAAACTGGCTGAATGGCAGAACTCAGAGGGTCATGATGGGTGGAGCAGAATCCATTCGAAGGACTGTAGCCAGTGGTGTTCCCCAGGGATTGATACTGGGTCCGGTCTTGTTCCACTTGCTTACCAATGATCTGGACAAAGGGATTGAATGCACCCTAAGCAAGTTTGCTGATGATATGAAACTGGGGGGAGTGGCTGATACACCTGAAGGCTGCATGGCCATCCAGAGGAACCTTGGTAGCCTGAAGAGTTGGGCAGAGAGAAACCTAATGAGGTTCCACAAGGGCAAGTGTAGGGTCCTGTACCTGGGCAGGAATAACCCCAAGTACTAGTACAGGTTGTGGGCTGACCTAGTAGAAAACAGTTCTCCTGAGAAGAAACTGTGAGTGTTGGTGGATGACAAGTTGATCATGAGCCAGCAGTGTGCCCTAGTGGCCAGGAGGGACAATGGTATCCTGGAGTGTATCGGGAAGAGTGTGGACAGCAGATCGAAGGAGATGATCCTGCCCCTCTACTCAGCTCTAGTGAGGCCACATCTGGAGTGTTGTGTCCATTCTGGGCTCCTCAGTACAACAAAGACAAGGAACTACTGGAAAGGGTCCAGTGGAGGCCACAAATATGATGGGGGTCTGGAACATCTCTCTCATGAAGAGAGACTGAGAGAGCAGGGTCTGTTTAGTGTAGAGAAGAGAAGACTGAGTAGGGATCTCATTAATGCATATAAACATCTCACAGGCTGGTGCCCAGAGGTTGGTGCCAGACTCTTTTTAGTGGTGTCCAGTGACAGGACAAGGAGCAATGGCCATAAACTAAAACACAAATTTCACCTCAACATAAGGAAAATCTTCACATTGAGAGTGGCAGAGCACTGGAGCAGACTGCCGAGGGAGATCATGGAGTTTCCCTCTTGGGAGACATTCAAAGCACATTGGAGGTGTTCTGTGTAAGCTGCTCTAGGTGACCCTGCCTTGGTAGAGGCCTTGGAATAGATGATCTCCAGAGGTCCCTTCCGTCTGTGATTCTGTGAAATTATTCATTCTGAACCTACTTTAGTTTAAAAGTATCAATTAAAAAAAAAAGAAAACAAAATGAAGTGAAACAATTTTGTTGCAACATGAAGTTTCTTGTGTTCCAAAAGTATTTTTGTTCCAATCTCTTCCTTTTAGAAATATGTCACAATGCTCAGCACAGATCCTTTCAGAGCATAACAGATCTTCCAGTCTTAAAAAGCTATCACAAATCAAAAAATTCAAAACCTTGAAAATCTGAACAGTCTCAAGAATGCTCAAAATGAAGTCTTTCTTGGGATATGAGAAGAAATTTGGTTATATTGAAACAAAAAAGCTGCTGTCTGGTGTTTTCTTGCAGGTTTTACTACAAAAAGTATCAAGGCAAAACCAGATGTAGAAACACAGATTTAAAAGTAAGCTACGACCAGGATGTTGTCCTCTATTGTGTACTTCCCAGCTTGCTCTTCACTAAGCTTGATCACAGTTTGATTTCATCTTTGTGTCTCAGTTACGGTTCTCCCCTTGAAGGAGCCTGGTTAGCTTACCCAGCTTTCATCCTGCTAGCATAGGATATAGGCTTCTCCTTTCTTTCTTTGGAAAGGCATTTGATTATGAATGTCTACTGACTTTGAAGCTATTTGATGGTGATCAGTTTGAGGGAATACACACAGTTTGTTGTGACTGTGAGCTGTTTCTGAAGATCTGCCTACACAACCTGGTCCACTAGACATTCCTGTGAATTTGGGATGTTCCTGTTTATTTGACCTATTATGGAATGTAAAAATTCTGAATTACATAGTAAATTTGAACTATTAGCTATGAGGTGTTTATCAATGCATTCCTAACTTCTTCGGGAGATGTCTTGTTCTCCTTGCTGTTTTATTTGCCACAATGTTGTTGTACTGACTTTAATAAATAAAAGTAAATAATATCATTTAATTACATGATTTTATATTCTATAACATTAATATGAATATCCTAATTAAAAACAGATTAAATCTCATGATGAGGAGCAGAAATTTGATCATTCTTAAAAACTGTTATCTGACTGAACAGGTTAGCATAACTGAGATGAAAAGTATGTTGTATTAAAGTGCAATGCTTTAAAATTAAAGTTTGAAACAAAATCCACTTTATTATGTCCAATGAACACTTATGGCACGGGAAAGGCTCGGTACTTTTATTGGAAGAGGTCTCATCTTAAACTACTGAGAAATATGCATATTAATGCTGTACTGGAAGATTTGAACATATCTCTGGTAGTAAACTTATGGTGTAGATTTAGTTTGCATGGGACTTTCCCTGCAAGAGAAAGGATAATATAACTTATTTTAGAACTAGTCCTGTAGTAGTAACTTGGGTGCAGGTATCCAAAGCAACATGCATATTCCAGAATCCACAGTGCTGAGTTAATTTTCCTTCCAGAGTCCAGCCTTACTCAAAAGGAAGGGTTTTCTCAAAGAAATCAATTTACTTTGGTAAAAAATTCTCAGAATGCTGGATTTTCCCTTGCTTTTTGTCAGGTTGTGAAGTCTGCCTTTACAGCTTTCCACATTTTCTGTGAAGCCCTGAGCCAGCTCTGCCACTTTGGCTATAAAGCTGTTATCCAGCTGTCAGCTTGTACAGTGATAGTTTTAATAGCTCCAATATCTCATGCTAAGTCTGTTTAGGCTTCCAGGGAGGATGTGTTCTGCCTTGGAAGTGCTCAAGAGTTACTCCTTACTAGCTGTCACCGTATCTATTCAGTTGATGGTTTTCCTTGTCATGAGAGAAGAAAGTGCAACACTTCAAGCATCACCTCCATTTATTGACTTCTAAGTCTTGCACCTTGCCTAATTCTTAATCCTTCTATCTTTTCCCTTTTTCTTCACTGTCTCTGCTTGGTCTGTCTCCTTCTTCTGCTCTTGCTCAAGCATATACATTGCTGCATAGGAGGTCACGCTGCTACCTCCATAGCATAGCCCCAAAGAAGCAAAGATTCTTCTCGTCTCTCTTGGTTTTGGAACTGAAATTGGTGCTCCCAAGATTTTCCCTCTCATAGTAACCAGCGAAACACAGCTTTTTTTTAAAAAAAAAAAAGGCTCTCACATAACTGCAGAACTGCAGTTACAAAGTGTTTAAGAAAAAATTGAAAAGAAAGAAGAAATAGCAGAATACTCATATGAAACTGAAACCACAGCTGCAATATGTCAATAGTGTTTTTCTTGTTGAATGAAAATACAGAAAATATTGTTAAAGTTAGACCTTTTTGATAGAGAAATATTTCTTACATTATAATGGTCATTTATAACTGGGGAAGTCTTTAGTTTTTTGTTAGTCTAGTTTTTTATTCCTTCTTCTAGACAAGGACAAGATCTTTTATGTCTCCAAAATAGAGTAAATTCTAAATGTAATAATTTTAACATGTACATAAACTCTCAAGAGACACTGACAGAATGTGTCTACAGGTTCAAGTTAATACCAAATTTCAGATGCAGAATCTGAGTCAGCCAACTCATTAAGTACATTGCTGGAAGTAAGGAATAACTCCATTGACCTTAACAATCCTATTAGCAGGTTTACTTTGATTTTAAACCCACCAGTGTCTCATTAAAATAAATGACACTGTCTATATAGAGTTTTAACTCACAGCCCAGGCAGATATACATCATTAATCTTTAGTGCATCAAGACCATGGTATTCACTATCTGAAAACTTTATCACTTATGTGTGATAAGGTATACAATTAAGTATAATTATAGGTTCTTATGTCTGGACCAATTTAAAAAAAATTAAATTCCTGCTGTGGAAGAGTATTGAAATAATCCGTTTAATTTGTAAAAAGAAAGTATTTTCTTTTCTCATGCTCCACCCAGGACAAAATCGATCTTTCACAATACACTGACCAGGATTCTTCTCCCCTCCTGTATCCTTCCTTAGAGATTAATAGAGCTCTTATAGTTGCAACAGCTAACTGTTTGAAAATGGATAGAAAAATACTATAGTGATTTTAGAAAAAAACATACAATTGTTTCTTAAATTCGGGAATATATATTTTATACCTTGCAGTGTGAGTGCATTCACAGCTTTGAAATCTACAGACTTTTAACGACTTTTTCTAGTCACTTATTGCAGTCATAAATTTTGTAACATCGGATAAAAGATTTCTAGGTGGGTTCTCAAAGAGAAACTCAATAGTTTAATGTGCTGTGCTCTTTTCATAAAGAAAGCACTGTGCTGACAGTGAGAATTTCCTAGTTAAATGTAGTACAAGTTGTATAATGCAGGGGTTAGTAAATCTGTGTTACTGACTCCCGAGCAAGGCACGCCAAATTATACATGATGATCACCGGAAATTGAAACAAAATATGTGCAAGTTTAACAATCAAGAGTCGATTAAATGTAGGCTTAATTCCTGTTTTAAATTCACAGAATGTATGCAGGTAAGAAATGTAGTATTTTTTTTTTTAGCATAATGTATGCTTTTTAATCTAACACTTCCCAGTTAAGCTTAGTCATTAAAAATAAAAAATAAAAAAAAAAAACAAAAAAAAACAATAAAAGACCAATCACAAGAGCTGTGAAGGAAATGCAGTCTGCAACTCTGGAGGCTGCAGTCAAGAGGGAACCATGAGCTCCTCTGTGTGACAGACAGATACCACTGATTGTTACCCAGCTATTTATTATTCCTTTACTAAGTAATTTCTTTAACATGGAAACTACCAGGTAGAAAACTGAGTATTTGAGCTACAAGAGGGTTGGTTATCTGGCCTAGAAGTGTCAAATTAATAGCAAGAAGGTGAGAATTCTTAGTAGTTACTGATATTTTGTGGACAACTGTCATTAATAACTGACAAAAAGTCAATGGATTATCTGTTCACTTACAGCATCAAAACAAATGTCCATCTTAAATGGAATTCAAATCAAATAATATTAGACGGACTGCATAACAAAATACAGGGCTACTACATTCTAGCAATGCAACATACAGTTTAACCTTTTTAGCCAAAAGTTAGTCAGGTTTTCTGTTGAATGGGAGAAGTATGCTCTACAGGAGGTCATACTAATGGAAATGGTTATCTTAATTTTTTAATCAATGTGCATTTAGATTATGGAATAGGGAATAGAGTGTGAATTTTAGAGTGAAGATATCTGAAGCAATGGTACACATAACACAAATCAATTCATAAGAGATTAGATTTGAAGGCTCTTATCACAAGACTGTTAGAAGGACTTTCTGCAGAAATTAGAGTTGTTTATAGTGATATGAAAAGAAGCGAAGTAGGAGATTGTTCTTCTGATGCATGAATTATTAATTTTCTTATCCTTATTCAAGGATGTTCAATAGCCAACCAAGACAATAACTGAAGTGATTAACTTAAGCTCTCTTTGCTTATTCTCTCATTACATTTCACTCAGGCTTGCATGAATACAATCTTGTGATATCCCCAAACACTGAAGAAGCAATAGTGATTTATGTAAGTGTGTGAGCTTATACATGTTTATCTGTGTCCTCAGGTGTGTTGATTGGTGTTTAACTCGCTTGCAGTATCTGAAAAGAAATGTTTGGAAAGTAAGGGTTTGCTGAAGAAGCTTAAATGCAGAATAACTTTTTCTCACAGAGGGATAAACATTAGATTTACATAATATAAATGCAATCAATGGCAAGTATTAAGTGAATTGTTAAACTTGATCTATTAACCAAAATAATTGCTAATGTAACTAAATATTTGGAATGTTCTAAAGTGACTTCCAAAGACTCTGGTGAGTTTTGGATCATGTCTTCAAAACTGTGAAATGATACTGACCCACCTATTCATAACATTTCTTATGCTATCCTATCAGAAAAAAACACGTTCAGAAAAAAAGCTATGCACAGTTTATAGTGCTAGATTCTTTCAATAATCTTTGGATTATCTATCTATCTATCTATCTATCTATCTATCTATCTATCTATCTATCTATCTATCTTTTTTAAAAATCCAAGATGCTTATAATTGAATATTGAAGATTAAGGTGCAATATTTCAGACTACAATGAAATGGTAAACACACATTAGTAGCTGAGATATCATCTTGTCACTGTCACTAAGTGTCCATTCCTATCAGAATAAGTTATGTGTGCGGTTGACAGTAGCTTTTTTTTTTTATGACAGAAACACCTTAATTTCTTAAGAAGCTCCTCTGAACTATCGTACCAATACTTTTTAAATGTCTATGTAAGGCTAAACTTGCTGTTATTGAACATTTAATTAGAAGCTGTTCTTTCAGACAGGATGCACTTTAAGACAACAGCTACTGTTACTAGTATGCTGACAGTGGTGTACTCTTTGTTGTATGGGCTAATCTGAAATTCTTAAATGTCAGCATAGAAGACGTGAAAATGCATGGCAGCTGTCCTTCACAAAGGGAAAGATTTATTTTCCACAGCTAAAGTGTATAATTATACTTAATGAAGGA
Source organism: Anabacerthia variegaticeps (assembly GCA_035583185.1). Lineage (NCBI taxonomy): Eukaryota > Metazoa > Chordata > Aves > Passeriformes > Furnariidae > Anabacerthia > Anabacerthia variegaticeps. The sequence continues at coordinate 100,194,652 of JAWWEW010000078.1, forward strand.
ATGTAGGGTAATGAATAATTAAGAATTAACATTATGAAATAAAATACTGAACAATAATTCATGGCATATTAAATATATCCATAATTAAATATTTCAGTTTAATGTGATAAGTCATTGGAAAGATCATTAGTTATAACACTATTATTGACCATGTACTGTGAAAAACTAATATTCTGAAAATGATTCTTGCTAATGTATTTGCAAAAGCAAATGTGAACTGTCCTTAGATTTCTTTTCACACAAGGATCCTCTATTCTGTTGGTAAAAGTGGGTGTGGATGCTAAATACTAAGTTCTTGTTTTACCTGCACAATGCTAGTAGCAAATGATAATCCCTATTTTTATTATCTGAAGGAACATTTAAAGATAGAGACACATACTGTCTTCATGCTGTACCAACCATGATGACGCAAATCTACTTGTGCTTGGACCAATCTCACTGTTTTGTGGTCAAAAAATTGATTTTAAGTAATATTAATAGAGATAAGTAATATTAAATTTAAGTAATATTAAAGGAGATGGCTGCCCATCTCCTGCTGGATGACATAACCTCATGCGTCTTGAAGAGTTTATTATGCAGTAAATTAATGAACAAGCAGAGGAGATCCTTGAGACGGGATTTCTGCTGGATCCCAGGTATTTCAAAGGAGATTATTTGCACCTTCTTGATGCAGACTCTGCTTTGAAATCTTGAGAGTTCTGCTGCCTGGAAGCTGAAAGGAGGCAGATCTTGTAGTGCATGCCTTGCCTTTCTACTTTTCCCAGCTGTACTCTCTAGATGGTTCTTTGTCTCATTCACTTCAGTATTTCTTCAGATTTTATGTATTTGAATAGTCACGTGAAACCAGGTAAGACTCACATAACAAGGGAGCAAGATTTCTGGAACAAAAGCATGGCTATACAAGTGGAATTTTCACCAAGCAGTTGTATCAAGGCTTTCTATGCTTCTATGTGAGAATCATAGAAGAATGCACATTTCTATCCAGACAGCTTAGGTTAGGTTCCCGTCATCTGCAAAAATGGAAAAAAGAAAATTTTGTATGCTGCCAGATGAAATGTCCTGATCACGTTATCATCAGAAAGCCTTGAAGGGTCTTTTTTTATTTTTTTTTGCTACAAAACTGCCATGAGGCAGATGCCTTACTTGAGTCTCTGGTGGAAGGAAATCCTCAGTAAGGTGAAGCTGGAACAACAGAAAAAAAACAGCTCTTTTTGTAGTCTAGTATTTCCAAGGAGGTGACAACTGCTGAAGCCAACTCAAAATAGTCTTCAAAGTCACTGTAAGCTCCAGAAATCTTTGGCGCAATCTTCTGACTGGAAATTGTTGGCAAATAGCACTGAGCAACAGTAAAATGATGAATTGCAATGCTACGGCAGTCTTGATAAATTGTGTAACTTGATTGCTTCAGTCTTTCATTCACCAAAGTAAAAAACAGCCTTTCCTTGTATTAACTGATAATTGGTTCATTTCTGAAATGAAGAGCTTGACAAATAATTGCAGAATAATCCTACAAAGAATTCAATAGCTTCTGTTAATAGCAGAAATTTTACCCTGGTTTCTGGGCAAAACACTGTTAAACTGCAAAGACCTTTGCAATAACTGAATGTGAAATGAAAGCTGGAACTAACATTTATAAGCTATAAAACTTACAGTGTTTGCATTATATGAATTGCCTCATAATTGCATGAAAATAGTGTATATTAGTTTGCTAGGAAATATTGGGACAATCTTCTACATATCCTTTACACGATAATATTTCTACCAAGTTTTTACTCATTACCATGATATAATCTGTCTTGCAATTAATGATTTAAATTATATGCAGGTACATGGTCATTGCATGTAAAATAGTTTTGATGACGAGCAGTTCTTAAGCTCAAAAGTGTCTCAGTCTCTGCTTTTAACAGCAAGTTCTTCAGTGGTGCATAAAGATTTTCTCAGGGAGAATGGTCTATATGTAAGATTTAGTTTCTTTTCACCATGGTCCTGTGACATCCCAACTCTTGTTTCCAAGGCTCAGACACAATATGAAACAGTCCTGCTCTCTCTCAGGGTGAAACTGCAGACTTCCTTCCTGGTTTAATTTCGGAAGTTACACACGGCAACCTTGGCCTCCTGAGTGCTGCTGAACTCCCTAATTCATAACTTAAGCGATGTTTAACATGTTTTAATATTATACTGAAAAACAAAAATCATCACTTTTAATAAAACAGACATGGTTCAAACTAAAGAACCTCTACGACATGACAACCAGATACTTGCATTATAGTCTATTTATTCCAGCAAGTATAAACTTTAGCAGATTGACAGTTTTGGTTTAGATTCAACAAAAATTTTTGCAGAGAGAGTTACTGAGATTTCAGACTGGGAGTAAGGAAAGCAGTACAGTTCTGGGACAGCTTCCACAAGACGCCTAATGAGAACTTCACCCTGACACTTTTAAAAAAATAATTTGCCTTTTGTTTTTCAAGATCCCCTGAGCTTCAGAAAGTAAAATATAGAGGTGTGTCATTCTGCTGGGGAGTTCTTGCAGTGATCTCTTAAAATTAGGATATCCTCACATTCTGCACAGGCTGCAGAAATAATCCTGAATGCCTCACCACCTTCCAGGAGAATGTCCTGATAGGAGCCATGTCCTCTATTATCAGAGCTCAAACAAAATCAATGTCTGCTGCCAAAAGTTATCACTGTGGTTGTGCTCTTGATTGTTCCATCACTTATAAATTGTGGGTATATAGGCCCTGTAAATATGAACTGTGTGAAATAATAGTGTTGTAGTGGTACTTTGGGTCCCAGAGAATCAGAGGCTCAGGTTTATTCTCATCTGTGAGCAGCTGGCTAATTCGACTCTTTTACAGTGAATCGGTTCACACATTGGCCAAATAAGGAATGACCTCTCCCCTTCCTTCTCCTCTCCACCTTGGCTGATGTGATGGATGCTCTTCCCTCACATGAATTATCCATGGCCCCAGGACCAGCAAGGCCAGCCCTGCTTCGGAAATTTTAATAAGGTCTTCTAATAGTGTCTCTGCATGCGTTGATAACACTGTGGGGTTTGCCATGGTAGCTTGCAGGGACTTCCTTGAATGAAGTAAGCTGAGCGAGAACTTAGGATTTTGATTAGTGATGGGCACTAACCAGTAGCCTAAAGCACCAAGAGAATAGTCAATGGGTAAAAGGTTTCATCATTAATACTGTAAGACAAAAACCAGGTCTAAACCCACTTGTCCTCCTTCTTTCTACAATCAGTCCTTTTCTTGCTGCCTGCACAGTCAACAGCCCACACATCTAATGGCCTTGGACATAACAATAATGCCTTCCCCACCTGCCTTCGTGCTAACTCGTGTTGCCCACAATTGCATACGCAGGCCCTTGGTAGTGCAGCTGCTATGATCGTTGTCTGTGTCCGAGGCCTCCAGCACTTACTGGAGTCGAGGAGGAGGCCCAGAAAAGGGTAAGAAACTCCTTGAATGTGGTTAAAGAAGAGTTAGGGTTGAATTTGTGTTAAGCAACAGAAGCATTACAAAATAGCTCTGCGATTAGCTACTTAATGTTAGATGGATAGGATTTTGTGCTGCAAAACACCTTGTAGAGATCTTCCAGTGCTCTTTGCATGTGTGCATGAGCTTGTGGTCTCAGAGGAGCATGTTAACAGACACATATGCTCACGTATCAGTACCTATATTTGGAAAACTTGTGACCTTTAATGTGATACTTCTTTTGATTCTTGCTTTTATTAAGGATCTTTCATGATGTTACAGTTAATTGAACATAAGATTAATTTGATCACCACTTTATGAACAAGAGAATTCATGAAAAATAGGCTGGATTTCTCAGTGAGCAGCAACAGGTTTCCTGATTTAAGTCACCATGCACTATTTTACGGCAAAGCTGATTGACATATTTCTGGTTACTATTTACTTTAATACTAGCTTTCTATCAGAGACTAAACAAAATATAATCCCTACAGAAACATGAGCTGCTTATATTAAAGTCAGATGTGATGTAAAATGTAGAGTTTCTGTTATTTTTGGCTCAGTAATATGCAATTATGATAATTTCCACCAGCATGCTCAGTGCCTTGTGCTTTTGTGACAAAACAAAAAAGGTCTTTGCTTAGCTGTTTCTTTTCCATTAGTGACACGATGACTTAACCATGTTAATGCAGGCTAGAGACTTTCTGTCTCAGAGATAGCTTTGCTAGCACTTGAGAGATAAGGAAATGTATGGAGGGGTTTTATAAGCAAAGTTCTTCATTATGCATCAGGGCACATAGGTACGTAACATAGAGGTTGTTATTCCTTCCCAGTGGCCAATATGTTCCTCAATTTAATGGCTAGCTCCAATAATGAGGTTGCTAAAACCTTGCTAATAGCTGCAGGTTCAGCTAAGTTTAGCTGTTTCTTAATAGAAGCTCAGAAAGCACTGACAAGACCAATGCACAGAGCAGTTGGGAGCCAGTGTACTCCTTTGCCCTCTAGTTCATTAAACTTTCAGGTGAATGTCAGGTATGGGTGAGGGAGACAAAAAAGCTTTTAGGAGAAACTCCAGAACTGTACTAAGAACTACAGTGGTTTGAAAAGTAAAGAGCAGACATAATTAATTCTAAAAATAAATTACTTCATTGTTAGATGTATATGACTAGATTTATTGAAATAATGCTATAGAACGAAAGCTAAGGATTTTTTTTAAATTTTCAATATTTCTATTCTTTACTATCAGCTTAGCTGGGAGAGATAATGAGACAAATAAACTTGCTATGCATGCTGGTGGAAGAGGATGTTGAATTCCTTCTATTCACGCTACAAACGTGTGAAGTAGGAGATGGAATACCATGTTCACAGGAAAAAAAAAAACAGGTCTTGGAATTTATATTTCCACTTAGGATAGAAAGTGACAGCAAACAAAATTAGAACAGAATTAAGCTATTTTCCTTCACCTAAAAGAAACAATATGAACAGAAGATATGTAATTTCTTTTCCAGACATGAGATTCTTATTAGATTTGCCAAAGCTATCTAAGTAATAATATTGTTTCTATTGTTGTAGGCATCATTAAACAGAAAACTTAGTTTGCCTGTAATACACATTTCCTGAGTCATAATCACCATTAACTTGAATTATAACTATTCACACCTCAGAGCTTTCATTCGTTCTAACTGTTAATATTTGCTAGCACCTACTAATGATTTGCAACATAAATATTGTAGAAAGATGTTCTTTCCTTTAAACAATTGACAATGAAAATTGAATATTGAAACATACCTAAGACTAGAATTCACATTTATTAAGCAACTGGCACCTATTTCAGTAGACAATAATTAGCTCATGATGCATAATCAAGTAGTTTATAACACTAATATGCTGCCCAAATGAGGGGGTAGTAAATTCTGTGCTCCCCAAGACAGAAAATACAAGTTTCAAGATGGACTGTTTGCTATGTCTGAACATTCATCTCTCTTGGGGACTTGAAATGCTTTCACGTTTATGGTAATTATTTGATGGGTAATGCATTGACAAACTGGCAAGTGTTACTGATTTTTACAAATTACTGCACCCTTGCTCATAAGTGGGGCAATTACAAAGACAGGGCAAAACATTAACTGCATTACCACTGAACAATTTGCAGGTAATACAAGTACTATGTAAGTGCTTTGTGAATTTTAAAGAGTAGTGTCATTGCTGCATACCGTATCTTGGTATTGACACTGCATGAAGATGAGTACAAACACACAGCAACTTTAAGTCGGAACCAGCTAAGTCAGTTCCATTTCCCATTTCCAAGCACTGCTCTCTTAGAAAGTCTCCTTTTCACAGAGGATGTTTCTGATCATGACTCATCAGCTGGCTGAATAAAATCTAAACAGATTAAAGAAAAGATACTGTTATACAATCTAATGTCTATAAGAACCCCCCAGTTCTTCTGCATGTTTGGCAGTTTGTGTAAGGCCTCTGTTATTAGGTTGATTCACCTCAGAGGGATGTGATATTTCACTTTTATGACTCTGTGTAATCCTTTGCCCTGAAGTTGAAGATGCATTGTCCCCTGACTCACAATAAGTGATGAATTACAGGGTAGTGCTGCCAATTTTCCAATACACGCAAGATGAGAGATATAAACAATCGTTTCCTCATAACAGCAACGTGAACTAAGCTGGGTTCAATAAAACCAAAGGAAAACTTGCAAACTAACAAAACTAATTTTTCTCACGTACTCTGATTCAGTATCTCCCCTATTTGAAATTCTGGGTATAAAAAATGCAGAATTCATTTCTATAAGCCAAACCAAGGCCAAGTCTGAATAGCATTAATGCTCATTTAAATATTTGTGAACATACGTCCATAAGATGTCAGCATTCTTCCACAGATTTTGATAGTTCAGAGCCATAGTTTCTCAAACCCTCATATATCTCCTCCCTGTGATATGGTTTTTTTTTTTAATTGTAAGTTTAATATTCAACAACTCTATACCCTAAATCAGGAAGATCTTCTCTTTCTTTTGCCCCAAGTTCAATTTCTACTAAAAACACCAAGAAGCCTTAGAAATATTTCCCTTTTCCTCAGAGCCTTAATTCTATTAATATATTTCAAATGCTGCTATAACAATGCTACAACTTGGACAAGTTTATTGTGTGTCTTAGGGCTTTGTTTTAATTACAGTTGTAGTCAGAAGCTTCAGGTTTGCTTTGAAAAACCTTATGTCTTCTTCACCACTCTTTCCTTTGACAATGGTAAAATCTCATGGTTTGTAGAAGTAAAAGTTCAAAATAGCCTGTAAAGTGAGACACACAGAGAAAAAGGACACCTTGTAGCTCATTAGGGGAAGAGCTAGAGATATGCACAAATATAGCCATATGCAAAAATGTAGAAATACTAATGAGTGCACACATAAACCTTGGGAAAATTCCACCCTATTCATGAGTATTTTTCTCTCTGCCTTCGCTATAGCTTTTTGGAGCAGCAAATGTAACAGTTTTTCATTATGTTTGACCTCGAAGTCTCTCTGTATCTATGAAAAGGAGTAATCTTCCTTCATTATTACTCATAGGGACCACAATATTATCCACAGCTTCTTTTCCTAACTTAGAAAAGCTGAAATCTCCATAAAGAATAGATTTTCTCATGAGGAGAAGAGAACTGACTCACAAGTCAGAGTGAAGGTGAGCTTTGAAAGTGAGCTGAAAAACAAGACCTTAACTAGTAATGAGATTTGAAGAACAAACCACTGCAGACTAAGATTTTTGGCTATGATGCTTTGGTTGGTCTGAAAAGACTGCAAAATAAAGGACTAAAAGAATTTACAGCAGGAGTGTGTAATGACTAACCATGTAGAAGAAAGCAGTGACAATAAAGGGCAGACATGGAATTTAGTGAAAAGGGCGTTTTGGAGTAGTGAAGAGGGAAGATTTGGAAAAAATCCATGAAATCAGGCAGTCCAGTAACAAAAAGCAATAATAGCACAAGTGGATAAAGAAAAGAAGGGTAAAGAGATAATTACTTAAGCCATATTTCCTTTTTAGCAGGCCATGATGATAAAATCTGCCAAACCCTTTGCAATATGCAACATTGATTCAAATCTGGGAGTTTGGAAGTAATGTACTTCACACTTCCAAGAAATAAGAAACATCACACAGAGGAAAGATAAGTAGGCAATTTCTGAAAAGGCTACCCAGGCAAAAAGCAATATGAATGCTATATGTTTTCTGAACCATGAAGCAGAGATGTGGATGAGCAGTAGGAAATTCATACTCCAGTGCACAGAGAAGGGTCTTACAGAAGAGATCTTTTAGTAGCTTGCTGTGCATGTGATTATAAAATGTTGCATGCAAAAATGAGAAGGAGGGGACAAGATATCATAGGTGCTAGTGACTTATGGGGTAAGTGTTGAAAAGAAGTTGGGGTTTGAACATGTTTGCCTTCTGCACATGCAAACTGTCATAGCATGGGCAGCTGTCTGGTTCACCTCTTTTATTGACTCTCATTATCAGGCTAATTTTTGTGAAGCAAGATTTCTTTTTTTTTTGGCTAAGATTTTCTTGTTAAGGTGAAATAAAGAGGGCAGAATAAGGGCCTGAAAGAAACCATCTGAAAGATGAATACTGACAGGAGATTTGTGTTTCAAAAGGCTTCCTCTTCAAGCAAAGCTGTTTTACCTAATCTTGTTTGCAAGCTCTCTACAGGATCAGGTGGAGACCTAAGGATGTTATTCATGACAGAAAGGCAATGTAGAAAAATCACCACTGTTATGGAATTCTGAATGTGCAAGACATGTAATGATAACAAAGCACTAAGAGTTGGTACTATTACTATACCCTGTAAGATGCAGTGCTGGCAAGGTAAGGAGGAGCAAAGTGTGGGTGCAAGCATTCGTACATATAAACTGCCAGTGTCAAGTTACCCTCTCTCAAATACATCCAGGACACAGTTTATGGGTAGCCCGGGCCATTTCTGAACAGGCAGTGTGGATGAGGCCAGGGGACTTCTGCAGGGGGTGCTGGTTGCAACTCCTTGGGGCAAAGGGCTTCCTTTGGGACGGGACAGAAGAAGTGGAAACAACCCTCTCTTGATTCTGTTTAAACAAGTATGATACATTTGCTCTCAGAAATAAATTTTTATCTTGAACTAGAGCATCAAACCACTTCTTCCCTAAACTGAAACCTGTAAGCTGTGTAATGCGTATGTTTTGACTCTTGCAAAATTACTAAATTCACAACATTAATCCTAATATCTGAGTGAATGAATTTATTATTAATTCTAATATCTGAGTGAGCATATAAACTTATTCTTTATAGAGGTAAGAAAAAATGGATGCTTGATACATTTCAACCTTCAACATGTTAAATACACTTATCAATCAACCAGAAATGCAAATAACTGCATTAAGGTAAAGTAGAAGGCAGTACTGTGCATAATTTTCTAAATATTCTCAAATTTTACCTAGAAAAAGTTTATAAGTTTTGCATCTGACTCTACTGGTCATTTAAAAAGAGTTTTTCCAGTAAATGGTGTCTGTAAAAATCTTCCAAGTAAGAATTATCAAGGTAACAATACTCTTTTGACTCACAAACATTCACTTTCCCATTTCAAAGAGCCTTTGTTTACAGTCAGCAATAACATTTGTACTAGTTATAACTACCTTTACATACCTGTTTTTTTCATCCAAACTTCCACAGAAATGAAGGAATTTTTCCTAAGAAGAAAAAGAGCATATTTCTCAGAAGCTGAGGTCCATAACTGCTTCTGCCTGTAACTTCCATATAGCATTACCAACAAACAGTGTCATAGTCAGGCAGAATCTTCTTCAATTCTCTGCAAAAACATTACCATGTTTGTTTACATGTTCAGATGGTTTTGGTGTATGTCTTATTTTATTGGCAGTTCTGGAGGGGTCACATTCTCTAGTGATGACATGCTCTTGGATTCTGCCCCAAAAGTGCATCAGACTGCACAGGATGTTTTGTTGTCTGCTCTGTGACACATAGACAGTAAATGAACCGCTATCAGACAGATGACAGACAGCTAAATTGAATGCTTTCATATACTTTAATTTTCTATATTTCTTGGTACCTATCTATTCTGATGTTGCTCCCATATCAGATATAAGAAGATCAAGTCTGTCAGAACAATGAGGAAAATTATTGTAGATAGCAAAGTTAGAGCCCTCCATCAGTGGCAGGCACTTTTCAAACTAATGCCCTGTAGTGTGTATTACACAAAGCTCTCATTTCACGGTTCTACAAATGTGCTTTATCCTATTAAAAAAAAAAAAAAAAAAGTGAAAGGGAGAGAGATATTCACAGCTTTCTCAAATATGCCAGCAATTGCTCTGAGTCCTTGAGGAGCCTAAAAAAATATTGTACCTAAATATGTGATATTTGTACAAAAGCATAGAAAATTTGAAACCACATTTGGGGGGGCTGTAGATGTGATTTTAGAAGGTTTTTATGACTTTTCAATTCAGTACAATTGGATTCCTTACACAAAATTAATTTCAATATGTACCTGAAGCTGAAAATCATAAAAGCAGAGAGCATAATTTGGGAAAATTATCCTTTCAGTCAAGATTAGTAAGTAAGGAAATCCAATAGTCAGAAAAATGCAAAACTAAGTCAATCTGTGAAGAGTAGATGACATTTTCAGTACATGTCTCCCAGCTATTAACTTACTGAAAAAAAATCATGCTGCAGTAATACGCACCAGACTTTTATATAGAAGTCTGTCTAAGAATTTACAAATGTCACTGGAAGTTTCTTGTTACTATGTCACCTGTCATGCTGGCACAGAATCCTATGACATGAATACATGTTAATATATAAAAATGCATATAATATCTAAATATCTCTGCCCCCTCTTTCAGAAGATAGCTGTATTGCAGTTTATAGCCATTCTGATGCCTCCCTACATAGCAGAAAAATAAAAAAAACCCCATGCAACTGTGAGTGGTACTTCATCATAAATATGATCTGCTGAAAAACCCAAGTAAGAAGAGATGTGGTAAATAAGTAGACTAAGGAGGCCTGTTATTAATAATTTATTTATTTATTTATTTAAATAAATTTATTTAAATTTATTTATTTATTTATTTAATTTATTTTTGGGTGAAAAGGAGTTTCTTGAATTATTGTGTGTGATGGTGGTTTGCTACTTGGGTTACAAAGGTGCTTTATCTGAGGGATAGGTAGCAATAATTTGTGGTAGAACACTACTGTATGAACAAGTTTGTACTTTATATAACATGTTTTTAGGTTGTCTGAAATATTCTCAAGAATCACAAAGAGTTCTGAAGGGCCCAATCCTTGTACCAATGAGGGTGGATAGGAAAGCGCCTCAGAGTTTAAGGGAAGCACTTCCTAGGCCAGAAAGTTACATTTTTTACAAAATGAATACTTAAGATGGCTTTATACAATGTAATTTAATATGGTGTATTTTAGATCAAACATATTCAGATTTTCTATCTCCATTTGTAATCTGCACCTTTTATTTTTATATTTCTTTTCACACTTGCCTTGCACCCTCTTGTCATATTTTTTGTTCATGACAACATAAAATGGTAATTTTCATCAATTTGTCTTTGCCTATAATTTCAGGAATTTGTGTACTACGTGGTCAACTATACATATGCCTTAGTGATAGGTGAGTCTCAACTTTCTTTTTTTGCCTCCTCTTCTCTCACTGACATTTGGAAAACCTCCAAACTGTTTTTCTACTGACTTCTGTGGAAAAAAAAAATAAAAATCCCTTTTTCTGCATGTCCCTTAAATTATGACTTATTCAACCACTATACTTAAATACATTACCCATGTTTTTAGTTCACAGTACATGAAATGCTGCAGTGACATCAATCTACTTTATTGTATAGTTCACAGATTCATCAGTGAACTAGATTTTAGGAGTATGATACTTCTGTAAGGTAACACAAAAGAAGACAATTTGAAAGTAAATTTTTGTATAAAATGATCAACAGATAGAGTAGCAATTTCATAAAAAAATTATGAGAGATTTGTAGTTTGATGTAAAAATCCCTTAAGCTTGTATACTGATCATCATTAACTTTGACAAATTCAATGGTGTACGTTAGATAACCTTATTAGCCAAGCACAATTTACCCCAAGTCCCAGATGCATTTCGAAGGTTAAAACAGATAATCACATTTTGGTTGTAAGACTGATGTTGAGAACAAAAGTTTTTAATTTCCCTTAGGTCAGAAGTGGAGGGTCTCTTGCATGTTTTGTATTTTTGATTTGTTCTTCTGGAAGTAAATATCTAAAGGTTGGCAAGGAACATGGGAATTTAAAATTAATAATGTCTCTTCTCAAAATATTTTTGTTGATTTTGTAGCCATGTAGTTGATAACTCATAAAAACAATAATAATTTCAGTGCCAAGGTACAAATAAGAAAAATTAGCCTGAGGTAGAGGTTTTTCAAAGCTACAGATACTATGGATACTGAAATACATGAGGGGGAAAAAAGGATTGTTGTTGGCATGTGAGGGCATATGGAGGCCAGTGATTAAACACTGGAAGAGAGGGTCAGATGACAGATATTCACCAGCATGCAAAACATCTCAACATTTAAATAACCAAGATAATAATCTCTCTGGTTGCAAACAAACAATTCACAGTAAATAAAATCACTTTCTGAAGAGTTGTGATCCATTGGTAGCAGGAATGAAAACTGCCTCTCTTTGAGCACTTCCCCTCATGCCTCCTCTCCACCCAGGGCTTAATATTTCTGCCGTTAAAGAAAAGAGCATTTGGGACACTGCTTTTTTGCTGTGTATTCCATGTTTCTTGCATCAGGCAGGGATCAAGCTTCACACATGATCCAACAAGTAACACACATCTGGAAATCTCGAAATATGTCATGTAACACTTGCTGATTACTGACAGGCTTCACTGTAGAGCTATTAGAGTCACAATGAGACATCACAAGAGCTGACTGCTCTTCCTTCCATGTCTCTCCCACTTCATTTGCACTCCTTGGCAAGTTTTGCCACCAGGAATCATCCACCCTCAGTGTTATATCCATCCAACTCATGCACTCATTCCATGTGGATGAAATCCGTAGTAAATTTAACTTTTGTTATTGGCAGAATTTATGAGCTGGGATTAGTCTATCTTTGTAGGAGAGACTAGGTGGATATTTCTGTGGCAACATGCTATGAACAGTTTTCTGAAGGAATAAAACCCAAAAATTGGCCCTAGCTATTAGATGGGATCTAAATTCCTTGGAAACAATCCCATAAAAGTACTGAAATTAATATTAATTTTAGGGTCTAATCTTGTGTAGATCTTTGAGCAGCACATTACCAAGGTCTGCATAGCCTATGTGCGTTTTTGTACTTGAATTGGGCAGTAAAAGTGAAAGCCTGCATTGCGTGTACCTGGCAAGGTTTTGGTAGGAGACAGGCAGCTACAGGAGTAGCTTGGGTTAGAGGCAGATAGAAGCTTTCCCAGTGTCCAGCAGAGACAACATCAGCTGGCTATAGGATGGACTTGCAGCTGGCCAAAGTTGAGCCCATCAGCAGCAGTGGTAGCATCTCTGAGATGGCACAGTTAAGAAAGAGAGAGAGGTGAAAAAAAAAAAAAAATGAAAGGGCAAATGCAGCTGGGAAGAGGAGTGAGAATACATGAGAAAAACAGCCCTGAAGTCACTGAAACCGGTGAAGAAGAAGGATGAGGTGCTCAAGGTACTGGAGCAGAGATTCTCCTGCAGACCAGGGTGAAGACCACAGTGAATCTGGCTGTCCCCCTGAAGCACATGGAGGTCCATAGTGGAGTAGGTATCTACCTGCAGCCTGAGGAGGTCCCCATGCCTGGCCAGGGGGGTTCTGAAGGAGCCTGTGACCCCACAGGAAGCCCACCCTGCATCAGGCTCCTGGCAGGACCCGTGGACTCACAGAGAGAGAAGCCCACAATGAAGCAGGTTACCTGGTGGCACTTGTGACTCCACAGGGGACTCCGTGCCTGAAGGACTGTCTCCCATGGGAGGGGCCCCACGCTGGAGCAGAGGAAGAGTATGATGATTCCTCTGTCTGTGGGAGAGCGAGCAACAGAGTCATGGTGTAATGTGCTGCTGGAGGGGAGGAAGAAGAGAAAACCAGGAGTGAAGTCGAGTCTGGGGAGTAGGAGGAGGAAGATTTAGTTTTTGTTTCTCATTACCCTACTCTGATTTGATTGGTAGTAAATTAGATTAATTTCCCCAAGCAGAGTCTGTTTTGCCCATGATGGTAGTTGGTAAATGTCTCCCTGCCCTTATTTCGACCCACTAGCCCATTTTATTTTCCCACTTGACCCATTGTATTTTCTCTCCTCTGCCCATCTGAGGAGGGAAATGATAGAATGACATTGGTGGGCACTTGGCATGCAGCCAGGGTCAACCCACCAGAAAGCCACAAAAGAATCTTGATGGTGCCAGAAACTTGGGGCCTTCAACAGGGAAACGAGGGAAGAAGTTCTTACAAACAGAAAAATGACCTGAAACTGATTTTCTCATATTACAGGAAGGTGCTCTGATTTCCTTACAGTTTACAGGATACAGGTGTTTATCTGCTCTGCCTTCAGCTTGCCTACACCCTGAGATTTCTTTAGAACCAAATCTGGTATGTGTAGCATGAGAAAGACAAAATGGTTTGAGTCCTCTAGGTGTTTTTTTCTTTTTTCTTTTTTTTTTTTTTTTTGAAACCTAATGTATTCTAAGTCTGAGATAGCTACCTTGCCCTTCATCTTTACCAATGTTTTATTATGTTCTTGCCTGTCAAGAAACAATCTGGGAAGTGTGCAGGGAAGAACACAGATGGCAATTTCAGAGCATGGAATCATCGAATCATAAAATGGTTTGGGTTGGAAGGGACTTAAAGGATCACCTAGTTCCAACCCCCTGCCTTGGAGGCGGTTGGGGAGAGAGGAAGAAGCCAGAAGCTCTTGAATTCATGGTGGGAGGTGGAAGAGAGGATTTTCTTAGCAGGAGGTACCTTCAGGCTCTGCCTCCCAGCCCTTATTCAGTCTCATTTCCTAAGCCAACAGAGGCCTTATCAAATTTCCTTTCCCCACAGCTTCCCCCTATCCTGGCAGCTCTGCATAGAGCTGAAAACACGTAAATTCCTTTCTCCTGCACTGTGCACTGCTGCTCCTTGTCAGCAACGTTTTCCCTGGCCGAGCATTCAGACCTAGTCCTCTCTCATGTCCCCAAGGCTGGTGATACCGCACATCCCAGCACACAGAAAAGGGTAAAAGAAGACACAGAGGCTTGAAAGGACTGTATCAGTGTAACAATGAGTGGTAGATTGAATTGTACCATGTGCACGTGTGGGGACATTTGGCATGGCCATGCCTTCTGAAGTGAAGGCCCAAACCGCATTCGGGAAATGCATGCCATCCCAATATACTGCCTACCTGGTCTGTGGCATCCCAGTCCCAAGCAGAGGAGCAAAACCTCTAGGTGGTTGTACAGAGCACATCAGAGGTCTAAATTCAGAGGATATGGGGAATATTTGTGTCCAGTAAGTCACATAGACACCATCACCTTGTAGGAAGGTCTGTCTTCACAAGTGGTGTCCTTTAAGGGGAGCTGCCACCCCCTGAAGAAAAAAGTCACCATTCCCTTTCCCATTACCCTTCTCCAAGGTTTATTTAATTGATCAAGTATGAAAATGGAGCCAGGAATGGTGCAGACAGTAGGCACTGTCATTCCACTCCTTAAATAACAGGCACAGAACGAGCAAGAACAGAAATAATTTCTTGCTTCACATCAGAGCTCATACAGGAGGCAGTGGTAGGACCTGATATACGCCTCCAGAATGTCAGTGGGAAAGATGGGAAAGACTGGGACTAAATCCCCAGTTCTGGTTTCTTGTCTAGAGACGGAAGAGTCTGCTCCAGCCCATGAAAAGTAATTCTATGGTTATTGAGGCAGCTGCCATTTGTAAAAATCTGAGGCTTGAAGACCACCAGAGCAGCAGCAGATCTTGAGGTTATTGATGCCAAGGCAACACAACTCTGACATCCTCCCGTTGCTGACAAAGTTCACTGCATGTTGCACTGGATTTTAGTGTAGACTATGACAATTTCAGAGGTTTCCCAAACCCTGCAAGTGGTATCAGTACTTGAATATCATCATATGAAAATTTTCTCTGACATTTGTCTTTAAAGATATATCTATCTCAGCAATGATGTTGTTTGACAATGCATACCAATGTTATGCCATGAGGTAGATAGATAGATAGATAGATAGATAGATAGATAGATAGATAGATAGATAGATAGAAAGATAGGTGGAAAAAAAGTAGAATTATGGGATAGATAGTGTAAACTTAAAGGAAAGTGAAGAAAAATGATTATGAGAGCTTTAAATATTGAAGCTATCTCTAGGCTAAAGTTTAATTGTGGTAAAGCTGAAGTAAGTTCCTAAATTTGGATGCTGAATCAATGCCATCTAGTGGTGTTGGTAGGGTTGGGGTTTTCGCGGTGTGGTTTTTTTTGGTTTTTTGGTTTGTTTGTTTGTTTTGGTATTGGGTTTTGGATCTTTGTTTTTATTTTTAAGTTTGTTTGCTTTTTTGTTTAGTTTTTTTGTTGGTTGGTTCGTTTGTGTTTTTTTTTTGTTTGTTTTTGTGGGTTTTTTTTGTGGGTTTTTGTTTTTGTGGATTTTTTTCTTTTTTTTTTTTTTGCTTTTGTGATCATGATGATCGCAGCCAGTTTAACATTATCAAAGTTCCAGCTAATAAGTGTCTTTCATACCCCTGTGAAAATTGTTAACATATTTCTGTTTCTCCAAGTTGAGGAAATAAAAGCCATTGATATGTAATGATCAAGACATGCACAAATAAAGAAATATTTAAATTTGCATTTGTTCAGATAATTGTATCCATCACAGACTATTTTTTTAGTGAAGCCAGCATTGCATTGCAACTTATCCAACACTCCCAATTTTAACAGAACATCTTTGCTTCACTATGACCTATGAAGATGGGAACATCAGACTGACCAGTACTAACAACCTTATGCCAGTTGGTCTAGCAGAAGGTATTTCCTCTGATGATAGGCCTTACAATGAGCTGCATTTTCTTAGCTTTTAATTATGAGTATCATCAAATTCCCGGGTGTTTGTCATCACACCTGGCCCCTCAGCAATAAATTCTTTTATGTCAACAAGAGCTGACAAGAACAAGACTTAACAAGCAGGACTTTTCAAAGCTTTCTAGACAACCAAAGAAGTTCTGAGGCCCCCTGCAGTTGTATATATGAAAAAGGAGCTACTTTGGTGGTCTGTTGTTTACTTGGAGAGTGCTGGCAGAAGTAAAATATCAGAAACAAGTGTAGTGCTGTCTCATTACCCCTACAGGTTGACTGTGGTAGTGAGTGTAAATTAAAAGACATACAGGGTTGTGAGTGCTGTACTTAATACTCCTAAGACCAGCGTGCTGAAAGTGTGTCCTATGTATCTACTGATCATTTCCTTAACTATATTCTTCACTTCAGGATTTATAGTAGAGTAGATACGTTCATAACTCTTTGCTATTCTCTTCAGCGGTATGTAGCTCTCAGATAATAAATTGCATTAATTTTTCCTAACATCAGGGCTGATCTACTATTCATCTGACAACAGGAATGAAGGGGATGAGGGTCCTACCAAAATGTGAAACAATGGTGTACTGGGTACCAAAATTTTGTAAAGACTGAGTGCCTCAGACGCACCTAAAGGTGAAAAGAGTGAAGACTCTGGGCAGGACTTTGAAGCAGCCCTGGGAAAATTGCAGTGAGCAGATTCTTTGCTCTGTGTTTATTATATTGGGGGTTTTGTTACATTTTCTCTTCCCCATGTGGGCTGCATAAGGGTAGTCAATTTTGTCCTTTTACAGAGAGGCAAATCCAGCCTTATCTTGTAAGCAGTGCTGATAAAGGAGATTGGGCCTTGAGAACTTCATTGCTGCTTTAAACTTCTACCCCCTTCGTGAAAAAGCCCTCTGTGACTTTATTAAAAGAATCCAACAACACTGGAACTACAGGTCCTTACACCCATGGACCTCTAACCTGCTTTTACAAACATAAGTGATTGAATCAAAAGCCTAAGAAATTTTGTAAAAGCAAAGAATCTTTATGTATGTATTTCATGAAAAATCTGTACATGTACATGAAAATCTGCAACTGATGCATGTATAGACAGTACTTGACAGAAATAGCAACTTGTTGAACTTGCCAGATGTCCAGAGCTCACTTGATGAAAAGCTATAGGTAAGCCAGCCAGAGTGGGTGTGAATGTCCTCTGCTATCTCCTCTGCCCCACAGTCTCCAGCACCCAACACTGGACAGAAAAATGGTCCCTCACTTTATCTGCAGCAAGTATCACATGTCACAGATGGTCCACTAATGATCAAGAGAATAAAAAACACTCACTGGTGGAAGTTTTTACCTTGTTAATAGAAGTCACAGGAGTTGAAACTGTGTCCGGACTTGTGCCTACCTCTCACCATGTTAAATCCTGACATTAAACTGGAATTGCAGAGGCAGTCCATCCAGTTGTAAATTAGACAGTGCTGTTTGCTTTCATCAGCTGCAGCACCCACTATTGTGGACCCAAGCTTGGGCAAGCATGGGAAGCAGGTCTGACATGAATGGTCACAAAATAGCCAGGACTGTGTGGGGCAATTCTGTATATCTTCATTTTTGTAGTTGGGGGCTGTGTAAGAGTTAAGCAGTTCAAAAGTGAAGAAAAAAAAAAGAAAAAAAAAATCTTGCCCTTGTGGAGTTCACATGTGACAACAGACAACTGAAAGTTTTTGGGCTTTGAAAAAATTTCCCTCTCTCCTTCCCAAAGCCTTATGCTGGAATTGTTTGCAATTTCATCAGAGAAGTGAGGGATGTTATAAGAAGCACCCCTGCCATTGGTGATGGTTATTATGATCTAATTGGTTAAATAGCATTAGCCTTTTTTCAACATGTTTGAAGATACTTTCAATTATGAAGTCCAATGAAATATCCTTCATGCTTTATTAAGAATCAGGAACTGGTAGTTGCTATTATGAAGAATTTTTTACTGATGAAAGAAAATGAATGTCAAATAAAAGGATAATGAAATTACACTTACTCTTTTCCTCCTGTGAATGAATATGGTATTAAATCTGCAGAGCTTCTGAGTACTCCTGGTATATCTTTTCACTGTGGAGAGCTCATGGCAATTCCTCATAGAGTTACATCATAAGGATATAATAGAGCTGCAGATGTGCCCTACTTATACAGAGGGTACCCAGAGGCATTTTCTTGCTCCTCTCCTAATTTCCTTGTGCTTAATATTTGATGGTTTCTGAAGAGTTCTAAGAAAAAATGCCTACTTTGTGCATCTTTGGGTGATTAAACACCTTTGAGAATCTGAATGGAAGACAATTTTGGTCAAACACATTCTTATATAAGTTAGTATCAATTGCAATGTTGAATGCTGTGACGCTATCTTTCTACTAAAGAATACACTTGAACACAGTATTTCCCTTCTGTTGTCAGTTTCTGCCTAACACCTGCCTTTTCTCATCAGGTTTTTTAAACGAAATACATATTTTCCTCCAAAAAAACATGTAAGTTTAAGCAACTGGTGGCCAAACAGGCATTACCTGGACAGAATAATTTTAAACCACACATTTGTATGTGTACTGATGTTCCTTTCTTTTCTCTCAAGTACTCATTTTTATGTGGAAGTCAACTAATCAAGTACAATGTAGCAAAATGCTCTGAAAAAAGGTGGCACTAAAAATCTGTTCCCGAAATGTCCCACTGTTCAGGGAATGGCTCCCTCAGCAGTGGAATCCCCTTTCCTTTTAAATCCCTTCACATTTTTACACTGAGTATCAACCTGACTCCACAATTCAAAAGCTGACTACAGACTGTCTGGCGGCTCTGGTACAGAAGCATTGAATTGATGTAATGTGTTTCTGACGGCAGGTGAGGTAAGTCAAATCTCTTTTACTGCCTAATAAATTATTTTTCTTTTGGCAGAAGTGCAACAGATAGCACATTTCTAATTAGAGTTCAGAAAGAGAGTCTCTACAGAAAGAGACTGCAGTACCTGCTGCTCAGAATAATAGCTGTGCATGAATGTATTTATGTGTAGAGGACTCTGACTTTGGAAGTAGGGCTTCTTTTTCTTTCTTTCTTTCTCTCTTGCTTTATTGTGTTCTTCCTTTCTTGCCTTCTTGCTTTCTCACTTTCTTTCTTGCTTTCTCACTTCTTTCTCTCTTTTTTTCTTTCCTTCTTTCTTTCACTGTATTTCACCCATAACAAGGTCCCAGTTATTTTTACAGCAGCTCATCTTCAAATAAATTTACAGCAATGTATTCACTGTAGTTTCTTAGACAACTTTTGAGCTATCCTTCCTTTGAAATACAAGTGTTTGTATTTCTTTCTGACTTTAGGAAAGATATTTTTTGACAGCTGTTCATCATCTAGCTCTCAGTATTCTTGAAAAGAAATTCTGCATCCTTTGGTGAGGAATAACAGCCATATCCCCTCAAAGATATTCAGAGGAAATTTAGTGCCATGGGATCGGAATTGTAACTTGTTGAGGACAGAATTTGTTTAGTATGCACAGGTATATCCCAGCAATGAAATCGCATTTGATGAATTACCTTCCTACAGCAGCCCTCCACTCAAATCAGATGTTCCCTCTTCCCTCTGCACAACCATTGAGAAAAGGGAGAATAAAACAGACTTTTAGCAAGCCACAGCTGTCCATTGCTAGGCCTAATCATCAGCAATTGTGTCAGAAAGTTCAGTAGTTTTGGGATTATGCATTTGAAGTGAGCTTTAAACTGGAGGTTGCAGGAGTGTGTCAGAGCTCTCCCAATGCCTCTTGCTTTCAACACTTTTCCAGATTTCCTCTGTTTTCAAGGACTTTGGGTAAGAAACCATTTAATACCATCTTTGTCTGGAGTTTCTTCCTTTATAGAGGAAGCTGCAACAATTTTTCATGAGGATTATAAATATATTTTTTGCCCCTACAATCAATCAAGATTTGATTTCTGTTTCTGTCATTACTGCGTTACACAAGCAGACAAGTTTTTGATTTCATTGTGATCTTTTCTTTGAGCTACACATATTAAATAACATTGAGTAGAGAAATCAAAAAAGGAATTCCAACTGCATTAGAAAGATACACTGATTTGTATCTTAAGTGATAAGAAAAAGAAATAGTGGGTCTTGTCTAGATATAAAATTGAGCAAAAAGATCTTAGAACATGCTGATAAAAAGTGTCTGGCAATTCAGGCACTTCACTGAATCCTGCAATTAGAAAAGGCACAATTGTCACAAAAATGCATATACTTGTATTGCTTATATGTATCTTTAAAGTGAAAATATAGATAACATATTTTTTAGTGAACATGAAGAAAAGCAAAACAGCACACCAGCTGGTACACCCTAACCACTAAAATGGTAACTGTGCTCCAGAATTACGCTTACAATAGAATCTACATGGTCCTAAGCTTATGGGGAAGGAACATGAGTTAGAGCCCATAGTCAATTAACTAGTTGGTGAGATCACTGCAGCAAGTCAGAGCAAGAAATTAAGAAAAATAGAAAATTCTCCTTGATAGGAACAGAGATCTTAAGAGTAGCTTAAAAGCCTTTCTACACTGGACAGAATCAAAAACAGCAGGAAGAAGAAACACAGACAAAACACAGGAAGTATTGAGCAAGATGTTTTGAACTACTGCATCAAAAACACATATTGTCTGCTAACAGTGTTTACTTAGTTATTCACACATTATATGCTCAATAAAGTAATACAATCAAAGCAGACAGAGACTAGTGTAAGAAAGGACATGCTATTCTGTGAATTCTTTGTACTATCTCAGGCCAGTGGCAATCCAGCTTGGTTTGTCTTCAGAGGTGGCCAGCTACTGATGCTTCAAGAGAAGGCTAGTAAAAGAGCAGAAACAAAACATAAGTGATGCCGTGGGAAAAAACATCCACTTCAGCTTTGTCAAGACGGTGAATAAAACTCCGGACTTGACGTTTCGTCATATTTGTTTTAACAAAAACCTACCAATGTTGGGATCAGGTTAGGAGCTCCAAAGGAGATGGATGAACAAGTGGACTGATAATCCCACATTTCAAGCCTGAGTAGGCCATGATTATTGTTTGTCTAGGCTCTCACCAGACACGTTTCTCACACAATATGTGATCATCCATGCTTCTATGCCAAAATGCACTCTGAAGATATTTCTAAAAACTGCTG
This sequence comes from Anabacerthia variegaticeps, assembly GCA_035583185.1. NCBI lineage: Eukaryota > Metazoa > Chordata > Aves > Passeriformes > Furnariidae > Anabacerthia > Anabacerthia variegaticeps. The sequence goes on from JAWWEW010000078.1 coordinate 100,216,373, forward strand.
TTTCATGCTAAGAATTTTCAGTAATGGCCTATTCACCTCTTTCCATGGTTAAACTGGCTGAATATTAGACCAGATTAGTTTCCATAGCATCTAGTTGCAGCAGCTGGACCTTCTCATCAGCTCATCAGACACTTAAGAAGACTTACATATTTGTTCCTATACCTAAACAAAGTGGTCAGGTTTCTTGTGGCCTTCTTGGGCATCTAAATGAACAAAGATCCTTACATACACAAAGTGTTGTTTTCCAATTCCCACATCATTTAGTGTATTTTGAAATTTCTCCAGTTTTCATAGTCATCCTGAAGCAAAATCTGCTGCTGCAAACAAAGCTGTTTGTAAATAAATTCCTTACTTTCATGTCACCATCCCACTTTAGATAGGCAAAGCTTCCTTTCATTGTAGAGACAAAA
>JAWWEW010000078.1:100216882-100340374 GCA_035583185.1 Anabacerthia variegaticeps
TTGTAAATAAATTCCTTACTTTCATGTCACCATCCCACTTTAGATAGGCAAAGCTTCCTTTCATTGTAGAGACAAAATGAGGTAGCTATATTTCTTATGAGAAATTCTGAGGTCATTACCCAGCACTTATCAGAATCACTGCTTTCTGTGACTTCATTTCTCATCTCATGAGTATTCAATGTTCCAGTTTTAAAATATCTTACTTAAAGGGTGGAACTGCATTAAAATCTTATTCCCAATGGAAGTAGTTTAGTTTATTTTGGAGTGCATACTAATCAAAACAGATTTCCAGATTTTTTTTTTAATTGACAAAAAAAGGTTGTTGTAAGAGGACACCTATAAACAACTAATTTATTTGATTTTATACTGTCATAATTACATAGCTACTTTTTGTGAGTTACACTGAGTTACATTAGGGGGATTATATAACTTTGGAAGGAAATAATTTCCCTGATTATCTAATCTTATTCTAAAGTCATCACTGTTTTAGATTATTTAGACTATTTTTAGAATCATAAAGAGCTTGATGAAATAACTGCCCTAGTTTCTAAAGCTGTTTTAGTAAAATGTGACAGTTTCAAAAATGTTATTAATTTACATTTGCTTCTAAGTGACAAGGGTTGAGAAAGATGATCCTTTCTTTATACTCAGCTTGAGTGAGGCTGCGTCTGGACTACGGTATCCAGTTCTGGACTCTTCAGGATCAGAGAGACATGCAGCTCCTGGTGCGGGTGCAGTGAAGGGCAACAAAGATGATTAAGGGACTGGAGCAACTCATTTATGAGGAAGGCTGAGAGAGTTGGACCTGCTCAGCCTTGAGAAGAGATGACTGAGGGGGGTCTCATCAATGTCTGTATCTGAAGGGATGGAGTCAAGAGGGTGGAGTCAGGTTGTTCTTGGTGGTGCCAAGCAATGGGACAAAAGGCAACAGGCAGAAACTGATGCACAAGAAGTTCCACCTGAATATGAGGAAGAACTTCTTTGCTGTACAGGTGACCAAGCACTGGAATTGCCCAGAGAGGCTGTGAATTCTTCTTCCCTGAAGATAATTAAAAGATGCCTGGACTCAATCCTGTGCACTATGCTCAAAGATGACCCTGCTTGAGCAGGGAAGCTGGGTGAGAGGAGCCACTGTGGTCCCTTCCAACCTGACCCATTCTTTGATTTTGTGACTATTCCATAGCTTAACAAGAGAACAGGCACCCATTTGCAGTTGCAAATTCAGTTCGAGGCCTAAGTTATAGTTCACAAGATTGAAAACCATATCACTGCATCTGTAGAGTTTTACACAGGGGTACTGATATCAGTTTACTAAGCGTCCTGTTACTGCAGCAGTTACAATAGCTAGAACTTTATTTATACACACAGTAAAAACAGTAGTAAACAATACAACATCTTTGACAAAGATAAAATTTTATCATAATATGTGTGATGAAAAATTTCTCACCTTTTTCAGCTTTTTGACATCTGTCAGATAATCCAAAATATTGCCATTTTATTTACCACCTATGCAGTCATTTAGGAATCAACAATGATCATTCTTTGTAAATAGACACCAAATCTAAGGTTGATTTGAGGTAATTTATTTTAACACACTTGTCCTGAAGATACACATGAGAATGTATTGTGCTAGTTAAATGTTTCTAAGTAGATATGATACATTTTACTGAAGAGCCTGCAATAAAATCAGAATTGTGAGCCTTCATGTTATTTACACAGGATATACATTATGTAGACTGCAAATATTTAATAACTCTAATTTTATTTAGTCTCTCTAGTTTAATAGATTACTTCCTCTCTATCATTCCTGCTAAACTCTGAATGTTAAATAGCCAACCAGATCAGCAGCTGCCACTACCATAAGCAGAGCTGAATTTTGATTATTCAGAATATTATGAAACTATGACTGAGTCTTCTCTAAGAAGATGTGAACCTTCACTTACTGAGAAATATGCTTTAATCATCAGAGTTGATTCACTCTACCATGACTACAACTTGCCCTAATCAGGGCAAGATGATAACCTGTTGTTTCCATCAGTCACTTGGGAAAGGGATAACTTGGGGTTTAGTAATTTCTGAAATTACTTAATTACTTCTTCATTTATACACTTCAATGTAATAGCCCATCTTTTCTGTTGCTGGAAGCTTCTTCTATGTTCTTTTTGAAACTTTTTTTTTTAAAATCCTTGGGAATAACTTATTCCCAATTTGATGAGATTTTTTCCCATCAAAGAAGCTCCTTTCCTCCAAGTAGTTAAGTTATACTTTGCAATCAACTTTAGTGTACTGACTATTTGTCTTTCTGAATATGGATAAGTAAGGACTTCATACTTGTGGTCTCAGTGATATTTATTAGAAGTCAGGACTTGAAAAGCAACTAGGAAGAAAGAGAGTATACACTGGAAAATAATTTTAACAATTCTGAAAACTTAGAAAATTTAGCCTCTTTGTTAGTGGACTGTTTAGGGGATGACAATGATTTATGGTGAACACGCAGACAAGGAAAGAAGAGCATGGCCAGGAGAAGCAGTGAGAATTATGAAGGCACACATCAGGTAACTATCTGATTATCCATTTGAATAATATAATATTGTGAATATTGCTTTTCCAGGAAACTGCAATTTTGTAACATTAAAAGGTTTTCAATACTTAAGCTTTCTGATGAAATTACTGGGGTCCAAAAAATTTATCCAATTACTAAACTACATCTGAATATGCACAGCATGGCACATTAATATCAGGAACAACTGAGGTCAGAAATGCAAAATGATGGAATATATATGTGAAAAGTCCTAATGTTACTAGTTTTCACATGGATTATATTGTGCTGTTATAACTATTGTAACTAAATATCGTAATAAAATAGATTTATTTAACCCAATCCTTTTGTATAACTAATTTTTTTGTAAATTACTCTGTAATCCATTGGAGTAATATCTATATCAAAGATGTACAGAATTAAGACTATATTTCATCTTCAGTAACTATTTTTGGAGCATAATACCAATGAGCATAATAAATAAAGCTTTATTATACTGAAATAGGGAGTGGATTTTCAAACCCGTAAAGAAATACTGCAGTAAGATATGGTTTGCAGATTTTTCATTTTACATGAATACTTCCTCTAACAGGATCTATATGAATTATAATGTCTTTCTTTAGAGAACTCCCATTTTTAGAGATTTTATTTAATGCAAAATATTTAAATAGCTCTGCACACAGAGTCCACTATATTAAAATAACTTCCATAGCACAAATGTAGAATAAAATTAACAACTTCTTAATTTTTTAGTTTTGATGAAAGTTGGCAGAAGCACTAATTATGAATGAGGTCTGGATATGTGAAGGAGTAGAAAGTGATGGGGAGGAGACTTCATGGATCTACCAGGGCTGGGTGCCAGCTGAGCAGCCTGACTGCCCATGGTGATACAATGACAGTCTGGATGGATAAGATGTGGGCAGCATGTGTAATTTAATGTGACTTTAGCAGAGCTTTTGACACTTCTGCTACATTCTTGTGTACAAGTTAGGCTATTACAGGCTGGATGGAGGACCACCAGGATGGTTGTGACTGGAGCACTAGTCCTGTAAGGTGAAGTTGATGGACTAGGACAGGTTCAGCCTGAAGATAAGAAGATTTTGGGGGCTCCTAACAGCAGCTTGTGGTACACACAGAGTTAACCAGAAAACAAAAACCAACTCATCAAAGGGCACACAGTGGGAGGAAGAAAAGCAACAGGCAAGAAAGGCTTTTAGCCTGAGAACAGTCAGGCAGGGCACAGGCTGCCCAGAGAGGCTGTGCAGTCTCTGTTCTTAGATGTTTTCATGACCTAACTGGACAAAGCCCTGGGAAATCTGGTTGGATCTCACAGCTGACCTTGCTTGGAACAGGGGACTATTGCTTAAGAGTGGTATAATATCTGCAGCTTGATCTCTGGAGAAGCAACTGCAGACAGTTTTGATATAAATAGAGTAATCAGAATTCATTCATCTGACAGTGTAACGTGGCATTTTGTTTTACAGAACAGAAAAAAAAATGCTTTCAAAGGAAGCAGAAATCTTTTACTTCTCCAGAAAATGAACATAGTCTGGCACTTGCAATCACAGCTTTAAGATTAAATGGAACAGTTTTACCGATAAAGGGGTGCCATTGTCACAGTGAAATTTCTAACGGTTTTTGATTTGGAACTTGGGAAAAAGGGAGAAAAGCAGACTGATTTTCAATCATATAGTTAAATGTTTTCCTGGCTCTTTCCATGAGCTCTGAATCAGAGCTGCACATGACAGGTGCTGTGTGTATTACTGTTTCTGCACACATGAGGAAGACACTGATTTAGCTCAAGCATTGTCAGTCTTGTTGGCATTTGTGAAAACATCAGAGTAAATGGGAAAAGTGTATGTGGATGCAGTGTGTGAACCCTAGGAAAATAGACTAGTCTGTATGCAATGGTCTTGCACTAAATAATTGAGAGCCAGACTGATGTCTGTCTCTGAAAACTGTTTGTTTGTGAATGCTGCACTGTGGCAAGAAACATGAACTGGTGACAATACTACCGTGGCATTACAAAATACAGGCAGTGCTGACTCTTAGTCTTCTAGAACTAAATAACTGCCTCTTGAAAAAGCAGAGGCCACAGAGGTTCTCTGTTCTCTTTCTTTTAAAGTCTTTAAATGGAACTAATTGGTTTTTTTCCATAAAAAGGTTAGGAGCTTTTAGCTCAATGAAACAATCTTGGTGGCCAACTACCATCTGGAAAAACACTAAGTCTGTGGTATTTTCACCAGTTAAGTAGAAAAATGGGCTAATAGGTTGAATTCTGAAAGTATCATGAGGTGATAATCACAAGGCTACCAAACCAGTCATATGGTGTTACTGGTGCTTTGCTGCCAAAAAGCCCAGTAATCCCAAGTATCCATCCTTTGTGCCAGATATATTAACAAACTGTAGCTGTGCTAATTTTGTATTCTATAGCTTACAGGAAATGTGTAATGAATAACAGCTAAGCCATCTTCCAAAAGTAACATTAATACTTTAACTTCTGTTAACATAGATACACTGAACGAAATGGGAAGTTAAATATTCCGTGAAAGATGGCTGCTTCACAAAAATCTGTTCTGCATTCAATGTCCCCTCTGACAATACAAAACTGAAATGTGAGCATATATGTGGAACTGTAGTCACTTGAACATTGTTTGTCACTGTTTCAGGATTGTAAAAAGGACCTTAGGGTAAACATGAAGGAGATGGCTGACAAGCTCTACAGCAAGGCTAATTTTGATTTGAATGAGGTTCTGAAATATGTATTCATGCATTTGAGAGCAGTTCTGCATACACTAATCTTTAACAAAATTAGCCCTGCTATATCACTTTGGGGATATGGATCCATAACTACGTATTCTTTTTTAATAAACTAACAAAAATATGGCATTATGAGCAACTGATGGATTCTATCCTTATTAAAAACTAGCCAAACCTATAACAATAAACATGAGGAAATCATATTAGTAGCTTTAACATTTTCTTGTTTTCACTTAATTAACGTCCCCGAGGAAGTTATTTTCTATTTTCTTAAACAGCAGTCACATAAGAAATGAATCCTGAATTAATTGAAGTCCATGACAAAACTTCAAAAGGATCAGCATTTCATCCTTGCTTATACTGTAGGTTTTCTGGAAAGGTTTCCAAAAGGCCTAGGGATTATGAAATGTATTTGTAGACATCCTTTTGCAACAAATGCTGAAGGAGTAGATAACATATTCAGAAGTGTTTTCCAAGAAGCTCACATTTATTTATGAATCTAAACTGTCAATAAGCTGGTATTAGTGCAAGTGATTGTTAAAAATTAATGTTGTTTTCTTATCTAGAAAAAAAAAGAATTTTAATATGCACTTTCATAGTTAAGGGCAATTTAAGGCTTATGTTTGTCAGTAGAGTCACATGTTGAATATCCCTCTTTTATCAATCACATTATTCTCTGCAATTCATGGCAAGAATTTCTAACAAAAGAAAAAAACTGAATGGCCTCATAAGAAAGCATGACAAATTATTCTGGGTTTAAATATCTTAGTTGTCAAGTTGCAACCTCAGACTCATGATTCCTCCTGTAGACATGAAACAAATAATTGGCCTGCAAGGAGAAGAGTGTTCTTTGTCAGCTGGTTCTACCAAATTGATAAATGAACCCTTCTAATGGCTGGGGAAACTGTTTGGACATCTGTAATTCAGTGGATGCTGAGGAGTGATTTTGAACATGACTAATTTAGATGAAAAAGGACTTTCAAAAATTGCTGAAAATCTCTAACAGCATGTCTTCGTATCTTCAGAGATTTGCTGGAAAGAATATTAGGCTGTATTATTGAGCTATTAGTAAGCTGCATGAAGAGAAGCACAGAAAGCAGCAAAGACAGTGTCATTACAGAAATCATTGGCATATTTTCTAAATGAGTAGACTATACAGAATTTTGGTCATTGCGTCAAAGAAGCAGACCAGCAGCTCTGACAGAAAAATTACAGCTCCAGAGATTCTTCACATAAAAAGATGTGATAAATACCAGCACCATTTCATTTTGAAATAGTGTCCATGTGAAGTGATGTGGCAGGTATTTAGGAAATTTCATGTCACTTTGGCTGTCATTCAGACATCCTGGAAATACAGAACTGTGAAAGCCCATGATGAAATAGAAAGGAAGGCAAGAAGACAAGCTCTCATTAATGAAATGTATAAATATGAGGAAGCAGTAGATTCAGAGGTTAGGAAAGAGAATAATTTTTGACACTCTTAGTGATTTCAATGATAACCATAGCAAGGACAAGAGAAACTCTTCTGAGTGCTCTTTTGAATGAGAGGACCTCTCCACAAGCCATGGTGTAATGCTTGAATAGCTCTAAGCCACACTTTGCCAACACTTTTAGCTCCTGCTCAGTTATGTGACCCAAATTCAGTCCCTTGATCCCAGTGGTGGCTTATTTCACAAGGGACACAGTGTCAGCCTACAGCTCCTCTTGAGGCCAGGCTGTGTTGTTAGTGGATTCCATGTCAGTCAACACACTTGGGACCAGCAAAGCTAAAATCATAGCAGGTGCTTGGAGGGTGAGAAGAGATAATGCAGCTGAACTCTCAGCTTCACAGCTCTCCATTTCCAGATAATAAGTGAGAATAGTTTCACACTGCTATAACTCACCTCAAGCTGCCTACCACCCACAGGACAATTTTGCAGCCAAAACCAGACAGAACAAAAGGACCTTTGACTTTACTTTCTCTCCCTTGGCCTTGCTATCTGATATGTCACCTACTGATTCCATTTACACACAGGAAGTCCTCTAATACCAAGGTCAGCTGTCTCTGATTATTTTGCTAGACAAGCAGCAGGCTCCAATCCTATACACTGACATAGATTTCCCCAAATCTATTGTATTACCTCCAGGAAAATCTTATTTTCTGCTTTTCATCTTCTCTTTTGCTGGTATTAGTCAGCAGTTCTTGTTGTATCTTGTCTTCGATTTGGTACACAGCCCGAGTGATAATAAGCATTTTCACTATACCTGCATCCCACTGACTCCCATTAAAATATAGCAAGTTCTAAGAACCGCTTGGGATCTGACCAACAGACTGTTCCTCCTTCCCACAGCAACATTTGTAATGCACCAGAAACTTTTATAGAGCTATCAGCAGAAAATATATTGAGTAAAAAACTGCACTGTGCAATCCTAGCATCGAAGTAGCCTAGCAGTTAATACGTGGCTAAATCTTGCACACAGGGGATTCTGAGTCTGATGGTATTTATAATATAAAGTAACTATGAATGGTTTTTTATTTTAAGTAACAACAACAAAATTATCTGGGTAATTGCATTGAAATAAATTACATGAAAGTCAAATTCTTTTTGTTTCAGACTGTGAGTGTCTGTCCTTAAACAGCACATCTGTTCTCCATTGCATGACAAGTCTTCTGTTCTGCTAGACAAGGTAAAAATGATGTGCATGTGTTCAGTTATTCTGAACTTGTTTTTTAACAGAGCTTCGGCTGTGCCAAGGATTCTACAGTTACAAACCATGATTTTTACTTAGTGCTAAATCAGTTCAGGTGATTCCAATGAAGACAGGCACTGTGTCCCTTCTGTGGGGACCTTTATTCTCTTATTTTCTTTACTGGTTTTTTTTTTTTCAAACTCATTTCTACTTCAGATTGAAAATATGTGAGTGCTTTTAGAAGTAGAAGAGCAACCTTTCCTTAACCAATTTGACTTGTGGTGTTCAAATTGTAATTTTTCAGGATGCAAATTTGTTTATATACTGCTTCAGAAATATCCATCCAGATTGTTATTCCTACTTAGAAAATCTATTTTGAGAGAAAATGAGAGGTGACTGATTTGTATCTTGATAAAAACACTAGATGTAGTGGCTTTGATTTTTGAAAGACAAGAGACTAAGGTAAAGACATCAAGAACCTGAGTATTGGTGAGACAAAAAAGTATGACGAGTGAACCCATCTTGTGGGCTGAATAATTACAGAGGAGAAAGTAAATCGGACAACAGCAGTGGCGAAGTGCTGAGAGGCCTTGAGTTGTATGGGGTTTGTTATCTTGGAACTCTTGTAAAGGTAGCCACATTCAGACTGTGTCAGGATGCCAGGTTGCTTCTGCTCATGTTAGGGGAGAGAAGAGAGGCAGAAGGAAAGGGAGAGTACAAGCTGGCACTTCTCAAGTGTCCTTTTCCTATAAAGCACACAAGTTATGACTTCCAGATCACAGTGCTAGAGACTAGCTCAATCTGTATTCTTTTGTGGATAATGCTCACCCCTTATTTTCCCTAGTGCAAGTAAACATTCCAGTATATGTCCCACTGTTTGTATATATATGTGTGTGTGTTTATGTACATACATGAAGGACATATACACAAACACGAGTTTTTAAAAAAAATCCTTTTGAAGAAATATTGCAGTCACTTCCATCTCTTGCAATGCTTTTGTTATGCAGCAATTGACTACATGTCTGCGTGTGTTGTGCACAGAGAGGCAGGGAATGTGAGGAACTGCAACTGTGAGAGCAAGATGGAAGATCAGAATGATATTCTACGGCCCTTGTTTGGTGTGTGCTACATTTAGGCACTGGTATCATATTTTCTTGAAATGTAAACTTGCTTCACTACTTGCTGCACTTACTTCAGCATAAATTGGCTTTTGCTGCATTTTTCGAACTTATGAACTGAGGAAGAAAAACAATAAAATAAATACCAGCCCATGGAAAGACTTTTCTGTGTGTACCTTGGTAGTCTAGCTAACACCTAAGACAGAAATGGAATAAAACAGTAACATTTGTTGTCTGTTTTATCTTAATGAGAGAAATATGGTTTGTATTAGTCAAATGGAGTATCTATTTTTTTTTTATTTTGAAGCAGCATGAAGTCTGAACGAGATGCTGAATGAGAAAAATAGACAATATTTTATGTCGACTCATGGATGGTGACAAATGCCCTGCTGAGGGTAGCTGCAGCAATGGAAGCAGGATAACTGGCAGCACAGGGGTAAACCCAACTATGGTGCCAAATTGTGGCAAGGTATTGCTGCCCAGGGTGGATAACCTGGTTTTGAAGGTATGTCACGTAGAAGTTCATTCACCCAAGAATCAGCCACTGTAGCACAACTCCTTCTGGCACTGCAGCTGGCGGTGCAGGGCTGGATGTTTCAGGGGTCTCCAAGACACATCAGGCAATTGATGCTATGTGGAGTAAGTGGGTCACACTGATAACACAAGGTCCAACAAGAAATCCCAGTCATACAGGAATCTTGGAAGTGTTAACTGACTGGCCAGAAAGCAAAGATTTTGAAATGCCTCTAGAGGAGGAGGTGATGTGTGTGAAGCAGCCCCATACTGGGTGCCCAAAAGGGCTGTCGTGCTTTAACCCCAACCAGCAACTAAGCACCAGATAACCACTCACTCACACACCTGGCCCCCAGGTGAGATGGGAAGGTGAATTGGAAAACCCCCCAAAAACTCAGGGATTGGCATATGAATAGTTTAATAAGTGAAACAAAATAAAATATAATAATACTGCTAATGATATTAAATATACTAATGAGACTACTACCTATTCAAAATAATAATAACAGTAATGAAAAGAGGAGAGAGAAAAAGAACAAAACACAAGAAAAACAAGTGATATCCAATACAGTTACTAACCACCTGCTGAGAGGTGGCCAGTGGTGCTTACTTCAGTATAAACTGGCATTTGCTGAATTTTTCCAGCTTATTAACTGAAGAAGGAAAGCAATAAACTAAGCACCAATCCAAGGGAAGACTTTTCTCTGTGTACGTTAATAGAGTAGCTATATCTAATTCAAAAATGTAATGAAATAGCAACATTTTCTGTGTTTTTTTCTTAATGATAAAATTACCTTTTGCATTAGATGCATGGAAGCTCTTTTTTTTTTTTTTTTTTTTTTTTTTTTAAATTTTAAAACATTTAAAGTGGCATGAAATCTCAAAAATAACCCAAACCCCGGTTTAGTTTTTCTGAGATCTTTTTCACAGCCCCTTTCACGGATTATGACTCCTGTTTCCACCGCCACAATTTGCTCTTAGATATGGCTATTTCATACCTAAAACACACAGGCCTGCAATAGGCAGGCTTCTCTTCATGGCATTCATATTGTAGAAATGGACCAAAGGTTCTCCTAGATGTGCAGATACATGCAATCTTTCAAGGATTAACCCCCAGAATTGTACATTTGCGTTATTCCCAGCACATTTCTGAAGTAAAAAGTGAGAGAAAATTTAAAAAAAGAGTTACATAAAAATATTATTATTAATAGGAATATTTTATGGATGTTTTCCTGTCATGCTAAAAATTTCATAGGGAAATAATTGCATATGTCTGTACTGGATAAAGAGCATATATCAAAAGTCAAATGTAGGAATGATATCTCATGCTTAGCATCAGACATAAGTGTAATTCTTTTTACTGTGGTGGAATATGCAACAGTTTGCTTTTCTAAATACTTCAATGCTATTTGAAAATGTCAGATGGGTTCTGGTCTTTGAAGTAAAGAGATTCTCATCTATAACATTGTTAGTCAGCAAAGCTCATTGTTGGGTAAAATAATGCAAAATGGCACCAAGATTAAGTTTTGTTTACTGTGGAAACATCAAAGCAAGTAGCTAAAAATCCCATTCCTGAGAGCATACTATTAGCTGGTTTTCTTTAAAAAAAAATTAATTTTCATTTTCATCTGATGGACATTTTGTTGCACATTTTCTCTCTCTTCTTTGTGAGAGATTTATGATATGAAAAAGCACAAGTGTAACAAGATAAGCAATAGATTCAGAGAAGGTACAAGCATAAGATGCCAAAAAAGAGGAAGGTTTTTCCTCTTCACAGAGCAAACATGAATTAACTCCAGGGCCCACTGTATCACATTTTAGTTTGTTGCAACCACAAACCAACTTATTCAAAATGTGTACATTTGAATTCATAGCAGATACTTTAAAAATGAGAATAAAAATTCTTTTCATTGCAAATGAACTGGCTTCTATGTTAACAGGTTAGCATTTAGGATGTTCACTGAGCTTTATGACTCATGTTCTGACTAATTTTTTTTAAATATTTCCCCTTTGTCATTTTTCATTCAGACACCTGGACAATTGTAGTAGGTTCATAAATTCAGTGTGCTGCTTTTGCAGAGGTACTTGTGATGAGAATGGTTTTGGAAACTGGGCTGTGAGCTCACACATGTATAATTCAGGTCCGGATGGGCTTTTACACTGCCAATATTTATGTAAAGTTAGATTTACCTGGCCCTGCAAAATACATTCCATCATTATGGTGAAAAGTTTCATAAAACTCCCGCTCTGTTCTCAGCTGAGGGACTGTTGTGGTAATTAGTCTCAACACACTTTGCTTTTTCCAGTACAGAATAGAAAGTGATGATTTTGAAAACAAATTCTAGATGGAAAGAAATATAGAGAAAGCAAACATGCAAATGTCTGTATATTCATACAAATATTATATTTAAAAGGGAGTAATTAGTGCAGTTAAGGTGAAACTTCATAATATATGGTCTGATCATACATGGTTTTCTCAAGTAAGTATGAATCCTGTTCCGATTTGTCTTCAGAATGAGAAAACAGAAATTTTAACACATGCAGTGTGGTCAAGAAAGCTTTTCTTCTGAAAACTATATTTTCCCAGTAATGATTTTGGAAAAGGCAGGCAGTAGTAATATTTGAATTGCAGGCAGGAGTTCTTCACAAAGAACTACCCTCCTCCAAGCTTTAAAACACAAAATACGTATTCAGCTTTAATGAGTTAAAAAAAATAAAATACAGTTTCCACAGTTAGGTGGCACTGTTTCCTTTTTCTTATTGAGGCTTTTAAACCTTTGCAGTCACTGTGCTTCAGAAGCACGAAAAAATGAGGTCTTTTCCGATTAAGGCTTCACTCTGAAAAGGAACTGGACAAATATCAGACTCTCAGGGGTCTGTAATTATTCCTCTCCCTTCTTTTTGAAGCTGACGTGTTTCTTACAGTTTTTGTCTATTACCTTTTAGAATGGGCTACAATTGCTGTGGGTATTGTCTAGCTTGGAGAAATGCTTGAGGGTGAAATTTCCATCCTCTCCAGGTGCCCTGCTTTCACTTACTCTGCAATGCCATTAGAGCCCTATACTCAACTCACCTATATCAGCCATGTTGAAGATCCTCAATAGCAAAAAAAAGTGCCATTTCCCAAAGACCATGTCTACAGTAACATTATGGTGGTGAAGCGAGCATGTTGCTCCAATTCAGCCATGGTTTCGGTGTAATCCATCCTTCTACAGCTGTATTATAGCCCTTGCAAGCTGAACTGTCTTGAAGAGAAAGAGTTCAACATTTGAAAGAGGGAGGGGGTTGGAGCCCTACCACACCATAACCAGAAACAATTACAATTTTTTTTCATATCGCCACTGAAAGAATTTTGATGTGCAAAATTTTGCTCTGAAACAGATAGTTCAGAAAGCATTAGATACTAGGCTCTCACCTACATCAAGATGATAAATTGGACACACTTTGAGTATGAGAACCTCTGTGGAAATAACAGGTCACAAAGAAATTTTGATGAAAATAGCAGAACCCATGGTTCTGACCATGTTAAAGCTACAATATAAAAAGGTGAGTTATTATTTCACCAATACTGCAAAATTCCTACCCTTATAATCATTTTTTTTTTTTTTAATATTGACTTTATAAAATGCTAAAACCTGGGTTTTTTTTTTTTTTGTTTATTTGCTTTGTTTTTTGGGGCTTTTTTGCCTTTTTTTTGTTTGTTTTGGTGTGGGTGGTTTTTTTTTTTTTTTTTTTTACAGACTGTGTAAACCATCAATGACCCTTTGGCAGCATGAAAAGAAAAATAATAAGGTAGTCCATCTCACTTTCTGTCAAGACAAAAGTATTGTTGAAATGCTTTCTGAAGGGGACAGAGATGTGTTAGGAGGTATTGTCTTAATGAAAGCACAATGGTCTTATCCCAACAATTGCAACCCAAGTTTAAGCAAGCGCTAAAATTTGTGCCTCTGGAGCTCTGCACTATATCATGGCTGGATGCAAAATCTTATGTCACAAAAAGCACTTAATAGTCAGCAAGACCCTTCTTTTTATTTTCTAGGCAGTCATGTCAGTGATGCCACTTTAGGGGTTCTCTAATTAATTGGACTTCTCTAATTAAGCTTGAACTTCTGTTCATGTGTGGTCAAGAAATCTCAGAAATATGCTGGACTGTGCCTATGGAAAACAACAATGCTTTGTAATTTCTGATTTGCTTTTTCACAACAAGATTCCAGTATGGTTGCCTGATATAAATAATTTCTCCAAATATTTGCTTAGGCTTAGTAGTGGTGTTTGCCACTTATTACAGTTTTACAATACCATGTTTCAATAAAACTGTACTACTGAGTCATCATTTGCTCTTTCTGAAGAGCTACCTCTTTTTTTGGATATAGTTTATCCTGCTACATAATTAAATGCTATTTTTTGAGTGTGAGCTAAATAAACCATGGAACCTGGCTTCATGGTGATATCTGAGTGTTCTCCTCCTTTCCTATCCAATCTTTTTCACAAAGCTTTAGTCTGTTATTTAATTGCCAAGAGTCTATAGTGTTACTACAGACTTTAAGAACTTGAGAAATTATCAGCTCTTAATATACCATGTTACTGAACACCATCAAGAATGTTTTTCTATTCTAATACCCCATCTGTGAAAGAAGACACCAGGGAATGCAAAAGACCTACTAACACACAAAGCTGTTATTACTATTTTTTAATTTAATGTTTCTCTTCTTCTCTATGGATATTTGAGAGAATTTTTCACAGAATTTGATCAAATCTTCATAAATTGAAGATTTCTGATAAATTTTCTCTAAATCTTCTGCCCAGAGATCTGTAAGACATCCTTTGCTGAGGATATCCGTGGACATTTCTGTTAGAAGACCTGGAAGAATGCAGAGGTTTACAGCAGGAGTTGGCTGTTTCTTGTTCTTAAAGGGAGCACCTGTTCAGGGTTAGCAGACAATGGTCCCAAAATCTGTCTTCAAGTAATCGTCTGAACCCTGAGGGTGTAACAGCAGTTCTGGGGCAGGGAATTATTAGATCTCAACTTTTTTTGTAAGATCTGCTGATCAAACTTATCCCTCTCCTCAATGCAAAGGTCTCACTTTGCATAACAAAACAAAGAAAGGAAGACTGACTCCGTAAGTGAAGTCTGTTGGACCGGACCTTCTGTCCTGTCTGCAGGAAGACATGTAGGGAATTTACGTACCTTGAGAAGGTTAAACAAGAAAGTTCTCAGCTACAAGGATATTATTTTTTTTAAGTCCCTCAGGAATAACTGAGTGACCACTTTTCTTCATAAAGGACCTAATTTTTTTTGTGTGATTAAATGAAATAATAAACCAAAATTCTTCTACTGAAATAGTCAGATAAATACTGAGCTGCAAAATGTCAGCTACATAACACTGCAGCATTAAAAATGGGGTTCCAGTCTCTTGAGACACGAAACCAGCATCTGCATTGAATTTACTATATATTAGTCAGCCTATTCAAGACAGATGTCCCTCCCAACAACTGCTATTAAGATACATACACTGTATTATAACATCACAGTTCCATGCCCATGAATATTACTGTATCTGCATTACAGCTGAGTTCTGTGCAATGTGTATAGCAGGTATACAGGTTTCTTCCTTTTCTTTATTCACAGAGTTTCACTGCCTCATACCTTAAGAAATTACTCCTTATGCCTGTATGAAGCATTTGACACAGAGGAGTTGAAATATTAGGTAAAATGAAGCAATTTATTGAATAAATAAACCCAATGTCTATGGTGAACAGTTCTCAGCATACTCTGAGGTCCTATATAATCAGTGTTCTGTTTTGCTCTTGTCTGATTCTGTTGCTGTTTCTTGAGATCTGTATGCACATAAATTAATGTAATTCATCAATATGACAGCTGAATTTTAAATTTAGGATTGTTCTTTTTTTCAGCAGTTCAGCTGCTCACTTTCATGTCAACAGTGATGCAGGCTTTACATTATGTACTTCTCGTCATCTTTAATTCCAGATTTATGTGGCATAGATGAAGAGGGATGCACGCATTCCTCAGTTGAGCAGACATTTTTATTTTCTAGAGATCTCCCTCAAACTGCACTGTAAGCTCTTCTGAAGTCATGAGACCATTCCTGTTTAACTGAATCTCCTAGTGGGTCATCAAGGTGACACAGGAGCTACTCAAAGAACTGGAAAGGTGTGTTTTTGCTTCTGTTCCCTGCCAGCAGCCCTACCTCAAGGCAGAAGTTCAGAATTGTTTTTATGACCTGAATCCCTTTACTTCTGTTTGCGTCTCTTCTAAGGGGACATGCAAAAAGCATACACACTCATTCCCTTTTACAGCTGATGATGGAGTTTTCTTTTATTGTCTTCAAATATGAGATGCTGGACCTCTGTTATTCTGTCTCCCCTCCATCCTCTTTTCCTCCCTCTCCCAAAAAATCGCCAAACCAAGACTGACAAATGCCTCCCGCCAAAAAAAACAGTCAGGGAAAAAAAAAAAAAAAAGATTGTGAAAATCAGAAAAATCTTGTCTAAACCTCTGGTTTTTAACATTCATGAGTGTGACAGAATTAACTGCAACCTTTCACAACAGGCCACTTTCCTCTTAGGAAAAAAACAGGTACCATTCTGAAATCTCTGATTGAACCAAAGAGAAGCTCAGCTTCCTGAGATCAAGATCTGGTCAACTGTCTGAATTTGCAGCAGGACATAGACTGTAACCATGCTGCTGGGTTGGAAACACCTTTTTCATTTTTTCCAGTGGAAGCTGCTGGGCCAGCAATGATATCAGCTTTCTGTTTGTTTTGAGTAGAACCTTTCCTTCATTTCCATTTCACTCAGTCTGCAGCAGAGCCATAGCACAGTGCTAATGGTAATTTTAAAAGATTAAACTCTCCACAAAACAGCAGCTGTCAGGCTCACCATATGAGAAACTCCCGCCACAACAGAACATGTATCCAAACTTGGGACAAAGAAACTGAAAATAAGATAGTAGCAATAAGAAAGCAGTTTGACAGTAGACTAGAAAAACAACTACAAAACTCATTATCAATGTAAAGAATATTTTTAATTGAAAGTGCTGGATACTTTTACTTGTTTTGAAAGGAATCTTTATTTCACCCAGCAAACTGATTCCTGATTTTAGAGTCCTGTACAAAAAAAGGACCTTACAGTGTTCAGAGTAAAGTTCTTCAATTAAAGACAATGGCCATGCTCTGCATATCCTTACAAACTTCTCCATGAAGTGTGCAGTGGAACTAGCTATAATTAATATATGCAGATATCACAATAATAAGAGCTTGATTAACTCAATTCTATAGGAAGCTGCATATTAATTTCCATAATGCTTAAAATTAGATCAGTTACATCTGAATTTTAACATTTTCCCTTGCCAAATGAAGATGCTAATCGCACTATTCAAATGTTTGAAGAGAGAATTGAGAAGCTTAGTGCAGACAAAAAAATCTATAGCGTTACCATTTTAGCAATACTCATGTGCCCAACATAACCAATCAAGAATGAAGCCCTTTTACTTAAATATTTGGGAAATATCTAGTACCTCTAAACAAGCCAAGATATTTTATATTCATCAGCAGAGAATTAAAAAGAAATGGATGTTTTCTAAATGGATTACCATGTTATTTATTCTTCTTGAGGGAGAAAGTCAGCACAGTTTGATTGAATATAATATTAGCTGAATTTTAGATGATGTTTATCTAAATACTTCTTTAGGGAAACCGTACATGTTTTGATGTAATTATTGACTATTGGTTACTTTTTGGCACAAAAGATTTGTTCCACATCTGGATGCTGAATAATTTACATATGAAAAACTCTTTGATCAAGCCAACTTATGATTAAAATAATCAACACAACACTAGAATCAAGATCCCCTTTCTAAGAAAAAAGATGTTAGTTTCCTATGCTATTCCTTCAGTTTTACTGTATCTAAAATGTAAATTTTATATTCCATACAGGTTGTTTCTAATACAGTTTTTGGGGATGCATTGGGCTTGGGAATTTGTCCTGCTTAAAACTGAGTCTGCTAGCTGTAAATAGCTACTGCTACTTTCAAGATCTTTTCAATTCTGGTACTGAGGTAAATATCCCAGTCAATTTAATTCCCAGAGGGTGTCATGGGGTTAAACACTTCAGAACAGTATTGTTTTATTTCTTCTGGAGTTACTAGTTCAACGTATCATGTCCTTAAGTAATGTCCAATGAGAAATCTGTGATGATTCCTTAACGTAACAACAAATAAACGAACAAATGTTAGAAAAAAGATTCTGTGACAGCAGTAGAGAATTGATGGTTTTTCACTTAGTCAAGCTTCTCCCACAACAAGTACAGCTTGTTTTAATCCTGCTATTTAAATCTTCAAAGCTTTTTAGGGTGCCAGTTTTCATTTGCACCTTAGCCTCCTGCTAAGAGACATGGCGCAATGCATAACGCATTATTTGAGAGGATGTAGTGATGGTTGCAACCCACCACAGAACAAACCAATTCTTTCTCTACTCTTCCATTTCTCCTGGCTTATGTCTCAGCTTATTGATTTCAGGATATCATCAGGTGTCAGACGTTTATTTAAAAATCATCCTCTCTGAACAAAAGCATTGCAACATAAGTGCTATAAAAATTACACAGGCTTTAGCTAAATCTTAATCACTGAATTTCTGAACAGACTGATGATGACAGCTATCATGCTGAAAAATGTCATAATTTATGGCACATGCTATGTGTTCTCTGAAAGACTGTAAACCGCTACTGCTTTTACTAGATACTTAGGATGCAGATTGCTATTTTGCATAATTATGGCTGCCACAAAGTATAAAACTTGTGCTAAAAATATTTATCACTATCTGAAAACAAAATGTGGGGTTTTTTCATTACTTTTTCTCCCTCCTATCTCTATTCAATCCATAGCTCATTCTCTTTATGTTATGCTGTCTCTATTCTCTTTCTCAGTCATTCTTTTCTTTGTTCCATTTTCCTTTACATCTTCATTATTTATTTGGGGAAGAAAAGTTCTTTTCAGCCTTTTTTTTCTTCTTCTGGTTTAGCACAATTCTCACTTCCCTTTGTTTGTACCTTTTTTTTCTCAGTATGATTTGATTCTCGCCTTTTCACATCTTTGCAGCTTGAAGTTCTTCCCTTTTCCAGAATTACTGGTTTTGTATGCTTCTCGAACCACTTATTTTGCTGCTTCTTTTATATTCATTGGTTACATGTTCTTCTGCCTCCTTCCAGTGAAATATGTGGGATTCTTTTCAAAATAGTAGGCCACTCTTCATTTTAAGCAAAGCTCAAGTAACTTGAATGTTATATATGTGCCTATGTGCACCTGCAAAAATCCTCAAGCCATCAGCAGGGTCAGTGTAAAACAAGAGTGGGCTGCAGTTTTGGATGAAGAAAAGCTAAACAAAAGACCACTGAGAGTGTTCAAGTTAAATGGGATTTCAGGAGAAAAAAAAAAAGCAAAAAAGTATGACAAGGGGCTGCTAAAAATGTCTGTTCTTACCAGAGTAAGTGGACTTTAGATGCCATCTTTAGCTAAACTTTCTTGAATTTCATAGTATTTAGTATGCTTCTTTCTATTTCCTGTCTGACCTGCCCCTCTTTCATTGTCTCAACTTTTGCATTCAAGCATAAATAGGAAATTAAGTTAACCTTTCTAGGCATTTAATTTATATACTGTCTAAAATGATCTAATTACCATTTAACTGTTCTGATAAGGTATTTACAGTTTGCTTACTAATTGTAAAGAGCATCAAGATTATCTGATTAAAGGTAATTTAAATGCAAACTGTTATAATTTCCAATAGAACCTGTGCCCTCAGAATTAAGTAGTTCATTACTCAATCATGTAGCCCTCTAAGTTACTTGGTTTAGAAAAAATTTATTTTCGCTTTAGGTATTGTATTTAAATGATAGAAAATTGCTTTTTTACTTTCCAACTTGTTATTTTTATGTCATATACCACTTCTGAAATATCAACTTCTTGTTAAGCAATTGTTAAACAGAGAAGGATTGCAAAAAATGTACAGATTTCAAGGTTTGTCTTGTGATTCTTTTACTTTATGGTCTATGTGCTTAAAAACAGAAGGCACGTTGGTTTTTTTTGCTCCCTAGAAGAAACCTACAAGTCAATTCAGTCTCTGGTTGGTACTGGCAATCCATTGTGCCAGACAGCAGTATGAACAGTCTGCTTATTAAGAGAGTCACTATCAAGGTCTTGCATCCTGCACTGCCTTCTTATTAGCAATTTGAAAAAAAAAAATAAAAAATCTGTTAGTACAATTCCCTTTATTTAAGACTACAATATTAAAAATCTTGGCTATGAATGTTTAATGTTGCTTAATTAATTTAAATTGTACCAACCACTAGTTTGCTAAGGTGTTCATTGAGGACTGAGATACCAAGGGTCTCATAAGTAGCATTAAGACTGTGAAATGGGAGTTGTGATCAAGAAAGTAGTGCACTGGTGCCTCCATCTCCACTGTTGTATTGCAAAGTTATTTGGAAAAAAAAAAATTGAAGTAACTGAGGCCACAAATACTGGTAGACCTATGTCATACAAGCCAGGATATTTTGTTTTACTTTTGGGCTGCCTCATATGCCTGACCATATGGCTCCAGCTGGCTGTTGTACATCCAGACAGTCTTCGTAGTGTGCTCAGTAGGACTTTTGGGCACCAGGATATTTTTTTCCATAGGGCAGGTGCATTGCCACCTATATCTTTAGTTGCTCCCTACATAAGGGTTGTTGCCTTCCAAATATGCATATAGATGAGCAGCAGCTTACCCCTAAAGCCAATTTCTACTCACAAAGTTTTTTCTATTCAAGCAATTTAAGGAAGCAAAGGGTTAGGCTAAAGGAAATACTACTATTCTGCTAACATGGCACTAAGGTCTTGATAGAGCCCTAAATTTCAGATCCTCAAAGGATTTCTTTGCACGTCTCATTCAGGTTCAGCAACCTCACTTGCAGCTGTTTGGTGTCTCTGTGTGTCCAAGGTTGCATGTCTTCCTGATGGCTTTTGGCAACTGCAAAAGAGAAAAGATGTTAGCAGTCAAATGCATCGGTCATTCACCACCTTCATCTCTTAGATGGTTTGCATAGAATCAAAAATGGAAGGATCTGCTTCTGCAGTCTGTTATACCATCCTTACCAAGTCTGAGAAACCAAACATAAATATTAGTATGTATGTAACATTGATTTTGTGAGAGAAAACAAGCCTTTTAAGTTTCTAATGGGGAACTAAGAGTAGAAGCAATACAGTATTCAATTCAAAATCTTCCTAAATGAGTAGTTTATGAGTTTGAGTTTAGTTCAAAATTCAACATGAATTTAACTCTTAACTACAGTCCATATGATGTAAAAGAAATTTATGCTGAGATAAATCTAATTCAGTGAACTTTGTCCTGAGACAGCAATAAAGCTCCAAAAATATTGAAGTGAAATTTTTTGTGTTAGGCTAGGGACATCACTACATTCCTCCAAAATGTTTGTATAAATAATGCACTATTTCTGGATTAACTGTACAGTTGTCTTTAGATTAAAACAAACAAAAAAAAAAAGGTTGGATTGCTGTAATTGTTGTTTTTCTTTCTACAAACTGAGATATACGTAGAAACTATTCTTCTTTTTTTAAAAAGATCAAATCATTCACACTTGAGCTGGTGTAGTGTGTAGGAGAATATAAAATCACATCCTAAGATGGTCATGGTTATAGCATGTTTTTAACCTTTGCTGCATCAATATGGTATTTGTGACACTGTCATTTCTTAGTACTCTCTTTAGCCTCGTGGCAAAAGACAACTTCCAGATGATTTAGCTGTCAAATAATTTTCCTTAAAGCAGCAAAATAACTAGAGAAAGTATGGCACATGGGGCTGGAAAGGCCCCCAAGATGTCATTCAGCCTGTGGAAGTCAGTCTAAGGCAGGGCCAGCTGCTCCTAAACCACATCCTGAAGATGTCTGCCCATTACCGTAACAGATATCTTTTTCTGAAATCTAAAATGATGGCTCTATATCAAGACAGGTATTAGGAATTTGTTTCTAACTGTAATGATAGGACAGCAAGGACATAGTTGCCAGGAGAACCTGCCAGATAGGAGGCTTTTAACCGCAGTTGAGACAAACATTAGCCAAGTGTGATGGAGTCAGCAATGGCTGAGCCTACCTTGGGGAAAGAAGGTGGGTTGGATGAGCTTGTCAAAACAAGGAACAGGAATTGTCTGACTTTGCACAGTGTCCCTCATCAACAGCTCTCAACACTCTCAATGTCGTGTATCACATAGCATGGCTTTTTCCCAAGGGGCTGTCCATCATCTGGATCACTTGTCCTGCCTTCCTCCGTGCATTTTTACCAATGAAGTGATGTCTTCAAGCCAGTATGTTTTTGCCTCCTGCTGTGATAACTGAAACTTCGGCTAAATAAATGCTGTGTGACTTTGACTTTTGAAAACACAGCTAAACTAGCTCTAAATCAGGTTTTTCAGGCCCTGCTATCAGGTTCTAAATATGATTAAGACTGCAGCTGCACTATTCCTTGATATGCCAGCCACTAAAGTTGAACCTATTTGTGCTACTGAATACAAGCCATCAGTTGCTCCTGCAAGAAAAGCTAAAAGCGTATTGGGATTCACTGGCAGAAGCATCAGCATCAGTTTGAGGTAAGTGATTAGCCTGGCACTGTGATAAGGTATATATTCAGCATTGCATCCCATTTCTGCACTCCCCCCCATTGTAAAAGGAATATCAACAAACAAGAGGCAGTCCATCCGATATCCACCAAAATGTTCAGAGGCATGGAGCAGATATCTTACAAATAAGCTTGTGGAGCTGGGCTTGTTCATCCTAGAGAAAATACGGTGAGTCAAAATTACCTACTGCCTTTGTGTACCTAAAAAGTAGTTGTAGAGATGATGAAGCCAGTGTCTTCTTGGAGATGCACACTGGAAGAGTGAGACAATGGTCACAGGCAAAAGAAATTCTTACCAGACACAAGGGGGAAAAATAATGGAGTGGTCAACCTCAACATGGCGAGGCAATGAAACTTACCTTTTCTGAGGTTTTCAAACCTTGACTGGAAAAGGTCCTGAGAAACCTGAGAAACCCTGTCTTAGTACAAGATTGGCCCAAAAAACTTTCAGAGGTACCTTTCAACTCAAATATTCCAGTGATTCTAACTCAACCCCTTATTGTGCACTGTAGTTACTCCTTGACTTTCAGGGAAGAAATGCTTAAAAAGTCATAAAAAAGCCCAGGTTGGATCATCTGATCCATTCTTTCATGGGAAAGATACCCTAGATGAAATTATGTACCACCCTGTCCCATTACATCTTGAAACCTCCAGTGATGGGGACTCTACTACATCCCTCATGAAGTTGTTCAAGAGACTGACTGTCTCTCTGGAGAAAAATTCTTTCTTACATCAAGATAGAACCTCTCAGTGCAACTTGTGCCTGTTGCCCATTGTCCCTCTGTCCTCTTTGTAGCCACCCTTTAAGTGCAGGAATACTTTAAGTACTATGATGAGGTCCTTACTCCCTCCTTCAGGGATGAAAGATCTCAGTCTGTTGGTCTTCCCTCACGAGGCAGGTACTCTAGACCTTTGATCACCTTTGCAGGCTTCCTTTGAACCCTGTCCAGTTCACCTGTGTCTTTCTCGAAATGTGGGGGACCAGAACAGGACTTCAGGTGTGGCCTGACCAATCCTGAGACAGATGATCACATCTCCATCTCTGCCAGTAATGCCCCTGTGGATGTAGCCCAGGATCCAGTTTGCCTTTGTTGGTGCAGCCATGCTCTGCTGACTCATGTTCAGCTGGTTGTCTGCCAGGACCCCCAGTACAACAATGCTGCTCCCCACCCACACCAATCCCAACCTGTACTGGGCTCTTTGGTTATGCCATCCCAGATGCAGGACTTTGCACTTGATAAATGACCTAAGAAAAATTAAACCCTTTGTATCTCTTGTATATGAGAGCTGCTTTAGCTGTGTGGGAGAAGAAAACACAAGATAACTATGACTCCATATTAGAGCTTACAGTAGGATCCAGTAATTCCTAGGATTCCTGGAGTGTATTGCAGGATGCAATTATTAATAATAATCACAACTCCTATTACTTTCTTTTAGGATCACATTCATCCTCTATTGAATAACAATAGCTCTCTCAGGTTAATTTTGAAAGGATTTGATCTAATCTGGGTATGAGCTAAGAAACTATGGTTATGCTGGTGAAAATGAGAAATCCCAGTCTATTTAAAAAAAACCACACCAAACTGCACTGAAGAAATGATCCAGTGTTTAAACTACTGTTCAACTTGTTTTCTGGAATTCATAGTCCTTTTCCTGCGCCACATTTTATTAGGAAAAAGCAAACAGCTTTTTCCTTACTGAGCAATTTATTCAATGTGTGGTATATATAAAATTTTAAAGGAGATTATAATATGTGTGTTTATTATAAAACAGAAGCACTTTTCACTGTTGTAAACCACTATCCTTTGAAGTCTGAGGACCTGTAATTGTCCAATGGAAAAATACCAGTTATTATCTACTTTTAGTTTAATGTGGAAAGTTATGTCAATGACACTACTTTTAGTAGTTATGCTGTTCCTGTTCCAGAACATCCATCAAAGTCTCAAAGATGTTTTAAGTTTTTGTACAAAAGAAATTTCTCTGCTTCTGAGAGTTAAAAATTACTTTAAAGTAATTTTTTTTGCAGAGAGGTCAATCTGTACTACTGTGGTGAAGACCAATTAGTACTGTAGCTAATGGCATAGCAAAATAAAACACATTGATCAGATTTTTACACACATAAAACCACCAGGAATGTCTATTACATTTAAAGTAATTAGGCTACTGGTGTTTTTACTGGGACAAAAAAAGTATTAAAAAACCCAAAAAAACAATATCAAGGTTGAATTTCTTGGTTTAAACAATAATAAAAAAAATAAATAAAAAGCAGCAGTTTTGCAGTTTTCTAATGGAAACTTCGGTACTTCTGTTCTGCCTCCTTACTAATTTTGGGGCATCATAATGTACACAGTGCATGTCCTTTCACACTGGTTCTGGTGTGCTGGATGCACTGTGCACCCATCTCCCCGTCTGTGAAACATCTGTCTATCCTACTTACTGAAAAGCTTCAGATAAATAGCCTATTTGTGGCATGACAATTCCCATTCCTTCCCTCTACTGATGGTGTATAAGTGAAGAGACAGTTTTGCCATATTACTATTTTATCTTTTATATACCTTTGACACTCAGGAATGTTTCTAGAAACTGTCACATTATTTTATCAGCACTCTAACAAACCGATCTTTTATTTTAATCAGTGAAAAGGCTTTTAAATTGATAATTTTTGTGGTAGAATAAACAGCATATTTTTTTAATACACTTGTCTCCAGCAAAAGTTGCCCATTTTATCTAAGAAGCTTTGGCATTCCTGCAGCGAAAATCATTATCTACTCTGAAAATTGCTTTTGGTTTGTAGAAGAAGTTAAATGAAGCTGAAAAAGTTCAGTTGCACTGAGAATTGGCAGAAATGTTTTTCATTTTCTCAGATATGTTTGAATTTGCTGCACATTTCTGTCATCACAGTAAAAAGACTGCATGTAAGTAGGCATATATACTGTATTTGTAACCTTACCTTAACATCTGAGACAGCAAACACCAGATTTAATACATTTATTATTTGGTACCCTTTCAATTTGGTATAAATATCTTCTACAATGTTATTTAATGTTGAAGCCTACAGGGACAGCTGGAAACTGAAAGCCCAAGAGGCAGTAGCTAAGCCAGTATGATGCAGTTCCAGCTCACAGGTTTCAGGTCTGGGCTGACTTTTGGATTCTGCTTATGTTACGCTATCAGGAAAGTTAATAATGTCAAACTAAGGAAATTATAACCAATGCTGCCAAATGCCAAGTACTTGAGCGGGTAGTTGGGTTACTCAGAGGTTTGGGGTTTGTGTCTCTTTCAGTAAAAGGGTGAAGCACAAACACACACGTTTTGGCCTACAGAGAGTGCAGGAATTTGGCTGGTTTCCCAATAGTGTTTGCAACTCTGATCTTGGTCTCAATAATGAAATGGTTCATTTCCATGCTCCCTAAAATAATAAATACAGTCATTTCTAGTTGTTTGACCTGAGGTGGGAGAAAAAAAATGCATTTGCATGAGGTAAATAAAAATTTTTTTCATTCTGCAGATGCTGTAGTTTATGACCTCGGATATATTACATGGATATGTACACATATGGAGGCCCATATGGAAGATTTCTTTATAATTAGCTTGTGTGTGTGCACTTGAACACATTTCATTGTGATGCTTTCCAGCAAGTTATCTAAAGAAGCACGTATCTCTAGCTTGTGAATAGTCCATTTTATTTCAGCAACCCAATTTAAAGGAGGCAATGGGGTTCATGGCCACATCCTTCACAATGCTGGGCTTTTAGGAAGCATACTGGTAGAAGCTATGGAAGAAATGCTGATGGTGCCAGGGGTTTTGAGTCAGACCTGGTCACTGTGTTTTGTGACTTTAGCCCAGTTTGCCTTGTAGAGGGCTGGAAAACTGGTAGTAACTTGGAGGCACAGCAAGCACCTATGGCAACCTGCATCCTGACTAGCTGCTTCCAGACTGCAGAAGCCTTGCAGCTATACACCCTGAGAGACAGTTTAATTTTGCCTCAGGGAGGTCAGCAGCAGTGAGCCATTGTAACAGAGTAGTCTTGTGGGGGAGATGGAAGCCTGTGAATCAACCTTTCTCATTATCCAGAGAGGGTATTCAGGGCTGATCTAGACTCAGATTAAATTAGAGGTTGAAAGTTTGTGAGTGCAGAACAAGACCTAAACTGGTTAAAGTTATACTCACTTTAATAGTCCTCTCACCCACCACACTGTCAAGATGCCAACTTAATGAACTAGTTTCTAAAGCAATGCCATCTTTTGCTGTCCAGATAAAAGTATTTAAAGATTATTTGAAGAAAGTTGAAAGGAGCATTTTCAGGAAGTCCTGAGCATCATTAAAGTGGTATAGAATGGTGATAATGGATAGTCTAGGGAAAAGACTAATAAGCTACTCAGATCCAATATAACTGGGAAATAGCACTGGATGCAAACTGATTGTTACGTGCAAAGTTGGTGAAGTTGTTAAAGTTGTTGATATCCCATATAGCAGTTAGATCTAAGAAGTTTCCTAATGTAATCCACCAATACTTTCGATTGGATATTTCATTCTGATACAATCTGTCTTGCATTTAGTGTATAAATAACCTTTTGTCCATGCATTAGTACTATTCTCTTATTGCCATTTAGAAGAATGAGGTGAAATCTTATTTCTGCTACCCTTTCTCCCGTTACTTCCTTAACCAAATCAGCTCTATTTTCTTCCAATTTAGTACTGAGCAGCTCAGATGATTTCATTCAAAAGGATGCACCATTGATAATTATAACTCTCTAAACTTGACTATATCATAGAAAATGGTACATAGATCTTCCACACCACAGAAAAGAGTCTTTAATCTGGATGGTGAAGAGATTTGGCTGACGCTTCTTAAAAAGACAAACAAGGATATCAGCTTCTGGAATGCCCCATCCCTATACATACAAAGAAAGACTAAGATGCTCATGAATAGTTCAGAGTTACTGGTGCTTGAATTGTCCAGAGATGCTATGGGAGGCTGCTGGTTTGCCAACTCTATTGAAAGGTATTAATAAATACACCAGTGGCACTTATTAAAATAGACAACAGACAAAACAGACAAAATGAAATTGATCAATCAATATGTAGAAAGCCCACCACTTTTTTTTTCAAATTAATATGCATTTCTTATTATTTTATATTCAGATTCACATTTTAAAGTGAATTCTAGTACAAACAGAAACAGTGCCAAAACCACTACTTGCTGCATAAATTGCAGGACATCTTCCGAAAGTCATTAGTTGTTATAAAAGGCAAAGCCACTGTTCAGTAGCTCAATGTGGAAGTTATAGCGGAGTTGCAAGGATTCCTCAGATTTCGCGTTGTATGTACTAGTATTGTGTGTAACCATGAAGAAAATTAACCCCTAAAAAATTATTATATTCCCTGTATAGATTAAATAAATATTCCCTAAAAGCTGAAAAAAGTAACAAATAGTCTTTCTATCTACCTGAATACGTCAGTATTAGTGACAGAACATGAGAATAAAAAAGGTATACTTTCTCTATCAGCAAGAAGACAGTCATAGCTGATTTAATCCTTAATTTTTACCCCCAGAGGTAATGCATGAGATCTTCATGCATATTCAGAAATCAAGTCGAGTTTGAAATTTGCCATCTCTACTATAAATTGAAATAGTTTCCTTCTAAAATCCAATCATTCTACCCATCATTAACTTCAGTGCCTTACAGTACGTTGTAATTGAATTACTTTATCACGTCATTTCATCATATTGTGTTGACTCAAAAAAAAAAAAGTTAAGACCTCTCTATTTTACCTTAATATTAAAGAAACATATCTCCCTATTGAGTCCCTTCTGCTGTCAGTTTAGCCTGGGTGCATCCTCTGATTGCACTTGCCTGTGAAACAGACCATGGCATAGGCATTTCTCTTTGCTTTCCAACTTGCTTTCTGTCATTATCTACAAATAACAGACTCACATTTGGTTTCAGTATACTTTCTATAGGCTAACTCAATGATTATATAAAAGATCTTATAAGTTAGTAACATCAAGCTTTCAAACTCAGGGGTTATTCTCAGGAAATTGCATCTCTACAGAATGGTCTGTGTGTCATCTTTGAAGTTCATTTATTTTCCTCAAAGACAAAAAGTCTATACTTCCCATCCATTTCCCACATTTTTTTCTGTTATGAGTAATTGGAGACAAAAGTTCAGACTCTATTTCACAGGACTATTCTATTTTGCTTGTTTAAAATTCAAGCCTTCTACTTGGTTATTTTGGTGACTATTCTGGACAGACTGCTCTAACATTTTTATCTTCATAGGATTTTGATCCAAATGATCATAGCAGCACAGTCACACAGTCTGTAGGGATTTCCCCTCAGATACCAAAAAAAAAAAAAGAAAAAGAAAAGAGCTATACTTAGAGGCAGGACAGGCACTGCTTTCTGCATCTGCATTGCATTCAATGTAAAAACTTGATTTAAGGTATGGAAATATTCTACTCAATCAAATAAGCATTGTCCTTGTTTTCAGTGTTCAGTACTCATTTTTTCTCTTTTTTTCTCTTTGGTTGAAAGGTTTGTCAGCAACTTTGGAAAAAAAATAAAAAAAGATGGCAAGTGTTACACAGCTACAGTAATTGTGTGAACTAAATTCCCCATAAACTAACTCAACTGAGGCATTTCTGTTTCAATCACAGAATAAAGGAAAAAAGTAAACTTGAAACTGGAAATCTATTTCCCTGCAGCTATCACTAACCAGTGAGATTGGTAATCTTGCTGCCCTTGTTTCTTTACTTATTTCTCCCAGTGCCCACAATACCTTGTTTCATCAGGGAGCAACAGATTGTGGGGTATTTCTACATCTCTTGGCTTTCACTTGGAAAAACTGAATTTCCTGAGGGCTCAAAGAAATAGGTTGTGAGAAAGACAACCTATGGTGAGAGCCCAGGCTTAGGTGTATGGCACTGTTGTTCTGCCTTCCACTCAGCGACTTGATACATGCTACTTTGGCCTATTGCTCTCTATGAGTGTCACAGAAGTACTGTATGCCTTGCAGGATATCAGCTAATACAGTTATGATATTAAACAACTCTTTCTGCTGTTTATGAGTGGGGGGTTTGTGTGTGTGTGTGGTTTTTTTTTGTTTTTGTTTGGGGATTGTTTGTTTGTTTTTTCACTGAGAGGGACTAGGAAGAGGAAGTGTCATCCTTCTCTCCAGTAATAAAATATTCTCCTTTATACAACTAAAGGATATTACAGACTATTCATATAACAGTAACTGTTTAGGTTTCTACAACTGTCTTAAAAGCTAATCATGATTCTTTCTGAATAGGTATATTCAATGGGGAGGACAGGAGGAGTTTTATCCCCCCTCGTCTCACACGCTGCAAGTGACTTTTAGTAATAAGCATAGTATCCACACAGAAAGAAAGAAGAAGGATAGGTTGTCCCACATCCTCAGAAACACACCATCTGAAAGAAATTAAAGATCCATCTTCAAAGGGTGCATATTTCAATTTAGATAAGGAAAGTGGGTTTTGAGTGAGTCTCTCTGTTGTCTTCATTCACCATGCCTTAAGTTATATTGTGGAGCAGTTTTAGGAACCTAGGATCCCTCAGTGTGGAAAAAAGGCATAACCTGTGGGCATACATAATGTGTGTCAGTGGCCAGGGGATTCAAACCAAGGGGCTGGGCTAGAGTCAATGTAAAGAAAATGAGATGCATATGGGATGGATGATAATGCCTCAGCAACAGTGGTTTTGCGTTAGTTTTTATGACAGATGTTACCGTTGTGTTTCTGTGGGACTAATGTAGGCCTAGACTGAGTTCTACAAGTGATTGGAAACACCAGAAAGGACAGGATGCACTGGGGCGTTAGTGAGCATGTATTTCTGTGTCATAAAAGCCAATCAAAAAGGTAGAAAAAGCTGTATCCCAGCATGCTGTGCATGGAACATAGTTTCTCCTTTACCTATTCAATTTGGACTAATTCCAATGCTGCTTTATCTTCCCTTCATGGTATCTCTTCACTTTCTCATTGCTGCTAATCACTATTTCCTTGGTCCTTTTTAGAAACTTCCAGCAAAACGACTTAGCTCTGTTGTGGTAATGAGATTGGCACTTGGCTAAACCTTCATTTCATGGGCTCATTGTTTGGTGCTCTCCAGGTGAGGCCAAGGCAGGCTCCACTGCTGCCCTGACATGACAGTCCAGTGCTGCCTTAGCTGCGGGGCAGTAGCTGTGATTCTTGGAGACTGGAAAAGAGCTGGAAAGTCAAAACTGTGATTTGTATTGAACACATTAATGTCTGAGGACAAAGGAAAGAGTGCATGCCAGATTTTTTTAGCGAAGGTCAGTAGGGTGATTATTCTTCTTTTTTCCTAATACCTAGTCTTATCTTTTTATGCTAGAGGAAAAACATCATCTTAAAGGTGTGGTAGGCAAATTATCTTTTAATTTCTGTTTTTATACTTAAAGGCCTGAAGATATGACTATGTGGTAGTTATTATTTATTGTTATGTAATGTTGTCAGTGAAACTGCTGTATTTTTTTGCAGCACTGAGAGTCTTGTAAATTTGTTTCTTGTTTCTGATAAAGCCCTTTGGGAGTCCTAAATATTTCTAGTATGTTCTTAATAAGCTGGAAGGAGGAAGAGGGAGATAAGCTGTAAACAAAGACTCTTATTTTAGTGTGGCAAGTTGTGAGTCATCATTAATTACTGAAAGCAAGGCAGGCATCAGGATATGTATTTGTGCCACGTGGCCCAGGGTTGGCAATTGTGTGCCACAGGCCTAGATTTTAAATTGTTCACTTACAGAGAAGGGCAGGATTCACAAATTTTAGTTAGACAGCATGAAATTAATCTTTTGTCATTATGTTGAAATTATTCAGCCTTTGTCTCCTAATCTCAACAAGTAGGAAGCTATTGAATGTAAATAATGATTTAACAAAAATAAATACACATGCAAGCAAAAATCAAAAGTAGTATCTTTGGAGCTGAATATTTCTCCTATTGTCTTTTTGAAGTAGCAACTGTGTTTCACATGGTTTGTTGGATTCACAATCACTGTTCCCAGGTTTTTCTCTACATGGACACAAAAAGGGCATATGTTTAACTATCTTTTTTGTTTTGTTTTGTTTTTTGTGATTCTGGCCACTACCTCAAAAATTAGAAGAGCGATCAGTTACTATACATTTTAAGTCCTTTTTGTGGAGTTTTTTTGCTTGTACTTTTTTCCTAAAATCAAATGTTATTGCCCATTGTCTGTTCTCTGAAGCTGTGTGTTTCTGCAATATGAACACCAATTAGAATTACTAATGTACTTTTTCTCTCCTGAGCTTTAATGGACAGTTATAATAGTCTCTTCGAGAGCTGCATTGTTCACAAGGAATTTGGTAAGAGATTTCTGTGCAGTAACCAAAGGTAAAAGAAACTGAAAGGGTTTGTTAAAAGATTAAGATGAAAGACAGTCATTCAGCCTCTTTAGTCTTAAATGGATGTATTCTAAAACATTCTTCTTAAAACTGATGTACGACAGAAAAAGGAAATGGAAATTGGTAAAATGAATTATTTCTGAATGCAACAATGAGTCTCCTACGATAGATATTCCTCGGCCAAAATTCTGATCATTCAGATGTGATACACATACTGAACAATAAAAACCAAAACCAATGCCACCAATAAAACAAAAAATAAAGAATGGGTTGCTGCTTGGTAATTGGAATTGTTATACATTCAGTTCCTCGAATGAGGGGAAAGACCTCTGAAAAAAAATACCAAGTGTGTTCCATAGGTAAAGACTGTCAAAGTGCTTATGAAAAAGCAGCTTGAGTCCCAACTGTGAGGTTTATTTTAATTTAGCATTTCCAAACACTGGAGTTTAAACATAAAGAGCAGTACTAGACTTGCTCAAGTGCATAACTTTTGGACACATACATTGGCGTTAGGCAATAAAATATAAGCTGTACATACTAAAGAAAGCTTATTGTTTAGGCTTAACATAGACAAACTTTGTATGATGACTATCAAAGCAGTCATCTTTCTTGTCAAGGAAAATCATCCATGTACCATGCTTACCTATGCCTATTATTAACACCTCTACATTAGTGAGACTTATTTTGTGATTTAAGGACTAATCTTTCTTCATTAATTTAATAAATCTTTTAAAACATTAATATTTAGACAACTGTGTTCTGCTCACTTTTAGGCTGAACTCTTATCCATACTATCTATTAAAACTGGAGTTTTCTGCATCTTCAGCACCAGCACAATCCTTAGGACAAGGGAACTTAATCAGTTCTGCTACACTGAAACCTGTCCTCGCTTATACCAGTAATCCTGATTTAGCTTTTTTGCACTTGTTTCTTTCTTTTCGAGGGAGAAAAAAAATCTTCAATAAAAATTATTATTTTACCTTTCACATTATGTGTTATTACAGGATATATTAGTTTATTGAAAAACTCCAAAAGTTCAATGGGATAATTTAAAAAAAAAAATTGAAATACGTAAGACATCCTTACAGTAAAGAGAAATAAATAGTAAAACATCAGAACTCTGCTCTTTTCTTTGCTTTGTTTGAAGTTAAGACAAACATGCAAGACTACAGAGCAGTTTGCACTGTGTTTCTAGGTTTTTGTTGTTGTTTTTTTTGGGTTTTTTTTGCTTTGTTTTAATTTTCAGATTTCCTCATCATTACCTATACCAGCAGAGAACAGTAATTAATTAAAATTGCTATCATCAGTAAAATCGCAAGTTTCTGCCTTGGAATGTGAAGCAGGACAAAAGTTACGAATGATACAAAGGTGTACTGAAAGCTTTAGCAAAAATTTGGTAATTAACATCCAAGAAAATTAGAGGTTGATAACTGCTTCTATTCACCCAGAAATATGCAGGGTTTTGCAAAATTAAACCAAGGACAGGGCTACGAGTCGGGGAGATTTACTCAAGTTGTTCATTAAGCTTTTGAACTCATTTGTTAAAAACCAAAATTGGCCCATGTATCACAAGAAGAAACAGCATTTCCAGGAAATGAGGGTGCTGATTCAACATAAAAATGCATCTATGCCTCCTATTCCTGTAAAGACTTCTCCAGGGTGGGGATCCCATGGGCTGTCAAGCTGAAATTTTCAGGTTCAGTCTAGAACTGGAGATGTAGGGACACATAATTCCCTTTACTTGGGGCAGAAAATCTCCATGAGAGGCCCACCTGCTGCTCTTCATGGCACACCAAGGGGGAAGTCAACCTTGCCAGCAGTGCCTCTAATGATAAGCACACTTAAATATTTAGAAAAATGCCTGATAATTCGCCTCCTTCATTATGGAGAATTGCAGCCTGATAACCATAGTAACAGGAACGATGCAGTCACACTTCAGTGGTATCCACCATAGGGTGAAAATATCTGCCAGCCCATTACAGACACCCTCTTGAGTGCTCTTGGGTCACAGGTGTTGAGGAAACCAACGGAGCATCAAGATGAATAAGTACAGTGACAGTATTACTGAAAGTGTAATATTGCTGTTATCTAAAATATTCATTCTCAATCTGAACCACTTTTCTCCACTGTGGTTGTCACAGACTAGTGTGAGAGAAGACAGTTCTTGTGAACTATGAAATTACTGTCTCACATCAGGAAGGGACTATGTTTATTTCCAAAAAGAATATGAGAGATATATGCAAATTAAAAGTTAAATATTTGCCAGAAACTATTTACTCATTTCTAGCAGAGTAGAGGGAATATCCAGCACTGTGTAGGAGTTATGTATTTCTATGCTCAAATTCTTGTTTTATGGGCAAAGAGGAAGAACCTCTTACATACATATGCTTGGAATTGATGAAGGAAACATTTTATAATTATTCTTTTCAAACTTTTTTTCATGTCTGAGAATTCTTGCCACACAATTTGAGTTAGATGCAAAAATCAAATAAGAAGACTATAAAGAGATTGCACACCTTTTACAGAACAGAATCATAGAATCATAGAATCTTCAAGGTTGAAAGAGACCTATAAGACCATTAAGTCCAACCATTTAGCCTATGTCTACCATTGTAGATGCGAAATCACTAAACCACATCACCTAGTGGCAGATCCAGATGTCACTTAAGCATCTCCAGAGATGGTGACTCTTCTACCTCCCTGGGTAACCTATTCCAATGCCTAACCACCCTAACAGTGAATTTTTTCCCTAATATCTAATCTGAATCTGCCCTGTCTCAGATTAAGGCCATTTCTTCTGGTCTGTTCACCACACGCACAGTAGAAGAAACCAGCCCCTATCTCACTGTAACCTCCTTTCAGGTAGTCGTAGAGAGTGATGAGGTCCCAGCTGAGAGTCCTCTTCTCAAAACTAAACAAACCCAGCTTCCGCAGCTGTTCCTTATAAGATATGTTTTCTGGACCTTTCATGAGATTTGTTGCCCTTCACTGGACAGTGAGGAGCCCCGAACTGAATGAAGTACTCGAGGTGCAGCCTCGTCAATGCCTAGCACAGGGGAGTGATCCCTTTCCTAGTCCTGCTGGCCACACTATTCCTGATACAGGTCAGGATGCCATTGGCCTTCTTGGCCACCTGGGCACACTGCTGGCTTGTGTTCAGCTGCCTGTCGACCAGCACACCCAAGTACTTTTTCACTTTTCCAACTACTCTGCCCCCAGTCTGTAGCACTGCATGGGATTATCATGGCCAAAGTGCAGGACCCAGCACTTTGTCTTGTTGAATCTCATGCCATTGGTCTTGGCCCATCAATCTAGCCTATCCAGGTTCCTCTGCAGAGCCTTCCTGCCCTCCAACAGATTGACCCCACTTGGTACTGTCCATGAATTTACTAATGATAGATTCAATCCTCTCGCCCATATCATCAATAAAGACATTAAACAGGACTAGGCCCCAAATTGATCCCTGGGGTACACCACTATTGACTGGATGCCAGCTGGATGCAACACCATTCACCAGCAATCTCTGGGACCGGCCCTCCAGCCAATTCTTAACCCAGCAGAGAGTGGACCTGTCCAAGCCATGGGCTGCCAGCTTTTCCAGGAGTGTACTATGGGAGACAGTGTCGAAAGCTTTGCTAAAATCCAGGTAGACAACACCCACAGTTTTCTCTTCATCCAGTAGATGGGTTGCCTGGTCATAAAAGGAGATCAGTTTGGTCAGGCAGGACCTGTCTTTCCTTTATGGGTACTGGCTGGGCCTGATCCCTTGGTTGTATGTATTGTGTGATCACACTCAGGATGACCTGCTCCATAACGTGACTGGGCACCAAGGCCACGCTGACAGGTCTGTAGTTGCCTGGATCCTCTTTCTAGCCCTTCCTGAGACCTCCCCAGCTAGCCAGGATTGGTGATAAATGATGGAGAGTGGCTCAGAGAGCTCTTCTTCCAGCACCCTCACGACCCTGTAATCCTATCTGGTCCCACAGACTTGTGAGCAACTAAGTGGCTCAGCAGGTCACTAGCTGCTTCCTCCTGCATTACAGGGGGTCCATGTGGGTCCCTGTTCCTGTCTACCAGCTCAGGAGGCCATTTAAAATAACTGAGAATAACTGGTCCTACTGTTGAAGATGGAGACAAAGGAGAAGTTAGGGACCTCAACGTTTTCCTTGTCTTTGGTGACTGTATTTCCCTCCACATCTGACAAAACTTTTTCCTTGACCCTCCCTCTTTATCCTTCAACACCTCCTGAGTTGCCTGCCCCTTTTTCCAAAGGTGATACAACATTTTTTTCCCCCTGAATTCCTGAGAAAGCTCCCTGTTCGGCCAGGCCGTATTTCTTCCCTACTGGCTGATCTTTCGGCACATAGGGGTGACCTGGTCCTGCACCTTCAAGATTGCTTTCTAAAGAATTTCCAGCCTTCCTAGACTCCTTTGTTTTTAAGGACTTCTTCCCAACGGACTTTTTAAATCACTGTCCAAAGTCCGCCCTCCAGAAGTCCATGGTAGAGGTTTTATTGACACCACTCCTCACTTCACTGAGTATTGAAAATCATGCTTCCATATATAACAAATTGAGAAATTTTAATTTTTGTTTTTTAAATTTATAGGATTACATAGTGTTGGGAAAGACGTAGCTTTTTCAGAGTCTGCAATAACTGTAGAGCTACAAAGACTTCTGAATTCAGAAATTACTTGGAGATCACCTGATTCAAAACCTATTGGAATCCTTTGCTACTTTAGAAAAGTTTGGTTTAATTATCCAAAATACTGAAATTAAATATTTATTTAACTTTTTTACATCTTAAAAGTGACATTTGAGGATATTTTATTAAATTGGAGTAATAAATCAGGTGTCACATGCTTAAAAGTCTGGCTGCAGTTTAGTGGAAAGTTAATACAATAGTCAACCTACAGCTAACAAGGAGAAGTCTAGATATTTCTACCTCTGCTGTAACAAGATGAACTGGACAGGCCCACAATGAGGCTGACCAAAAATAAAAATATACTTCAGCTTTCAGGTTCACTATGGAAATACTACTCACTATAAAAAATTCTGCAGAATGATTTGCAAACAGCTTTTATTTTTACCCTCTGAGTGAGTTACATCTGTGCAAATCCACACTGAATGATAAAAAAAACCATCTACTTACCCATTAACTTAGCTGATTTGAATACTGATAAATAAATAGCAAAAGCATTTCACATTATTATTTAATCTGATAGTGAGGTACAATAATGGAATAAGTTCCATTTTCTATCTCTGCTGACAAATCAGTGGAAAAAGTACCTCAAAAAGTCAGAGACATTAAATGTGTTTGTAAGTTTCTGATTTTCATACAGAAGGAAAAGAAAACAATGACTATGTTATTAGATAACTCTTATTTATTCCAAAGAAATGAGCAAAAACTTCATACTGTCAACTGTCAGTGAATACCTTCTTGATTGCCCTGTTTAGAATGCAGCAATCTTCCCCAATGTAATATATCCTGTGTGGCTTTAAAAGAATGTATTAACACTCATTGCTAATGTTGCTCTTTGGATAGGTTCCCTCTTTCATTTTGTTTCCTTCCAACACAGTGTCTTATATCTGAGTCCAAGGTAGGTCTTGAGCTTCCCAAAGCTTGAAACAAAAATTCCAGTTCTAACAGAACAAGAACCATTTTTAAAAAAAAACTAAACTATGCTGACAGCAAAATGTTCTTAAGTGTTTTTTATAGATCAAGGCAGAGTTGTAAGCAAAGATCTTAATTTAATATTGCACATGAAGAAGACCTCCTTCAGGGTGATTTTCTTAAGACATAAATATTTCAAAAATTTAAAGAGAGTTTTCATTTCTTCTACTACCAGGTAAAATATAAAACAAATGTGTGACCCCATCTGCCACACTGCTGCCTGCCCCTTGGCACTCAGCATGGGGGAACACAGTGTAAAAGAGCAGCTCATAAAGCACATACTTCCTTGTGTAACGCTGATTATCAGATCATGAACTGCAGGAGTATTTTAAATATGATATGTAACACCATTTATTTTTCATTACAGAAAAGTTTTTTCTCTTTAGTTTATCATGCTCTGTGTTGTTTGTCACAAAAATGACATGTCATGTCATTTATGTCTCTCTTTGTTTCCCCACAGCCTTCTCCAGCAGGTTGCCCTGTGCAGGGGGAATTCAGGTCATGCTCGGGAATGCAACGCACATCCATGTCCTCAGATATGCCTTAAGAGTGTAGGCAGCTGAATCTCTTTCATTTCCAGTTGCTGCTCTATTGTAAGTAGAAATAGATGTTGCCAAGGTTGAAACTCATTTTTCATGCAGTTTATTTTTCTACATAAATGGGAGTAATGTTGTTGACGAGGCAGACAAATTATTTTCCACTGATTATAGAGCAGACATTATATAATCTGTGTGAACAATTGTGGCCTGTGTTTTCTTTCATCTTCTTTGCCGGGTATTTGAATCAAGTGTGAAGCTGATGAGGAGTGCACATTAAAGCAGACTGCGAGGGTTGCTGCTGGGCAGTATGGTCTCTGCATTCCAAGCCAGACAACTCAAAAAGAGGTGGTACTTGAGTCAACCATTAAGTAAAGGGAGGAAAAAAATAATATTGAAGAATCTACTAGTTTAAATATCTCGAACAGAACTGAGCACAAAGAATCACAGACACAGAATGGTCAAGGCTGGAAGGGATCATTAGAGGTCATCCAGTTCAACCAGTCTGTTCAAGCAGGGTCTCC
This sequence comes from Anabacerthia variegaticeps, assembly GCA_035583185.1. Taxonomy (NCBI): domain Eukaryota; kingdom Metazoa; phylum Chordata; class Aves; order Passeriformes; family Furnariidae; genus Anabacerthia; species Anabacerthia variegaticeps. The sequence goes on from JAWWEW010000078.1 coordinate 100,255,297, forward strand.
TAGGGCACTCAAGATTGTGTCCAGACCATTCTTGAATATCTCCAGAGAAGGAAACACCTCAACCTCTCTGGCAAACCTGTTTCAGTGCTCAGTCACCTTCACAGTAAAGAGGCTCTTCCTCATGTTCAGGTGAAACTTCTGTGTTCCAGTTCCTGCCAATTGCCTCTTGGCCTGTTGTGCAGGACCAAGGAGAACCTGGCTCCATCCTCTTGGCACCCACTCTTCACATCTTTGTATATAAAGATATGGTTGATCCTGGTTTGAGTTTGGATGGGGATCTGGATGACTTAGTAAGACCTCCTTTAAACTTATTTTCCTTGACAAAATGGCAGACAGAATTCTGTGCTGTGAATTGTCCCATGCTGAGAGGATGGCTCTAGAATAAGTAGGTCCCACATAATCCTTCCTTGACCTGTGTCCCACTTACTACACCCAACTTGTCTTCCTGGGCTGTTTCTGCATATATACAATAGCATAAATGAAATAACTTATCCTGAACTATTTCTGTACATAAGCAATAGCTTTCCTGATAGCTTCCTGCCAGCCTAAGTTCATTAAAGCTGGCACCTGGGAATATGCTGTGCCCCATAAGTGTGGAGTGCTGTAAAACAAGGTACACTCTGGAAGAAGAGCACCTCCATGTCAGCTGGTACCAGAGGACGAGCTCTTCAGTTCTGAGCCTTTCTCTGAGGAACGCAGAGCTTCCCTTCACACAAGGAACACATTTATCTCTGGCGCGAGACAAGTGCAAAGGGTAAGTAAGACTTCTAAGTGGGGAATAACACTCTCTGCTTTGCCTCTAAGGCTGCATACGAAGGAGCACACAGGCATCTCAACATACACTGTTGATTATGTGTGCAGGAGGCAGTAGTGTAATGACATTAATAATGACATTTCTCAAGATTTTTTCTGTGTCTCTACCCTATAAAACCTGAAAGATTGAAAGAATTTTAGGACATTTTATAAACTGAGAGCACCTGTGTTTTGCAATATGTAGCTTAGTGAATTTCCCAAGAATGTTGAAGTAAAATTACTTCTGGCATCCCCTTTCCAGATATTATTTCTAAGAGCTTTCTCCAGAGCTCAGAACCTTATGGGTGTAATGTCTATATATTAGTTAGCATACTACAACTCTGAAGCAGAAGGTGGCATAGTAGCCTATACTGAGTTTGACCATCTGAAAAATAAAAAATGATGAGTTTTTCAAAGTCTACAATATCTATAAATGACTTTGAAATGTAACTCTGCTCCTAGCCCGTTTGCCTTCTCAGTTTCTGCACCTAATTTTTTTACACAGCTGTTCAAAACCAAAACATTAGAACCTGTGTTACTGTGTTTTACAGCATAAATGGAAGAAAAAGGGAATTATAGAAAAAAGAAGGCACTTGAAAAATGTTGTGGTCTTTTGTGGATGGCTTTTAAGCTCAAGACATACATTGAATGTGCTTTTGCATCTCTACAAATCCTGAGGAACAGAAGCTGGTCTACAAAAGCATATTTTGTTTAGTTAAATATCTCCACATAAAATTGTCTACAGAATGTTACTGTGTTGTTGTTAGACAGAACAATATGTCACAAGGATTGTGAAATATTCTGATTTCAAACATGACATGGTGTTTATTTTCTCTATTATGCAAATCTTTAGAAAACGAAAAGAAACTCTGTATAGCTATAGCAGTTTGTGATAAGTAAGCAATGTATTTTGTCCAATTTTGTTATTCAGTTTTCCATGCCAAAACCTCTTGACTTTTGTATATTCAGATATTCTTGAAAATATTAAGCAACTAAAAGGAACAGTTATTTGTCACAAAAAAAGCATCAATTTATCTTGTTATCTTATTAAAGTGTTTTCATGTCTGTTAGCAACTGGTTTATAACATTACTCCTACTCATTTGGTGACTGGTTCACTGATGAAAAGACCTGAATACACTTCACATTTCCCATGACAGAATGAATAGCAGGTAGCATATGTTTTTAAGATGTAGCAACAGACATTACGGGGTATTTGCTTTTTGCCTATACATGCAATCCTAGCTCTTTTGAAATCAATATGCATCTTGCCATTGCCTTTAAAGAAGATAGAATCTCATCCTTAATTTTACAGAATATGGCAAATTTCTTGCTTTAATACCAGGTATATTTATGTAATTTTCTAGAACCCCAGAAGTCTGGTATGCATTATTATTTTAGTTGAATTATGCCAAGAGATGGAGGAAAGGCTTTAGAATTTTCTTTTTACAACTTAAAACATTTTAGCATGACTACAGAAGTAACGTATGTACTCAAGGTGCCTAGCTGACTACAGAAAACTGATTCATGTGACCCTGTTTTTGTGCCTCTCCTGCCTCTGTGATGGATGCACAGCACAGGACTTGTGTGAAACTTCATGCCTACTAAACGAGGGGAAAATGTATGCTTCCTGTTACAGGTAAAATGTTAAAGTCTTCCATATTTTTTTTGTACAAGACCTAAAGGGAATCTTGCTGAAAAAGCAAGGACAAATGCTTTTAAGTTCCATAATTATATAATTTAAAATTCAGTTATACTGAAAAATGTTTAGTTAGTAGTTGAATTTCAAAAAATGAATTTGCTACATTTGTCTCTAATAACAAAACATTTCTTCCCTTAACTGAAAAATGTAATTTTGCACTTTATCACTTCTTTTTCTTATTGTGCTATCCCCTAACTAAAATAAATACATAAATAAATAAAAATGTATTGTTATTGCTGTTGTCTTGTTCATCATACTTAGTATTTCTTTCCTCTAAAACAACAAAAAATAAAAAAAAGAGGAGGAAGTTTAGTAAGTCTGGCTTGGCTGAATTCCAACATCTGCAGTTGGTTTTCAATCCATGCTTCATCTTGTTATGTAATCCAATATTGTGATTAGCATCTGTATATATATTTTCTCATTTAAAAAGTGGTTCCTTTGTTGCTGCATTTATGCTGCAAACGTTCCTGTGGCTATGACCCAAGAAGGGAAACCATGTCAGAGCCTGAAAACATTACTTTTCAGAGCTTACAGAACATGTACTGTTCCAGTGAATAGTGAGGGAGAATCATTCCTTCCATCACAAAGCAGTGTGGAGGCAGTTACTGTCACAGAAATTTTGCACCAGATTACAGGACAGAGGATGCTATTTTGTAACCTGCAAGGATGTTCAAAGGAAAGACATTTCTCTTGCTGAATAAACAATAACTGCAGAGGTGAGCAGTGATATTCATTAGTCAGTGGGAAAGAAGAAAGTAAAATTAGTCAGTGCCTGATGGATTGAGTCAAAACCCTGCTACCCCAGCTGAAAATTGAGGTAGTTGTGTAGGAGATACGATACTTCTGACAGCAATCAGAAAGAGAAAAAAAAAAAATCTTATTTTAAAAGAAGAGCTTTTCATGTGAAAGATTTATGAATGTGGGTTTTTTTAGAGTTTTTTTTCCCCTAGGGAACATTGAATGCAAATATTTTAAATTCAATCTCAAAAAAATCCTATGTGTCAGCTACTCTACTCTGTAAGCCTGAAAAAATACAGTACATACTGTTATCAATGCTCATGTAACTGTTTTCCTTTCTTTCTGTACCACGTGACTCTGAATACCCATATTAGTGTGAGGAACAGACCTAACATACATTTTATTTTTTCTGATACCATCAGGTAGAGCTGTTCCTCCAGGAGACAATACAAGGTCTAGGGAAGGTAAAGAAAGGTATAAAGGAGACTGTGAAGAGCATGAGCTATTTAGTTGAATAAATAATTACATAAAATAGGACACAGGATAAAAGACATGAATCTATTTAAGTATAGTTTGTAAAGCAGAACTAGTTTATGTCCCTGGCTGAATTAATGATGATGTCCAGTGAATACTAAGGGAGCTAGACTGAGGTTACTGCTGTGGATGAAAAAAAGGTGTGATTAAAAATCTGGTTTAAAAAACAGAGCAGGGAAAAGACTCCTGTTCACTTCAGCAGGCCCCAGCTAAATTGTTTCCATGTCCATACTATATATAAAGTTCCCATATGTCTTCAGGTAGGCACACTAAAAGGAATGGGATTTTTTCAGATTATGAAATGTGGAAAAAACTTCCCTGTATTTACAGACTACAGTGCAGAAGAGAGGACCTTGCAGAAAGTTTATGCAAAGACGAATTCAAGGAGATTAGAAAAAGACCTGGACCAAGGTCAGAAGGTTTCTCATGAATATTTGTGTGCTTTGGTTAATTTTCTTTCTGTTGCCCTCCAGAATTACGCATTGTCCTTCGAAAGGAATCCAATATTTAATGCAAGATGTTCAGAGACTCAGTTTTGCTACAGTAAAATGTGTTCTTTTCTTTCTTTTTGCCCCAGATAACTCTGCTATCTTTCAGCCCAAATCTATGTTTGTGCACGCAGCATTACTTTCTCTAATTATAGTCTGAAATATATCTCTTGAAGTGTTATTCAGTCATATTTTGAATTGCCAGATAAAATGTTTATATTCTGCTCAGTATTTGTCTTTCTTGCTCAAACCAAGTGATTGTGTTTTCTTGAAGGTTTTACATGTATGAGGATAACTGTTTTGACTCAGATTCTTGCCCGGTGAACCATAGAAAGAACCCTCCCAGTTAATTACAATATATTCTCATTTTTGCAAAAAGACAAGTTGAGTCAATGTGCTTATTTGCCCTTTAGATCTCAGGTTGATAACCTGCCAAAACATTCTGTCTATCTTTACTCCTCTCTCTGCACAGACTCTCAGTGACACTTTCCACCTGAGTTCTGTTTGTCACTGAGAGCGAAGATGATAACTTAGTAAATTCTTGAATTTGAAATCAATGTGTCAGATTTGGGTAATTTAGATGTGTCCAGAAAGCCTCAGGCTTATAAACTTCAATAAGTTCTAGCATTTCCATAGGTATGCTAGACCCATTTTTTGTTTTGACTTTGCCATCTCACCACAGGAGAAGTACACTGTTATTTTTCTACAATGAATGTAACTAATGCCTCAGATCCCAATTCAGTCTTTGGAGGGCTGCAACTTGATAATTCATTCTCTGCAGTGCACTAAGAAAATAATGTATCTACTTGTCCAAACTGACAGTACAGCTTCTGTATGCTGTCAGACATTTGTTCGCTTTCACTCAAGTGAATTTTTAGGTTGATCTTTGTCTAAGGAACTTGCTCAGTGATTCATCTTTATTTTCCTTATTGCTAGATTGTGTGTTCTACTACTTTTTTCCTTAAAATTTTTCTACCATCTTATAAATGACTTGATCACTTTGTGGCTTCTGGGGAAAAGAAGTACAAAGTCACAAATAGGAGTCTTCCTTCTTCTTTCTTTAAAAAAAAAACCAAAACAAAACACCCAACATTTTCTACAATCAAAACTGTGTTTATCATATTCCTGAAATGAGTAATTAAGATGTATGAAACAAAATAAGTTTCATGAATGGGAGAGATAGCCCCTATAGAAATTGCAGCCTTTAAGATATCATTCTTACTTATAAGATATTTTAATAACAATAGTGATTGTATAAATATATATATGCCTTCTTCACATCCACTATTAACAATGCAGCAAGCAACTGTTGTAGTCTTATTGCTACACATAATACCAATAGTAGGCATTCAACAGTACTTGCCTAAAAGATTCTATGATTCTATGATAATTATTGGAAAAGGGTTTCCAGACTTAATGACTATTTCAGCACTTCTCTATCAGTAATCATCACAGTAAGAGCTATATGTGAGAAAATAGCAGATGGCATCATGAAATGCATCTTTTCTGCTACCGGGTTTGTATAACATCCTGCTCGTCTGTTTCTATTGGATACATAATGTGCTGTTCATGCATTTGATATCTGGCTTTTTGTTTGACCCTTTTAAATCTGCCAGCAATACAGCAAACCATAATTGATACCTTGGGAGTGAAGAAAAAAACAGAAGAGAAAGAAAAGGGATCCTTAGAGAACGGCTCTGAGAACAGCGCTGCAGGAACAGGCCCTGTCAAACCATGTAACACCAACTGCAAGACTTTTCAAGACAGGGTTAAGAAGTGTGCAGGTTTTTTATAACCCAGCTGTACCTATTCCTGAAAAAGGCAATTAAGTCATATACCCGACAAAACTGTAACTGAATCTTTAGTTCCACAGTAGTGCCAAATTTTGAAACAAAACAACAGTTCCAAAGAAATCCCAAGGAAACAAGAGTATTGGTCAGGAAGCAAGGGGGAAAAAAACAATCAACAACAAAACCCCCCAACAAAACAAAACAAAAAAAACAATGGATATTTGGGAACAGTGAGACCTGCTAATTATTAACCCATAGAATTCAGGTAGTGGTGGACTTAGAAAAGACTGGCAGAATCAGAACAGGTAAGTGTGCTGTGTCCCTACAAATATTTATTAAGCTAAAATAATTGGTGTCTAAAAGTACCAGAAACCAATGAACAATATGTGAAAAATTAACTACACAAAACTACAATAACAATATGTAATAATAGGGACTGTGATCTATGAATGTAGGCATGTCTAACATCCGATTTAAAGTTATGCAACCGGTATTTGACATTATTACATTATATTATACATTATATATTATATGTATATATTATACATTATATATAATAGACCATATATTACACATAAAATATTATATATTGTGTATTATATCTTATATATTACAATGGAGGCATTAGTTTAAATATTTCTTCAGAAAATGTCCTATTGGGGTTTTTTACCAAGTAAAATGCATGAAGTCTGAGCTAGAAAAGGGGAAATAAAATGTGATGAACTGTGAGGTGAGAGAGACTTTTTAAAGGTCTCTGTCATTCTTTAAAAAAAACCCCTCAGTGAACCAACAACTGAGATGATGAGAAATAGAAAACAAGTAGTGGGTGTCACCATATCTTACTTCAAGTGTTTAATATAGGCACCTACATATGAGAAAATCAGCTAAAGAACTAGTAGGGTGCAAAACACAAACACTTCTAGAGCAGCTTTCCTCTTACACTAATTTAGATCTATGCATTCTAATTTTTTATAGAGGTCAAAAATTAACTCCACACTTGATAGATGTCTTTTATGCAGTTGCAGCATCTTAGTTATCATGTCAATTCAACAAGATTTATGTACCTACAAGAATAAGTCAGAAATAATTCTGCTTACTTTGATTTCAATAACTGTAAAAGCATTGATGCTTAGCTCAGTGTTTGTGCAGGACAAAGGGACAGCAGAGGGGAGAAGGTATATAAGAAGAAATTTATTTACAGCAGAACAGTGCAAATGATTGGTCTGCATGAAATGGAAAGCCAGAAATTTACAAGGACAGATGGTTATCCAGATGAGAAGCAATGACATGAAGACTAAGAGAGAGAAATACAAATCATGGAGAGCTGGGAGCACAATTCAAAGATGATCTCCCAAATTTAAATCTTGAGCTTAAAAAAATACCATTATTTTAAGTGTACTGAGCAATGAACTGTATAGGAATATAAAGTAGTTTTCAATGATTTGAGAAAGAAAAAAAAGAGCATGAATAAATTGTGATACTTATTTGTTAAAAATTTTCTATTGCCATATCATCAAGTTTTATTTATTTAGTCCATGTTGTCTAGATGATGTATCCAGTCAGTGTTATCTGTGATGTTTAACATTACTCTGTAATTTTCTTCTCTGATGAACTAAAGAGCACATTCCAGAGTTATCATTAATATACACATTATGTAGTTTTCTTAGACCAGCACATATAGCAGCAAATTTCATTTAATTCAGCTGTAAGAGCAGTGTGAAAGTATTCAGAAAAACAATTATGCAAAATTAGAACTAGTTTATTCAACCAAGCAGACAACAGGTTTATTCATACTTGTAACTTCATTAGTGCCCAAATTAAGGATTGTGTTCCTCTCTGGGGTCTTGTGTGCTTTTGTGAATTAATATAACTGTGGGAATGTAAGCTAAATTCTATCCCAACTTTTATGTTATTAGTAGAAAAAATTACTTAATTGAACTTCAGCCATCTGACAGACATCAAGACTGTTCAACTCAAGACAATATTAGGTATCTAGACTTTGTCAATAGCCATTGAACATCTCAGCTTTCTTATCCTAGCTTCTTCAAGTATCTATCCTGAGATTAAATAATGATCCTCTGGAGGCTTTTGCTGCTATTAAAGCTAGACTGGACAAAGCTTTGACTAACCTTTAAAGAGTTGAAATTAAATGAGGGAAGTCTCTCCTAGATAGTCATTCTATAAGCTGTTCCACAATGGTTTATCACTATGCCTATTTCAAGCCATAGGAGAGATGGGCTGTAGATTGTGCCTCTAAAGGTTCAGAGTTCAAATTCATCACAAGAGCAATATATATGAACTAGATAGAAAAAAAAAAAAAATAAAAGTCAGTTTGACATGCTGGTATTTGAACTGAATAAGTAAATTTATCATTAAAAAAAAAAAAAAGCCCTAAGTTTTTGTTTAGAAGCTGCAAATCTACAGCACATTTTTGTATAAAGGCTATTTAGAGTAGAAGCTCAGAAGTTCCATTTTCTGGACTAAAAATATAAAGAAAAAATAAGCACAATGAATTCCATGTAAAACTCTGAGCAGGCCAAAACAGTTCTTACCTTTGCAACTGAGATGGAAGAGTAATATAAGGAGACAGACATGTGTCTGTGTATATCAACACTCGGTCATCCTCATTGAAGCATTCAACACTGTAATTTTGTTTTGTAGCTAAAGATCCTCTTCTGGAAACACATCCTTCCAGAGATCTGTGACAGCTGGCTCCAGAGGAGAGTTGGAAAACTGTCATCTTAAAGTCAAGAGATCATCCCATTGTGCCTGAATGCCTATTATAGGGGAACAGCAGGAGCACAGGTGGCAAGCAGAAGAACATGGTGCTAATTGCAGTAATTTCATGGAAGCAATTTCTTAATTCAGGCTGAGTTAAGGAGTGTACTGCAAAAGGACTGATTTTATGCACTCTAATTTCCTCAAGATCGGGCATTTTGATGCTTAGTGAGAGAAAAACTGGATGGAGGTAACCCCTGTTGCTTGTTGGTAACTGTACCAGGGCAATATAGGTTTTTTTACAACAATAAAGCTTGCGTAGTGTTTAAGGTAGCTTAAACTGCACATATGACAATTTTTATTTCAGTTCTAAGGACCCTATAACTCAGTAAAAGCTTTCTGCACATTTAGTTGCAGGTTAATTTATGTTTCAGAATACAACTGTGATTTTACAAAATATTTCAATCATCTGCAGTGAAGCATCTTTTGTTGTGTCTGCTAGACGCCTTTGGAGAGAACTGCTGATACTCAGATAGGACAATTATTCTCAGGGTGATTTCCTTGGGTGGTCAAATTGCTCTTATGATGGCATGGGAAGACTTCCACTACCACTCCTCTTCTCCCAATTTCCAATATGCACCTCCTCACAGTATCATCGTGAACAGCTTTATCATCCTCTCTAACTGAAATTAATATTTCAGGTAGGGTCTTGACCTGCCATTTGCATGTGGTTGGCTGGATGAGCAGCAAGGACACTTGTATGTGTTTTACATACATTTTTGAGGACATGAGTGCTGAGGACCAAAGATTTGAGTCTTTCTGCACACATTCAGCAGCTTGTCCTTGGTTGCAAGTTGGTTGTCCCTACCCTGCCTGCCATTTCCTGTGGTACGCTGACGTCTGTTTCCAAAAACAGCAACATATGGACAATCCCTTCCACTGGCCACTGCTTAATATAAAGTAGCAAATAGCACCCCAGAAGAATTACATTTTTAACCTCACACTCTTGTTCCCCAGGCTGATGTCATGCTGTGCTGCCATAAGGTTTTTGTTAGGACAATAAAGTAGCAACCATCAGCTCTTTTCAAAATAAAGATTCTGACTGCCAAGGGATTGCAGTAATTACATTTTCTGATGATATTCAAAAGTTGATGCCAGCATTTGGGTTCAAGGTTCCTGCAGAAGAGTTTTACTGTGTGACAGGGATCTGCTGACCTCAGGGAACCTGAAGGAATTGCTTTTCTCTGCAGTTACCTGACACATTTACTGGTATGATTTTGTTTTTCTAATTCATTGCTTCACAGGAGTAGCTTTTCAGGGTGAAAATGGTGTTTGGAAAATTATCACTACCTTTGAGTCATTGAATTGGATTGACTCTGCTGGGAGAAGTGATAGTTTGCTAATGATTTGCATATATACCTTAATCCTCCTACACAGTCACCTGATCTTTCTTTCTAAGGAATGCTGTAGTTAACCACCATAACTCCTAATATCTTTTTCTTATTTTTGTTTGTCTTTATTTGTATTTTTGGCAGCAGACGCTTCAGAGGCTCGTGATTAAAAAAGCCTGTTTTCTTCACAGTTGCTAGACTTCACTGTAACACGCCTCTGGCTCCTTGTTCTTTTATTTTAAAGTTCCTTTTTACCACATTGTGTGAAGCATGAGTAATTCCTATCTCTTCCTGCCACAGAGATGAAAATTTAGGAAATGTGAATTTTTCCAGACAAGTAATGTTGTTGTTACAATAAAGCCTAATTTTCTCTTTTGGCTACAAATTCACATAAATGTCTCTTTACTGCTACTGCTGAGGACTAGGACAGGGCTTGGTTGAGGGCAACATATCTAATGTGGAAGTTGTCTGGGCTTAACACCAGTCTAAATCTCAGCTGGCAGGACAAACAGTACAAAGGTGAGGAAGGCATCTCCTCTATCAAATAGCAATTCTTCAAGAAATAATGAACCAGCAAAATTATCTCATTTCTTTTTGTCTTGAAGGGTAGTAGTACAGTATAATGTTGCAGGCCCTGTGTATAAATTATATTTGCTGTAAAAGGGCAGTAAATAAGTGACTAATGGATGCCTGGGCATCATGCTTTCATGAATCACCATATCCCCAGTCCAAGTCATTTATACACAAGCCTTGCAGAGATCCCAGGTAAGATCTAATGCTGCTCAGTTTGTCTTTGCATAATGCATGACCTTCATATACATGCACAAAAAAATTCCCTTCATATTTCATGTTGACATTAGCTCTGGCCTTCATTGAAAATCTCATAAGTAAATTAAATCTCAAACTATTTTCTGACACTACAGGAACACTTTGGTCCTGCATACCCAGCAGCAACAGGTTGTGCGGTCCTTTGTACTGTAAAGAAGCACCTCTGCCTGTCTTAGAGATCTCACCTCTCAGAGCTCATGAGCTGCATTTTAATTTTGCCTCTAGAAGTTAAGCCACAGGTTTTTGACTGTCCTTTGAAGGCTGGTGGGACAACTTCTGCCTCTATGTCTCTTTCAAATTATGGCAGTGATTATGGGTGCAAGTGGTTCCTTTGGTCCCTCTTGTATTGGCAGAGTCAGCAGAACTGCTCTCTAGCGTGACTAAGTCTCGCATATCTTTGTCATTCACAAAGTGTGTAAATTTGCATTCTTAGTGGAGGATCTTACTTGCATCAACAAAATAAGCCAATAACCTTCTGCAGGACACTTCAGACTCAGGTCACTCCACCATTTCCTCTGGATCATTAGGGGTACTATTTTGAAATCTGATGGCTGTTGTGACTCCTAATATACCTGTCCTATACATTTAATAGCAACAAGCTTGGTTGCCTTAATTAGCATTAGATATTTCATTCCTTGAGTTAGCCATCTTAGGCATTATTTAGACACAACTGTAAACACCTTCTTTTTCAAAATACTTTTCCTCAAACAGGCAAGTGATCAGGACTAAATCCCACCCAAGACTGTACCTGTCCTGACACCAGAGGGAATTTAACAAAGGTAGCTATCTATAGTACAGTTGCTTGGATCTGAGTTTGTTTTGTAGACACCAGCAGAGAAAAACAGGCATTTCTGGGCAGAGGTTCATCTCACTCTAAATATAAAATAGGTCAGACAATTACATTCTTGGTTTGGGATGAAATGGACCTAAATAAATTTCACAGACTATTTTAAGGGCCTGATGCCAAATTTGGATGATGCAAATGCCACATAAGCTTCTGCCTCAAGTCAGTGGAATTACCGTCGCTTCTTAATTCTTAGTAAGAGTGACTCAGAAACTGAAATAAAGGGCAGAGAGCTGCCACAAACTCAATAAAGCCCACAAACCTCAGAGAACTGGAAACATTATAGGATGTCTTTATTGGCAAACAATGTTTGCCTCCTACAGAAATTCCTGAGAGTGAAGCTCCTGCTTGGTGATCAGTCACCGCAGCTGGAGCAGAGGATGGCAAACATAACAGCAGGCTGGAGGAAGTAGCAGTGTTGGTAACAGCCTCTGCTGAGCCCTGGAGATGAAGCTGCACCTTCCCACCTTTACAAGAGGAGACAAGGTATCTTTGTTGCATAGAAGCAGAATACATTTTCTGTAGGATAAATTGATAAGTGGGCATGGCAATTTGTTCTTAAAAACATGATGCATCTCTTTCTTCTGTGTAAACCGTTTTATTCTGAAAAAGAGGAAAAGGGAAAATTTCCTTTATCCCTGAGGGGAAGGCTATCCTACTTCCATCTAATGGCATCCTCAGAAATACATGCAATAACAATAATCATTCCAAGGAAGAGATAGGGATTTTTAAGGCTCTGCTTCAAATGGAAAAGGCTATCAGAAAATATTCAGACATCACCTTCCTTAAATGAGTCCCTTTTTCTTGAATTCTTAAGTCAATCACCAGTCATTCTGAATATTTTAGGCCTGACTCTCCAACAATTGCTTTGGTGCTCCTGCTTTTTTTCTGTAAGTGGAGGTACGGCAGAATCGTACCACGTCAGAGCAGCAACAAGAGGAAGGTAACAAGACTTCTTCTGCTGTAAGTTAAGACAATCCCCACTGATTGATTTAAAAGTCCAGACTTATTCCACTACTGTTTTCTTTACAAAACAAAATTTTTTTCTTAGCAATTTATTCAAAAAAATTATTCTCTAAACTCGACCTTTTGTGGAAGTGCTTCCTTATGATCTTTACGTGTAATATGTTTGCATTATCCTGCACCCAGAGGGACAATAATGGCTATTGTAGTGAACATTTGTGTTGTATAAGACTTTGTTTACTTCATTGACATCTCTCTCTCTCTGCTTGGTTAGGAAAGTTTGGTTTTTAGCCTTGCTTCCCAATCACGCCTTTTCATTCCAAGAACTTGTTTGTGTCTTTCCCCTGTTGATTTTTAGAACAACTTCTACATGGTTCTACATAGGTTCACTCTAAGGGTCTGATTCTGCAATTCTCATCCCTCAAAGAGTCAGGCCCTTTGACTCCTGCAAGTTACAATCTGTTTCCTTGATTTATGTATTAAAGTGCCTGAATAAAAGCCAGGCCAAGCCAGTCACAGGCGTACAGCATTGAGAGCCCAGTGACCCCCATAGCAGTACAGGGACTCAGTGGGCTGTCTGGGGGTTGATGCAGCTCAGGGACTCACTTGAGCTTTGCTAAAGGCAAGTCCTCTACAGGCACAGGATTAAACTTCTTGAGACCGTGACTTATCATGCTCAAGGCCAGAATTGGCATGTGCTTCCTAAAGGATCAGATGCTATGTCTAACTTTCCTCCTTTCCTTATTCACTTTCTTACTGAAATGTTGCGGATTTTTTTACAATTGGTAATTGCTGGCAAAATGTCTTCAAGCTCTGAGTTATGTAGCAATTATTCGTACTGCATACATTTGTATGTTGCAAGCTTTTGATTCCTTACAGAAGCGTTTTAGATGTACCAGCCTACCTCATTTGTAAGGAAAAAAACCCAGGCTGTTTGCCCTTTGAATTAACTGCCCATTTGTTGAACATTCCCTATTGCCACACTTACAATATGTTTTGAATTGATGATAAATTTTTTATGATTTGTCTCCCTGGACAAACTTTTTATGCAGTTGACACAGTGCAAAGGTGTAAGCAATGACTTCTTATACCCATTTGACTCTTAGTTCCAACTCTACTGACAAGTGTGATCTGTTTTCTTTCATTTGTATGTTCCCACATGACGTACTTGGACATCCTGTAAAGCGTTAAAATTTTAAATTTGAAAATATATGTCATACAACTTTTTGTATCAGGATTTTTACCTGGTAAAAGATTGAGTTGCCAGATGAAGGAAGACAAGTTTCATTTTGCCCATCTGTACTGTAGAACCTTGAAATTTTATATTCATTAATTAAATAATTTAATGGGCAGACCATGAGAAAATAAAAATATGTTTCCTCATGGAGCTTAATAGATTCCCTCCCTTTTTTTTTCAGTTTTTCAGAAGTTGTGATGTAGAGTGGTCCAGTTACAAGAACACTACAAGGTTGCAGTTGAGTGTATTGCCTCAGGAATCTAGAGCTTTCAAAGGGGAGTTGGAAAGTATATATGTCTCATGGATGCACGTCACCATCACTAACATTTACCAGCCATACCATTGTTTATATTCAATATCGTCAAGTCACTTTATCACCCTGCTAAATAAATTCAGAAGCTCTATTAGATTTACCATTACACTGTCCCAGAAGTCTATATTAGCTGCAGCTTTACTTGCATATTTCCCCCTGTGATAACAGCAGGGCTTGTTATATGTTACATTTTCTTTGATGAGTTTTATCTCTTTTTTTAACAAATAGTATTTGTGACTCAGAAGCCATAATAATGTCTTGCACTATAAATACACAGTAATACCACCAGAAGTTTGGGTTTTTTTTAATGTGAAATATCACAAAAAATATCTTCTTTTTTTAAAAAGGTCAAAGAATATTTATGAAAACTTTTTGTCCAGTTAGTGTTTAATTTTCACTTAATATGTTTGTTTTGTTTCCTTGAATTGGAGAGAATAATCACTGTCCATGATGTAACTGATCCAAATCCCTCATGTTAAGACTTTAAAAAAAATCTGTTTCTTCAGATTTTCAAACCAGAACACTATTTAAGTTATACTAGCTATATGATCCCAGATAGACAGTAGTGCTCTAACAGATTACAAGCATATCCACTTAGAAAGCAAGGCACACAGAGCTAAAACATTAAAATATTTGCTTTCATTAAAATAAGTCTTTCATGACTGATATTCTTCAAAAGGAGCATATTGTTTTAACGTGGATATCTCCAATGTCCTAGAAATAATTTTGATCAAACCCCATCCAGGCTACCTTACTTTCAGCATATCAGCAAATCTTCAAGGAACTCTCAGGTGAGGATGGTCATGAAAGGAGGACTTAGGAGGAGCAGCAAAATTATTCAAGTATGATACTATCAAGAATACCATTGTTTTGTATAAACTCTACTCTGTTCACAGCCTTAACAATTTGCAGATAGGTGACTGCAATAATTACTAGAACTCTTTGAATGTCTAGAAATACAGTAGGTCGAAGAATTTTCCTTGAATAAACTAATGGACTGACTGACAATACGGAAATATCAACGAATTGTTTGAAAAAATTCTTTTCTTTTTTTTTTTTTTGTCACCTTTTTGTGTTTTCTCTTCTCCTATCCCTGTTATAACAAGCAAACATGCAAGAGATCCTGAAGATATTATTTATACTGCAGCAGTTTCCGGGAAACAAAGGTTTGTTGTGCTTTGTATTGACAAATACGAGAAAACATAGTCACTGTCCAGAGAGTTGTTTTTTGGGAATGACAATTAAGTTTTGGGATATTATAACACTGAGGTACTAAGAGTTGAAAAGGCGAATTGCATCTAAATGCTCCAGGAATCTAGGCCTGATGATTGGGCTGGGCAGTCACAGGAGGATTAAGTGAAGTATCTATTTTATGAGAAATCTTGCTTCTACACCATTTGAAAGAATAAGGATTAGAAACATGTCAGTGAGTAGGTGATGGTACCCAGAATCTTGTGAACTCTCTCAGAGGTATGATCAAAGGAAGACATGTTCTTCACTACAGAGAAATCAAAAATAAATTTGTGTCTCTCATACCCCACAGCCGAAGACGTGAAAGAAAAAGAAGAGTACAGATATTCTGCCTGAGCTGGACCTGGACTTTAATACTAAACACCAAGAAGCTATGGGTATTTGTAAGTTAAGAAAATAAATGTTTAATTGTCATCTGAGCAGCAGGTAGAGGAGAGGAAGGAAGACTGCAACAAATGAGAAAGGAGAGTATAATTTGGGATTAAGGAAAGTAAATAGATTTCACTCCTAAGTGTAGAACTGTAAAATCATTTGTAGATTAAATGGAAATCAAGTAGTCAAGTTATGTATTAAAATTATTACATTGAAGTGTGTGGAGGTTTGGGTTGGCTCCTTGCCAAACCCAGCTGCTAGCCACACAGATTCCCCCCCTCACCCCTCCCAAGAGAGAAGGAAAAAAAGTACCAAAAGAGAATTTTAGTAAAAATATATATATATATTTGCATATATATTACAATTATATACAATCAAACACTATGAATCTACAGAATAAGAACCCCAAAAAAACTCCAAAAGGGAAAAGGGGAGGGGAAGGGAAAGGGGAAATGGGACAAAAATGGGTAAAACCAAACAAAACAGATGCACACACTGTAAACTCAGGGAAAAGATCAACAACTAATACAAGAAATTCTCACCAAAACTCCTCTTAAGAGAAGCAGGTCCTTTGCCTCCACGCAGCTGGGACACCAGCTTCTCAGATAGGCCTCAGCTCATATAGATTAGAGCTAAGCCAACACAGAGACGATGTCCTCCAAGCACATGGAAAGAAGAGAGAAATCTTCCTCCTTGGTCTTAGATACAGCTGATTACATGAAGGAATGGTGTGGAATACTTCCTTAGTGATGACCCTGTTACCAGGGAAAGCCTAGACCAAATCCAAGAAAACTAAACCACCACAAATTAATATAAAGAATTACATTTTTTTTTAAAACGTAAGTTTTCATTATTCTTTATTTGTATAGCAGGTATGGTATATGTGGTCTTCTGAGAGTACCAAAAGGTACTGATGTACCTGCCAGAAGTTGAACTTGATGAGTTTTCTTTCAATTCAGAATACACTAGGACCTGGGAATATAAAACCTCTGCCTTGATCTTGCAAACAGATCAGCATCCAAAAATTCTTAAATGAAAATACGAAACAGATCTTTTCTTGCAAAAGAAACTCTACTGGTAGCCTGAGTCAGGGCTAGAAATCTTACTAAGCAAAAGATACATATAAACAAAAGAGAGTTTAAGACCATTCAGGAAACCACAGCATTTCACAGACTTTTACTTAGAACCTCTCTTTGTCTTTGCCATTTTTAAGAAGTCTATTCTTCATGTATTAATATTTATATTCTTCTAAGAAAAGGTGGTTTTCAAGAATCACAATTTGAATAAAAGGAGATTTACCTCATCCTTTTCCTGGTAGATTCAAATTTGATGGTTTTGGAAGAAAACTAAATAAAAATTACATATAAAGTGTGGCTTTATTCCTACTTCATTTTTGTGTTTACATGATTATTTGATCCAGTTTTAGAGTTAAGTGAAGACTTTTAATTCCTGAAGCATTTTGCCATTACAAAACTTACCTATGCAATTCTTCTGAAGGCCTTGGAGAGCTTGGATTTGCAAAGACACCATCAATGTGGAATAATGACACCACCTTTGGTCACTACCTTGCCTTAATTTGAGCAGAACCGTACTTTCTAAGAAAGCTGAATTTACTGAGAAATTTTTTCAAGCTTCTTTCCTTGAATGAGATAAAATTTTCTGCCATTCTGCGTTGCGAGGATTTCATTGTGTTTAACAAGCTTTACATTTGTTCGAGCAGTATCAAGGCAATATAATTATATTATATAATTGCATAACAACCCTTTCCAGCTCAATATATTTATTCACAATATTTGCATTTCTATTTAAGTATTGCATCTCCTATCACAAAGAAAAATTTACATGTTCTTTTGGTAATGACCAAGCAAATCAGGAAGCTTATATTTAAGGCTGAAACCCAAAACACAATTAGTCCCGCATCTCTCAAAACAAAGACATATCTCATTCTAACTGACATAAAATCTAAATTAACTAATAAACCAGACATAAACAAAACAGATAGGAATCATATTAGACAGCTAGGCATTTCCCCAGCTACAATATAAGAACTGAAGGTCAAGGTGTCTTTGGTAGTTGTTGAATGTGCATAGAGCGTAATTCTTCAGTTTTAAAAACCCCAAACCTTGTGAAGACATTGATTTTGATGTGCAACCTTGGACAATAGTTATATTTGTCACTTTTATGCATGCCTTGCATACACGAGAGGGGTGTTCATGTGACAACAACAGTCCCGGAAGAGAAGCCGTGCAAATTTGTAGAGACCTTGCTGATAATGAGAGACAGTTGAATACGCATTGGTAACACTGTTTCTGTTTAAGGTTGTTGAGGCTTCTGCTACAGAGGAATTAGAAGGTCAGTTGTGAGATTTAGATTGGTGCAATACTTTGAGTTTGTGCCTACAGAGACCTCTTGAGGTTTCCATTATGATGCTTTGATGAAGTGATTAGTCTACGAAAATTACTCCATTTCAAACCTGAACCATTAGAAGAGTCATTATACATTATGGGACATTACACTATATTCTGACACTGTGATTATTTTAGTATTGTATTCACAGTAAAATAAAATTAATGGCAAATTAGAGACTCTGGAGAGAACTTTTGAATAGTATTATAGACAAAGACAGAAAACCAATTGACACTGCATTGTCTAGTACATCAGGAATCAAAAGAAATCCTAGTTAAAAGAAAGAGTCAGAGGAAGGCAACTTCCCTTGCATGAGCTGGCTAAAGAGATGAGTGGTCATAGAATGAGACAGAAAAAGCATCAGCATTAACAAAAATCAAAACTCTGAAGGAACATATCACAGAATTGCCAAGCATCTGCCAATATTCTGATCACAACTTCATGCCTGAAAACAAGTTTTATGGCCCTCCTAACAGATATTTGACTTATTGTTTCTTAAAGGTGTCTGTTAGCAGAGATTACATATTCTACCCAGGCAATCAGTTCCCAAGATCCTCTACTTTCATCAGCTCTGATTATGTCTTAATAGAATCTTTTTGTCTGTTATTTAAGCTCATTGTATCTGCTCTGTGCATATCATGTACCCTCCATATAGGAAACAATTGTTTTGTGTGTTTCAAAACCAGTGGTCTTTTCTCTATCAGGATATACAATCTCAATTCATCCTATCCTTTTCCAAAGGTAATCTTTTCCAAGTGTTGCCATTTTTATCAACATCTTTCCCGACATAGTACTCCAACCTGGACGTGTTCCTCCAGCTAAACCCTTTAATTTCATCTGTCTGAAAAGAAAATCAGAAATTTAAGAAATGGTAAATTTTCTGCACAGAAAAGAATGACTAATTTAACTGTTGAAATATATTTTGGAAACAAATTTACTTTATTTAAAATGCACTCCATTTGCACATCAACATGGTTTTGAAATGGCCTTGGGGTTGGGGAAAGAGCTAGTATATCTGATGTTTCCAGATTTAAGGAAAATGCTCTCTTTTTTGAGAAGTTTTAATTTTTCCTGGAACCCTTTCAATTTTCATTGGTATAACTGTTCATGAAAAATGTGAAATTGCACATGAAATTGTAGACACCTTAGTATCTAACCATGTGTCTGTTCCAACCATTTTAAACCATATTGGACTGCCAGAAGTCTCATTTTGGAAACAAGAATTACATTTAATTTATCTCATCCTATTTTTTGCAAATTCCCATCCTTTGGAAAGGAAATTATTTGTCAGGTGACAAATTTACAGCTGTCAAATACGTACTTGTTACAAAAGTTGAGGAAATACCTCTAAAATTTCAGCGGAAGCTAACAAAACTGTGAGTGAGCAGTGTACAAGTCAAAGCTGAAAAAATGTGTTGGTAAAGTTCATTTGAATTGCTCATATATATCAACTCATTCAAAATTAATTGCAATCACACAGAGGAAATACTTGATGTCATCATGAAGAGCACAATAAAGAAAATACTGTATAATGTGCACCATCCACTAAGAAAGTGAAGAAATTGCTAGAATACCTAGAGTATAAAATGGAATGGAAAATAATGAAGGTTTCACTGTCTTGAAAAAAAGGGATACATGAACTGTACACATCTTGAATCTGCTCCCAAGAAAAAAAAGAGAGCAAAGATGTGTATAAAAAAAAAAATCTCTTAAAAAATGCTGAAAAGAGAATTTTCACTGAAGAGGAGATGCACAAAAGAATCCATGACAGAAATAATTGAGGCAATGATTGTGCTGAGAGGATAAATAAGAAAACTCTGCTTCTCCTTTTCTTATGTAAAAAAGGAAGAAGTTCCAAAAAAAGAACAATTGAAACCAAAGCCATATTTAGCCAAGACAATTCTCTGATATTTGCTGGCTATGTCCAAAAGATAGGACACAACAACATTTCCCAGATCTCAGAATAGGACTGTGCAGCTCACACAGGTCCCACCCAAAGAGTGCAGTAATACTATAGATTTCCCCATTATTTCCCACTTTTCCAGAAGAGGAAGAGCCCATTATGCAGGTCAAAACCCATCCATCTTTTTCTCTGTGTGTCAAATCTGTTTGGTTGTTGGTGAGCAGCTGCCCTACTATCTGCCAGTAACTAGTACTAGCCATAGATACTGTGATAATATAAGTGCTGATACAAAAGACAATACAAAGTGAGGAAATAAGCACACATGGATAATGACAACATTCAGATTATTATTTCTCTTAAGAAAGAGGGAAACCTCATTTGGATGATTGTATGATTTTACTATATATTATTATGTTATTATGTATGTTCCAGACCATTGTAATAAATGGAAATATTAGAAAAAGATTTGTCTGCTTAATGTATTACAAAAAACTTAAACAAATTCAGATTAATAAAACGTTAAGAATCCCTTTTTTTAAGTGTCTAGGTGATATGAACTTCAGAGACCCATTTTCCCCATCAATCTGTTGCTCAATTTTCTTTTCAACATTTTGATAGTGTTTATTTCATACCTGTCTAGTGGCTAATGTGGCAATGTTTGCTTAACAACCAGTGCTGCAGTTGGTGCCCCTGCGCTAGCTGAAACCATGTATAGAAATCTCATTATAACTTAAGAAACTAAACTCCTGCTTTAGATTACGCTATTATGAAAAAAAAACAAGTTTCACATGATGTTGAAATACTGGTGCGGTGACAAAATTGTGAAGGCAAGGAAATTCTGTGCTAAGGCTTTCACAAACTACTTTACTTTTTGCCCAGAAGCTGGCAGCAGACATGGCCCCATGTGCTCCCAAAGGAGGAGTTCATTTATCATGAGGGATGCTGTATTTTCCAAAAAGCCTAAACAGCAAGTTACTTTAACAAATATCTTTCGTTTGTTGTCACTGCCTTGTGACACTTAAAAAAATATAAGCTGAATTATTCAGACTCATGTATAACAGCACTCCAAATTTCTCTCTAGGGCTTTGTGGAAGACCACTGTCTTTGAGCACAATAGACAGATTTTCTCCAGCTCACACTAAAAACATACTTTCCTTCCATCCAGTGCTGCTCATGTTTTTCACATGAAGTGACTATGCAAATTAGAATCAGTTTAGTTGATTTGCACATCCACAGGCTGAGAAAAGCTCAAAACCCCCATGACATTTCTTGCCTGCTCCCACAAATAGCCATAACTCTAATGACAAAAGGTTCTGTGCTGGTCTGGAAGGGTTTAAAATGACAGGCCGAGTACTCTCAATTGTCACTCAAGCTTCAACATGCTTATATAAAAGGGTTTTTTTACAAAAAGCATGCTGTTTTATCTCTCATATTTTTGAATCTTACATAATGCCTCACATTGCTTAAAGTAGGTTTCGTTAGTGAAATGTGTAAAGATCATCACATTTCCATTGGGAAGTTTCAGCTCTGTCTTGCAAGTTGCCTAATACTTAAAATAAGCTTCTTGCTCATAGTTCTAGTACTTTGATTTGGTAATTAAGTTGCATCCCAAAATGCACCGTACCACTAATTTAGGGTATTTCTGGCTTTAGGGGCCTGTGTGCTAATTGTAGAAACAAATTTATTCACAGTAAATTAAGACAAACAGGAAAGCCTTCCGCTGAAATAGTGTGGAGAATATTTGCTAAAGCCGAAATGGATTAAAAAGCTTCAGTAAGACTTTGTACTAGTATCTTAAATGAAACATGTTTCAGAATTTAAACATAAACAGATAATTCGGTTTTTTAAAAATACCTAGGGAATATTAACTGGGAGTCATGTATGCTAAATCTTGAAGAAATGCTACTGCTTTAAATGCTTTAAGCACTTTGGTAGCATAACTGGCAGAGTATATTTTTACTTAATGGAGAACACCAGAGTCTGCTAAAATGTTTAAGTACATATTTTCATAACCCATGAGAAGGCACACATGCTTCACTTCCTTTTGTACAGATGCATACCTATATTTAACTTTGATATTTTGGATGATCATTATATTTTGATTCACTGTTATACAACTGTAGTTAAAATATAGGTACTGCTTATAACAGAAAAGTCTCCACTTAGATACTGTTGTGTTTGGTTAATGCTTTTTTTATATCATCAAACTTCTATTATAAAATCTGGAAATTAGATACTCACATAATAAGAGAAATATTAATATCTGGTCTCATCCACAGATGAAGACCATATATAGAGATTTAAGTATCCTGACAATAATCTGGTAACTATTGCTAGTATTCCATTAGTTCAAGAAATATTACCTTTCTCTGGATCAGAAAGTTTCTGAATGTAAGGAAATCAGTTCCTACTTTGGGTTTTAATTTTAATTTGGTAAGTACTTGTCATGGTCACGCCTTGCCATGCCATAAAGTCATGACATATTTCTTTTTCACAGTAATAGGATTACTTGATGAATCAGCTACCAATGTAACATACACCTGTGCATTATTTAACCACAAGACGGACAAAAAGATCTTCTTTTTCTTTCAGCCAAATAATAGATACTTATCAGTGCAAGGAGCAAAGAGGCTTTACCATCTTCTGGGTATACATCAAGCCAGCTTTGGGATGCAGTCCAGCAGTGGGGCACACATGGGAAATTGAGAGGGCTGTCCTGTGCCCTGGAAAGTGTAGGCAGGGCTTGCACTCCCTGGGCACACCATCTGCTCCCTGAGAAATGCAATGCAGTGCTTGTGGTTAGAGTTCAGACTGTCTCCCTTTGGACTTCTTTTTCTTCCTTATTCAGCAGCAATATCTGTTTCTCTGACTAGTGAAACTGGACAAATAAACTAAAGGAGAAAATAAAAAGGGTGCATGTCTGGGTCTTTGCACTAAATTCTAAAAATAGATTAGTTAACTTTTCTTTATGGACAGTAAAGGCCATCCATGTGTCCCTGAGGACAGCTAGCTGCCTACCTGAAACATATTCTCTCTCTTCATTTATTGACCTTAGAATTCACACACTAGTTTTAATCAGACTCTTCAGAACACCCAGTTTCCTGATTCTGAAAGAAAAAACCCTCAACTTTGTAGTCTGACTATCCCTTCTACAGGTAGAGTTTTACCCAGAAATCCAAAATGTTTCTGCTCTAGCAAAGCTTGCAGAAATAAAGCTCAAAGGAGATGCTATCTCAGAAGGCATAGCTCAATTTTAGGGAATGGGAGTTCTGCTTATTTACAACACAACTTGTTCCCAAGTTCATCTGTCATTTGAGAAGGTACTCTGGAAAAAAATTATTGTAGGGTGGTATCTAAGTTCCCATTTCTTACCCTTATGACATGACTGAGTCTTCATGGTCTCTAGAAGTAAGTCTGTTTTTGGTCTGACTTCAGTGCAACATATAGCAGAAACAACACAGATTTTGTTAATTTTGGAATATTTCCTCAAAAAGAATGAATGCAATTAAAAAGAGATTTATTAAATGACTGTCCAGTTTTCTCTGCTACTGAATGAGTTCACTGTTCAGAGTTTAATTTAGTTACCTTACTTTTCAGAGATTTATTTTAAGCCTTCCTGATTTGTTGAAATAGCAATTTGCACATTGTATAAACTGTTTATAGATTTCAGCTGCTAGAAGGTTGTTAGGGATATGAATCTATTTTGCCTTCAGGCATGTCTGTCAAAGACTGATTTGAAATGAAAAAATAATTACATACAGTCTCAGATTATGTTTTGATGGTATTTTTGATACCTAATAGAACTCAAACAGGCTTTTTTCTTTAGGGGAGAATAAAACCAGCAAAACCATGTTGTTCCAGTAGAAGTAGATTCACTTATACTTCTGTTATAAAAGCTGTAGTCAGGATTGGAAGTGCTCTCTGTGAAGAGTATGGGATTTCATATTTGAGAGAGACAGAATGGGTTTGATTTGTCATCTTCACCTTTCAAAGCCTAACTAAGTGAAATATCAACAGCACTTCAAGAGAGGATTATTTCACCTAACCACTTGTCCCCATGGATAGTTGAGCAGATGTGTGTTGTAACCATATAGGGGCAGAAAACAAGCAGGCAAAAGGTAAAGTCTACGCTCTGTGTGGCAATACACGTTGGCAGGTTGTCTGTCTTTGCCTCCTGAAGAGCATCTCTGCTATGGCCGGATTGGAGGGAGCGCTTCAGCTCTGGCAGCCCAGGAGCAGCATCTCCTTCACAAGCTGCAATGGTGAGCTGTGTTTTTCCCATAGTTTCCTGTAGTCAGAGCACCCATTCATTAAAAAATGCAGAGGGAAGAAGAAAATTAAGAGAGTTTTTGTCATTAATTTTAGTTTTCTGAACCTGTTTTTCCTGATTTCAGGTTTAGGAATGGTAGGGCTGACAAAAGAAAAAAAGAGTAAGTAGAATCCAGTTCAAAACCTTTAAGGAATGATAGTTTCTTGTAAATGTTTTTCTTGGAGAGAAAAGGTGAACTGGATGGATGAACTATGAAGTGGGCGAAAAATTGGCTGAACTGCTGAGTGTGATCCAAAGTGCAACCAATACCTGCTTACAAACAGAATTCTGGGGCCACCACTGAGCCCTTCTCAAACAAGCTGGAGAGAGAGACTGACAGAAATCTCATGCAGCATAACAAGAGCAAACACAGAGCTCTGCATCTGCAGGAGGTACATCTGTCCAGCAGGTACACAACGAGCAGGAGTCAGCAGCAGGCCAAGGCAGCAATGAAACCAAGCCCTCCTTGGGGCAGTGCTAGCCTATATATGGCCATTTCAAATTACATGTAAGGAAAAATGTCCTCGCAGAGAGGGGTTCGTTCCAAGAGCAGATTCCCCAGAGATGATAATGCACATGCGTCTTTGGAGATACTCAAAACTCACCCAGCCAAGGCCTTGGTTAGGACCCATTTGCTTTGAGCAGGAATCCAAGGACTCTTATTACCTGAATTATTCTGTGTTTCTATGTCAAAGAAAAAAAAGCACAAACTAAGCCTTACTGCTCCTAGACATAAAGATTTATCTGGGTAAGGGAGTGCTTCTCTTACAGACCAGGAAAGTTTCTAACAGTGAAACAAGTACTGAAAGAGGGGCCAGAATAATGGAAGAAAGTAATCAGTAATCTCTTTGGAGTATAAAAACTGCATCCTGGTGAATTTTTATGTCAACCAAACTGCTGGCAGAAATGGACCTAAATTCTATGAGTTTGACATAATTTTATCTGTTTAAATTAACTGAGCTCTACGATGAGCTAATTTTAACTGGTGATAATGAACTCCAGCAGCTTATAGGATATATGAGAAAGGTGGGTCCAACTGTTCAGCGATAAGACTGGAAATCAAAAGGTTCCTCACAGAACTACAGCATGCTAAATATTTTTCATAAATGCTTTGAAAAAGCTCAAATGGAAAACACTGTACAAATAGAATATTACTAATATTATTATACTTAGTATGAATGTTGCTAGCAATAAAAGGAGATGAAGAACATAACCCTGCTATGCCATAAAATTTACATTAAATATAATTACCTATGAACAGAATCTTTTAAGAAAGAGTCTCATTAAAGATCAACTATCCTTCATGCTATACCAAATGATTAGTAACCACAGGAAAATAATCTTCTCCCTGGCAGATAAATGCACAGGATGTCACAAATGGGTATATGTAATAACAGAAATGGAGAACAGACAAAGACGCCACAAAGACAATTTTAAAATAAAACGTAGCTATACCAGTAGATTGTGGTTAGCTACTAGCATCACTTCCAGAAACTGTTGAGTCTTTCCAGTGTCAGTCTATATATAGATAAGATTTTAATTTTTTTTGAAGAGCATTATGCTCTTTTAGTCTTTGATATTCTGAAGACCACAACATTTTCTCCCATAGTCTTCTGTGGCCATGGGCTATCACTTAGTGCCTTTTGCTAGAGCACATAGGTCTGCTTAGTCCTTCACTTCCAAGTTCATGAGACTTTGGGGTAGCAGAGAATAGACAAATATGAAATGTGAAGATCTGGTCTGTGATAATTACATATGAATTTTAAGGCATCAGTGTTTCCTCTGGGATGATATTTTAAGACATTCTGAAAATGCTTATTTCTGTATTTGAGTTGTTTTGGACTATTTTTCTGTGCTGCCTACCTAGCTTGTGCAAATTTCAGTCTGAATAACTGTTTCCTGCAGAAATTCTAAATAAAGAGAAAATCATCCCACACAAGCTCAAAACTAGTCAGGTGCTATTTTACATCACTGCATGGATTTCTTTGACAAGGACTAGAGATGCAGAGAAACAAGGGAAAAATATGAAATCACAAAAGTTAAGGTATCATTGCAATAATTCCTTAAATTATAAGTAAGTAGCAGAAAAGAAGAAATCATTTATATTTTACAACTCTTCTAAACTGGCAAATTGCAGAAGTACAAGGTTCCTGGCCTTTCCTGGGTCACCTTCAGAGGATTTAGGTGCTTAAAAAATGAGCTTGTTTTCTGAGGTCGCCTACCTCTTTCTTGCTCCTGTCCCAGCAAAGGTCAGGAGCAGACAGAGACCTCTGAGCCTGGAGAGCAAATGGAGTTTGCTACCAGCTCTGCAGTGCCTAGGAAAACCAGGTGGGAAGAAAGGAGCTTTTGCAGCCTTTTACAAACAGGGTTCACCTTCAGTGTGAATTGCTGAGTATTAAATAGAGCCTAGTCTATGATTTGCTATGGCTTACACCTCAATGATATTCTTGATACTCATTTTGAATCTACATCATTTCTAGAAGCGATTTTAGAAGGTTCTGTTTTGATTTGTGCTGCTGAATTTGATGTGCTAAACTTTAGTTACAGAATTGCCACTGCTGATTTCGAATAAAATAAATATACATTCTGCTCCCTGAAGGAATATGTTTCCCTCTCCTATTTGATACCTGACATTGTTTCTGTTGAAATTTATTTGCTGAAATTTCTTCAGTAACTGATTTCTATGCCATGGTTTTGTTGTGGTGTTTGGTTGTTTTTTTGCCACCGCGTCTGTGTTTTGATTTACTCTTCTCTCATTCTTCACATCATGCCTACCAAGAAATGAAAGAGTATGACTTTAAAGCAGGGAAAGCAGTAGTGACCATACAAATCCTTTTAAATCCAATCTTTTGGATAGTGGAGTATTATTTCTGATTGGTGAAAAATCTAGACATGCTTTTGATCTCTCTGTAGATAGAAAATCCTCTACAAGATTTGCATAGGATTTGCATTTTCATTTCATGAACATATATTGTTGTTAAATTAAGGGGGAAATTATTTAGGTGTGTGTGGATATTTCCTCCTCATATTCTTGTTTGTGCTTTGAAAAACCTCTCTAGAATATTGAGTTCTGGTATTAACAAGAAAACAGATTTTAACTGTGTATGACCAATGGCTCTGTAGTGTATCCTCTATGGTTAGTGTTTAGTACCTATTTTTAATTCAGAAAGATAGTATATATTCCATTCAACTGTACATAACTTACATTAAAAGATTAGATAATAATCATGCAGCACATAGGATGGAAGGGATCTTGAATTTGTGTTTTGTGTCCATTTGTGTATGTTCCTTGTAGACTATGAGCTTTCAAAACAGCAGGACTGCAAGCAAAGTAGAGGGCACTTTCTGCTGGCTGTATTCTTAACTGTTCAATCGTTCCAGTGTGCTTTTATTGCCTTTCAGAACACAAGATATTCTTTGACATTGCTTGAAATAGAATTAAAGTGGTGATGAAAAGATGATGCCTACACCATAGGCTAATTCAGTAGATTATCTTCTACTTGAGTGTACACCAAAATCCCATCCAGGATGGAAAATGCAAATACACATAGAAGAAGAAATTAGAAAAACCTGTGACTTAGAGAGCTTCAGTAGAAAGGCTTAACAGCAGGATAGAAGACTGAGGTTATGTCTAATATACCCTGGAGCATGGTGTGCCAGCATGGGCCAACTGGGAAAGCAAAGCCTGAAGGGAAAGGATCAGAGGGAGCCAAATCTGGTTGTCTTCCTCATACTGCCTCTCATGTGGGACCTTCAAGTGAATGAATTATAGAATCATAGAATAATTTGGGTTGGAAATGACTTTTAAAGGTCATCTAGTCCAATCCCCTCAAAATGAGCAGGGACATCTTCAGATATATTGATGCTCTCAGAGCCCTCTTTAATCGGACCTTGAATGATTGCAGGAATAGGGCATCCCTCATCTTTCTGGGCAACTTCTTCCAGTGATTCACCAGCATTTTTTTGTAAAAGGCTTCTTCCTTATACGTAGTCTGGATCTACCCTCTTTATTTTAAAACATTTAGCCCTTGTCCTATCACTACATGCCTTTTTATAAAAGTCTCTCTCTAGTTTTTTTGTAGGCCCTGTTTAGGTACTGGAAGGCTGCTGTAAAGTCTTCCTGGAACTTTCTCTTCTCCAGGCTGAACAAACCCAACTTTCTTGGCCTGTCTCTGTAGGAGAGGTGTTCCAGTCCTCTGATCATTTTTGTGGTCCTCTTCTGAACTTGCTCCAAGAAGTCCATGTTTTCTTTGTAGTGGGGACCCCAGAGCTGGATGCAGTACACCAGGCGGGATCTTACCAGAGCAGAACAGAGAGGCAGAATCACCTCTCTCAAATTGTTAGCCTCGTTTCTTTTGGCCTTCTGAGCTGCAAGTGCATGTTGCCAGCTCATGTCCAATCTCTCATCCACTAACACCCCAAATCTTTCTTGGCAGTGCTGTTGTCAATCCATTCGTATCCCAGACTGTGATGATACTGGGGATTGCCCCACCCCACATGCAGGACCTTGCACTTGGCCTTGTTGAACCTAATGAAGATCCCATGTTGAACCTTAATGGTCCCCACACAGGGTTTTGCTTTAAAGGATGCAAAAGCTTAGGAAAAAAGTGCTGTACTTTTTCATAGTTATGCAGTGTGGACAGCTAAGGACCTAGGAGCAAACTGCAGAATTAGGCTATACGCTAGTATATATGCTAGGTGTATCCATAGGCATCCAATTAGACTTTGCTTTGGCTCTACAGTCACACAGTTTCCAGCAGAGCACAACAGCCCTGATTCCATGACAGAGGGATAATTCTGGTCTCATGAAATCTGCACATGAACTCTGAAATAAAGCCTGATACAACAACTGAAATGGCCACTAAGGATTAAAATTGCACCCTGTGAAGGATCTCATCATGGCATAGGGAAGTGCCAATAATAATTCCTTTCTCTGAAGCCCTGCTGTGACCTCACCTGCAAAAATTGTATGCATTTCAAAGCACTCCCAAAACAGAAAGATACTGTCAGGAGTGTAGAAAAGAGCAACAGGAAGTGTTATGAAGACAGACAGATGGATTAAAAGAGGTGACATGGAGAGAAAGAAGCTGTGAGAGGCTACCTATGTTTGAATGAGGTTAAAAGAGGGAAAAGATGGATAATCACTAGGAGCAGCCTGTTGCATTGCTTCTGAATTGGGAGTTTCATGCTGAACGTTAAGAAAGAAATGCTTGGCATTATTTCTCAGGGAGCCATGTAGCAGCATTTCCACTCGGCTCTCACCCATCCTTAGAACTGCACTTATAAATATTGCAGTAATGTCCTGCATTTTTATCATAGTAAAGACCAAAAAATGTTTCCACAACAGAAGACATATCACTTTCCTATGCTAATTTCCGTATAGCAAATAACAAGAGAAATACTAACACTACATCCTCACTGGACATAGTCAGCCAAATTATGGTCTCACAAACACCAGGTCAGTGAAGTCCATGCACACAGACAAAACCTGATTTGACCTATAGTGTGAGATACAGGCAAAGCAATAGTAGATGAACATTTATACTCCTTATGGAGGTCATATTTAATATGCTGTGAGCATTTCTGGTCACCTTAGAGGTCATTGTAGAAAGGACATGACAGCAGGGCACAATCAGTATTGTATAATGGAGAGACTTGAGTGTTTCAATTTTTTGCTTAACATTTGTGGAAGTAGGGCTGTGTTAAAAGCAAAAAAGAGAATTGGAGGGGCATTGAGGTACACAAAGACTGCCACCTATTAAATTCCAGTCAGAGATAAGAGCACAGGTTTGTCATTGATACAATGTGAATAAAAGCTTGAAACAATGATTTTTAACACTATGATTTTTTTCAAGTGTGATTATTAAATACAGCTGCAGTCAGTTTGAAGTAGATTATTGATGATTGGAAATGGGATATTAAAAGCTATTCACATCAGTGCTTTCCACCCATGGTGCAACAGCATTTTGGTATGGGTTCTATGCGCCACTTTCAATTTAAATTGAGGGAATTCTGAGGACTACAAGGGCTGAAATCCAGTTTAAATTGCAGTCCTTTGGAACACACTCTCAATTCTCAGAAAATAAAAAAAAAGTTTTTGATTTTGCTGCAGCTGTCTCCCACTTTCACCCGCCCCTTTGGGCGCAGAAATCCAGAAACACAGTAGGTTTATCACAGTCATGTTCTCATATTCTCTTCCTTTGGCTGAGAACAGAAAAAAGAGGCTGAAACACTGGCCTGAAATCTGCAGCCATGCACTGCCTGTCTGCATCTGTACTAAATCCTAGAGCAGCTTTTAAGATTCTTGCTAATTACAGAGCAGTTATGTAGAAAGAGTTTAATTATTTATTATTTTACAATCTAAATAGATTTGGTTTTAGTATTCAATCACTCTTTCAGTTTGCTTTCCATGGTTAGCTTTAGTGAGGACTACTTTGTTGCTCTTACAGATTGTTTCCTTTTGTACTGGCAGATATTCTGATTCCTTTCAAGATGCCATTGATTGCAGCCCAGTTTTCACCTACACCTCTTTAAATGCATTGTGTGCTTTAGAAGTACAACATCAACAGTTGTTGGCTATTTGCAGGTTGGTGCATGGAGAGGATGGAAAGCTTCTTGCTATTCTGCAGAGAGACAGTATCACACCACCATTTTTGCCCTTGCAAATTAGATGCTCAAATATTAAAGATTTGAGAGTCTTATTTTGAAAATTAAATCGAAACATTTTTAACCTTTAGTTTACCATGTCAAAAACATGTATGCTATAGTAACTATCTATTCAATCAATAAATATCTGTAAGTACAAAAAAACAGGTCTTTTGTTTCAAATGGGCCAAACCGATCTTGTGACTGACACCAACCACCCTTTATAACATGAGTGATAGAAGTAAAAGTAACAAAAAACAGATAAACACATACGCCACCACTATCAGTAATCCACACTAAATCATTCACTTTGAAACAGAAAAGGGATAAGGTATTTACCATTTAAAGAGAGGAAAAGAAAGACAAGTGTGGCAGAGAGAGAAACATGAAGATCACCATGAGAAAAATATACCTTCTGATACAGAGGTCGGGAGTCTCAGATGTAGTTTAGAACAGCTGATTGCAAATTTGATTATTTGAAGATTTAACCATTGAGGTTATTTGTTTTATGTAAGATAAATGTTTAGCCCAATTTAAAAAGAATATAAAATATAAGATCTACCATTCATAATCCCAGCTGAAAATTATGTTTAAGCTATGACATGCATGATTTTTTTTCACAGTGTCATTTTTATTTCTACATTTCCAGGGTTTTAAAAAATAAAAATGAAGTCTTGTCAATTTTTTGTGAAATACTGGGATTAAAATGTCTCATGTTTCCTGAGAGAAGACATTTTTAAGAAATAGGTTTTATGATTACGCTAAGTTTATACATGTATTTCACAAGGTGGTATCACTATCATTAGGGCTAATATTATTCAAAATAATAAAAAGTTAATTTCTTATGGTAAAGTTTTCAACAGATATGTTTTTTAAAACTGCTTGTTGTTCTAATTTACATATTTCTCATTTGAATGCAATAATGCACAAAATCAGACATCTCTTCTGAAAATATGTATATATTACTTCCTTAGATTCATCAGAAATAATTTTTTTCTTAAACATACAAGGTTTGTCAGTATCTTATCTTACAGGTACTTCACATGACATTGTATATTTTATATATTGCATCAACTACACAGCTTTCAGAAAAAAAGTACTCATAAAAGGGCAGTACATATAGCTAATTGCTCTTCTGAGACAAATTAAATACTTGAAAATAGAGCCGCATGGGCTGAGACCAGGCAGCTCTCCCTAGTGAGCTGTATTAAATTTTGGGGGATTGCAATGAAAAGGAAACATGTCAAGGGGAAAAAAGTTACAAGTGAAAAAAAAAATCATCTTCCAGTAGTGAAAATTATGAAACAGCCATATTTTCATTTATGCAAATTCCTGTCTAGCAGTTGCTTTAGTGCTCTGATTTTTGTGTTAATAAACATGAGCTTTTTTCAGATAAAGTGGATTTTCTCATTTGAAGAAGGTACTTGGATTAAATAGTCGAAAGCCAGAAAGATACTGGAGAATATTCAATTATCCTTTGATTCATAGATTAGTTATTCTTATTAGTCTGGAAAGACTTCAGATTATTCATTCTATTTTGTTGTGCTATATATTGTCTGCATTTGATTGCTAATGTGTGATGAGTGTTTTCTGTAATTAAAAATCCTAGTTGTTGTAAAGAACAATGAAATATGCATAATTTCTCTTTGTCTTTTTTTTTTTTTTTTTAACCTAACTCAAAACTCTTCATACTTTGTAATTTAGGACAGGTAAAATGGTCTATAAATGTGTCAATGAAAAACAACCACTAAACTTGATTTTTTGTTCCATTTAATCCCGTAAGCCATCTTTCATTAGTTAATCAGATACAACTGTCTTCCTGACACAGCATGATTCAGTGCTGGATCATACTGACAGCTTGAATCAGCTCGAATCACCTGATTCCCTTATTAGACAAACTGATGCTCATATGCCTACTTCTTCAGAGGTACTTAGTCTGGAGAATAAAGTCCAGGTTGGCCTCTAACCCAGAAGTATGCTGGAATCTGTCTCTGCCATCATCACACGGTATTTGTATGTCCATGATTCCCCATGCTAAATTCATCCTTAGCAGACGCACATAATCTGATTGCTAGACATCATCTTGGCATATAGATAAACACCAGATTTGACAGCAAGTTATTTTGTCAGTGCTTGTGACAGCCCTGATGGAGAAACCTGGAAGCTTGGCCCTGCCTGCCCTTTCCCGCAGGGCTAAGGAGGCTACACAACAGCATCCACAGCTTGGTTGCATCCAGTGGAGGGACAGAGGAGAAGACAGGCTGTGAATGGTGCTACAGCAGCCTCTCAACTTATATTCTTTTCCACTTACCCAAAACCCATCTCAGTCAGAGGTCTCCTGCAGAAGACTACTGTATGTGGTGAGAATGATTTCTTTGGCCCCCATGCCTACACAGCTTCCTAGCAATCATCTTTTGTTGGGACTATAAATTGAAGTTTTGCTTTTTGATGTTGTTATTTTCATACAGGGTCCCTACATGAGGTACTGTCGGTATTCATCTTTACTTGAAAATATTCAATACAAGCAAGAATGTTCTAAATTTGAAATAAAGATCCTGAAACATGTAATGGCTGTTGTGGGGGACAAAGTAGCTTGTGTTCATGAGTATGATGAGTAATCACAATCTTGATAGAAACCAATACTAAAAACCTATATATAAAAATATAAAAAGCTATATTGGAAAGAAGAACTGGACAAAATAGGTAAGATCTAAATTCAATGTGTCCAGTATCAAATTTCTGGCAACGATCTGAGAATAAATGCGAAAGCTTCAAGATCCGTATCCCAAATGTTTTCTAACTGCATTGTCAGCTTGACAGTAACTTGGACTTATTTTCACAGTGTGAAAATCAAAATGTGTATGACATGCTGTGAAAGCATGGCATGAAAGCCTGTGAGGTTGACTAAGGATTAAATGCTTGATGGGTGGTGCTGGAGACCTAACTAGAGCAGCAGAAGAAAAACCTGATGCAATTCACTAGATATCCACTAGAATCAATATTGCCTTTTGAGAAGGGTCCCATGATCCTTTTAATCACACCATTTTACTTTTGGGGATAATCCCATGGGTCATGGTAGTGAAGAATCTGTGAACTAACTAGTATTAGCAACACACAAGACTGGAACCTGGGAATGAGCGGCAAAACTAATGGCAGTTTGGCTTTTTGATGCCCAGATGAAAACTAGAAGTAGTCACGGATCAGCTTAGGGCTTATCATCAGTGTGCAGTAAACTCAGTTTTGCCATTTTAGTTTATCCATCAGCTATAGAAATCTGAAATATGGCTGTCTATACCTGAATAGTTTCTTCTTCACTGCTTGTACAAAGTGATTAACTTTAACCTATACACGAGGGAGGCAGAGCTCCTTGTTCAATGCACTGCATTGGCTGGTCCCAACAACCTCACCCTGGCATGCAGGGGAGGAGATGAAGGCTGGGTAGGCTGGACTACTACATCAGTTTTTAATAACTGCATTTATTAACTAATCAAAAAATAAATGTTTTCAGGGGAAGAATGTGTGACTGCTTTAACTAGTATAAAGCTGTCTCTCACTGAATAGCAATTGTTGAGAAAGGCACAAAGAAAGCAAGCCAAAAAATGTAATATTTTTCATTTAGAAAAGCATCACAATTACAGGCGCATACAGAATGCAATAACATATTTTATGTTTGCTACTCACTGTCTCAAAGCAGTTTAAAAGGAAATGAGCAAACCAGAAAGATTTACAGTGTGTGTTGATATTGTTGCTTCAGGCAAAGAGATGTAGCAAATAGGGTTTAGACCATTTTGAAGGGAATCCTTTAGTAGAAGTCTAGGCACACCATACTTTATCTCACAGTGGTGTACATACAGCATACAAAAAAAAAAAAAGATAAGGAGAGATTTCAAGCATAATTACATATCATTTTAATTAAAAATTTTAATAATCTTTCCTTTTCCTTTCCATAACTTCATTTACACAAAGTTTCTTGGTAGAAGAAAGAATTGGTGAATGAGAGTTACCAATGAGATGCACACTAAATGAGATGCTTTCTTCTTTTGGGATGGGTTTAGAGACATCAGCTGAGCTTCCATTTTAATATCTAAACATGAGGAAACCACTGTTCCCTGATTGCTGTGATTCCACACTCCAGTGGAGTACTGCAGTTGCAATATGAGAACATCAACAGGAAGCCTTAAACCTCTTGACTCAAGGGAAAATAAAGCAACTGTTTCTATTGATCAAATGTTAATACTGGAAGAATATTAAACCAAACCTATTCCTCATGCATAAGTGTTTCACAAATGCTAATATACATATTTCTTTAATAATATTTTAGACCCAAGAATATTTGATATTTTTTCATTAGTATTCCGATGGATCAAACCTTGAAAAACTAAACTATGTCACAACAAACACACAAGTAATGAAAAAGTCTGTGACAAAACTAAGTTTTGAATCCAGAATTATCCCAAACTCCATATAAATCTATTTTGTTTCTGAGACCCCTTTTTTTTCTTCCTTGCTGGTTTAACTTTTAAGACTCTTGCAAACTGTCAAATAGGAAAGACTGACATGGATGCATTACCTCTAAGTTAACCACACATGCTTCAAACGTCTGTCTTGGTCAAGTATCTGGGGGTCCTTTGGTCCCCTTGAGGCTCTCACAAGACAGCTGGATAATTCCTTCATGCAAGCAAAAGGCTGATTGGAGCAAAGGGGAGCTCACATCCTGAAAGACACATTTCCCTGCAACTGGATCTGAGTGTCTGCAAAGCCCTTCACAGCTACAGAAATGAGCTACAGATTCCTCACCTTTGTCTGGTATCCCTTTCTTTTCCACAGACATGCCTTGCTTTCGCAAAGTGTTTGATATGGTCATCACATTTGTAAAGATTCCCTTTGATTTGTCTTCCATCAAGGCGCCGGGATGAGTTTTCCAGCATTATCATAGCAAGGGAAAAACAGAGCCCTGAGGAATCCTGTAGAATGCCTCCCCTCAAAAAACAAGCAAATGCTTTGATGGTCAGGAGACATCCATGCATTTGTGTATGAACACACGTCCACCTCCTTGCAGTGCAAAATCAGTTACAATTATTTTAAAGGTCTTTAAGTTATCACAACAGAGGACATAAGGTTACCCTGCCCCTCAACCTCATCACCTTACTACAAGTGATCATTGAAAATAATGTCGGCATCCTGCTTTGTCAATCTCTGGGAGAACTGAAGGCTAGTGTGTATTCTTCTTGTGCTTAGATAGGCACCTATCCTGCATCTGCTCTTCCTCTCACATCCCATTTTGTGATTTATTTTTGTTAGCCTACCTCAGAGAGTTCTTTACCTACCACCAGTTTTGCAGCTCTGTGGAGCCACAATCTCCTCTCTGTTTTCTTGTTCCAAATGGAGTAAATTCTGAAACATATCCATGGATCACCCTTTGCAACTTGCGTATTTGGTGTTTTCTTGGAAATCTTTCCTGTAGAGCCAAAAGAGGGGAAAGGATAGATTTCTTCCAGATTTGACTAAGAAGGACCATTTAGAAACAAAATTGTCTGCAAAACCTAGTAAATATCTTGCAAAAACTAGGTCACTGAAAATGCATTGTCCTTCAAAAAAGTTGCAATAATGGCAAGGACTTAATTGGATCATCTAAAGTGTGAATATGATGGAAATGCAGCACTGGACTTGCTCCAGTTGACAGCATTTCCTCCGGGTACCTGAACCATGTGAATACCACCTCAGCTAGAGACTCCTCAAGAAGTCTTTGTTTCTAAACTCTGCTAATGATGGATTTCACAGCTGGACAGTTTTTTTAGTAGATTGGTGATATCTTAATTAGCAAATCTTAACTTTGAATTAGAACATCTAGACATGGGATTTAAGCTTCTTAAACCAAGCTTCTATCTTTTCTACAGCTTCCTGCATTTTGCAGCTTCCAAGACTCTGGATCAACACTTCATCCTGCATTGAACACAAGCATCAAAAGTTAGTTTTAGCTGAAACAAAAAGAGAAGCAGTGAATAGGGAAAGGGTGTTATCATCTCAGCTGGATCAGTTTTACAGTCCCCTTAGTGTTTTGTCACTTATAACAGTGCAGGTTGAGTACTGAAGAACCCAATGTGAGGTAAGTGCTAGGTATTTTAATTGGGTGGGGGTGTTCAATCCAGCACTTGCCTAATACTGGAAGCTGTTTGATCATGAGAAATAGGTTTGTCACTTAAAACAAAGTGACACCTCTTGATGCCCCTCTTTTAGTTGGATTAGGCCCTCCTTACATTTTAAATACTACTCTCTCACAAAATATGGGAGCAGTTGAGGTATTGAAAACATAATGTGGTTTTACTGACATAGGCAACCACCTAAAGATGTGCTGCTGCTGCTCACATGGCAGTCATAGGTTGAAAGTATATCCTTTCATCACAGGAACACCTTCAAGCAGACCACACAGCTCTTTGACACTCAGCATTTCTTCACAGACACACCTGCTTTGTCTTCAATCAATTTTCAGTAGAAAACTAAGAAGTGTTGTAAGTTAGAAATATACAGCACAGCATCTCCTCACAAATGGCAAAGTGGCTGATGAGCTAGTAGCGAATGTCATGAAATATGCATGTGGACAATGAGTGCTGAGTGGAAATGTAAGCTATTAATGTCTGTATTTCATTTAGGCTATTGTAAATCCATAAAGGTTTCCTCAGAATAATCTGAACTTGTAATGTGGGATAGCAGAATAAAGCATCTCTAATTCCTGTGAATGCAAATGACATCAGAGTGAAGTCTATTATTTCAACATGAATATTGACACATTTGATTTCCCCCCCTCAAGACTAAACTTTCCTGCTAAGTAGAAAAGCTAAAAAGAAATTGATAAGTATATTTTTTTGCTGTACATAAAATACTTTTTTTTTAGTCTTGACTATCTGATTTGCCCTCTGTGTTGCTCAAGACACCACATCTAATCATACTTACTTTCTCACAACACAGTGAGAAAGGAGAAACACTTTAAAAATCAAAGACACGGTCTATTGAAGAGCCTGACCACAGGAACTAAAAATAAGAAAAAAAAAAAAATAAAAAAAAATCCAGAGTTCCAAAATACCAAAATATCCATACTGAGAGATGTGGAACTGATTGAAGGAAAACACTTTCCTTTATGGATCTGCCTTTTCCCTGCTGGCTCACAGACACAGTGATCACAGAGAATACCCAGTATTACAAAGGAAGTAGGAAAGTTATAATAAGGATATATATCTCCTCAGATAGATCCATCAGCAGCAACATCTAAATAATTCACAAGTTTTTACACCCATATTTTTTTTTATCTTGGTACTAATGTAGTTAACATTAATTATAATGCTTTGTTACACTACAATGACAATTAACTGTCCCTTTTTGAGTTTGGGAAACCAGGAGAAATTTAGTATGCTGTTGAAGATCCCCCATCAGTCCACCTCCATACAGTCTGACCTCACTCATTCATTTTTGGAAGAGGATTGCTTGCTCGTTCTTTTAATTCAGCAGCCAAATGGATAACATGAAATGATTCAAAGGGGTGAAAAAAAGTAATTACTTTGCTAATTCTTAACTGTCATTTGTTTGGACTCTATCACAAAATCATACCTCTGTGAACTTTTTACTGTGACTAAATTACCATCTCCTCAGCCTAGAAAGAGCTGGCTGGTAGGAAGGAGCTAACTCGTCAGTATTGGCACAGTACTGTCAAGTACACCTTTCTGAAGGATACTATTATTTCCATAAGTCAGTAGTTGCTTTTGTTCAGTTTATGAAATATTTGTTTGCAAAGTAATTTTTTTTAAGGTGAAGTCCTTAATTAACAAATTTTAGTTCAATTAATATTTAAAATATTTGCTCAAGAATTTTTCCCTGTATTCAGGGAAATTCCACTTGTTCTAAATCTGAAATCACTCTTTGTTTTAGTGATACAGTGCACAACGTTTGTACTGTTTCAACTGCATGTTTTGGTTATGTTTGTTAGTAACTCAGCAAAATAAGCACTTTCTATTCATTACATTAATTAGTGATGGGAACATTTTGGTGCTTTGTTGCTCTTTGGTTATATGTACTCTTGTACAGATAAACATATCTGGTGGACTTAACGGAAGTCAATATTTAATAAATGACTGTCTTATAGGAACTTCATCTAAACTGTGAAATTAATAATAAATGTTTTCAAATAGATGCTTTCCAGCATAAGGCATTTTGAATCATTTATAAGATGGGTCCCTTCAGTAAGTCTTTTCATATTTAATGCATTAAGTTGGAGTATTTATTGCATTTCTGAAAAGAACAAAGAATGAGGTTCAAGAGGAAAATCACTGAGGGTTTCGATGAAAGAAAGACTGCATATTTTAGGTCATGTACAACGAAATGGGGGTAGACTGTGCATTTAGGTAGAACCTTAAATAAAACCACATGCAACCCACCGTCAAGCAAAGGCTTGAGTTTTGCATTCAGATCTGAAATATCACTTCTTCAGCACTCCCCCATTATGCAAAGCAAACATTTGAAGAAGCTCTTAAAAAGTTATGGTGGACTCTTTTCCCTAGCACAGACAGCAAAAAACTATCCCCACCTACCTGCTGCTTGCCTCCTCCCTTCCACTGGCTTCAAGGAGGATCCAAGGGCACACCTCCCAGAACATCTCTGGACTCTTCTGGCGAGCCCTTCTGCGGAACTGCTCAATGGGGTTGCAAAAGGGTTATTTAATGCACCTTTTTATAAACCGGATGAAGGCTGTGGGCAATCTGCCTTCGAATGTTCATAGAATCACAGAGTCATAGAATGTTTCATTTGGAAGGGACTTTAAAGATCATCTAGTTCTAAACTTCTTGCTATGGGCAGGGCTGCCACTCAATAGACCAAGTCGCTCAAAGACTAGAAAAGCAGTATTTTCTTGAATTAGTACCTAAAGTCAAACCTTCAAGAAGGCTTGACATATAGTCATAGCAGGGTTTACTGAGTAGAGGCTAGATATTTTGCCCACT
Organism: Anabacerthia variegaticeps; assembly: GCA_035583185.1. Taxonomy (NCBI): domain Eukaryota; kingdom Metazoa; phylum Chordata; class Aves; order Passeriformes; family Furnariidae; genus Anabacerthia; species Anabacerthia variegaticeps. The sequence continues at coordinate 100,295,506 of JAWWEW010000078.1, forward strand.
TATTGCTTGCATGGAGGTCCATTGAGGAGGCTATTGACAGAATCACACAATCATAGAACAGTTTGGGCTGGAAGGGACTCTAAAAATCATCTAGTTTCAAACCCCTGCCATGGGCAGGGACACCTTTCACTAGATCAGGTTACTCAAAGTCCCATCCAACCTGGTCTTGAACACTTCCAGGGAGAGGGCATTCATAACTTCTTTGGGCAAGCTGTTGCAGTACCTCACAGTAAAGAATTCTTTCCTAATATCTAATTTAAACCTACTCTCTTTTAGTTGGAATGCATTCCCCCTTGTCCTGTCACTGCAGTCCCTGTCTTTCCTGTAGGCTCCCCTCAGGTACTGGAAGGCTGCAATTAGGTCACCTCAAAGCCTTCTCTTCTCTAGGCTGTACAAACCCCATTCTCACAGCCTTTACTTGTAGGAGAGATGCTCCATGTCCCTGATCATCTTGATGGCCCTTCTCTGGACTCTCTCCAACTGGTGGATGTCCTTCCTGTGCTGGGGATCCCAGAGCTGGATGCAGTATTCCAGATGGTGTCTCACTAGAGTGGAGGAGAGGGGCAGAATTCTCTCCCTCAGCCTGCTGACCACGCTGCTTTTATTTAAAAGCAGTGTATATCCTTCCTCTATTGCTTTATTCAGACCACGACATAACCGGCTTTCTGGGATGCAAGCTCGCATTGCCTGGTCACGTCCAGCCTCTCATCCACCAGCATTCCCAAGTCCTTCTCAGCAGAGCTGCTGTCTATCTGTTCATCCCCCAGTCTGTTGATACCAGGTGCAACGTCTTAAACTTGGTCTTGTTAAACATCATGAGCTTGTCCAGGTCCCTCTGAAGGCTCACCACTCATCCCTTTCCAGTCTGTCTGTGCCTCTCCTTGCTCCTGAAGGAGAGATGGTAAATGTGCTGCACAAATGGCTGTTTCTGTGACTCACTGGGGACAAGCTTGGGTGCCTGTATGGCTGAAGCTGAATTGCACATGGCTATTGTAGTATGAGGTGCTTGTAAAAATCAGTGTTCAGGTTTGCAAACACTTCATGGGCATAGGGTGGCTATGAGAAGAGCTGGAGGCTGTGCTCCATGTAACATACTTGGATTAGACACACTGATAACAGCATTTAACATGAAGAAAATATAAATGTTTTCAAGAGCTTTAAAACACTGTCATTTTTCATTTGCCTTTCTTTGAGCATCAAGACAACTAGCAGCTTGCATTAATAGTTATGAATTATTTCATTTTTGAAAGCTAGGAGACATATAAGCGTCCACAGAAACAAGATCAAGGCACCAAAACAAAAATGAAATATTTTTTCACTTAAGTGTAAATTATGGATCACTCTTTTTGCATCCTACTGCAAATACATGCTGCAATGTAAATGTTTGTAATGCAGGTCTTCTGGATGAGTTTGCATGATTAAATTCACATTTTTGTCGTAAAGATAAATGTTGCTAATATATACAAGATGTTCTGCATGTGTAACAGGCAGACTAGCATTTACTATTAGCAGCACTCTGACTGTTTATTTTTCTGTGACACCCATTTGCCTGAAATGTATGTTTATGCTGTGGTTATCACTAACAGGATTAGGATCTGTTCAAATGGCCTGATCTGGGCTGCACAAGTGAATGAATAGCATGAGGTATATCTTAGTCCAATACCTTGCAGATTTAGTAGGGCCCACTGTGATACCAGGCCCTGATATAATTTTATCTTACATTAATACAAAGCAGCAGGATGTAGCTGTGGATGAACAAGCTCCTCGCCTCCCCACCGATGAACCATGCAGAAATTGTGGAAAAGCAGCAGCTCAGTTTTTCCATCCTCAGTCCCAAACTTGAAATACTTCTTCAATACAGAACAGAAGAGCCCAGGACCACAGAAGAGAAAAGAATTACATCTGTAAAGCAGAGGAGATGCTTCCCAGCAGGACAGGAAAGGTAGGGTGGATGATGACAGTGACTGAGAGTTCAGACATACACAGTATTTGATGTCATCAGCCTTGCAAACCTCTCTAATCACTGGACTGGCACATTCCTCTGAGGCTAATCTTCCCATGCACAGAAACATAAGTGCTGATTTAGACACAGCATCTTCTGCTAAGAATTGACACAGCTGGTTCAGTGTCCCAAAGTGCAGCACTCTGGGGTCCTATGGGCCAAACTAGATATTTGTGGTTTCTACGTACATACACAAAACAGCACATGATCTATCAAAGTTCACGAGGCACTGTAGCTGAAATTTGTAAGAGACTTAAAATGAATTTTTTTTTTTCTCAGCAGCCTGACTAAAACACAATGATTGTTTAGTAAAGATCTAGAGATGTAGAATTCTTTACATTGATTCGATAATTTCATCGTAATTGGTTAATAAATCACTGTATCCAAGTGTTAATAATATTAGTTTGCAACAGATGCTTTTCATTGGTTATGTGACTCTCTTGTAACTGCATTTTAATTAAACACTCTGGATGCATGCTATAAAAATAGATCGCAGACATCACTCAAATTCACACAGAGTCATTTGAACTTTTGCTTCGAATTTCAATTAAGTTTCCAAACTCTAAAGATCTTTACCACCTCGGACCAGCTGCAGTAGTAATACGGTAGGTTTTCCTGCCACTGTTGAAGTAAGCAATAATGCAGAATACATGTTTTTGATGACAACCTATTTCTGGATTTCTAATAGTTGTATATTGATAGACAGTAGAAAGAATACTGTTTTCACTTCTGTTATACAGAAATCAAACTACTTGAACTGAGCATTTGAGAAGAAAATGAATACAGGATTCCATGTTTTACTCTCTGTAACAGAATCTGATGTAACCTTTATGTCTCCCCAACAGTTCTTTTCAACAGGAGGAATATTTGGAAGAAAAAAACGGGTTCCACCCTCCAGTCTTCCCACTGCACCCTCTAAATTTAAAATTCTCTCAAAATATAAAATATAAAAAACAAGTTTTCCTTCCTAATGTCTTCAGACATTAGACCCCATGAAATGTTGTTTTGGCTTTTCTCTTGAGAACACTGGTAGGCCAAGGAAGCAACAAAGGAAAACTGGAAACAATTTTTAGCCCTTCTGCTTGCCCAGAGTTGGTCTGAATTGGTACAAATGGCTCTGCAGTTTACCAGCAATGTTCTAATACAAGCAGTTGCTTAAGTCATTGTTTAATTAAGTACTCACTTTACTTATCCTGCAGGGCAGCATCTGCTTTCTAGAGACTGTATTAAACTGAGATCCAAAGTTATCAGATTTAGAGAAAGTAGCCTCCTCCCAGCCCTCCTGCCCCCTCCCTGGGTGCCTCCCTCCCTCCTTTCCCTCCCCCCCACCCCCCCCCAAATATATTAGCACTCAAGCTCTAACCAATATTCTAACACATACAAACATATTTTTTCCTGTCAGAAAAATGCAAGTCTTTTTCTCTTATTTCAGTTTTTGGATATTGAAGAGACAAGTGTCACACTGTTATTTTCTCTAAGGAGCATCATATAGATTTAAACACAATTAATTGTAAACATGGACTAAATTCAAAATCCCTGTGTTCTCCCACAGGCTCTATGAAGAATATAGTCTAACAGCTGGAGATAATGTTAGTAAAGTGCAGCAAAGCCTATTACATATAAAGTGAGAAGCCAATACCATCTTTGTAGTCATTTTCTTATACGAAGGAAAGAAACTATCTTGTGTGAAAACTCCTGTTTGATTTTCCCCAGGGCTATGAGAAATGAACCATCAAGGATTCAGCCATGCTGAATTAAGATTTTATGGTTCCTGAGCGCCAACCCAGCCTGACTAGCCATATGTCAGAGAATGAGGGAAATTGGGAAATTGCAGTTTTCTATGAGGAGAAAAATTTCTGTACCTCAGGTGTAGTCTGATAACCTGGTTGAAACCCACCCTTATCAGCAGTTTAAGGCATCAAGAGGGTGTGCAAAACAAATACTCTATTTTGATGATCATCCAAGAGCAGTAATAGTTTCCAGGAAAAAACAGAATTTCCCACATGCCAGCTCTTGTCCATCAGAGAGTGGAGAGGAAAAGGAAATGTACTTTCAACAGATTTTCTAAGTCACCATCACCCCAGGTGTGAGAAACTCTAGAGGCTTACTCTAGAGTGCAAGCTATGTTTAGATGAGGGCTAGCATTTTGACCATCACATCCTGCTTAACCAGACTGATGGTGGGTTTTTTTCCTGGTTGGTGTAGTGAAGCCTTGCAGTAACTTGATCACAAAAGAACTTTTTTCCCTTGTGCTACCATCAAGCAGCAACATTACACAGTAGAGAAGGTCTCCCACAAGGATCTATAGGGCTTTGGGTAATTTGCTTAAAGATGAAAGTAATGAGACGGTGGTTGGGAAAAAACATTAAAAAGGAAAGCAATGTTGCTGTCTAAAGTCTTGAAAGAGGGGAAGAAGGAGGAAACAAAATCAGGAATGAAGATGACATTTGCTATTGTATATTAATAAAGTACAAAAATAATTCATAAAAGCTGAGGAGGAATAATTTAAAGAAAGCAATTAGTAAGGAATTTACACTGAAACAAACAAGCAAACAAACAAAAAGTAACAAGAGAAAGCTAGCAAGGCAAGTTGTTGAATTGCCATCATGGGAAATATCAAGCTATGTGAGATGGCTAAGAATAACTAATTCAATCCAGGCAGATGCAAAGGGATAAAATGGGAAGTCTTTGCCAATTCATTCTGCAATGTGACTCCCATAAACTCTGCAATTTTGGTTTTCTGGAGTGCAAGTCACATGTTATAGATGACAACCAGATTTTTTTCCTATCACAAAGACAACCCTATTTGATTCATATAAACAACACCTATCTCAGCTGTCATCTAGCATTATATTTTTTTTTCATTACAAGAAACTGTATTTTGGCTGTTTGCAGTTTGTTGATAAAACTCTCTCTATTCTGGGCTGGATCAAGGTTCTGAGGTCACCAGCACTGCAGTGCACAAGTTGTTACATCTGAAAGTTAAGTCAATGCCTACTAGACACAACATGCTAATCTCACTCTTAGTACTCCATTTGGAGTTCAGTGTCCTGCTCCAGGCTTCCCAGTATAAGGCAGACATGAGTCTATTGGAAAGAGTCAGGCAAAGAGCCAGAAAAATGATTAAAGGACAGAAGCATCACTCATACACAGAGGCTGAAGGAACTGATCAACCTTAAGGGTAAGGAGAAGGCTCAGGGGGATCATGTGTATCAACACCTGAGGTAGGGAATAGATGGAGAAGATGAAGCCAGGTTTTTCTCAGTGGTGTTCAGTGTTAGGAAAAGAGACAATGGGCACAAACTGAAATACACAAGATTTCATGCAAATATGGCATAAGATTTTTTTTTATTTTTTATTTTGGGTTGCCCACAAAGGAGGCTGTGGAGTCTCCCTCTTTGGAGATGTTCAAAACCCACTTGGATATGATCCTGAGCCATCTGCTCTCACTGACCATGCTTTCAGCAGGGCAGTAGTACTACATCATAACCAGAGGTGTCTTTAAACCTTCACTATCCTGTGATTGATATACTCTGTAAACACAAGGAAAAAAGAAACCTGTCTTTAAATGATGACGTAATTAAAATGGTGTGTCATTTCACTGTCCACAACTCCGGGATATATTGTTTGCTGGAACAACTTACCATAGCGCTGTTAGGACACTGGCTTGTTGCAGGTTATAGCACCATTATACTAATAACCCATATCATAGAAATCTATTCTTCTTCTATTTTAGTACTTCTTAATGTATAGCAATATCAAGGTACTTCATGAAAAGCAGTAATTGTTGCTGGATTTTTCATCACTGGCAAAATTTTTAAATATATGTAAACTTCAAAGCATAGTCACATTCAGGCTCTTTGACATGACAAATATTAATTGGAAACTGAGTAAAAAAAGATCTTCTGTTGGTCCCTAAACCTGAGAAATACTGACCTCTTTTCCCTTCACTTGAGGGCAAAATCTTGCCTGAGATGAATGAGAGTTTTGCTATTCCATTCAGTAGGGTCAGAACCTTGCAAGTAATCAGTTCTGATACACACTTTTAAAGCAATGGGCAAATGGTCCAAATCAGTCAATATAAAATACTGTGGAATTCTTTTATAGATTTCTCCTGTTGACAAAGATTTAAGAATAATTAAATTTAATTTAACTTACACTGTTAAGCCCCTAAAAATGCTCCAGGATTCCCTATAATTAAGATGCCAACAGAGCCTCAACCGAAAGTATATTCAATAGGCATGGGGATCCTAACCACCCTTTCCTCCTGTTCCCAGTTAGTACCACCTGATGACACTACTTACACATGAAACTTCTGAGACTGGCACAAACTGAAACTGCATCTCCCAGAGCTGCTCCCTTCCCATCCACGGTGATGGAGCAAGATTTTGGGGTTTCCTGGTAGATGACTAGTCACAAAGAAAGCACAGGAGCAGGCACAGTGGGACCTTTTACTCCAGAATTCCATTAACAGCCCGCCAACTCTTCAGCATGTTCTGATGTTCTGTGAGCATCACCAGAAATCAGTTGTTTGGCATACAGAGTTCCCATTCATATGAGTTCCACTGAGTTTTAAAGAGTTTGGATGACTTGTAAGAGCATTGCAGACAGGCATCTAGCAGCTCAGGGTAGGGGTGAAGACATGCAGGGCAGAAATATCATGGTGAGGTGGACAAGAAGAAGGCAATTCTTCTTTAATCTCAAATGAGATTAAAATCCTTTTAAGTCTGGATGACTGGAATGTCTAATTTATATTTACCCAGAGCTTGGATTAAAATAAATCTATTTTCAGGTTACCTTTTGCAATTTTATTTCAGATCCTTTATCTGAAGCAAATTGGAGAACAGAGTATTGTTGACACAACTGGAGGCACAAGTGAATACAGTGACTTTCTTCAAGATGTACTGTAATGACATTTTAAATCCAGCTTCTTACAAGATGTACTCTTTGATTGTATCCAGTCTGTCATTGGCTTCCAAAATATGTAGACTTTCTGGGAACACACTGAAGAATAATGACATTATATATAAATAAATATATATATATAATATATATAAAAAAAAGAGCCAAAAATGTCAGAAAATTGACATTACAGATGGCACAAATTTTAATCCTGTTAAAAGTATTACAAAGAGTGAATTGTATCTTCTTTTATTCTAGCTAATTACCATTCATTATAATGAAAACACCAAAAGTTTCTGACATCATCTCATCATAATCTCTTATGCCAGTAGGGCTAATTTTCAATTTTTTTTATCTTTTTTTTAATGGGCAAGAAAACCAAGTGGAACTCTGCATTTAAAGGAGTAATGATCACTGTCACAAGGGATAGAATATAAATGAAGTAAAGATACTATCCGTCCTAGGTTTAGTATTACACATTATTAATCATAAATTATGAGACAAAACAGAATAACCTGCAGTTGTTTATATGCAGAAAAAAACAAAAAAACAAAACCCCAAACAACAAAAGCCAGTGATTATATTCACAGGCACAGAAGTATTCTGTGAAGAGATAACCTTACATTACAGGATAAGTAGTAAAGGGGGAAAACTGCAGGAAGGAAGATTCTGTTTAGATAATAGGGAAAATTTATGTTCTTTTGCATCTCTGTTTCCAGGGTAATAGAGATTTAAGGATTTTCATAATCTGGCTTTTACATTTACAATTGAATTCTGAGTTTTCACAAGTCATTTGGATTTATAGCTCCCAAGATCCAAAGAAGACCAAGTCCCATTTACGGGAACTGCAAATAACATAACCAGGATAATAGAGGAGCCCCTACCATTGCCTGGTGAGTGATAAAAAACAAATAAATCAACACACATGTGCCCAAACTCTCTTGCATCAAAACTAAATGTGCGTTTGTACAGAGAGAACATATCATATCTAGATATTCTAGCTAGATGTGTAGGGTAATAATGTTCTACATATTGGCAATTACTAATTTTTATACATCTGCATGTGTATGCACATCTGCAGAGGTGAAGGTGGAAATAAGCAGCAGATATTTAAAGGCAAATTTGCACTATCTGTGTCTGCTTTTACTATAGAAATATTTTGTCAATGGTGCTGAATTTCAGTTAAAGTCCCAATAAAAAATACATCCATACTAAGCAATTTTTTCATGCAGAAAAATCCCTTTAAAAGTTGAAATTCCATTTTTTTGTTGTTGTTAATTTGTTTGGAGTAAGGGATGAAGATTTTCAGATGTAATTATTTAATTGCAGACTTACAGTTCCTCTAAGACAACACATAATTAAGAGAGCAGAATTTTGATAAACAATGACTTTGTTTCAGTTGTAAAAAGAAGAGAGTTATTTTGAGCAAAATTTGTCAGTTGCTTTCCATGTGTTTATTGAATATATGCAGTTTAAAAGTTGTAGTTAAAAGAAAAAAACAAGCAACAAACTACTTATGTTTTAAGTTACAGTGAGCAGACAGAATATTCAAGCATTAGCCATGTGCCAGACCTATGCAGTGGGGTTGCTGATGTAAATACTTTGCACATACTAGAGTAGTGAATCCAAAATAAGAGGACAAATTTTCTCCAGAGCAACCTAGATAACGGGATGTAGAAGAAAAGAGTTGTGCTCAGTCTGAAAATCTCTGAAGGAGATTAAAACCTTCCCAGCAAAATGAACTTATTTTAGCCACAGTTCTCAATTACTGACAATAAGAAGTGAAAAGGAAATGCTGCCCAAGGACTGAAGAGAGTTTAGCTCAAGAGGATTCTCTCTGGTCCTGCACAGCACTGCCAAGAGGCAGTGTGCCAGAGAAGGGTCTCATCCTACCACTCACTGCAGAGTTCTCAGTATGCCTTGGTGGGCTGGAGCTGCAGAGGTGCAAGCTCTGTAACAGGTGGACAGAGCTAAAGTCAATGCAAACAGAAATTGAAGTTGAGGTTATCATATAGACATGCTCACATAAATTTGAGTTACAACATCTAGGCTCTTTAAAGGGGTTGTAATCAGAAGCTTTTTCTTTAGCCACAGAGAATACCTGTCACCACTCTCCAGCTGCCAGGGGAGAAGCAGGATCTGTGAGGAGTGATGAAGGTTTTGTGCTGGCTGCCACAGTGCTCACACTGAACCAAAGACATGTGTTACCTAATGCTGCTGGGCAGTGGCGCTGAAGAAATGGTTTTTTTCCCTGTTACCATGGTGATGCTTAGATCAGATGACTAATGAGATGTCTGATGGGGCAGGCGATAAAATACCATATGTGGCAGGCTCGATGTGGGACAATAATCCTGTATATCAGGTATCTACTTACCAGAGCTCTTCTAGCTGACTTATGATAAAGCTGGCAAAAGGGATATCTAAGCTGTATTTTTCTACTTTGAGAATGACCTTTCTTCAGAATTGGGTATTTCTCACCCTTATTGAGCTAATACCTGACACTAATGCTGTCTGTAGTATTATTATAGCCCCCTATCTACTATTTCAAGTTTTATATTAGTCTATTAATTATTAAGATCTAGGAAAAATCACTATGATAAGAACATGCTGCACTTAGGTCTGAAAAGAAAACATTAAATCTTTCTCAAGGTGTAAATTCTTTTAGCAATCAAGTGACTTCAATGCTTTAGCTTATAGCTGGAAGACTTTTAGCTTCCAGCATTTTTAATATGTTTCCCTGAAAATTCAGAGGAGATAAGCACATGTGCCAGCATAATTAAATCAGGTCATCTGTAGTGGAATAAACAGAGAGAAAGACTTATGTGCTCATTTTATCAGTATTACTATTGCAAAATAAGTAGTATAATACATAAGAAAATATTTTGCATATTATTTTTTGTACTGTAAGTCCAGATTTACTTTTTTCTTTTGAAGCAGAAGAGCATAGAATCAATATTCTACTTTGAATTTTATAGGTAATCTGATATTCTGCAGCCTCCTGAATATAAAATCCTCTGTGGGTGGACACAGAGGTATGAAGCTGGGATTTCAGGCAACACAGAGGGGCAGAGGTTTTGAAAGCAATAGAGATGAATCAGAGAGACGAATGAAAGCAAGAAAAAAAGATCATAGCAATTTCTAGTGTTGCAAGTGATAGGCACTTAAGAACTTCAGTTTGAGAAGTCTCCCTGCTGCAAGTGACCTTATGCACATAATCCTACAATCAGACCCACTGTAGACGAGGGAATGCCGTATATCTCCAAGCAATTTTACACATTCACACATACTTATCATTCACATTTTAAATCTAGCTACAGCCTATTTTGAATTTTTCAGTTTGGGTAATTACTCTGCAAAATGTTAAGGCATAATGCTTTGGTTCGTTATTTACATCAAATGGACATACCCTAAATATTATCTGAGCCCAGTTCCACTAGATGCATGTAAAATATCTGTCATAACAGCTACCTAACCAGCTACTTAAGCCACTGTTCTCTTGGGAAAAAAAAAAAAAAAAAAAAAAGGACAGGAGAGGGAACACATTACTAAAATCTAATCCTGCAGTACTAATAGGTTACCTCAACCACCTGCCTGCTATTAAGTACATATCCTAAATCAATTATATAGCTCATTATAAAATCACTGTTCAGGCCATCTAGTTAAATGCATCCGGGTAAACCTGCAGATAAAAAGGAATGCATCTCAACTAAGAAACTTAAGAAAACTTAAGAAAAACTAATTAAGAAAATGGTCTGTTCTGTAATGAGATATAAAATTCTTATTACTTTTTTTCCCCTTCACTTAAAAACAGTCATCCATAACTTTTAAAGAAAGGCTATAAAAAGATACTATGGAAAGCAGTTTCTACAGTGAATGATTTTTAGACTCAGGTGTTTGGAATACAAAAACTAGATCACTGTTTCTGTTGAAAGAGTGCACTTCTGAGGAGAGATTCTAAATGTGTTAGGTTAAAGAAACAAAACCCCACAAAATATTCGAGAAGTAGTTCTCTGTGGGATGGGTTTTTTTTTGTCTTGTGAATCCTATTAAAAAAAGATCTGTCTAGTTATCCTGAATTATGTGATTCTATGTGTTTATTGACTGTAGAAATTGGTCATGAGGTGTGAGAATAAGAACAAACTTGGTTTCATAACCATCTTGTTCCTCTCAAATGAGTTTAAATATGAATTTGAAATATTGGAGGCAGGCAAATCACAGCTAATTTTCCAAAGAAATACTCCAGGGATAATACTTCATTATTACTAACTGTTATGTGCATTATAATATCATCTAGAAGCTTTATTTATGGACTTGGACGTCACCTATTGCTATACATGTGAACTCTGCACCACATTAATAGCTGGAGACAGGTAAGAAGTAGGAATGTTTGTGTTGATTTCAACAAGTGCTGAATTCTGCATTTCTAACATCAGTACTGTAGCAGTTTCAGTTCTTTTTAATAATGCAGCAGTTAAAAATAAATAACAGAAAATGTTAGCCTTTCTCCATTCTTAGTCTGGGGAATATACACTGAGTGTTTTACGTTGTAGAAAATGTGTTTGCAAAGCTAAGAACCACCTTTCTGCATTTCACAGGGAATTTTTGTCAAGTTCCATAAATCAAACAATACAAGCAACAATTTAGTGCTCTGCATTCAGCAATTGTTTATGCTATCTGTTAGCTTATGTCTGAATTTTCAGTCCAGCTCTTTTCTTTACCTCATTCAAATGACAAAATTTCCTCTCAACATCTCTTCCCTCAAAGCTTTTGTTAAATAGGTACATCAGAGCATTACACTAATGTTCTGACTGTGGCAGCCTCCATAAACAGCATTATCTCCCTCCTTCTACTCATTAGTCTCTTGCCTATCCATCCAGCCGCTGTGTTCAATCCCTCTGGCACATCCTCTGTCAGTAACTGGGTTACTTTCTGCCTTGCAGTCTTAGATAGTTTACAAGTCATTCCTTGCCTTACTAGTGTGCCATCTCCACTTCTGCAGGTACCTGCTTCTCTTAGAGATTTTCAGATTTCTCTGTGTTTAAAACCTCCATTTTAGTTTGAACGGGGTCTGTCTTATCTTGCGATAGCTTTCTATATGATGAATCTCACACTGCCCTTCCACAAGTCCTTGTAACATTTACATTCATATTTTGGGCAATGTTTGTTATGGACACCTTCACTGACGAACGTGATCAGTGTCAGGATGGTCTTAATCCTTCCATGACCTCTATTTCAAGACAAATACCCATTGGCAATAGTTTTCTCTCTTTATTATCCATTTAATATGAATTTCATTAGTGCTTTAGAGTGCTAATGTACTCATGGTGATACCAAACCTATCGAGGTTTATTATGTTATTGTTATTAACCAATTTTCTAATCTCAAAGAATTGAAATGGGATGTACTCTTAAAAACCTGCTATTGAAGGACTTCTGTTGTACTGTTATGTTTTGATTTTGTTGTCAGCTAATGCTTCTACCAAGCTCCAACCTTCTCCCTTTAATTTGAGTCAGGTCAGCCAACAGTTCCCTAGGCCCTTGTTCTTTTCAAATGCAGGGAATTATTCTGTTCCTCTTTGAATTTCTGTGATATATAAAAAGACCAAAGATTATCTCAAACAGTTTGGATTCAACTTCTCAAAACTGGCTAATATTTAAGATATCTCTCTCTGGACAGATGTGAATTACATGTCTTCTGGCTGCTATAAAATTGGAAAGGGTATAGTCTTCCTCTGAAAACAAATGACACAACCCTCTTATTTTGCAAATAAAAGGCAGAAACATTTTTTGAACATATATGCTTTTTTTTTCATAATGTATACTTCTCCTGACATAGATTTTTGTCTGTATTTAGCTACACTGCTATCTATATTGCATTTAGTAAATTCCAAGTAACATCAGTTCCTCTCTACTTCCACTTTTGGATATTTAATACAGATTTTAGTGGTTTTAATGTTATCATTTGCAATTATTATCATTGGATTGTCTCCACACTTTTCTTCTTTCTTGGGTAAATGATAACTTCTTCCTACCAAAACTTAACCCTCTATATTTTCTTTTCCATAGTTTGTTCCTATTTAAAATTTTCCTTTATAATTTTGCTTACAAGTCTTCTCAGTAAAGAGAAAATCGATCTGGGATTACTTAGCTATTACTTCAGTTCGAAGGCATTTTTGATTCTGATTCTCTGAGGTAATCAATAATTCCCAATGGAGTACATTGTCACAAAATTCCACTAACAACCACCACTCTTCTGCTCTGTTCTTCTATGGAAGTAATTGAGAATGTTATTTTAACAAGTCTTACAGATCTGCATGGCTTCAGACTTTGTTGTTTTCCTTTTCTCTGCCTCACATCACTTTAAAAAGAGGAATAAAATAATGATTTACAGGGGGTGCTTTAGACTGCCTGGAATATGTACACAGTAATAGCATCTCAAGAGACCCAAAGAACTACAGAATAGACATGACATTTTTCATTTTTTGAGGACTATAAGTGCCTGAACTTGCATTTTCATTATTCTGCCATGTGATCAATATTGAAAGAAACATGGAAAAAAAAATAAAAATCTTGGTCATGAAAATGATATACTGAACTTGGTTTAACCATGTTTGCATCTTCATAATTGTGGTCATCTGGGAGATGAGCAACTTGACTCCTGAAAAACACTTTTTAAGGCAAATTTTTATTTCTTCAAAACCAATCAGTACTTCTTCTAAACATGTCCCAGTACAAGACACTCATGCCAAGTTAAGAGCTGCCAGCACAGAGTCCAAAAGAGAGATGAATCAACTTTTGATAACCAGGAAGACTCTGGCATGCAGGGCAAACCTAAGGGGCACAGTTGAATGCCAAAGATTTGTTACAACATATTAACATTTAAGAATTTACGCAGGCATCTCAGATGTTCTTTACAGCTCAGTGGAAGGAAAATGTGCACAAGTGTGTTGCTGACTGTGCTGAAAGACATTCAGAGGGAAGAATATTATTCTGTATTAAACAGGTAATTTAACTCATCAGCGAGAACCCTCCTGGAAAACTGGTATACAGGCAATTGACCGAATGAGAAAGCAGCTTCTTTGCTGGGACTGAGCTTTGCACTTTGCATTGTAGCAAGCTGTCTGTGTGATCATTACTGGAGAGGATGGTGTGCACCCCTTGCACGTCAAAAAACAGAAAAGATCTTCAAGACATTTCAAGAAAATATATTGAATGGGGAATATATCCCCAAAAAAACCTGTTCTTCTAGATCCAAGAGATCATTAACCACATTAATGAGGTTCATTGAAGAAAAACAACTGCCTTCTTTATAGGACTAGCATACTTTACACATTGTAATGTAATGTAGGTAATTCTAAGACAGCCTAAATAGAAACATCTTGTCCAGAGCTTTACAGGCAACATAAATGCTAATTGTCAACAGCAGCCCTTTAGCTGTCTGTGACTATGAAGAAAATTTGAATCTGACTTTATACAGATTGCATTAAAATAATATATTTTCCTAGTAATGATGACAATATCTTGTTGCCTGCCTGTGTCTTTTTTTTTTTTCTTTCTTTGCAAGCTACACTCAGCCTTCCTATTAAAGAGTCAATTTAATGAAGTTCTGCTCCTGATCATAAAGCTTCAATCATCCAGTCATGGAACAAAACAAACTCCTGTCATTTAAATGCCTGATCATGAAGTTATAATGCTACAGTCTAACCAACTAACAGTCATAACAGATAATGTACTTCTTGAGTTATAGATAGAAAAACAATCACTCAAAAGAGCTGCCTACTTATATTGAATAAGCACTTAATGCACAGATCTTAAATTTATCTTTGTCTTTTTTATTTTTTTTCAGGGAAAATAGAAAAACTGCCCTATCTGGGAGTTTCCTCTGCTCCTCAAAGATTTTTGACTGTTTGTATGGTGAATGAAAGGCTCTCCTTTTCTTGCTGGCTACTTTCAGAGACAATTTTCACACATACACACATCCTTAGAGTGGGGGAGAGAACTGGAAGGGTAAAAGCGAGAACAGTTGAAAAGTCATGGGTTGGGATAAAGACAGTTTAATAGGCAAAGCAAAAGCTGCACATGCAAGCAAAGCAAAGCAAGTAATTGATTCACCACTTCCCATAGGCAGGCAGGTGTTCAGTCACCTCCAGGAAAGAAGACTTCTAGGATACATAATAATGACTTGGGAACACCAAAACTGTCACTCTGAAAATCCACCTCTTCTCTCTTCTTCCCCTAGCTCTACATACTGAGCATAATGTTATATGGTATGGAACATCCTTTTGGTCAGCTGTGGTCAGCTATGTCCCCTCCCAGCTCCTTGTACCCAACCAACCTCCTTACTGGTGGAATGGGGTGAGAAGCAGAAAAGGCCTTTACCCTGCATAAGCCCTGCCCAACAATAATGAAAACATCCCTGGCTTATCAGTACTGTTTTCAGCACAAATCCAAAACATAGCTCCATACTAGCTATTTAAGACAAGCCGTTTAGCATGGGATGCCTTCCTATAAACTCTGCTCAGAGTCAATGGAGAGAATGAGGCCTCTCCATCTAAAATAAGCACTCATGAGAGGCACTTTAAAATGACCACATATTCTAACAGTTAATGACTGTGAAGCACTTCAGTGGACAGGAACGTAATAAAACGGATCAGAAACAATCATTCTACACTGTCTAAGAGTTAGAGTTCTCCAATTAAATTCCCAAAAAGATTGCTTCCTAATGATAAAGTTCCTTGATAGAATAGTTTTTGGCAAGGTGAAATTGAAGAATGAGTAAAACAACAGAACCTTTTAAAGACTAGTCTTATTTCTATATATCAGCATGCAATAGTAACCATGAGTGACCATGAAAGATTTTTATAACAGAAAATTTCCCAACATTTCCACAGGTAAAAATTAAAAACTCAACGTCTTTAATATTTGGCTCATGTTTTAGTTTTATCTCCAAACTCCCTTGAATTTTTTTTTGTTTGTTTGTTTGGTTTTTTTGCTTTTTTTTTTTTTTTTGGCAAATGCTTGATTCTTCTCCATATCACATCTCTAGGTTGTGGGGAGACAGTCAGACAGTCTTAGTCTACAAGTTCTTTTGTCTAAGTAAAACATAAGGCTGAAGGCAGGTGGGGGTGGCAAACAGATAATAACAATTAGTGATTTCTGGTCAAGATTTTGGACCAGAAACTCTTCAATTACTGACTTAAATGTGTGTTGTAGTTACTAATAGATAAAACTCAGAGGGAACAGTGTTAACCAAGACTCTTCTTTGGTCATATTTCTTCTGCTGGCAGGATAGAAACGTAATGCAATAGAAGATGATTTGGTGGGTTCACAGGAGGAAGAAAAATATCTTCAGAGACTAGTCTTCCCCACCAACTCCTCCACCCCCAGTTATTATTAAAACTGCTATTTTTTCTTAAAACTAGGGTAAACAAACAAAGAATTAATATTAGCAACATTTTAAGACCTTGAAATATTATACATAGATACCATACTGTAGGACCAAAGAAATTCATTTTGTAATGAAAGTCATAGAGAGACTGACATTTAGGGAAGTACCTGTTAGATCTGGCATTAATTATTCCTATAAATAAGCTTAACCGTGGGATGGAGATTAAAATTTTGGCCTTTACTACAAGATGTGCTGTTTTCAAGTCCTTTTATAAGGACAAATGAACTTTAGTTTCTTACATTTATCATGCATGAGATAACTCTTTCAAATGCTCAAAATATGTTATTGACTCACAATTTCTATCTTCAAATATTATAAAAAAAAAGAATTTTGAGAGCAAAGACTTCTGCAAAGTAGTATTTCATCTTTTGTACTGTATTTTTCTCATTTTCAGTGAGTAAATAATTGAGCCTTAGCTTTAATCTGAACATCATGACAAATATGGGTTTGCTGTCCATTACAATATTATCAAAGAACATGTCAGAATTAAAAGAAAAGTGTACTATGTGGGAACTGATGCAAAATATGTTTCAGTATATCTGTGCTCATTCATTCCTCAAGTTTATCATGTACATTGCTGGTTATACTGCAAACACATCTATATGAGATAGTATTTCATTTCCATTTGGTATTCTAATAATCTGTTGGCATAGCAATATGAAAAATCAGAGTGAAAGATAAAACGAATTTTCAGAAATATTGAATACTTGAGGTCTAGAAGGCATTTTAGATAATAAAGCAATAATCTGTTCAAAGGAATTTGTTAGCTTGGTCTGCAAAAAATATTGATATGCTAAAGTATATTCATAGGGCATCACGTCCTGTTACATTCCAGCTCTGGTAAACAAATTCCTCAGAATCGCATTTACACAGTGTGAACAGCCTCAAAACTTAGTACACTGTTTTCAAAGTAATTCTTTAGTCCTAAAATTTAAATATCCATAATCTTAAGGTTCATTGTGCTACTGGTTAATGGTCCTGATTCATGGGCAGAACAGGAAAAACCTATGCACAGTAAATAGATATTAAGTAAAACGATTCTTTCAGGATGTAGAAAGCTGGTTAGCTGGATCACATCCATCCTGCTATAAAGAGAAGGGGAAAAGAGTCACCTTGCTTGCTTTCCTGGCCCTGGGCTCTGCAGGGCTGTCCATCTTCAACTGAAAGGATGCAGAGACCAAACTGCAGGTTTTGTTCTCCAAAGCTGATAAAGTTTCCCCACTAAATTGTTGCAAGCTTGCACTGAACTTCAAAGCTTCTATTCACCCATGGGCAGTTTTAGTCCTAACGCTGTCTTTTCATCCACTTGTCCATCTTAGCTATCTCCAGAGGGGTGCTCTGTGGCCCAGTGTGATGCACAACTCCCATTTAGTATGTAGAGAATCCAGTACCTAACTCAGCGCTGCGAACTGTACTAACTTCTGACACCTAGATGTGCAATACCAGGGACATGTCTCTTTTGGGATAAAGTCCAATAACTCGGTGGTCTCAGCTCTTAAAATTCTAAACCTAGGTTCCAAAGCACTTTTGAACTCATGAAATTTCCCTAACCATGTTAGAAGCTTTTACTTTCTGTGTTTTATAAATCCTATATTGTATGTTTATATAAATATTATTTTTGTGCTGTTTCGTACCACGCAAGGTTCCCTAGGCAGATGTTCAAAATACATATTTATTGTTAAAGGCTACTTTGATCCTTTAAAGATTTTTTACTTTGTGTCTGTCTTCCAGGGCAGGGAAGTCCTACCAGAATTTTCCTCTGTGTACAAAATGCCAAGTCTTTGCTCGCATTGCAGAAGGCTTTCTCTTATCTCCAGTGGCACATAAGAAAATGTAATTTCACTGTACTTTTCTCCTTGGTAACACAGAGAATATTCTGCTCAACACACAGTTTTTTGGCAAATACTTCTGTCCCCCTGCTTGGCTGGAGATTTAAGGACAGGAATAACCAAGCCCCTGTTCAGGTCAAACAAAGTGAGGGAGGGAAAGTGGTGTAGCATTTCTGCTACTGCCTGGCATCTTGACGAGCTTACTGTTCAATGTTGCTTTGTGTGAACTTGGCAAGAGGCTTAAATCTCTCTCTGTCCTGCCTTTCTGTCCACTTCCATTACCAGTCTGTAAAAGAGGAGCCTACCTTTCAAGTCGTTTCCTGAGGGATGGTAAACTGGAGAGCACTGCAGGAACTCTTTATCTCCAGTGGAGAGGCAGAGCTTTGCTGAGGGGAAGGGGCAGGTTTTGCTGAATCAGCACCTTAAGGACCTACTGAAATCCCATTGGTTTATATGCTGGAGTGCTCTGCTGAATTATAGCCCAGGGCAGCCAGCTGCCAGCCCTTCACTTCCTGATTAAAAGCAGAACGGTTTCTAGAAGCTGCTCATGTGCTATGAGCAGTGTCATTCAAGGTCCCCCTCTTTTCCTGGTTATTCCTCTGTATGTACCTAACAAAACCCCATCCAGAGCAACAGGACTGCTTTAGTTTGAACAAACAGTACGGAAAGAACTGTATTTTCTAATTATGGGTCAATTTCTTTTCTCTTGCTTTTCTCATTCCAGAAGATGGTGTGGCTTTAGAAAACATCCCAAGGCAATACAATTGCCTATTGAACAGGACTCCCTATTGATTTCAACACACTTTAAAGTGCTTCAAAAGGTTGACAGCACAACACGGCTCAAAGGTGCTTTTTACTAATGCATTGTCTGGCACGCAGAGAGATAATAACAAAGGAAAATCTGGCTGCTTCTTGAACATGGGTATCAGCACTGGCATTGCTAGAAAAAATAAGCGTTTATTAGTAAATTAAAATCTTTTTGTCCTGGAAATACAGTATACGATGCAGTATCATTCTAACCAGTCTGAGAAAATGAAGCATCTCCTATTCTTAAATATATCAGAAAATCAATGTCAAACAGCCCAGGCAGTACCTACCAGTGAGAACTGAGGGAAATATCAGAATACTTAATGCTCTCTCAGAGGCCATGTGATGTTTCCAGTGCAATCCACAGTGCAATCTCTCACATCAGAGTAAGATATCTGAATAGTTTCAGATGCAAACACATGGCAACAAAGGCAGAAGAGGAAGAAAAGGCTGGTGCATAGTTTTCAGGGAGGAGTCCGCTTTCCTCAAGACTGCCTTTTCTCAAGGCAGAAATGATATTTCAAGAAAGAACCGTGGCCAGCTTGAGAAGATAAGAATAAATCTTTTTATATCAGCAATCACCCTGGCCAAGCACATCTGTTATCAGATCTGTTATCTGTTATCTCTGGATTCAGAGAAAGTTTATGTAAACTAATCACCCATCTCTAACCACACTGAGAAGGAGAAAAAGGATTTAACAATTGATTGGTTTCATAGTTTTGACACTTTATTTCTTCCCATATAGTTTTTCCTAAGTTAAGCAACACTACTTGACTTTTCAGACACAGTTGAGGTGACCTCACTATGGAACAGAGTCTTGCTAATATCTGTGAAATGTTACTATCCAAGTTTCAAAAGTTACTTCTGATTTTATGTGCCCATTATTTGGAGGGTCCTATTTCATTTAAAAAGAGTTGCTTTTTACTAAAATGTCCCTACTTTTACCCTTTAAAGGTCAAGGACATCCAGTTTGGCAATTCCAATTAATGGCAAAAGGATTCACTAATAAGCACAGCTGCTGCTGACAGAAGTAGCATCCTGCCTAGATGAGGCTTTCTGTATCATCCTGATCATTTTGAGCATATGGATTTAATATATGCATATGACAACCATGCAATCTGTGATTTAAGAATACCTACGTGCTCATTAACCTCTTAGACAGTTATACTGCATTAGGTAGAATTAAAAAAAAACAAAAACTAAGAAATCCCTTTTTATATATCTACAGGATAGATCACGTTAAGTGCACAATGAGCTTCAGAAAGTCTTTACATTTATACATTTGTCACAAGTTCTGATTTGAATTTTTACCATAATTCAATCAGCTGAACAATCTGTGCCATTTTTATAGGTTCATTTATCTTACTTGTAGTAACCCTGAACTTAAACAAATTTCAAATTTTAGGTTTTTTTCAAACTTTGAATAAATTATTTCTGTTTTGTATACAATTTATTTTCAAAGATGAGCTTTAAACATGTAATACTTACATTTCTTAATAAAGTTCTTAAACATTTTTCTTGTACTCACAAAAAATGGCACTTGTGAAAATCATGAATAAGTATTTTAAGGTAGCATCTCTGGGCTTGAATCAAGTTCTCTTGTCTGAACCCTGTAAACATAGATCAGGAATATTTAAGCATCTTATCCCCTATTCAAAATTTCATATTTGTGTTTCATAGGGCAAGAAGTCTGTGTTCTTAATTCAGTCAAAGTTTAGATGTATTATAATCCTTCATCTAACTGTTGTGTTTGTATCCTAAAAAAGTATTCCTTATTTTGGAAATGTGCCACAGGGAATCAACAAAATCTACTGCCTTTCTTTCTCTACATTAACTTGACTTCTTGTTTTTAAAAAAGTAGTGAAGAAGGAGCCTACTCTTTTACTCCTTAATTTAAATCTGATTTTGTGTGGCATGATAGTGCATGAGACACAGCCTGAAGCTAAATATAGATAAAATCTTGTATACAAACCTTTCTATCAGTTTACCTAGTCTCTGTGAAAATCAAGCTGTGTAATCAAATTCATCAGGGCAATGGCACAGGAAATCTGAGCAGTAAGTGTTACATGGAATATTATAAGTACTTGCTTTTGGTATGTGACCAGAAACCCTGCATTATAATCAACTAGATGATACAACTTCTCACGTGAGAAAATTTTACAAGTAACAAAGACATTGGTTAGTCCTTCTGTAAAGAAGGTAAAATAAGTTTGCCTTTTTCTGAAGTACAACAAAATCTGGAACATTTCAAAATATTCTACAAAAGTAGCACCTGACTGTTTTTCATCTGAAATTTACACTGAAAAACAATCAATGTTTTCTTCTGGAACTCTCAAGAAGGAATATTTCTTTGCTGACTGATCATTTTTTTTCAAGATCTCTAAAAGGATGTGGATAAAAGTTGACACAAGGGCAAGATAATTACGGATTACTAGAATTTCATACCCTTGCATACATCTTCTGTCAAAGTTTCATGTCTTGAAGTTTTCTGTAATCTCTGTAACTTGGATTGATTCCTTGGTCAGAATGACCTTTTCAAAACCGTTTTATGCATTTTTAAACCTAAAGCTACAGCTTAAGAGACAGCTGACAATGCATTTTGACCCCTTCGCCTCTGTGCAAAAAAATGGTGTATGAGAAAATCAAACCCATAAATTACAGAAAGAAAATGTGTTGTACACTCTGTATCAGTAATGTTTCTCCAAGCAGACCCAGACAGAGGGTTCCCAATATTTCCACTGATCACAGAGGGTTTCAATATTTAATGTGACAGGCAAAGCAAGAGGAAAGCTTCCTGATGGCAGGAAGCAAATAGATTATTTTTTATGCTACAAATATTTACTTAGGCTTAAGTGCATGTTCCACACTCTCCCTTCCTAGATTTTTCAGGACTGATGTATTGTTTACCCAACCTGGACTGCCAATGATGACATTTCCTCTAACAAACACTTTTTTCTATCTGTTTTGCAAAGCGAATGATCTGTGTCATTATTATAATAAGTGAAGAACTGCAACCAAATTTAGTGCTGTTCTGCTGGTTGATCTGGAAATCGATATTTGCAATACCTGAGTTGAGAGTTTATGTCTCAGAAACAAATTACTACAGGTGGATAAGGCAAAAACGTTTTCAAATATACCTGGCATTTATCTCAAGTTATCAAGGCTTCTGCTGAACATAAATGCTCAAATTCTTCCAAATTTTTCTGACACAATTAGAGGACAGTGGTACCAGCATGCCTCTGTGAAGTGTTTTTTGTTTGCATTGATTAAAAAGGACATCCAAAAATTCAGTATGTTACATCCTTATTTGGTCAGTAACTGCAGATTTCATTCTTTCATTTTTGAATCCTCAATATAAGTGAAGAAACTTGAGGAAGTCTCCACTTAGGGGTTTTCATGTATCTCTGAGACTATATCTCACCAAGAACTTCAATTTCTTATAACACTAACTGGTAACTGCTGCCTTAATACAATTTATTCTGGTTAAGAGAAAGAAGATGCTTCTTTTGGTCTTTAATTTTCACTTTCTTTTGGAAAAAAAAGGAAGTGTATGAACAAAGTGAACATTTAAAACCGTCTCAGTGTTCAAATGCTGTTCTGTTTTGTAAATGTCCCTTTTAATAACTAGGTAACTCAATGGTTCAGATATGTTTTCATGTTTCTTACAGTTCTTGCAGCAGTGCTCATTCAAACAAGTTGCCACTTAAGGCTGCAGTGCCTCTAGGGAATCCTCAGTGACAGAGAATGAAAACAGTAATTTGCAAAGTGTAGCATTTTCTCTCATCAAAGATGAAATTTTGAAAAATACTTTACATTCTCCCAGTTGCCCCAGAGGAAGCCAGCTAAACATTTTCCATGGTATTTAGTGAAAGCAGGCTTGACAACATAATCCCCAATTTCTGCTCACAAGTAAGCTTCCCCTGTTTGATCACCCCTTACCTAAACCATCACTCACTTATCCTTCTTTGATCCTTTCCTTTGATGGGACTGCTGAGACTCCTCT
Source organism: Anabacerthia variegaticeps (assembly GCA_035583185.1). Taxonomy (NCBI): domain Eukaryota; kingdom Metazoa; phylum Chordata; class Aves; order Passeriformes; family Furnariidae; genus Anabacerthia; species Anabacerthia variegaticeps. The sequence continues at coordinate 100,318,496 of JAWWEW010000078.1, forward strand.
CAGCAACACAATATGTTCTAGGGTCTGTATAATCAGGCATAACACACTTTTCATGATCAAAAGGGCTCTTTGGTGCCCATAGCTGCACTATTTCCCATGGCCTTTTCAGAAAGCTGAAGATGCATATCTAGGATGCCCTTCATTCCCTTGAGGAACTATGGGTATTCGGGGGAAATGAAAGCAGCATTTTGGCTAGTCTCAGGACAGCATTACAGGTCACTGAAAATATAGGTTAATTCATCTTTGAGGCGACTGAGTCACTGCTCACCCTCTGCTTCAGTTTTGAAACCAGGCTCACTGCACCACAGTAAAAAAGGATTGTGAAAGATAAAGAACAGAAAAATGGAATTGTACTTGCAGAAGAGAAGAAGAGGCAGAGAAATTCAAAAGTCTGAGAACAAAGGACCAAGTCCAGAGCACTGCTGTCTAAAATTTAGAAACAATGCAATGGGAGTTATCAAGGACTTTCTATAAAAAACAATATTCAAGAGATGAGGGACTTGATATTCAAGACTCCTCTTTTCCCCATGTTATCATAAGAAATATTAAGAAAAGTAGCAACTGAATGAAAAGAAAGAATGGCTTCAACTTAAAGAAACAGAAGCTGCACAAAATTTAAGAATTAACTTAGAGAGAGTCAAAATTATTTTGAGAGATTAAAGTGATTCCAGTTCAGAAGCTCTACTAGAATCTTCACTTAACTTGTGAAACAAAGGAAAATGTTGTCTTTTATCTCTGCCTATTGTGTTCAGACAATAACATGATTATTTGCTAGGGGTTGTAACTATTAAGGATATTGATAGAGGTTTGCTCTCAAGAGAAATAACATTTATGTCAGGAAGAGTGACAATTTCATTTTACACACATCAATATTCCTTGCTTAGTGTGGTCTCCTTTCCCAGCAAAATACATTCTATCAAAATAATTTATGTTCAGTATCCTGTCTATTGAATTAAGAGTATTTTCAGCTGAGGCAAAGCAATTTTATGAACCATAGCTTTGCATTCTTGGGAATACTTTTTCACAACTCAGCACACTGCATATGTAATCACTAATATAGAATAATTTTCTTATGAAATATTAAAGGATAAGATAGTGTGTTCAAATAGCAGTGTAATTGGATTCGTTTATTCATCTAAATATTCACACAAAAAGAGTGGAACATCTTGAAGAGTAGAAGCTCTAATGATAAACAGAACCTTTACCCACATTCCTCAGGGCACTTTGCAAATGGCATTGTATCTTCCCCTCTTTGGCAACTGAAAAACTAAGAGTTTGCACAAGATCTTCTTGCGGGTTGCCCATCACCATGGGCAGAGCTGGTAACAGGGGCTAGGGACTATCAGGACTATCGTCTTTATGGCAATTTGGAAGGTGAAGGCACAGAAATGCAAACTTATCTTTCGGGATCATTTATTTATTTGGAGATAGCATCAGTGTCTATTAATCCCAAGAAATGTGTTTCATTATATCAAGCATAATTTACTTGAAGCAAGTAATTAGTTTAAACATATTTTAGATGAACTGATAATGTCAATAAACGCTGAGGACTTTGCTTATTTTGCTTTGATTCAAATAGGGAAAATTCAAGTATTCCCTACTCTAAATTGTGACTGAAAATATCTTTGTATCTATTTTGACAAGCCTTTTCTCAAAGCTCAACTGTTCTCATCAAGGATGTTCCCACCCACGACTGGGTTGAAAAGACAATACAAGAAAAGAATCAGACTCTACTTCATGAAAATGGATAAACTTGTTATATAGAAACAATTTAACAGCAAAATCAAGGTAATTTTTTTCTCAGGGGTTATGATTTTACAATTTTTAAACTGCTTGTTTAGATTTTTAAATGAATCCTGAAAGCATAGAGTCTAATTTCCTTGTCTTTACTCTCTATTTCATGTGATGCTTTTATATGCCAGCACAATAAAGTAAAAGTTAATTCCAGTTATGCTTTAAATATACAGACTGATGAATCGAAAACTAGTAATAGTTCTTGTTTCTAAGCTTGTTGGCAATAAAAATTTATATGTTACTTTTTAATTTTTTTTTATATTCATTCTGATTATGTATGTGCACCTTTAGGCATTGTAAAATATCACAAAACAAAGCTCAACTTTCTGAGACAAGTAAAGTGTTCTCTAAGCTAAGGGATCATTCTGATTTCAGTTATCATCACATGCAGTTAAGCCATTAAAAAGCAGAAATTCAAATTTCTCAGAAGCGTATAAGATTCACCACAAACTCTGATGGAGTCGATAAGATTTTCAGGAATATTTACTGATAAGTATCATCAGGACTTCCAAAAGTAATTGGACCACTTTGTAAACCCACTAGCATTAATTTCATTTAGTGTTCCTTTTTTGTCTCTTAAAGGCCAGTTGTACTGGGATATCTAACTTCTGAGACAGTAGATCAAGCTAAGACACATTTATCCAAACAGCGAATTTCCAGAGAGTTGGTTGAAGAAGTAGTTTCAGCTCAGAGTGAACTGAATATATGTTTCCTGTCCATTCCATCTAAAACAAATCCAGGTTTTGTTAAAAGATCATCTTCCCTGTAACTGGCCTTATTTTAAATATTATATTAATAACAAACAAATACACAAAATAATAAAACCAAATGGAAAACATGAAAATAAGAAATTTAACAAGGTCAGTGCTGGATTCTGCACCTGAGATGGGGTGCTCCTGTTTATACATACAAACTGGGGGACAAGGACCTGGAGAACAGCTCCAAAGAAAGAGAACTGGGAGTTTGAGTTGGTAGCTTCATGTTGTCCTCACACAGACATAAGGAAAGACGTAGGGTGTGCCCACTGTTTTACACCAGAGATGCCAAAGACTGAGCTCATAACGTGAGTTCATAGAGGGGATCTTTTCCCCTCTTTATTTCCATGAGTTTTCTCCACTGCAGCTCTGGTCTGGAAAGTGTGGCAAGTGTCCTCTATTGCTTGCGCACCATCTGTTGTTGTAGGATCAAGGTACAAATGCTTCTCTTCATGCCTTCTGTTTTATGTTCTGCTAATTAAAAACAAAGAAAGCAGATGAGAAGAAAGAGAATCTTATTTGTTCTATAATTCCTCTGTGCCAGGACTGGGGTTCCTTGTCCAACCCATTTTTGCTAAATTTAATTCCATGCCATTTCTTAATTTGGATTATAGTTCTCCCAAGATGATGGTGACTTTGCCCCAATTTTTGGTGGAATACCCTGGAAATAAATCCGTGAAAGAACTTATGAACAGGCACAAATCACAGTATTATGGACTGAAATCCTAAAACAGAATATCTGGGTCTTGTCATAAAAGCAATTGTTTTCCTCTACTAAATACAAAGAAACTTGTATAGAATTGGGTTTTTTTATTGTTATTTTTTTGTTTGTTTGTTTTGGTTTGGGTTTTTGGTTTTGTTTGTTTGTTTTTGGGGTATTTTTTTGGTTTTTTTTGTTTGTTTGTTTTTTGGTTTTGTTTTGTTTTGTTTTGTTTTGTTTTTTCTGTTTTTTTTCTTTTAAATCCTACTGTGTCTTTACAGTGAAACTGAAAAGAGCAATGAAATCATGAAAAGAGGAGACGTTGTTACCTATTTTTTCAGCTTTCACTATGACATGATTAACTATATAATTATCAGAGTCATTAATGAAGCTAGAAGAGATCACTCATAAGTGTTTAAAGTACTCTGATCCATTACTGTAGAAGTCTTTGAAGGTTAATGCACGGGTCTCATTGTGAGGTACAGGGATATTCACAGGAGCATAAATTTTCTCCCTGACTATCCTTTATAGATTTAAGATGCAGATTAGAAAGTTAAATTTCCAAACTTTAATTAGCCAAAAGACAAGCCGCTGAGGTATATCCCCAAGGAGGGAATCAGTATGTAAACAAAGTCATTTGACAGCAAGATGGGGGCGGTAAGACATCCTACTTTTCTGCAGTGAATACTTTTATGACATCTCAGTATGCATGCACAAGGTGCTGGGATTCTTTCTAATGCAAAACTGCAGTTCAGACCAAAAAGACTAAATTCTTGCCTTTCATAAGCAAGAAGACAAACCTTAAATATCTTTTTTATTTTGAAAACTTTTCAGTTATACTAAAAGTACCTTTAAAAAAATAAAAATAAACTCTAATTGCAAGTGAAACAAGTACTTTCTTATCATGCTCTGCTACCTCTATCCAGCTTCCACTATTTGTTGGGGTTTTTTTAGAAATTTGCACCCTGCCATTTCAGGACTGGGCTCAACTGAAGGGTACTGAATAGTTCAGACTGAGTTAGCTTTAGGTTCTTGACAGCGTTTCCACTTGTGCAGTCATTTCTTTATGCATCAAGTTTAAAATGGAAAGGTCACTGTTTGCCAGCCGTGGGAGAAAAGCAGTTAAACGTTTTCTGAGTAAACTATTGACTATCTTTAAATGCTATTCAATAACTGTAAATTTATACTGCCTCCAAGAGCTGAGACTGAAAATTAGAAATGAGTGTGTGGGCTGTGTGCCATAAGGGGGAGAGAAAGGACAGCTGGAAAAGTTCCTCCCCGTTCTCATTTTGGGGGAGGGTACCATACAATTTGCAGCAGCTTTTGCACCTTATGATGATCCAAATTCCTACGGAAAGTAGCAGAGCCTGAGTCTCTACCATGGGATTCCGCCAATGATGCCTGTTCTGCATCTAACTTGCCAGGGATGCTCAAAGGATTAACCGTGCTCACTTTCATCCTTCCTGCCCTGGGAAGGGGACAGGGAGAGACAAACTTGCTTTTGTTTTCACCTTTATAACCCTTAAAAGCCTAGCACAAAAGTTTGAATTTTCAGCCTTTTAATTAGTTCAAAGTATACTGGAGTAGCCATGATGGGCTACATAATTATGTGTTGATATTTTCAGGGAGACCGAAACCTAACCTTTTTTGAGAGTTACTGATATTCTTTTAGACCAGCAGCAGAGTGGGTGGTTTTATGAACCAGTAAGTGGTTAGGCTTCTCTTCAGCTACAACAGATCTCATAAAATAAATTATTTACCCTGACAAATCTTGCCTCACCTATGTTCAGAATATGAATTCTTCTCTGAGCTTTCTAAAGATACTATAATAAAGAACAAGCTTTTAACAGCCTTTCATGGGACAGGAAAACAGCTCATAATGGTCTATGAGATGGTCAATAAACTTTATTTCCTCAAGAACAGAGGCACACTAAGGTAAACAATACAGGACAAGGGGCTGCAGCTGGAAAAACCAACAATACAAAGGTGTGAGACAATTAAATCCTGGACTTTATGTTATCAGCCCCACCTCCTTACACACACAGGGCACAAAGGTGGGAGTTCCTGAATAAGCAACCGTTTTTTCATGTTTTATTGTAAACATCAAGTTAGTTTGCCTCAGGTCATACACACTTTCCAAACCAAATCAAACAGAAGCTACGTGTCAATTCAGTGCATACTAGACCACAGTTTATTCCTGGCATGGTGTGGTGTCTGGAAGTAGATAATCTGATTTGAAATTCTGTAACAGACCAATAAATCAAAATTCACTTTCAGCTCTTGTAGCTAGGCAGCAGAACACCAACCTTTCACAAGCAGAAAGTGCATCTATGTTTTAATTGGGCATAATGTCCCCATTCAGTATATTGGATAGATGATAATTTAAAAATTCTTGTAAGCACTAGCAGACTGGTTTTGGCCTTCTTTCCATACACACACTAGAGAACAAGAGCATCTGTAGCTGTAGCAATAAGAAAACTCTGCAGAAGATTTTACAGTTCAAGGATAAAATAAAAATTGTTTTAAAAAAAGCATACAATTGTTCAAATATTCATGTATAAAATAAAAAAAATAGCAAAAGACTTTATAATTCATTTTCAATAAAGGAAATACATTGCTTCAGATTTAGCTTTGGGCAATTTTTAAAAATTCCTATTATAGTTATAAATAACACATTGTAGTTTTCCACCAAGAACCTTGGATTGTTCTCTGCTTGAAATATACCATGTAAAGGATTAACATTTTTAGTTACGTGATGTTGCCATTTTTCTTTTGTAGCCTAGTTTGAATGTATTTATATTTTACTACAATTGTCTGCAACATTCAGTGTGTTTTTAGTTCTTGGTAAAAAAAAAAAAAAGTCAAACAAATTTACAGTTCTATTATCAGAAAGTGGAAACCTTTCTTCTTTTGTACACTATATAGCAGAAGAAGGGAACTGCTAAAATTCAATGAAAACATAATTTTACTGAAACAGTGGTCTGTCTAAATATTTGGCCAGCTGAACCAATGTCAACCTTATCATATTTAAGATTTGATTCTTGGTTCTTTCTAGTTGGGTTCCTCTATAGCATAGAACTATGACAGCATATTCCTGAGGGCTGGGTCTCAAACTTATGGCAATTAGTAGCAATTAAATCATTAACTCAGTACCTAATATCTGTTTCTGGTAACATTGTTGATAAATTCTTCACTAAATTATAGGAAGCATTTACCTTTAGCTATCTATGTGTGTGAGGAAGGGGAGCAGATATTTAACTTTTCTACTATCTACATAGAATCCTATGGCAAGAAAAAAAAAAAGAAAAAAAAATTGAAAAGAAAATTAAAAAATAATAAAAAAGGAGCAATCCATGCACTAAGATAGCTTGTTTTTAAATGTGGAGTTTCCAGGTTTGAAACAGATTGCCATTATCTATGAATTCTGTCCCACTAGTAATTAATGACAGTGAAAATCTGTTAGACAAGACAAAATAGAAAATGAAGAATTCTTTGTCAAGAATGGTTCTGCTATTTTTGTAAGAACTGATTACATAAAATTTAACCATAGAAACCCATTTCTTTCAAAACATTTCTTTTGAACTCTACTTTCAAAACATCTATCCTTTAATAGAAATCCTATATTATAAAATGTAACTATATTACAGTTAGCATTTTTAAATTGAACAGTTGAGATTTTCCTTTAATAATACGTAAATGAGCAGTCTTGTATTCTCAGGATAATTTTGTTTTCAGAAAACTTAAAGGAAGATTTTGCTCTTAAAAGAAATTTTACATGTAAAGGAAATGATATTTTCTTATAATATGTTATTGCTTATTATCAGTATTTTCTGTATAATGACTTTGGATGCATAATGGCACTTGGGCAATTAGTTGTGCTCTGAGACAGAGCTTTGACTACATAATCTCTTTAGGTCTCTTCTCAGTAACACTTCCATGACCCTGTGAAACTTAAGAGTGTTCTCTGTTATTTTTACCTCAATTGATCCTGGCCAGAAGTACAAGAAAGGGCCAGCAAGATTGGTTGGAGTAAGAATTTTCTTCTTCCGTTCGGAGTGAAATCATCTTTAAAATTTCAGTTAAGACACCTTAAAATGTATTTATTTGAAAGGAAGATGGTACGTGGCGTAACTAGAAAAAAAAAAGAAAAAAATTACTATAGTTCCAGGACAAGAGCATAAAGGTCCAAATTCAGAAAAACAATAATTGAACAAAAGCTAGTATATTTTGCTGGGGGTGAATGCAAGGCACATTAAAAATGTGATCAGTAGCACATGCCAAAACATCCTGCAAAAATTGCTGTTAATGACTTGAAGTAGAATATCTGAGCTAGAATAATGTGGATAAATCATACAAGACCTATCTTTTCTTTGAGCCCTCTTACATGGCTTTCTAGAAAAACTGTGTGCACGTACTGTTACTTACTCAGTTCCTTTGCATGTGTTTACTAATGTTGTCCACTGAGTCAGTCCTAAGCAAAAGAAGTATGTTGTATTTCAGTGTCTTTGCAGATGCATTTTTTGGTTGTGTTTTTTTTTGTTTGTTTGTTTTGCGTGAATGTTTTTGTTTTGGTTTAGGGTGGATTTTTTTGTAAATGCTAAGAAGATTAATCTTTACATAATTAGAGAAGTCCTAGCATGGGAAGACTGAATAGCAAAACAACCATAAGCCCTCTGAAATAACATTATGAAGATCAGTGAGGTATGTCTAGTTTCAGTCTTCTTCTTAAGTTAGTGGACTGTCAACTTCATTTTAGAAGTGTGTGATTTTGTGAAGGCTAGAGAAATGATCTCCCTGCTTTCAGAAGATACCACCTCACAGTGTCTGAGATGGGAACTGAGGAACAGCAGTTTGCCTGAGTGAACAGTGATGAGCCAAGCAGGAGGACAGAACAGCTATTAAGAATCTGGCAGTTATCCAGGACAGGGATTTAAGCTGAAAATGGAGGCTGGCATTCACTTGTGTTACAATTCCCTAACCACAGGCTTACTTGATAGAGAATAATTCTTCATCAGGAAAAAATATCTATTTAAGAAGCTTTTAACTTTTCCCCAAACCACTGAGTCAGGTAAATGTGTAAATACTGACTGATTAAAATGCTAATGGCTTACCTGCTAAACTGTATTTGTGCATGGTCTACTAAAAAATTGCATTTGCTTGTGAATTCCTGTTGGTAGAAATATATATATTTTCTGATAATTTTTTAATTTTGCTGACTTTTTCCCAAATTGGATTGTAAAAATTATAAAATCTATTTTAATAGAAAGTATCATCTACTACTTCTTTGAAGTGGGCATTTGTTAAAAATGTCATTTTATAATGACATCCAAAGTTATTATATAGAAAATACTGATAATAAGCAATAACATATTATAAGAAAATATCATTTCCTTTACATGTAAAATTTCTTTTAAGAGCAAAATAATGAGTACATTTCTAAAGAATATCTTTGGGAAGGTTGAATCTTTATGTTTTCACTTTAAGCCTCTTTACTTGGGAAGCTTATACATTTTTTTGCTTATAAGGTATTTCAGTAATGATCCACATGCAAGGCTGTGAAGAGAATTTTTGAACCAGATTTAATATTTAAAGACCATAAGCATTCTGGACTGTCTTCAACCATGGAAATGCCTGATCCTGTGTAAAACATTGGTGGAATTAATGGTGTCTGAAATATTCTGATTAGCTCAAGCATGTTTGTGGTGGGTTGGGCATGAAAGCCACTCTCTCATTCCTTTCCTCAGCTGGTGAGGGGAGAGAAAATATACTGAAAGGCTCATGGCAAGGAGATCACTCACTAACTACTACCATGGGCAAAACAGATTCAACTTGGGGAAATTAGTTTAATTTATTATCAACCAAATTAGACTAAGATAATGGAAAATAATAAAAAAAAAATCTTAAAACACCTTCCCATCTCCTTGTTCCTGGACTCAACTTCGCTCCCAGTTTTCATTCCCTCCTCCCTTCTAGCAGCTCAGGGGAATGGAGGCTGTGGTCAGTTCATCACAAGTTGTCTCTGCTGCTCCTTCCCCCACAGGGGGAGAACTCACACTTTGCACCTGCTCCAGTGTGGGATCCCTCCCACAGCAGAGAGACCTCCATGAACTTCTCCAATGTGAGTTTTCCCCATGGGCTGCAGTTTTTCATGAACCGTTCTAGTGTAGGTTTTTCGGGAACAGGCTGCCCCATTGCGGGTCCCCTGCAGGGTCACAAGTCTTGCCAGCAACCCTGTTCAGGCTGGGTTCCTCTCTCAATGGGTCCCCAGGTCCTGCCAGGACCCTGCTTCCCCTGGAGTCACAACTGCCTTCAGACATCCACCTGCTCCAGGGTGGGGTCCTCCATGAGCTGCAGGTGGATCTCTGCTCCCCTGTGGACCTCTATGGGCTGCAGGGGCACGGCTGCCTCACCAAGCTCTGCACCAGGGAATCTCTGCAGTATTTATCTCTTAACACATAATTTTCCCGGCTATTATGTGCTTATGCTCTATGTGGTTTATCGAAGCAAATAATAATAAAAATCAATAGCAAGTGCAGTATATTTCTTTTGTTTATTCCTTTTTGTTTATTCCTTTCTTCAGGCAGATTGCAATTATTTTCAACCACTTTGTAGATATTTGTTGCCACAGATTAATACAATAACTTAAATGAATTGAGATGTTTGAAATAGATAGATGACATTTGGTACTATCAAAAAAGAAATGCAAAAAGCCTCATTTTTTTCTTATTTTCCTGTCTGACTGTTATGTATCAACTATCCATAATGAATGTGAATGTCAAGGCTTTCTCAACATACAGCTCTGATTTTTTTCTGGTTTTGATTCAAATGACATTCAACAGTGGAGATTTTGGAGTGCCTTACAAAATAGGAAAAGCCATATAGGAATATTTTCTAGTTTTTTAGTGTTTGACAAAAAAAAAAAAAAAAGACAAAAGACAAGGTTCTAAGGAGACTTTAGAGCAACCCTCTCAGTAGCTGAAGGGAGCCTACAAAAAAGCTGGAGAAGGACTTTTTACAGGGCCACATAGTGACAGGATGATGCGGAATGGCTTTAAATTGAAGGAGCGTGAGTCTAGATTAGCTATTAGGAAAAAAGTCTTCACTATGAGGGTGGTGAGGCACTTGAATAAGTTTCCTAGAGAAGTTGTGGATGTCTTATCCCTGGAAGTGTTCAAGGCAAGGCTGGATGGGGCTTTGAACAACTTCCAGTGGAAAATTTGCATCATACTCTGTTTTTCAGATCAGTGGAGCTTATACAATGGTAGATATTGAATGAATCCACTTTCACTGGACTTCCTTGCTTTGTTTTTAGACTCCTCCATTTAGTGAACTGTGAATATTGATATCTGATGTGATGTCTCATGTTTAATGCCTTCACTTATTAACCTAGAAGTAATAGTTATAGTAATTTTCCTCAGGTAACCTGTGCTGCCATGTTCTTTAGATATTTGTTTATAATAATAGCGTCTGTGTTTAAAAAATATTGTGCATCTCATGCAAAAAGGCAGAAAACCAGACCAGACAGCAATCCCCATTCAAACAGTGGTGTTCTCCTAAAAACCCCCAGCAAAATCATTTCGTGGAATTCTAGTTCAGCAAGTACTGTCCCACAAGAATCCCTCTATAATAAACAAAGAGAGAAAGGGACACTTCCATACAGTAATTCATCCTGTCCTGAAACAGATGACCAAACTATATGATCCCTTGGATGTGACTATTTCTCTCAGTTGGCAGTAAGAAGTATCTAGATAAGGCATTTAGTCAAGATGGGTAACTTTTTTATGTGCAAAGTTAGACAAATTTCAAATAGCTCTTTTAATAATATTTCTGGTGTATCATACATTCTCTTATAAATAAATAACTAAATGCTCAGACATTTCAAAAGGATATTTCGTCAAATTAATTCTCCATCTTTATACATCTTTAACCTAACCATAAGCCAAACTCTAGTACTAGACCTTGAAGTGTTTCATCATGCTCTGTCATAATACTTGCAGTGATTTGATTAAAAACTAAATCTCTTGTGAAGTTCTTGAGGTCTGTGCACTTTTTTTCCTTCTCTAATTTCATACTGGTACCTTCAATTTCTTATTATATATTTTTATATATATATATATATATTAATATTACAGAGCTTTGAGTCTCATATAGCTTAAAGCACTAAAATAAGATGGCACCAGTGATTCATTTTCCCTGAAAGAACAGTTATTATACTTTCCCTGGGAGCATAGCTTGTGGCTCATCAATGTGTTGAATAGAGAGAACAAGCTATTCCACTTTTTTACTGCTAAGTTATATTCTATTACAAAACATTAATAAGATGCATCTAATGAAAATGATGAGAATGGAAAGAACTGGAATTGCCATTTCATGATGAAGACACTGGGGCAGCATTCAGGAAGATATAAGTTGGATTAATCATACATCATGAGTCCTTGTTGGAGAATCATTGATTTTCTCTATGCTCAGCTTCAAATTTCTGCAGTGATAGGAATAAAAATTCCTCACCTTTCAAGAGAATTTGGAATAGTGGTCGATATTTTCATTGTGATCAAATATTTAAAAGTTATTGATACAAATATAAACACAGCAACTGTATTTACATACATAAACTTAGCTTGATTCCCTGTGATTACAGTCACTAGAATTTTAGCACAATCCACAGGCATCTTCCAAATTTTTATCACTAAAATATACTGGTCCCTTGATGAGGGAAGTAAATTCTCTTGAAAAAAACAGACATTTGCCAAACTGGTAGCCCAGTAAATAATAACCAAAAAGAGGTCATAAAAGCTTTAGTCTAATCTTAGAAATTTCTGAAGCTAAAAAAGAAACTGAGACAGAGTTAATAGCTAATAATAAAAATGAAGTTAATTCATGTCTGATATTTCTGAAAGCTTTTTTTTTTTTTGGGGGGGGGGTTTAATGTGATTTATATACATACCGACTCATTAATTTTCAGGCAGTGAGCTGATTTTCAAATTATCTAAAAGGATGTTACACTATGAAAGAGAGAACCATAATCTCCATTACACTACAATGACTGAGACACATGGCAGCCATCTTTGAATTTCCCCTGTGAGATATGATCATGTTACAAAAATAAGTGCTGTATTTCTTATTTATTTATTTGCTAGAACCATCTACATACATATCAATAATCTGTCTGCTTTTGCTTTTTATTCTTATTTTAATTCTTCTGCCCAGATAGTCATGCTGCGATAATTTTCAGAATAAGTCTGATTTCAAAAACAGATGAAAAGCAAGGCTACTTGCAACTCTCCAGGGAGAAAAGATATGAATTCTAAAAGCTAAAAGCAAATGTATGGATCATCTGGAAGACCAGGTTTTGTTTGAACAGTAGTCAGTAAACAATAGGTAAGGAATCAGACCAAACATTGCTTGGAACATTTAATTTATATGAGTAGTGATAAACAAATGAACCAATGTATTTATTTAAAAATTGAATTTTCAGATTCAATGCATCTTGAAATTTATTGTGTGCTTTCAGTGGGTCTTTAAATAGCAGCTGGGTTTGACTAGACTTGGAACTAGGAAGAGGCAACTAGAAAGAAAAAGGCTGTAATTTTTAATATCCTGCTTTTCTGGGTTCCTCTTATGAGATGACAGGAGAAAATTAACAAAATTTATGAGCAATTGGCTAAGTCAGGGAGCTGCTGAAATCTCTTGATATTTCAAGTGAACCTGATGGATGAGCCAGCTGAATTAGCCATTAAATACAGTGTTATGTTAGAGCATTGTGAATCACACCTGTAAAAAAAAAAGTATTTCTCATACTTAAATAAGGGTAAAATATTTTGAATATTCTTTTCAATATGGACAGTTGCATAAGCAGGCACATTAATTGCATGATGCTTTAGTAAAAAATACAATTATATGTGTTAGGGCTGTCTTCTGGACCATAACCCAGATTTCTTTTAAGATTTATGAAGTCAAGATTGATTTGGATCAGATCATACATCCTCCTCCTAATCACTTTCACCAAAACAAAACAAAACAACGAAAAAAACAAACAAAAAACCCCCTGATTTTGTAATACAACTTTGCATAATAATGCCTGTAAAGGTAGAAATATAAGACATACTCATAAGTAAGAAAACATGAACTGCAAAACAAGCAAGGATAAGTGTTTCTGGGACAGAGAGAGACAGAGGTAAGCATCAGAGACAGGCTTTAGTGTCCTACAAATATCAAATTTGATCTGCAGATTTTTTAAAGAAAGAATCTGGCATTTTTCTTTGCCCAAAGAAACCCTTGATAATACTCCAACAAGAGGAGGAAAAGTTCTCCATCATGACAAGAGTTCAGCTACTGAATTTAATATAGGGAGCTTTACTTAATTATACAACTTCAGCATACAAAGCAACATGCATTATCAGGAATGCAGGAAATGGTACAGACACACTATTTGTGTCATATGCAAAGTATAATCTGCATTTTTTAAATGTTATGGAGAAAAGAAACAAGAAAGAAAACAGCAAGAGAGAAAGAGAGAGGGAAATGTAAGCCATAGTGAGCTAACCTGGCAAAATATCTTTGCAACCTCAGTTGTTTATAGGAGACTTAAGAGGACAAGATTTCTCTAAGTTATGTTTTTCAGTGGCCTTTATTTGCCTATTAAAATCCTATACCTTACTTTTACATTACTTTATTTAAACAGAGTTAAGCTTGAATACTGCAGTGCCTGTGGGAACCAGTGTTCCTCAGCAAATCAGGAAAAGAAACGGCTGGGAAATAACTAAATCTTTAATCTCAATGACAGGACATAAACACCTGGTAAAATTATCATGGTTCACAGGCACAGGGCAGCTGAAGCCAAAGCAGAAGGTTACATCCCAGCTGAACAGCTGTGGACCAGCCTCTGGGGAATGAAACTGTTCTGGAATTTTTCCCCAGGATCTATGTAAGAAATAAATTTCCTGTATGGGTCAAATAGAAGAATTTGGGCTACTCCTGACAGAACCTTCTTTACAAAATCTCCTTTAACAGTGTTACGTAGTTATAATTATTCCTGCTATTAAGATGGGCACAAAAAGGTTGAAGGCTGTCTCATGGTGGCTGCTGAGTAATAATGACATCCATCCAATGCAATCCTATCGAGACTTTCGGTTGGATTTAAATTTTTTTCCTTCTATGCTAAACATTGTTGAACTATGTAGAACCATACAAAATGTACAAGGAATGACTGGCTGTCTTAATTGTTAAGGCTGCACTCAGTTGTAGCAATTTTTCTTATGATTTGAAAACATTATCTCCAAAAATCTCCAAGCTGCATAGGAGGCAAGAACAGCTCAGAATAGGGAGTCCAAACCAGTTTTCTGCTCTGTTACTTCACTTTTTTAATATATAATACAACTTAAAAATTAGACACAGTCATTATCCAAACTTACTGGGATCTGGGCCTAGAAAAATAAATAGGTGATTTTATTCAGGCAAAGATTTCTGCTATTCTTCTTTCTCTACAACTTAGTAATATGAGAACTTCTTTGCTGGTGGTTAACCCAGGAGTCAGGACTTTCTTATTGCCTACATTGAGAAATTCAGTGAGTGGAAAGTAAAATTATAACAAACCCTACCACCTCCCAAATAATATGATCAGTTTTCAACCCTAGTACCATAAGAAACAGCCTTCTTAGAGCTTATACAGCAATTAGAATGATACAGTTTCATTTGTGTTTATCTGTATATCCCCACAAAACAATACAAAAGACCTCCAAAACTTATTTTTTACCTTTTGCTTGAAATTGTTTGTGGCACTACTATTTCCCATCTATGTACCTTAATAAGCAATATTACATGAGTCATGTATGAAGTTTTCTCATCTCTTTGTGTACATACTAACTAGCCTAATTTTGTCTTACTTCATGCCTCAGGTCAGATCAGGACTAATTCCATTACAATCTTGTCCCCTTTCTCAATATACTTACCTGCTGATAAAATTAGTAATGAGAAAAAAAGTGCTTCCCATTAAATAACTGAATGTGTTTTAATTTACTTTAGTAGGCTCAGGATGTCATCTTTATTTTCTCATTTCCACTGATGGATGAAATCCCAATGAGAAAAAAAGATGCACTTTTGTCATTAATGAAACATTTTCCTAGTATGACAGAACATCCTTTTCCTGTACTCACACATTGTTAAAACAAGTGTGCATTCTTCTCCTTTAAAATACGTCCCTCCTCTCTTCTTTCCCACCTGACAAATTTCAGATAATCGTAAGTATAGATGCAATGGCTTTTCCGCTTGTCTTGTGGAAAGAAATTGAATTGTGAAAGATAACTTCTTTCTGATCTGAAGGAAAATGCTTTAGCCTGTCACTGACTTGGTGTTCTAAATATGCTGCTAATTAAATAGCTCCTTACTGCTTTTGGCCTCTTCCATCCCATTCACACTGAAAAGTCACAACTGTGCTACTCTCAGTTAAATTCACTACTCAGTTTCTCAAACAGCCTTATTTTCGAAATTTCTAAAAGGAAGCAGCACCCCGTGGCTGTAGCTGGTGGGTGCTATAGGTTCATTCCTGTGCTTGATCAAAAGTAATCTGGGTCCTTTGCACAAGCCATTACAGAGCATTTATCCCAGGCTTGTTCTGCCAGCCCCAGAGGCACGGACTCTGTCCTAGAACAGATGGCAGACATCGCCCTTTCTAAGGAATACATGAAATCTTGACTCTGCAAAAATCAATCTACTTTCATTTTTGTAAAGCATGAAAGGTTGATTGCCTCTGAGAGTAGGGGTTTGTATTCCTGGGTTTTCAAATCAGCAGATGAAGAACATTGCCATCTAATACTTTAACAGCAAACATGTATGAACTATGGTCGTAGGTAGTACAGAGTTTTGTCCGCAAATCACAGTAAAAATTATTTAAAGCCTCCTTATTAGTATAATTGCTGAGCTCAACACAATTCCTTTTAAACTGTTCTTTTTTTTTTTTTTTTTTTTTTTTTTTTTTTTGAGTCAAACATTCTTTGCTATAAACTTCCCTGCCTGAGCCTCCTTACAGCTCCCTAATCAAATGTGGCAAACTGAGAGGTACTGGAGGTACTGGGTAGCCTCCCCTCAGACCTCATCAGTGTCATTTATTGAATGGATGCATCATTTCCAAAATACCACAAGACTGTGCTTCTGAAGAATAGCTGAGCTTGCTGCCCTGAGTTTGTCCCAAGACCCTGCAAATGGGGAGTGAGTTTTCTCTGGCAAGCCAAGGGGTAGTTTTAGCCTCCTGGTATCCCTCTGCAATGCTGCTACTGCAAGTTTTCTGCTCTGCACATGAGTCTGTCACCTCTCTCCACATTCCAGCCCTCACCACCTTTGTGTAGGAGATGTAATAGGACACTACTACCAGGCTGGATGGCCAAATCTGCACAGTGCCCCTGAGCACATCCTCCTCCTGTCAGTCCAGTTTTGAGACTGCTTTTCAGAACAGAAACACGAGGGGGTTTTTATTCCCCTCCAGATCCATTTTACAGCTTCCCTTTGATGATCCGCCCACAAACAAAAGTACATGTTTAAAGTGTATCACACTGATCTGTCCTGTCTTGATATCCTGTTGTGTAAGCTTGCCTGTATCCAGCTGCAATAATTTGCACTTTTATGTGTTCTTTTAATAAAGGCTTGAAAATAGTATTTTATCTATAAACTTTGTTGATTATAATCTTGCATTTCAGGCTCACCACTCAGAAAGCTCCCAGCTTGTTCTGCAACCCAACCACTCTCTCAGCCCCTACTGCCTCATGTCCCTTCTGCACTTGCACTAACTCTCCTCCTTGGTTTCACACGGTTGTCCATCCTATGTTACTTCTACATCTGATTTCACTTAACTCTAGTTGTTCATAAATACTGATATGATCTAAAAGAGTGAAAGAAAAAAATAACAGAAATAATGTAAAACAGAAATACTAATGTATGAATTTCATCACAAAATCCAGCTGAAATATTTGTAATGTTCCACAGCAGCTCCACCACACCACTGCAAGAACCTTCCAACTTAAAACGCATAATCTGTGTAGAACACATATTTTCTAGAGTAGACATAATCTTTACAGCCAGTTAATCTTAGATATGGATGTACTTTGTCATACTATTGTAGAGGTTTGCCAAATGCTTCTCAGCTACGCTGGTTAACTGATCATCTTCAGAACCTGGCAGTCACATGAAGAAATAGAGGCTCTTCTTATTTTCACATTGTGCTCAGATTTCTATACTTTCTATATTTTCTGCTTTCTATATATAGTAATATAAACACATATAACTTCTATACTTTCTGGTTTAAATACAAAAATATAAGATTTATCTTTGAAACTGAAAGGAAGTATGAAAAACAAATCCAGTGTTCCTTAGGGCACATCACTAGAAATAACCTCTTAAAAAAATTACATTTCACACTCAGCATTTCTACTTCTTCAGAGTCATTGTCACTTTTCCTGCCTTTACTGCCAGACAGAAAGCTTGTAAGTATTGTCAGCACTGCAGAATCAACTAAGCTGTGGAAGACAGAATTCCGATCTTTATACATTACCAACAAAAGCAACAGCTGTAAATCAGGAGTTTAATCTTTTTTTAGAATAACTGAATCAAAGGAAAATGCCACACACTCTGGAAGCTGGAGAGGTATTCTAGGGTGGGCTAAGAGAAACATGAAGAAAACTTGCACGGAAATTTATAATATAGGTATGCTGCTTTCCTGTCTTTTCTCTTTTAAACACCATCTATTTCAGAATCTTTTCATTAGAAAGAAAGGCTTGCTCAATAACTTTAGTTTTTATTTAAACTGAATTTAATTTTTAATGACTAAAATGCTATGATTATTTATATTTACTGTATTCTTTCCTTGAAAGAGGTGCCATTTTGAGTCATAATTCCACAAAACTGAGAAAAACAATATAAAAAGAGAAGCCTCATCCCTGGAAACATTCAAGGTCAGCTTGGATGCGACTCTGAGCAACCTGGTCCACTTGAAGATGTCCCTGCCCATTACAGGGAGGTTTGAATGGATGACCTTTAAAGGTCCCTTCCAACCCAAACCATTCTGTGATTCTGTGATTCTAAGATCTACTCCAAAACACCACTGCAGAGTTAAAAAGGCTTCTTATTCTATAATAACTTATTCTGTAATAACTTATTTTATAACAATACTCAAACTGTCTATCTGATATTTTTTTATCAGACCCTGTCATATCATGATGGAAAGTTCTGCTGACCACTAAGCTGGGTTTGGCACCAGATGGAGTTCTGGAGCTGGCTGAATCTCTTCCAGCAATATATGCAGACACTATGCAGGAGATACAAATCAGCCCAGACTAGGTGGTCTTTCACACCTCCTGTGACTGCAAAAGTGAATGGGTGCCACCATTCTGCACATCTTCCTCTCTGCTTCTCTTGCTGGGAGCACACTAAGCCTCACTGTAGAAACTGATGTTCTCTAAACCTCCTTGTATAGATGCCTTACTCTACTCCACTCTGGAGTGTGTTGTTTCCACTGTCCCTGCAGCCTGCCAGGGAGGCAAAGCAACTGTAAATCTCTGCGGGAAAGAACAAGCAATCACTTTTTTATGGTTTCACTTTCAGAGTACTGAAGAACCATATTTTATATGAATATGCACATTGCTTTAAACCCAACACATCGACATTCATTCAAAGGTGTCTAATCTCTAACAAAAGAGGGAAAAAAAGAACCCGCGTTGGTTTTTCTCATATGCTTTTCTCATATGCATAGTGTCAGACCTACCTACTCCCAAAACAGCCTCCCAGTAAAAACAAAGAAGTCTCTTGCTCATTGTGCTGCAATTAATTCTCTAAGAATTTTAAAAACAGTCTCCCTTCTTTCAGACTAAATAATTCACCATCTGCTTGCAAAACTAAAAGAAAATAGAAATTTCTGACATTCAGTCCCGGGTTAGTTCTTGTTGATAGGCCTTGTATTGGGTCAAGACATGTTTTGCTTTCTGCTAGCCATGTCCGACTGTGCAACATATGGTTGAATTTTCACATTTGTTTCACATCACAGCTCTGTAGTCTTGGGAATTAATATTAAATCTTGCAAATAAATAAGAAAGAATTGTTACTAATTTTAATTCCACACAACTTTGTCTTTAATAAGGATATTTCATAACAGATAATGTAAAAACTAGAAGCAGGAAACCACTTGAATCGTCTTCATGATATTTTATTTCAGAAATCCTACTTGGGGTTCTTCAGTCATCAAGGAAAAGGAGAGATGATTTTAATCCTGAAATTGCTCTTTCAGTGGTGCTTCAAATGTTTGCTTTGCCATAAAATTTCTGCCACCCTGGATGAATAAGAAGCTGTCACCTGCTTTTTTCCCCTGCATTCCAGTGACACACATCAATTAGATGGTCTTTCCTATTCTGCTGAGATAGGGTCTAGTACTGTGTTATATGAATAAAAAGAGTCATTCCATAGAGGCATAGATGCTTTCCATTTCCATTTTCTTTACCTTTTCCATGTATCTTCAAAAGAACTATATTTTTCAGAAGTTAAAACAACTCTGTTCATCAAAAATTACAAAAAAAAGAAAAGAAAAAGAAAAAAAAAGGCAGCAAAATCATGACAGTTAAACTTCTAGACTGAACCACCAATATCTCATTAGAAAGGAGGTCCAGCTGTAGTAGAATTCTCTTGCTTTGTAACAAAAACTATAAAGCACAATATTGCAAATTTTGTGGAAAAGTATATGAATGAACAGGAGAAAACCCCAAATTTTTCCATCAGAAAAGTCACTTTTATTAAAATAATTTCCTCAGTTTGTGTCAGTTTTTCCCAAATTGTAAACAAAATAAGTTAAAGCTATTTTCTTCATTTCTTCTGCTAATATCAAACATTGTTTTAAAATGCTTTAAATTTGACTGTACTTTATTAATATCTAATGTAAACATTCCATTCAAGATATCAGGGAGCAGAAAGAATTGAAATGAACATTTTGATGGTTCTGAATTCAAAATATTTCAAATTTGCCTTCTTTTTAAAATAGCAATTTCAGGGATAAAAAAAAAAAAAACAACAAACAAACAAAACCACAAAAACATCCAGGTATCTACCATCGTAAAGAAACATAGAATCATAGAAGGGACACATCAGGATCATCAAGTCCAGCTCCTGGCCCTATGCGGGACATCCCAAGAGTCACGCCGTGTGCCTGAGAGCATTGTCCAAATGCTTCTTGAACTCTGTCAGGTTTGGCGCTGTGACCACCTCCCTGGGGAGCCTGCTCCAGTGCCCAACCACCCTCTGGGGGAAAAGCTTTTTCCTGAAAATTACTTGGTTCTCAATTTGCACCAAGATTTCCTTTGGGGCCTAGACTAAAGTCAAAATTTGTTCTAGAAACACAACTATACCTTTCACAAAGTTTTACAAGTCAAGAGCATAGTAACAAGGCTTACCTCCTGCCTCCCTAAATAAACCCACCCCACAGTAGAAAGTTTTATTTAGGAAAGTAGCCACAATGCAACCTGATATATTTGGGGATCCAGTAGGCTCTTGTATTACAGAGGAAGGCATGTTACTGACAAATATGTGACCAACATATGGAAGCAATGACAGGGCAAATAGACTCTTTCATGCTTGCTTAATAAGGCACTAATACATTTTGTTTTGGTAGAGAAACTGTCAGAAAACAAATCAGTGCATGCAGGAGAGGTAAAAATATGATCAGCTACAGCAGCTTCATTTACACCCCCACTCATCTACAGTCAGATTCCATTTCCAACAATGTAATCGAGTTTTTACTTGTGAGGAATCAGCAGCAACATGCCGCATGAGGAACTGTGAAGTTACTTTTTGGAGATCGTACGTGATTTGATGTATCCGTTGACTTTTGTGCTGTGATTTATTAGGACTGAAGGACAGGAGAATAAAGCACAGCTGCTGCACATACAGATACAATCTACACCATGTAGACCAGTCCACAGAGCTCAGAGATGCTGACACAGAGTCTGCTTCCAAATCAGAAGCAATATATCCTTGATACCAGCCTGAAGCAGGACACAGCTTTCTCCCTACCTGTTTGGATGCAACACTGTGCTAAGATAGCAATACTACTTCTGTCACCTGAGATGGCACTACACAGGATGGCATGAAGTTCTGTGGTAGGTAAGGCCCTGAGTACTCTCTAGAGTACTTCATAGAGATACTTCTAGGCTCCTCAGGTAGGTGCAACTATAATTAAGAGCCAAAAAATTACATACAGTGCACCGAAAGACAAACAAGAGACCTAAAACTGTACAGTGACCTAAAACAAGCAAGCTAAAAGAAACAGCTGCTCAGGAAATGGAGTGTGTGAAAATAGAGGCTGGGATCCATCTCTATTAATGACAAGTAAGGAATCAAAGGTCACACATCTCAACTAGTTGTCTCATGTCTTGTAATAGAGAATGAAAAGAAATGTGCACTTTCAGTGTTACTGAGCTTAGACAAACATTTAGAATGGATCTAAATTGTTGTGGCTTAACCCCTGCTGGCAACTAAGCACCACTCAGATGCTCACTCATTCCACTCTGGGAACTGGGGGAATGAACTGGAACCAGTAGGTTGCGATAAAGACAGTTTAATAATTGAAATACTATAATATCAATATTAACAATAACAATAACA